>RQWH01000018.1:0-600000 GCA_003934905.1 Neonectria sp. DH2 | reverse complement strand
GGCAGAGGATGCCAGAGTGGTGTGCGAAAGAGGTGATCGTTGTCCGTGGTTGCCCTTGAGCGGGAGCGATGTTCGGCTTTGAGAACTTGCAATATATTTTTGATGTAAAGGATGCTCTCCGCATGCGCGAACACTGTCTAGTAGCTGCTGCGCTTCAACTTTGACGGCTCCGAGGTCCTGGCCGATTATTTTCTGCTTGGCATCGGCGATTGTTGTACAAAGTAGAGTAGCAAAGGCGGCGAGCAGAACGCTGCTGATCGGAGGCTTCATGCTTGGTAGTCTAGGGATGGCACTAATACCGTATAAAGTTAGTTGAGTAAAGCTAGTCACGTTGATTGAAGGATCTGGAGCAAAGGTGACAGTGAGAAGAACTTACATCAATTGGAGAATCGAGACTGCCCTGTATTATCCATGACTGTATATAGCGCACCTAACTAACCATGGGCCAAGGATCTGACATTCCTACTTATAATAAAATTCTCCACTTTGTCTTAGCCTGTTTAAGTTATCGCCGAGAGACCACCTAAGTTACATTATCAGCCCACCGAAGCTAACCCAAACAACATGGCATCTTCGTGAGTCGAAGGGGATTGGCCCAGGGAGAACCCTGTTGATGGGACATGAGAAAGCCTTACTGACGTGTTACTAATTTATCGTACGATGCGTGGTGGATTTTGCCATGTAGCAGGCTTTATCAATGCTGTTGGTCCGCAAACCGTTGGCCGTAAACGGCTGCCTGGGCGAGACCTGTTGGTTCTGCAACGATTAAGCGAATACCTGTGAGCCTCGGCTGCTGTAAAAGCACCAAAATAACCTCTTGAGTGCTTGTAGTTGGCAACATGGAAGATGTCTGCATTGAAGGCGAATTTTCCACTCTTGTTGTTCATGGAAACCGTCTGCCGAGATCCAAAGACAGATCTCTTCGTTCTTTTAAGTGTACACATGCTTTATTCCCGGGACCTCACCTCTGCAACCACCTGATACCAACCTACCAATGGGATGGATTCCATTCCGCCGCCGCGTATTACTCGTATTCAGCAAAACCTGTCTTGGGAGGCTTCGCTTAGAGCCAGGTCGGCTGTGCAATCTGGAAACCGCTCAATCATATGGAACTTGGTGCCCATCCAACAACTAAGTTGGTAACCAATCAATGGACACCACGTGATAATTGCAAGACCGTTATCTCTGCGTTTACAAATACATAGAGCCGTCTCCTCGGTCCGTTCCGTTCCTCTCGTTTTAGGTTCAGTCCGCTTTAAGCATAAACCCGATTCGTGCTTTGACATTGCAATCATCTTGCTAGTCCAAATATCGGGCATCCGTCTCCAAATCACATCGACTCAAGACAACCTCTCTATAGTCCAACTTCGAGGATTCCACAAAAATGCATTTTTTTGGCCTGTTCAGCATCGCCAACCTTCTTGCGCCTACACTCGCCGTCATTGTATCTGGTGAGCAACACGTTGAGCCCCCTTGTAATATATCGCTGACTTCCATCACAGTTACATACGATCCCATCTATGACGAGCGCTCGCGGCCCCTTAGCGAAATGGTATGCTGGGACAAGGAAACCGGTCTGGGTGGCGACCACGACCTGCATATTCAGGCCAATGTTATTCCAATGATCATCGCTATCGATACCATCAAAAGCTCAAAATCAACTGGGTGTATGTCTTGTTGGATACTCGAGTATGAGGATAGAGCTAGGCCTTTCCTTGCCCTCGACCACGCCGATTCTGGCTTTGTCGTGTCTCTGGGAGGTATGAATTCTCTGACAGCTGGAAAAGCAGAGATTCTTGGCCATATAAATGCAAATGCTAGGGAGGTAGACTTACTCAGCTGTGGATTGTATAACCCTCCGCAGAAGGAACTATAAGGGGGGGGGGGGCTGGAAATGCAACGGAACAAGGCTGAGCTCAATGTATCTCGGCATTACCTTGTGCCGTCTTAAAACCCACGTCAACGTGTCAATTGTTCAATGAATCCTGGGTCCTAAATATCTGTGATTGGTTTGCACGAATGATAAATTCGTTTGCCAAGACTGGACATGGTGCAGTATGTACCTGCGACGACGAAGAAGAGGACTTTGGTATCTCGCATCTACTGGCATATTGTTCGCCCGACCAACACCAACCTTCTTCTTGAGTACTCACATACTGTCTCAGAGAATCCCTTCATCTCTTGAAATTGCGAAAACTGGAGAAACTGGAAAGGTCCAACCATTCAACTGTTGCCACGGCTCGCTTATTTCTAGCTCATCACATTGGCTTTTCAGCTTGTGGAATCCTGCGACAGCTGTTTGCTTGTTTTATGGCAACTTGCCCTGATCCATACCTTCGTAGCCACCTCAATCCACCGCAGTTTCAATCATCGCGGAGTTGATCACCACATTGCACTTCAAGATCAGAGACATCTACTGTCTCAGATCCATCCCAGGGTGGGAGACTCCGATCGAACCCGAATACAGCTACTTGCGAGTCGTTTGCAATAATCGAATCGTCAACCATATTTACCGAAGTTCTGGCCCTTGTCAAGACCGAGACACGTAGGCTCGCGTTGACTAAACTCAGTGGCAACAGCGTCGATCTCCGGCCTAGAATTTCAGTAAGCACTCATCGCAGTGCCCATACGAATGTTACAAGCACGAACTACGACCTGAGTTACGCTTTGGATGGTTAGTTAAAGTAATATGACAAGAAACCTTCACAGTAAGCTCTCAGGATTCTGTTAATGTGATAAAAGTCAGAAGGGAGCCTCTTCTAAAAGCAAATGGCTTGGGATAGATTGCAAGATATCTTCGCATAATCTCTATATAAGACGATTTATAACACAGACTAAAACATAAGCACCTAGCATTGACCCCAAGCATATCTCGCTCAGTTCAGAACCTTCGAAAGACCCAATCACATTAAATATCAACGCAACACAAAGCATTGCTTTAAACAAACTAACAGCGAGCTTTTTATAAGAGGTTAAGACAACAAGGTCTCGACGAGAAATGTCGTCTCCCAGGAAACAAAAAAGAATGCATAAACTTGAAAATAGAAGCAGATTAAGTGGTAGCCACCTCCATATGTATCTATTGGGAATCAGGGGCTGCGTAAGCTGGTAATCAATTAAACCCTCGGTTGTAAGAACCAAGATAATGAACCACATAAAGAGATAGAGAAGAACGTAGCCAACGACAAATGGAGCCCACTTGGATGATACATAGCAATCTCGGTCGGAGTGATCTGTTGTAGTCTCAACAGAGTCCTCAGTATGTAATACCGTGATTCGATGATTTTCAATCTGTCTTGACGCAGAGTTTGTTTCTCTAATAACAGTTGTTTGCTCGTCGGGGCGCTGTAGCTGAGGATCTGCAGTGGAATTATGAGTACGGCTGTACCTGAGGAGATTTGAGAACCTACCGGGAAATAGATATTCGCACACAGTGGATAGTGGTACGAGGAGTAGAATAACGGGAACAACTTGACTAAATGTCCAGTCACTATTCCCGCGTCGGTTGGTTCCGAGAGCAGCAACGAGATTTAAGACGCCCCAAACAAAGCTAGCCAGAAGCCACCCTATCTGCTCAAGTAAGCACAACTCGAATTCAGTAACTGCATGAACAGTGACCTGGGCGGGGATATCATACCTCGATTGCCATTGATGACCACATAGTGAGCCCAATACTTACGGCAAGGAACGTGGCTAGTATTGGACGGAAAATCAACATCCGCCGTAGGGATTTGGGCGACCTCTCGATAGGGCACATGTCGTAAACCTTGATCAGAAAGCGCTGCCGTAGAAACTCGCTAACAGCAGCCCTCGAACGCCGAACAATATCAACTGAGAGATGCTTGTGAAGCCGGACAATGCGGACCAAAAAGCCCAGCGTAATTAAAAGTACTGAAAGGACCATGGAAGCGACTGAAGTTGGATCTGCGTCTTTTCGAAGTTTGAAATAGCATATTGCAGGCTCGCTTAGAATTTCCTCTGAATCGAAATTGCCAGTTGGAATCATAGCAGCAAGAAGGAGTATGATAAGAATTGACATTGCAATTAATCTCCACACACGTTCACCAGGCCGGTTGTAGAGATAAGTGCGAAGGAATGTAAGGCAGGACAGGTGTGTCAAGCTGGAGAACCAAGCAAGGTAGACCAGGACCTGCCAGTGATATACAGAGAGGCCGCAGCGTAGTTGGGCGAACCCGCTAATGAGAATAGAGAGACCGGTGAGGATTTGTAGGTCGCTCATAGTTCGGATACACTGCAGTTGTTAATAAAAAGCCGTTACTGCTTCCATAGACGAACAACAGCCAAAGCTTACACTTATACTAGCCTCTTGCAACCGACGATTAGGTACTCTTGCCCTTTCTGGTTCGTGAGAAACCGGTCTTCTCAGCCCTTTGTTGAATGACTTCTTGAGTCTCGCCGGAATTGTAATAAGGATGATCTTGTCAACCGGGTTTGGTCGGTAGCTTGTACTTCCAGTGACTCCTTGTTCTCCAAAGGGGTCAAGTGCTGGGTCATAGTGTGCGAAGTAAGAATAGGTAACAACGATCACGACTATACCAGCCGTCGCGACGTAACCGATCACAACCTGATGTTTGTTAGACAAATCCTCATAGAAACGTGACAAACCTACTCCAATTCCAGAAATGTCAGGATAGGGTGGAACATCGTCTGGGTGATTCGAACAGTCATAAGCACAAGATCCGCCGGACATTCTGTTCAGGGCTCGCAACTGTAGGTACCTGAACTGGGAGGAAATACGTGTAGGTTGTAGGATCTAAGTATGTCAAATAAATATGGCTGTGGGAAGTGCATACTCTTGCAGAAAAAGGGCGGTCACTAACGGCAGAATGATACACAAAGCAACAGCTTAGCTGAGCCAGACAGCGTTATGAGAAAAAGGGAACATCAAGCCGAGAAGTATATGTTGAGGGGAGTGGCGTCTGGATACTTTCTGCGCCTGGTAAAAGGAGCCTGGATCTGATCAATGGATTGCTTTCGATAAACAAAAAGCGGGGTCATGTCCACAGTTCGCTCTGACATAAAACTGAATTAAGTTAAAATTTAATTATAAAAGCTTATAATTCCAACAAGTTTCGCCTCTTTATGGTGGTGTTTAACCCTGCACCGTCGTGGTGGACGCAGCCAAGTTTTATCATAGGGTTTAAACTCCCGAGAAACTCGCGGCGGGTAAATATTGTTGTTCTGCGTCAAGTTGACACCAGCTATATGCTGAGAGTCAAACTACAGAGGGTCATGTATTACTGCTTACAACACCGACCACCATAGACAATGGATTGTAACTCTCAGCTATTCTACTTCTGGTGAAGCTGTAAACAGAAAGCTTGATAGCAAGGGCACCATCAGCTTGTGGCGTAACGGCTGGGTTGATGATGTCCCCATGTACTGGCAGGCCCTGGGCGTCAGGTGGAGGAACCAGTTACATGCGAGAGATCAAGGGCTTCTGATTGAGGATATCAACGAAGATGTAAATTAATGTTCAAGATGAACGGCAACAAGTACTGCAACATGATGGGACATGCAGACGGAAGCTCGGATTATATCTTGACTTGGGTTAACGGGAAAGTAAGATAGAGCTGTACGTTAACTAAGGCAAAGGTCCATCACTGACGGCGACGCCGATGGCTTCTGGAATCCTCCACCGGGAGTTAGATGGACGCCCCTGTTGACCATGAACTGACCGGCCTGCATCTCGAGGATTGGGATGGTGATGGAGTCTGTGACATCATTTACGTCGAGCCTAAGATGAATGGAATCCAGGCCTTTATCAACAACTATCTCAAGACGGAAGACCTGGCTTAACCATGTATTCTTACTGAACTAATTAAGCCCTAATCTATACACTGGTACTCCCAGCTTCAAGACAATCCTGGGGTACTGCAAGCCACTGACAAGCTAGCACCTTCATTTCCTTTGGGAAGTGATCATCCGAGATCTGTGCACTCTGCCTCTGCTTAAACGCTTGGTAAAACCTTCGCAAACCAGTGAGCTCCGGGTCAGCTAACAAATCCACTTCGTAAAAGCCGTTCGCAAACTCCAACAGCGAGTACAACACGCAGTCTGCAACTGTAACCCATTCACCATCCGCATTGAAGCGCGTGTCCCCAGCATAGTATGCCTCCAGTAACTTCAGCGGCCTCTGGGCCCAGTCGAGGATGAGCTTCGCTGCGACGGCACTCGTCGGCTCAAGGGGCACAAAGAGTTCGGATCCTTTGTGGCATGCCAGTCCAAAGTAGCCTGTAGTCTCGTCGGCAAGGAGCATAATCTCGCGAGTGCGAGCTCTCTCCTCAGCAGTGGTCCCGCGCATGCTGCGTTTGGCGCCTGCGCTTTGAGCAAGCTCGAATTGCCAAGGCTGCTTCGGATCGGGGTTGTCGCAGATGTCTTCCAGGTAGTCGAGGATGGCAACTGACTGCTTGATGAAGGTGCCGTCTGGGAGCCGAAGCATTGGCACGCTACCGGAGGGCTTTCCTGGTGCGACAAGCTCCCCTTTAGCACTTATGGAAACGTCGGTGATTGTGATCTGGGGGGAGGAGAGGAGGCCTTTTTCCGCGAGGTATAGTAACACTCGACGAGGGCTTACGCCCCAAGAGAAGACGAAAAGTTCGAGAGATGCAGCCATGTCAACGAAAGGCGGGTGGTATGAGCTGAGTTGGTATGCGCTATTTCTTGTCTTTTCTGCTAGATTTAAGGCGGGTGTCTAAGCTTGTTTTATACTGCTTTATCGTCGGAGAGTTTGTAGAAATGTCGGAAACATACTACGTTGTGGTCCCCGCAAACCCTGGTAAACAAGTCCCCACCTCGCAAACTTCTTTCCCGATAAGTTGCCGGTCATTAAAAAACAAAGCCTTTATAAATCGTTCATTGGGTCATTGCCTTGACTATGCAAGTATCTTTGTAGATGATTTTATGTGCATACAATGGCGCTAGTTTAGAAACACATTTACACAATCAACGTTGTAGGAAGAATTGACAAGACGACGTTTGCATGATTCAGACGAAATTTGGACAAATGAGATATTAATTAGAACCTAGTTGTACTTGAATAATACAGTATTGGTACATTCCACATTTAAGAGAAGATTCCCTTCTTGCCATCACCATCAGCATCCTTGAAGGGGTTCAACTTGTCCTTCAAAGAAATCTTCGACGCATCAGTGCTAGTCGACGAAGTGGTCTGTTGGCTGCTTAGTGTGTTATCTCGGTTGTTGCCAAGGGCAGTGTTGTTACCACCAACGCGTGACTAAAAAGAAAGTTAATAAAATATTTATGGTGAGCGTAGGGAATTAGACATACCTGATTGTTGGTGGTGGATGAGTTGTGGTGTGCCGCCTTGGCAGCAGCAGCAGCCCCAGCTGCGCCAACACCTCCAGCACCTCCGGCACCAATGGCCCCGTTGTTACCGTGAGTGTGTTGAGAGTGTTGACCGAGTTGGCCTTCCTTAAACTGACCAAACTGGCCGTGCTGACCGGTCTGGCCTTCCCGTCCGAGTTGACTTGTCTGACCAAGTTGGCCTGTCTGGCCTTCCCGTCCGAGCTGACCTGTCTGACCAAGCTGGCCTGAATGGCCTTCCCGTCCGAGCTGACCTGTCTGACCAAGCTGGCCTGTATGGCCTTCCCGTCCGAGCTGGCCTTGCTCACTAAACTGTCCGGTTCGGCTTTGCTGACCGAGTTGACCTGTCTGGCCGAGCTGACCTTCGCGACCATGGTCACCGAGCTGGCCTTCTCGACCAACCTGGCCTTCTCGACCGAGCTGCCCGCGCTGACCCTGCTCACCGACCTGACCATGTTGGCCGTGCTGACCGTGCAGGTGACTGTGCTGACCGTGCAACTTATCTGACTCTAGCTCACCAGAGCCAAGGTTCTGAGGGCAGCCTTCAGCAGTACCGACATGGGTCTCCTCCCGGCCGTGCAACGTGCCGGTTCCCTTCTCGAACTCTGCCAAAGTCTTGGTGGGTAGGACTGACGTCTCATGGTGGACTGGCGCAACATGGTGGGTCTCGTGGATGGGCACAGTGGTGTGGACGACGTGCGGCTGGACAACCTCCTTGTGGAGAACGGGCTGGATGTGCTCGTGGACATGGTGGTGGACACGTTCTGCCTCAACTACAGGAGCAGTGGTGGTCGAGTGGGTGGCGTGATGAGTCGTGGTGGTGTCCTTGTACTTGCCTTGGTCGCGGTCAAGTGTCTCTTTGAGATCCTTCTCGCTGCCATGGTGGACAGTCTTGTGCTCAACATCTGCGACACGGTGCGAGTGCTTCTCGGGGCTAGTTTTCACTGGTTAGTTTGAGACGGGTGGAAAGGGCAAGAATGCCATACAGGGTCTCCTTGTGCTGCAGCGGCTGGACAACTGTGTGGTGGTGATCCTTGTGGATATCTCGGTCAACAGCCGTGGTCACATTTTGATGCTCGTGGGGCTTAATATGCTCCTCGGTGACTCCTTGTCGGACTTCCTCGTGAACAGATGTCTTGTGGTGGCCGTCACGGGACGTGAAGTCGGAAATAGCTTGCTTGGCCTTCTCCATGATGAACTTTTGTAGTTTTGGATGTTTGTTGAGGTTGTTTTGAGGTTGTTGTATAGTTTGTAGAGTCAATTGCTTGATGATAGGAAACACATTTGTATTTGGTCGCAGGAGCAGGTATTATATATGATGATGTTGGTCATCGTCGTCGTTAGACATTCATCCCTTCTCAGGTGCAAAAGCTCCGTGGAAGTCACCGCAAGCAAGGATGCTTAACCAATCGGAATGCAGGGTACACAGATCCACAGTCGAATTAGGAAGTAATAGAAGTACCAAACCGCTTACCAGGAGACCCCGTTCTGTCAAGACTACTCATGCCGATCTTGCGGGGAGGAAGGCTCCCGGAGGTGACATTGATAGTGCAGTACATGATTCCATATGGAAAAATGTACTGGATTCGAAGTACTGACAATCGCAGCTACTACTTCAAGGTACTGCTTTCCGAGGAGAGACTGCCTCTGCGATCTACTCTCATGGACGCATCATGGAGTAGAAATGGGGCCTGGATTGCGTAAGAGGCTTAACCGCCTACGCCATCCACGTCATGGACTGGGAATCTCAGCTGCGACGGTCACATTATCAGCGCTAAGCTTTCGTCCCCAGCATGTGAAATATGCTAACTTGACCGGATGCAATCTAAGCCGACAAAAAGAAGCTGTTGTGTTATCCGCAATTGGCAAGGTACCGGAACAGTCCACAGCGCTGCATGGCCAGCATCGAAGCCGTAAGACACGCCCGCAAATCGAGCCTCCCTCAGGAGATAGTTGCAGGTGGCTAGTGAGTCACTACTCCGCCAGCGGGTAGTGGACCTCCCGCCAGTAAGGGACAGTAGGCGGGGAATAATGCGTCATAGAGTATGCCAACCCCTTGAGGAGGCGGCTCTGCATTCCAGCCTAGTCGCAATAACCGTGCAAGTAGGCAAGTCTCTATGATCATTGATCCAACTAACATACAAATTTCCCCACAGATCGAAAGATCCCGTGGGTGGTGTAAACTGTACGTACTATTGCCAAATTCGATCTAAGAGTTTAGCTTGGCGAACCGGACCATCGGTAACATATCGGTGACCCTCGTACCCTGCACCTTTAGTACGCACTCGTCTCGGCTGTGGCGATCATGATGCGGACCCTGGTGTTTTGGCTTCTACACTGCTACAGGAATACTCTGCTACGTAGCAGAGGTGCCCTCCAAAGGCAGGGCAAACTAAATGTCAACCGTTCATGAAAGGGAAGAGGTAAAACTTGGAACTACTCGAATGTCCCTCCCCTCACAAGCTTTCGTTGGAAACATGTTCCGCTCAATCAACGTCATATTTGGCAGACAAGTCCGTTCAGCCCTGTCTGGCTTCCATGACCACATACCCCTTACCATGATGCCATCGACGGAGCATGCGTTCTTCCTGTTGTTTAATCTGCTCCTTTAGTCAAATAATCGGTTGAATGAATATCTTGAACTGCCCAGAATATTCGTCATCGTGACGACAGTAGGACGAAGGCAAGTATCCACTCTGAGATTTAATGGCCCGCACACCAGTCATCCGCATATTTTGCGTGAACAAGGACCAGATTACGTTCAACAAAACTTGCAGCCTGCAACGGCAACTTCCAAAGAAAGACATATTCGGATGTGGTGTCATGACAAAATCTATCCTCTTGGGAGAGGTGATGTCAACGCGGAAATGCTAAGCCGGTGTCGGTTAGTCCAGTGGGGGTGTACCGCGGCCTGATCTTCCAATGGCTCGTCTTGGCCCTTCACCAATATGAGCCGCTCAGAGTACTTTGAACAGGAGATAGAATGGGTGACGCTTGAGAGTGAAGGCTCGGAAGAGAAATTACTACGATCGTGAACCATGTAGCAACAGTTAAGGCCTTATTACATAACTGACTTGATTATCTTAATTATATTCTATCCGACACACCCGCGGAGCTTGAGAGCAGTTTTTACTCTATCTAGATGCCCAGTTTTCCAGGACCTACTCCTGTTCCCAGTAAAGGGGTAGGGGTTCGAACCCGCGATCTTTTCATAGTGTCTAGTTGCCCGAGAGCGAAGAGACTCTTGATTGTCAGACACGTGACCTGATGGAATTGGTCTAGCGGCCCGAATGTGGGTGTTATTTTGGGACGGAAATTGATGATGATTTAGGGGCCAAGTAGGCTGATTCAATTGATGCTTGATTGCAGCTAGATTTACGGTGTTGCGATCGTGATCTTGATGATGCTTCATCTCTCTGTCTGACCGATTTCCTCTCTTTTTCGGCTCAATCCAGCTGCCTTGTCCTTAGTCATCCCGGCGGCCGGGTTCCTCCGTCTGACAAAAGATCAGCCCACCATCGCCTGATCAAATTACAAGTATATATACCAACCTATATCTTGGCATACAGTCTTAACAGGACATCACATGCCCTCTTTCCAACCTTTAAATCTCATACACAGTTGTGTGCTATATTTTACATATAAATACTGAACGAACTCAAGCAGATTTCTGAGCTTCCACTTAGCATCGGAACAAGAAACACTATCTCAGAAAACTATGGCGCCTAATGCCAACACTACAACTGCCAAAACTCTCCCCAATGTTCCTCTCACAACTATAAGTCGCCTTGCATTCACTTATTTCGGCGTCGTCTTCTCCACAGGCTTCTTCTTCGGCACCATCCGCCAACTCTACGTCATCCCCAAGTACCATCTCTCCCCATCCAATGCCGAAATCATTGAGACACCACTCATGTGTATCGCCGTTATTATTTGGGCAAATTGGCTAGTCAACCACTACAAGATCCCCGCCAGAGCAACTGTGAGAATAGCAGTTGGGCTACTGGGCTTGGGAGTTATGGCTTGTGTGGAATTAATGGGGAGTAGATTTGTGGGAGAGCGGGGTCCTGCAAGAGAAAGTGAGGATGAATGGGCTGGAGTAGCTAGAGCGCTGTATTTATTTGACATGATGTTGTTTGGGATCATGCCTTGGATTCTGATATTGATGGAAAAGGAGTGACGTTAACCTGAGTGTGATATGTATTTAAATGCAATAAATATCTGCATATGCCTACACAATGCGCCTACTCAGTAGTGAAATCTATGCTAAAGGACCCTGATTATGCTGTACGTGATGGAGGCATAGAGACGATTGACGGATGACCCAATCCCGAAAAACACATGGCTTTTAATATAATGGCTGGGGATACGTGTTCATTAGATCGAGGGAAATTTTTCACTTGAAGCGCAGAGAGCTGGGCGATCTTTCGCAGCTTGGGCGATGGCCTGTCCCTCTGGTCCGAGCCCGTTGTTCCCCTGATCCGACAACATGGGAACGGACCAAAATAATGGACATATTTGTCCACTGTCTCCGAGTTGCAATCGGAGGACATGATTACTCCCGAGAAGGGGCGCTATGGTAGAGTAGACGGGAGCTACCACGATGAATTGGACCGCCGCAGGTTCGTTATGGCCTCGGCTTTAGTCAAACACTAGAGCAATATAGGTACTGCTGGCTCAAGCCTCGTATTGACTGGGCTCAGCTGAGGTTCCTGCTACGCATTACTGACTTGGTTTTATTTGGGACTGGCACTCTATAATAGTGATATCTTCAATGTGGTCGCCATATCAAGCATTTCTTTGACCTCAGTCACCGTGCTGACTTAGGCCTTAAGTGGCCTCGGTGGTATCTCAGGGAGGATGCTGTCACCAACTAGACTTCAATACACTCAGTTCTACCCTAGTGTCAAAGAGATCTTTATAGTAGGAAATGTCTACCTATTCACCAATACTGCAATCGAGACACTTGCCTCGCATAAAAAGCTACGGCGAAGCTGGGAACTCATCGGGGGTGCCCTGAGTCATTAGCCAGCGGCATTGATGAAGGCATATCTGTACATTTCATGATTTAGGAGCCTGAGATTAAAGTGACAAGTTGAAATTCAAGATGCTGCAGATAAGGAGAAACTTCAGTTCATTCTCAAGAAGATGGCGACCCGAATTCCTCCATGTGAATGTGTTTCTCGTCAACACCCAGATCCTGAAGTGCCTTGCTTTGGGCATTCATAAACGGCGACGGCCCGCAGATATAGTAATCCGCTCCAGGCAGAATCACCTTGCCCTTCACCTCCGCGAGGTCCACCCGCCCATCATGATCGTAGTCAAGCCCCAGTGTATCGTCTTCTTCAACTCGCTCATAGTAAACAAGACGGGTGACTTGGGGGTTGTCCCTCACAATCTCGATGAGAGTGTCTTTCATTGCATGGACACGTGAGTTGCGTGCAGCATGGATGAATACCACTCTCCTCGACTTGCCCTCATCGGTTACCATCTTCAACATTGCCATCATGGGCGTGAGTCCAACTCCTCCGCTGATAAGCACCACAGGCGTCGTACCGTTAATATCCAAGACGAAATCACCAAAGGGCATGCTAATGTCCACCTCCGACCCCTCCGGCAGCGACTCGTGAAGGACATTAGACACTCGGCCGGCCGGTTTGGTATCCGATGCAAACTCTTTTTTGACCGAGATTTGGAAATATTTTCCATTTGGCACGTCGGACAGACTGTATTGGCGAGGCTGGTATGTCCCGAGCTCAGGCACAAAGCATCGGATGCTGACAAACTGGCCAGGCTTGTAGGATGGCAAAGCTCCCTTGTCGGCTGGCATGAGATGGAAGGAGATAATCTCCTCGCTCTCCAGCACTTTCTCAGAGATGAAGAATTTGCGCCATCCTTTCCAGCCGCCGGGTGTCGCCATGGCCGAGCGATACAGGCCTTCCTCAAACGTGATGAAGTACTCGGCGAGTTGCCAGTATGCAGCGTTCCAAGCGTCCATGACCTGTGAATTGACTCCGTCCCCGAGGACCTGCTTGATCGCTGAGAGTAGCCCTTCGCCGACAATCGGATATTGGTCCGCAGTGACTCCCAGGCTCGCATGTTTATGTCCAATGCGAGAAATGGCTGTCTTCATGGCGTCGGGGTTCTCAATGTTGACGGCATATGCCCATACGGCGTGCGCCAGGGCGGCTGGCTGAGCGCCTGTGTCCTGATGGGCCGTGTTAAACATGTTCCTGAGCTCCGGGTGTTTGTGGAGCAGTTGGCGATAGAAGAGCGTTGTGATTTCGACTCCGTGTTCTTCCAGTGCGGGGATGGTCGATTTGACGATTTTGATCTGCTTCGGAGTCAGTGCGGTCGAGGCATACATTCTTCGATGCAACTGAAGCAGCGCCCCGCGTCCGGCACGCCGGATGATGGTCCGAGTCAGCATGTTGAATGATTTTGAACTGATTGCAATGGCGATTGATTTTTCCCCTTCCAAAGGTCATCTGAAGCTGCCGCGGGGGAAGGGTTATAGGTGGTACAGCGACCGGAGATGTCCAATAGGCTCTGTCACATGACGGAAGTATAATTTTGGGCGTTACGCATGTATGACTTCACTACTAGGGGGGGCTGCAAGTCGCCCGTCCCCGCCACTTGTACCTTCTGGACGGGGGGAAGACGATCGTCAAGGCACCAAGTCAGGGGAAAGGGACATTGGCGAGGACGGAAAATCTCTTGAGGAAGAAGCGACCAAGTCCGATGCATCAGCGCGATCCCAGGAAAAAGGTACAGATTCATCAAGCGAGGAGGCTTCAGACACTTACACCCAGCCTGCGGTAACTGGAGGTGCCGGTGGCGAGAGCAGAGACACAAGGAACGCGTCAGAAATAATAACATCCGGCGAAAAAGGACCACAACAGTGAAGGTTCTACCAGATCCATCACGTGGTACCTCCTGGGTAGTTGCGCCTCCGCAGTAGCTTGAACCATGGGATCCTCCACTCGAGGCCAACACTCTGAGCTTCAGGGCCCTCACTACCCCCGCTCGATCGTTCAAAATAGGAGCTGAGAAGGAGTATCTCACCGAGCAGTCTCATTTCCACAGTCAGGGCCTACAGGTAGTTCGCAGGATCTACGATAGCCACGGGAAGCATTGCGGACTGTGGTGGGAACAAGCTGGGTATGGCTATGTTGGGCTTGGCCTCAATTCTGAGACCGAGAGCAAGATCAACATGGTGGGTATCTCGGTATATGGAGATACATACTTTCCTCGCGAGGGACCAAGCCGAGTAGAAGGGGAGATAAAACTGTTTGACAGTGAGGCATTCCCAGCCGTTGGGCTAGGTAGTGGCCTTGTGAACGTACTAGTTGTGGACATGGATATCGAGAAGCCAGACGGGTTAGAGCATCGATGTACGGTAGCTACGATTCATGTCAAGGCATGGGATGTAGCAACGCCTAGGGAGAGATATATACGCCTAGCATGATGAATGCAGTGTCTACTACAGACTCTGAAATGGCACCTAACAATTCAGGTAGGCTACCTAGGGATAAGTGTGAACTCTTTTGTTTCTTCCTCTAAGCCCTTTCCCACCTAATATTTCATCGGTCTATACTTTTAGGAAGGGTCTTCAGCGCTCGGTCTAGGCATTTGGCAAACTCAGGAAGTCTCAAGTGGTTGGTCCTTGCAACCATTACAGAAGTAGGTGAGGATATCGTTGTAGTTATATAGTATTAACATAAGCGACAGGAACTGCTCGGAGTGCGGGGTTAGATAAGCTTGTATGCCGTGGTACGCGGATAAACCTAGAATAGTCCGGATGCGTGATGGCACAAAGAGTGCCGAGTGTAAGTGGCAGGGGTTGTGCATACGCGAAGCTCAAATCAGCCCAGGATTGGACCATGAAGCAAGCGACGTACTATGTACCGCCAAGTTGAGGGGTCTTCACCGTCTCGGTCGTCACACGTGCATCCGCTGATGCCGCTCTAGGGTGGTATAAAGTTCCAAAGGGGTCGTCAACGCAAAAACCAGCATTCCTCTGCATCAAAATATTCCAGGGTGCTCCCTGTCGCCTGCCACCATGTCTTCTCCGCCTGAAGCAGCATCTTCTCCGCCTGAAGCAGCACCGCGTATCGAAGCTGTGAGTATTGTTTTTGCGTAGACCTCGTGCGAGATGAGCAGATTTCACGCGTTCCCCATACGTGTCGTGTGGTCTGTAATTGCCGCACATTGGACTAACTAGTGACAGGACCCCGAACTTGTCGACGTAAATGACACCGATTCGGCGGTTGACTCGGAAAGGCAAGTTTTATCCTGAGAGCCACTTGGCCAAACCACTGATTGTCGCTTTGTAGTGTTCATGAGTCGACTGCATCAGTCACATCGAGCATTTTCGAGTATCGCAACATCCAGGGCAGAACATTTCAATCGTCCAAGACGACGGAGTACTGGTAAGCACTATGCCCTTTTAGTGCGCCACGCCGGAAGCAGCTGACTTCATTCCAGGGCACCTAACGATGACAAGCACATCGAGGCCTTTGACGTAGGGTAAGTCACATATTCAATCACCCCTGGCTTGGAACTGTGCATTGGTGCTGATGTGTATTTACAGGCACCAATGGCTCACCATGATGCTCGATGACAACCTGTACGCTGCTCCCATAGGAGACAATCCTCAGGTGAGACTGTCTGTTTTCTGTACAGTGACTTGTGCTAATCGCGAGGTAGCGCATCCTAGATGTAGGAACTGGAACGGGTATCTGGGCCATGTCAGTATTTATGCTCACACATCTATCTTGGTTACCTTCTAACGAAAGTAGCGACATGGCGGATGAGTTTCCTTCTGCCGAGGTCATTGGCACGGATATCTCTCCGACACAACCTGCTTGGGTGCCTCCAAACTTGAACTTTCAAATCGACGATGCACAGCTGGACTGGACATTCGAGCCCGCGTCATTCGACTTCATTCATGTTCGTTATATGCACGGCGCTATTGACGACTGGCCAAAACTGTACAGGCAAATGTTCGAGTTCCTCAAGCCGGGCGGTTGGTTCCAGCACATCGAGCCGGATATTCACCTGCGCTGTGACAATCCTGAATGCAAGGCGGAGAATGAGTAAGTTGCGAGTTTCCACCCTAGCTTGCGGTAGATACAGGCATCACCGCATCTCTTAGGGATCCAAAGGCTGACTTTGCCAGAACCTTCAAGCAGTGGGCCCAACTATTCTACGACGCCGGCGACAAGTTTGGACGAACATTTCGGGTTACCGATGGAATCATGGAACAGTCGGCCCGCGACGCGGGCTTTGTGGACATTGTCAAGAAAGTCATCACCGTTCCGCACAGCCCTTGGCCGAAAGACAGAAAGCTCAAGCAGCAGGGCCAGTACGTGGGCTTGTACATGGATCTGAGCTTGGATGGCTTCGCCCTTTACCCTATCGGCCAGGTCCTGGGCTGGACCCTCGAGGAGGTGCAAGTTCTGGTCGCGAAGATGCGGTCTGCCATTCGGAACCCCAGGAACTTGACCAACAGCGACATGTATGTGCGACTGGGGGCAGTGTGTGGTTGGTTTTCTTTGCTAACTCTTTGTCTAGGCACATGGTATATGGACGGAAGCCTGGGAAGTCTTCTGAATAAACTAGCTTATTTACTATCAACAGAACCATCTGTTAAAACCTCACTGCCAATTGGTTCTCGTAGCACTAT
Source organism: Neonectria sp. DH2 (assembly GCA_003934905.1). Lineage (NCBI taxonomy): Eukaryota > Fungi > Ascomycota > Sordariomycetes > Hypocreales > Nectriaceae > Neonectria > Neonectria sp. DH2. The sequence continues at coordinate 582,965 of RQWH01000018.1, read as the reverse complement.
CGAGATAGGCCGATGGCAAGACACCCTCCAGAGCCGCCTTGATCTGCAAAGCCAGCGCGTGTGAATGCCATTGGCACTGCTGTATGTATTCGCCCATGACCCAGTAGCTGTCGAGATGAGAGTGACGTTTCCACCTGCCGCGGATCTTACCCTCGGTATCGACGCCCCATGTGGAGTCGATGCGAGCTGCAATGTCCTGAGGACCTAACAGATTCTTGTCATTGGCATTTTCGTTCTTCGAAGCTTTACCTCCGAGGGTATTCACAACAGTGTCACGGGCGTGCTTGTCGGCGAATCCGAGGTACCGCACGATGGCATCTGCGTCGGCGGTGGTGTCATCGGAGAACCGCAGTCCTGTTGCCGTATACGCGACAGGCTCGGCTCCAGCCTTGATGCCGACCTTGCCTTCCACGATCAGGTTGGTGCTGCCCAGGTCAACGTAGTTTCATCTGGCTTACTCGAGCAGGTTATGCGTCAAGACGGAATCGAGATTGGTGCTGTCGACGACGGAAAAGCCTGCCGCGCTGACTAGCGATCTGGCTCCTTTTATGCGAACATGGCAAAGAGATATCAGCCGCTGGAGGATGCTCATCCTACAACGAGAGAGTGTTGAAGTCTACTCTTCGGTGACAGTGTACAGGAGACGACGATGGGCTCGCTACCACACTGGGAGCTTACTATTAGTCATGCTTAGGAGAGTTCGGTGGTGTCAGGATAATACTACGGTGCAAGAAGCTGAACAAACAAGTCTTCTCAGATCTGCACTGCAGGGGCATGCAGAGTAAGGAGGGGTATACATATGTGAAGCAGACGCAATTGGGCAGCCGAGCTCGGCACAGAAATGCCGTTGCCCACATCTGCAGCCGGTCCCTTGCATATCGTGGAGGCAGCCCTGTCCTTGCAAAGCGTCACGCCGCAAGGGGAAATGATCTGGCATTTGAGAGGCATTATCCGTGAGGATATAACATCGAACTTTCAGCCTTGTTTAAAAAGGCTCAAAAAAGCTAACCAGGGTCTATGGTGACCGGGGACGTTGAACGCCGCCGGCAGATCTTGAACTACACGAGTAATAAGTTTGTTTCTCGACTCTTGTTCGCATAGCTAGATGATTGTCGCCGACGGTCTCGTTTCGAAGTGCTTCTAGGCTCCCAGGACTATGCAGCCAGGGCTGAACATCTCATGATTGCTTTTGCTATTATCATCGCCTCCACGGCGGTTGACACAAGATACAGCTGAAGACAAGTATCTTCCCTGGGGAGCAGTCCCGACCATGCAGATCTTTTATGTTAGCGCTCGCATCCCAATTCTGCCGTAACCGTTGCAACGGTTCCACCAGCCCACAGTCTTAGTATGAAACGGCACCCAAGAAGGCACAGGGCGCGACGTTTGTGGATTGTAGAGTTCAGGGCAATCCAACCACAGCAGTTCTTCTAGACTGTTGATCTGCGGGAATACTGCGTCCGCAGGACTCGTATTTTGGGCGCCACGGCGGCTTCTTGAACTGTCGTTGCTACCCAAAGGGCTTTCCAGTGGGCATTACTCGTTTGACTCGAGTTAGGTTGGTGGGCACAACAAAAGGGTTCTCTTCTTTCGAGCTCGAATCTAGACGAAGTCCCCTTCTGTGGTGGTATCTTTCTGTGTTGCTTAATAGTGGTCCTTGGAGGGTTCATTTGCTCGTTATGAACAACTTGTTATCCCTTTTCTCCATACCATTCATCCTTCACTTTGTACGCGGTTACGCCTTTGACACGCCTAAATAGCTAATGGACTTGAAAGGCTTCTGGTTTACAAGTATGGTGCTTGCATTTCTCTTCACCTACGCAATATTGCCCAAAGCACTCGCTGAGCTGCTCGCTGTTGCAGCCCTCCCGCCGCTGGACGGCATCACAATTCTCCGAACAGAATGGCCTTTCTTGACTTTTGAAGACACTTGCATGGTCATCGCGACGTTGTGTCTCTTTCTCTGCGGATACGCGCGGTTATGGAGGAGGAGGAAAGTCAGTGTTGCAGAAGGTAAGTCTTTGCACCTGATTCATGCTGACCGTGTAACTGACGATGCTTCACTTCAGTCTTGATGGGTCTGGCCTATGTTCGTCTCCTCTTTCGCCTTATCCATCATCTTGTCGATATTATTGACCGATCGACTATGCTCACAACCACTAGGCAAACTACTGGGGCACAGCCTAGGCTAGGTATGCGTTGATCTGGACAATAGACAAATAGATGAACGGAATGAATAACTTCTTAAAGAGACCTCAAACCGGAGGGATATTTGAGTATCTAGTGAGATTCCAATATTGTCTTTCTCTTCCGCCTCTTGCCTTCTCATCGAGGCTGAATATTAATATTAATTCCCTCCGAGGCAAGAACGTTTGCCACAGCCAGAGGCATGTCGTAAGGTATTGGATCCAACGTGAATAAGAAGCATAAATCCTCAGCCTGTTCCCGTTTCCTGACGGTGACTCCTCTTTCTCCCCCTCTCCAGATCGGAATCACGTAGGGGGGTTCGATCCATTCGTTGTATCGCCACCAGTCAAACGCCACCTCGTCGATAATGTCATCCCACTCTTCAACATCATGACCACCCAGACTCGGCAGGACGTCCGTCTTCATCCTCTTCATATCGTTGCGCAGCCGGTGGTTCTCCCAGATGGCTAGTTCAAAGTGATTGTCGTGGAAGCATCCGCTGCAGACGCCTCGGCCGGCATTTTGCTTCCCCCATCGGTTGAAGTGGTTGTGACACCATTGGCAGATCGCCGTCTCGATCTGGTCTACTTCGAGCTTCCTGTGCTCATCCGTGAGCCGGGTCCGGTGGTGATTTTTCGGTACGCTCCAGGACCACTGAGTAAAATTCTTGTCGCCAGGATCTAGATCTAGTTGCTGGCAGTCGTAGCACGAGCGATATTCTGGTTTGTCGGCTTTTTGCTTCTCGGTAAAGGCAGATGCACGGCGCATGCGTGCGCAGTACACGCATGTGAGACGGCGCCGGCTCACTGCCCAGACCGAGTCCTCGGCGGCTATAAGGTCGACATAGTTTGAAGATTGAGTGGGTATGAGGGATGCGAAGAAGCGGCAGGTTGCCCGGAGGTGAGCTGTGTCGGGAAAGGCGAGCAAGTCGATAATGAGGTGATACAGCTCCAGTGGAAGGCGGGAAATTGGCAAAGTGAGCGTCATGGAGTCTGGGTTGACTGGACCTTTGCAAGTGGTTGACGTCGTGTGTTTACAGCGCTTGATCTTCCCTTATATTCGTTCCTTCAGCGGTCATATGTAGCTGCTTCGGCGTCAGCATCATCAGGGAGAGGCAGCCGCCCTTTGCATAGCCGCTGAGGCGCAGACATTATTTATGCCACATTTTGAGCCGTGGAAAGTGGCGTAGTTCCCCTGCAAGCGGCCGTGACTCAGTCGGCGGCTCGGCGTGTCCCAAACCGTCGTTGCTGACGGGCCACTTTATTGTCCTCATTGTGGTAATAATTCGCGTGCTAGAAATCCGGGGAAATATGACGGCGCTCTTTAGTATCATGAAGTGACGCCTGGGAGCTAAGTATTGACACTCGGGTTCCTTGCCAACTACTGCTTCATTTTCTAACAATAATTGCACTTGAAGGTCGAATAAAGGAAGTGGTCTAGAACCATTGCATTTGCACCGCCTCATCCAAGCCCCACCTCAATCAACACGCAATTATTGAAACATGGGCACGGACGTCACAGCTTACATCAGTAGAGCTGTCCAAGCTGTGTGGCTTGGTGGCCCTATCCGATGCGATGAGGGCTCACTATAATTGTAGCATCCCACGGTCATGACATGAATGGGCCAATCCACAATCCTGATACCCTGGTGAGCCAGAACCATGTCCTGCGCTTTCAATTGCGCGCACTGTGGCCTCCCACGATAATGGCGACGAGCGTCTTTCGAAAGGAATGAAATGGAGCTGTTGGTACTGAATTGACTTGCAAGAGCGGCTGAACGATGAGGGCTATCTTCCCTGTAAGGACTACTGCTGCTAAATAGCACAACTTAACCGGTACGATACTAAACAGTTGTTTGCCCCTGGAACCATCATACAACACTCCGTGCTCAACTTGGACATCAAGGCTCTTAACCCTAATTCACATCACGTCAAGCCCTAGGGAGAATAAAATGCAACCTACACTCCCCACTTGGGTAAGTTGCGTATTAACATTGGCTAGTTTTATTGAGCCAAAGTGTCTCGCTCCATAACCCATATTCTGAACACTATTCCTCCCATTGACGACGTGCTTAAGTAGCTTCAGTCTGCCCTCTGCCTCGATATTCTTCATCTGCCCGCATTTGAACTTCAGTGACGTAATGCTTGAAGTGACGAAGGTTGACCTTCATCTCAAACCTATCATTGCACACAGGTTAGCTTGGTCATGCTTGAGATGGAGGGTCGCGTACATTTCATCAATTTCACCAGGCGTTCGGCGTGTGACTTCGGGGAGGATGAACCAGGCGATGACAACGGACACAGCACCAGTACCGGCAAAGCTACGCGTAGACACGGAAATTAGCCACGCACTTGTCCCAAATCACGGTGAAAAACTTACAAGAACCCAGTCTTGACGCCCCATTTTGTCACGGTCCCGTTGATCATGAGAGGTGTGCAGAAGCTGAACATGATGGCGACGAGATTGGACAGCGCCAGTGCCCAGCCGGCCGTCTGTGCTCGCAAACGTTGCTGTGGAAGCTCCGCAGAGTAGGCGTATCCGATAGCCGAAGCTCCCGTGGTCGAGAAGGTAGCCAGACAAGCAAAGAAGATCTTGAGGCATGGTTAGTCTGGGATTTAAACGGCATTATTAATTCTTAGCTTACAAGCAAGGAGCTTGTCGCTTTCTGAGTGTAATCGAAGCATCCGATGATTCCCAAGCAAAGGACGGAGAGAACTGTCACAGCGTAGGGGTATACAGTCAGAGGTCGACGACCAAACTGATCGGTGAGCGTGGCTGTGAGGATCATCGAGAGGAGCTGGACGCTGGATAGAATAAGAGTGACAAGGAACGGATCCTTATTGCCAGCATATTGGACTGCGATGAGAGTTAGCGCCGGTCAATAACCTCACAATGGTGGCTCACAAAAGTAAGTAGCGTAGGTGTTGAACACAGCCAGGCCTACAAACTGCTGCGTAATCTTAGGCCACGCCGAGATGATAAACCGGACGAGGTTTCGGCCCTGGAACACGGCCCAAATGCCCTCCTTGGAGTCTCGCTTGGCAATGTGGCGCTCCATCATTACCGTAGCGTTCATGATGCCCTGAGAAATCAATGAGTTAGCACAACAGCCCACAGCCGTCAATAAAAAGAGAAGCATACAATTTGTTCCTGAACATCGTAACCTTCGATATGGCCGTTGCAAATATCGAGGACTTTGGCTGCTTTGTCTAGCTTCCCCTTGCTTACCAGCCACCACGGCGTTTCTGGGACAAGGAGGAAGATGATTGCGGCCACCCCGATCATTCCCCACTGGGATTCACGAGTCAGCTTATTCTATATGACCACACGATGTTTTTATCAAGAAGTTGCATCATACCTGGGAATAAATAGGAGTCCGGAAGTTGAAAGGATCCGTGGCATTAAGCCTGTTGAGCGCAACAGAGGCAAAGAGTTGGCCTAGGACAAACCAGCTGTGATGAATCTAGTATCAGCAACGGGAAAGAGCAGCATGTTTCCTACAGGGGTGGAAAACCCACAAGCTGTATGCGTTGATGTAGAAGCCTCGTAGCTGAGTTGGAGCTATTTCGGAGAGATAGAGCGGTAATGTAGCCTGCAGCATGCCGACTCCCATGCCCGAGAAGAGCTTTGCAACAAGCCAGTGGTCCCAACGGGTCGCAAATGTCTCGATGAATATGCTCTATTCCAGCGTAAAGCGTCAGTTCTTTGTGTCTGAGAACGCTGAAGCGTCAGATAGGGAAGGTGCTCTACTTACAGCAACAAGAACCAGCCAGATAATGTAAAGGGCAACTTTGCGGCCGAAGCGCTCAGTGGCAAACTGAAGAAGCTGAAGGCGGATATACGAGGTCAGCAGATGCTTTCTTCGAAGGAAGACAGAGTCTACTGGAGGCGAAGACACACAATTTGACCGATTGTTTGACCGGCAGATTGAATTCCTCCCCACGCTGAGATGTATTTCCCTTCAATGATTGTCGTTCCTTTGCTGGCCATTTGCTGGATGAAACCTTTGTTCGAAACGATACCGCCGTTCAGGTTGATCTCTGTTTGGGGAACGCCAGTCAGCCAACGTCGTTCTACGTAAACAGTATAACAGGTTCTGACGGGGGATGTCTAACGGTATCCATCCAATGCTGCACTGAAAGCGGCAGACATGGCAATGGCGCCCACCATCTTGTATCGCCAAACAGTCGTCCATACGCCGAGGTCGTCTTCGCGCGATCGCATCAAGGGAACGCCCCCTTTGTCGATGGTCTGCTGCATCTCCTCGGTCGTGGCATGTTCGACCGTGGCGATTTCGCCTTTTCCCTGGTCCGTTTTCGACATTGTGGTGCCTGTATCGCGGTGCACGAAAGCGGAGAGCGTCAAGTGTATGAATTATCACCCGACTTCTTAGATGACGTAAAGGTCGAGCTCTTTATATTCCTCGCTGCATTCACGGGTATCCTTTTGCTGAGATACCAATTAAAGGCACTCGGGATTCTCCCCGGTCCTCACTCCCCGGAGCAGGCTGTTCCGTCTGGGGACCCCATACTCGTCGACAAAGGATCCAAGCCCGATGCGAAAACCCCCATGTTTCTAGGCGGATGGGACCATCAACTGAGCGTTCGTTTGTGTTATTGTGTGCGGGGTAACTAGGATGCGTGCCGTTTGAGCCGTCCGCCTCGATGAAGCCGGTTAGTGTGGTATATCATTCCGGATTTACGTGATATAGGTCGTACGTCAGTTAAGCGCTGGTGGTTCATTGGAGCGTAGTTCGGGGCAAGACCAACCGAGGCCGCTCTATTACCCCGGATCATCGAGCCTTTTCCCGGTTCCACGTGTTAAAGACTGGAGTCAACTTGTAGAATGCGGGATGTGGGGACTGACCCATGCGGAGACGAGGAATACTACGCTCGGCCTGAAGATCCCAGTCACTTGTCGGTGCTGTGTACAACCGCTGAAAGTTTATACTAACCAAAATCGAGACAGATTGAATACGGAGCATAGGCATGGCTCCTTATGGAAACTCTCCGTGATTATAGTCCTTGGCATCCTGTCCTGACGGGACTTGTGATGGAGTTATAAAGTGCCAACGGGCCCAGAGTAAATACCACCCTAGCTCTCTCTGAATCGAATGATCAATCTGTACACCACTAAGTCGCAAATTGATCACAAGATCTTGTGCCTACAATGCCTGGCTTTTTGCAATCTGCGTGCCTCTTCGGCCATATACTAATGGCGTCCGGCTTGACATTCAATGTCCCTGCAACAGCGCCCGCTAACAGCAGCGCCCAGCTTCCTGTAGCACCAGTTGGTGTCTCGTGAGTTTCTATTTTCGCGGGACATCCTAAGGTTGCTGATCTTTTAGTCTGGAATTCTTCACTTTTCCAGGATACATGAACGACGTCGCTGCGACCTCGACATGTCTGCAGAACCTCAAAGACCTCACTGGATCATGGCCACCACTGCGAATTGGGGGAACTACCCAGTACGTTGTTTTCCCCACCTCGACGTGTCTTTCATCCCGTTTATAACCGAAATCAGGGATCGTGCCACATATGATGCCTCCTCCTCCAATGCGGTCACTTACACTGTAGCTGACCCTGCGGATGCTCCATCGACACTGACCTTTGGGCCCTCGTTCTTTTCACTAGCCGCCAAGTATGGAGGCGCCGTAACCATTGGACTCAATCGTCGTCTAAACAACTTGCCAAACACCGTTGCCGCTGCGACTCTAGCAAAGGCTCAGATAAGCAATTTGAACGCCATCGAACTTGGCAACGAGCCAAACTGTGCTAAGCCCTATAACATGACTGTTCTCCACTTGATCATCTCGCTAACTTGCCGCCTATCTTCAGTCTTCACTAGCTCAGATCCCATTGCCAATGGCCAATCCTGGACTGCCGCTGCCGACTACGCATCGCAGGTGGCTTGGCAAGACGCGGTTTGCGGAAACTTGTCCAGCTCAAATATAATCTCGGCTGGTGTCTACTTCTACAATTCGCCTATGAGCATTGCAGGGCTCACTGCGGTTGAGGGTAATGCAAATTCTTACGTAAAAAACTACTGCTCGCACAACTATCCTCAGTCTTCGAGCACAGCCAATTTGGCTGGGTTGATGAGCCATAGTGGTATTGCTACACAGATCAAGCCATTTGCGTCTGAGGTGGCGGCTGCCAAAGCTAAAGGGAAACCGCATGTCATCGGAGAGACGAATTCGGGTAATGTTTAAGACTACGATATTACTTGTCCATTTTTCTAATGAGTGATGTAGCCACACAAGGAGGAGGTGGAATCAGCCCGACTTTCGGTGCCGCTCTTTGGATTCTCGACTATGTTATGCAGTCCTTACTTATGGGCACACAGGTACTATACATGTGTTACCCTCTTCTTTTCAAAGCATAAAACTAATATTCCCAGGCGCTTTACTTCCATCAGGGCACTATCGGTAACTGTAAGTGCGGTCCTTACATCGATACAACCAATACTAAAGCTTCTTAATAGGTCAATATTGCTGGTGGGGGCGGTACAGTATGGGAGCCCCGTACTTCGGTGCCTACTTCGCAACCATGGCTGTTGCAGATGCAGACCAGATTGCACCCTTGGATGACCAGACTACTTCATACGCCGCTTACGCCATCTATAAGTCTGGAGTTCCCGTCAAAGTCCTCTTGTACAACTCCGACTACTACACCAGCGGCACGCGGCCGTCGCAGACCTACACATTGACTGGTTTGAAGTCAACCAGCGTCACTGCTAAACGCCTGACGGCTCCGTACTCAACCTCTCGTGTTGATCGCGGCCAGAACCCGACTGTTGGCGGCCAGACGTTTGTGAATGGCACTTGCACGATCCAGGGCACTGCTGTCAGGGAAACCAATACAGTCTCCGGTGGAGCAGCCACCTTTACTCTTGGCGCCTCGGAGGCTTTGTTGATCTATCTGTAAGGCAATAAGCCTTGGCGGAAGATGGAAAGGGATCTTGGTTGGGTTTTTTATGTAGCTCGAGGTCAGAAAGTATCTATGCTCTATTGAGTTGACATTGAGCTTGTGCTGCATTTTGTATCTGCGGATTGCAATACTTTAGACAGATTGGGCTTCAATCCCAACCACGTATTCCCAAGGCACTGTAATACACGAGGCTTGCTTCGGTAGCATTCCAGTTTGACAAGTGCTCAGCTTCAATGGGATTTCTGTTGACGGGCTATGCGAATTGGGGTTAGAGGTATCTAAGGGTTGGGGTAATATGCAGCGGTGAACTGATCGGGAGTGATTGACAAGCCTTTCCCTTGACGACCCAATGTGCCTCGGTAAGGGAGCTGCACAAACAGAAACATGCTTGCCCTCCAAAATATGCGGAGAACTCGGCACCTGATAACCCGACTATCTGCATCACATCCGTAACCCGAGCGGGGAAGGCTGTCAACTCTCTACGCGCTCCAATGTGAGTAGTTCCAATACATGCGACTTTAATGCTCGCAATTCAATGCCTGAGCTGGTGGCCGATACCACATCGTCACTGACCGCGTGACTCTTCACACTACGGGCTCGGCGTGCAACTACAACAAAAGCACCTTATTTCTTGGCATTCTTGTTCCTACTATTCTTTAACATTGTATCCGAAAACACCGTTCCTTTCAAGAAAAATGGTGTCATCCAAGGAGCAAAGGGTATAGTGCAATCCGCCTAAGATTTCCTCCTAGCATTACCCCAAGCTAATTAACTCGTAGACCATCAATGAGCTCCAGGCCAATTGGATCTGGACTCGCAACTGGGTCGACTCATCGGCCGAGCACACAGCTGGTAGAGTCGTCGCTTTCACACGCGAGTTCGGCCTCTCCTCTCTTCCATCTACTGCTGTGTTGCATTTCTCGGCAGACACGCGGTACAAGCTCTACGTCAATGGAGTTCGAGCTGCTGTTGGGCCGAGCAGAAGTAGCCCACTGATTTGGTACTACGACACACTTGATATCGCACCGCTTCTTCGCTCTGGGATTAATGAGATCAAGTTCCTTGTAGTCCGCTACTTTGCATCTTCTCGGACCGCCATGCCGTTCGAGAGAACCTCGTTCCCTGGCTTGACAGTAATCGGTGAGGTCGAAGCAGATGCGGAAGTCATTGACCTCAGCTCTTGCAACGGCTGGCACGCCCAAGTGGATGAGAGTATTGTCTTTCCCACCGGTCTGATTGACGATGTATTTCTCCATGTAAGATGACATCGTGTCAGACTTTTCATTAAATGTTCTGACAAATCTTTAACAGATAAGCGAGCGTGTCAAACCAACACCCCTCCTTCCACCAGCCACGCCCGTGACACATGGAATCAAGACGTTGAATGGCGACATATCTCCCTGGCGTCTACGTCCACGATGTATTCCGATGCCCGAAGAAAGCCACGTCGATGTCAACACCGTACAGACTTGTCAAAGTACCGTCGCCGTTGATGACTGGGCTGCGTACTTATCGGGGAAGAAGTCACTGATTCTTCCTGCAAACTCTTCCCATACGCTAGATATACAAGCAGAAGTTCATTCAACCGCGTTTTTGCGATGGGCCTTCAAGTCAGAGAAGCAGTCTCAGGTCGTACTCAAGGTGGTTTACTCGGAAGGATACGAACTTGAGCCCCGGGATTATCCATTCTTCCGAACCAAAGCAGATCGGCTGGACGCCAAGACCGGGCATCTTATTGGACCTTACGACAGCGTTATTCTGGTCATTCCCGAAACGCAGACTGTCGTATATGAACCGTTTTGGTTCCGGACGTTTCGTCTTCTGCGACTTGAAATAACCGTTGGCCTTGAACCAGTGGAGCTGGTATCGTTTGATGCCACTCAGGTCAATTATCCTTTGACGGTCAAAGCGAGCTGGAACAACGCTGGAGACCCGCAGAGCAAGGAGATATGGGACGTGTCGGTCAGAACGATGCGGAATTGCATGTTCGACGGGTACTCTGACTGTCCATTCTACGAGCAGCTTCAGTGAGTATCATCGAAACGTCATGGAGAAGGATAATGGTTTACTGACTTTGCTAGATACTCTGGAGACTCTCGTTCTGTGGGCTTGTTCCACTATCTGCTCTCAGGCGACGACCGCCTGATGCGACAAGCCATCACCAACTTTGCCGCTTCAGTCGGAACCGAGGGCCTCACTCGATCCCGATTCCCATCGCACGTGCCCCAGCTCATTGCTGGTTTCTCCCTCTACTGGATCCTCCAAGTATGCGACCACCACCTCTTCTTTGGCGACACGCCGTATTCCCGCTCCTTCATACCTCGTATCGACGGCGTCCTCGAGTTCTTCCACTCGCATGTCGATAGTCTTGGCCTCGTGAGCGGCCTTCCCGAGGACGTCTGGCAGTACGTTGACTGGGTGACGACCTGGGGTGCTACGAAGGAGCATCCGGACAAGGGTGTTCCCACGTCTGGCCGCAAATCAAACCGACATACCTACTTCAGCATGCTCTACGCGTATGTTCTCAAGCAAGCTTCGCGATTGCTGCGTGAGGTTGGCCGGCCTGGTAACGCAGACGAGTATGGGCTGCGAGCAGAGTCTCTCTTGGAAGCAATCCGGACTCACTGCTACGACGGGCGCTTCTTCACGGACTCCACTGCCGACGTCGCAGATGACCTTTCCTATTCTCAACACTGTCAAGTGTTTGCAGTTCTTTCCGGCGCCGCACGCCCAGAAGACCAAGCTCGTCTCGTAGTCGAGGCCTTCGCAAACCCAAATTTCTCAAAATGTTCGTACATGATGCAGTTTTACGCGCTTCGTGCCTTCTCCATCGCCGGAGACGACGTCTACGAGGCTTACTGGACGCACGTATGGGATCCGTGGCGTCGGATGCTGGCGAACAATCTTTCCACGTGGGAAGAGGACGATGTACGACAGCGGTCCGACTGCCATGCGTGGGGGAGTGTACCTTTGTATGAGTATTGCACGGAACTGGCTGGTATTCGTCCTCTCGCCCCGGGATTTCAGAAGGTGCTGTTCAAGCCGCGGTTGCGGTTGAGCGAGGCTGTGTCTGCGAAGGTGGCAGTGGGGAAAGACAATCTCGCGACGGTGGCTTGGAGAACAGGGGCCAGCGGGGAAATTTTCGTGGAGTTGCAGCTAGAAAAGGCTGTTCGAGTTACGAGTCAGCTGCCCGGCGGGGAAGAGGAGGATCATGGTCTTGTTCAACAACTTTCTCTCGAGTATAGATCGCTACAAAAGTAGTTTGGAGCGGCCGAGTTCTCGGCACTAACAAGGACGCGGTTCACTCAGTCTAATAAAAACGACGCAAGCATTACTCAGCTGTCACTTAGCTATTGAACTTGTGTTTCTCCCAAACGGCTGTGAAAACGCTGACATAATGTGAAAGATATTAATTAAACAAAATAATGGTCAATGGAAATGCACGTACAGCTCTAATGATTTTGACCACCACTGGGTTTTCAGGCTCGATGAAATTGTTGAATCGAGGAGATATCCCAATATTCTGTAGTTTCTCGATTTTACCTAGTCCTTTATCACTTAGCAATCTAGGGGCATGAATAAAGTTCAGTTACCAAGACGGTCATTACACGGAGAAGACAGGGCTGCGCACCATGCTTTCTTGAGGAACCCGGACAATACTCACTTTTAAGTTGCTCTAGGGTAGTTGACAAGCTCGTGATATTCCAGGTTAGCGTGTGCCCCTCGAATAACACTACGTTAGTCGCCCAAAAAACTTCGTTACAACACAGGCAAACTCAAATGTTCGTCTAGCGAATGGACAACTTCTCCTCTCATTTCTCCGGAATAAAGGATGAAGTGATTGACATGTGTTTGAGGCTGAGTAAAATGAAGCAAATCTAACTGGTCAATTAGGCCGACCCACACGCCTTCAGCCAATAGGAAGTATTCAAGCACGTCACCCGGTCAGCTAAGCCCCGACCCTCTCAATGAAACAATGCGAGAATATAACCGAGGAATCTCCACTAACAAAAATAAGCCGAGTGAGACTGCACAACGCGACGAACTGGAAACCCTGAGTGCCCCAGTTCTATCAGACATCTATCTGCCGTCGACCAGAGCCTGGTCAACTTTTAGTGCATTTGACACTTCTACTCATTGTGTCTTCAGCATGGCGTCTCAGGAGACCAGGACTTCCTCACAGACCCGCTCAGTACGGACCTGTACTGAATGTAAGCAGGCAAAGGTATTCCCAAGCACCGCTCTCATCCTTGCTACCAACTCTCATATCCCATCAGCTCCGATGTGATTCCAAACACACCTTTCCAAATCCTTGCTCGAGATGCCAGTCAAGACAGCTGTTCTGCACTGTGGACGCCGCCTTCCAGAGGACGCCGGCGAGAAAGTAAGCACCTAGTCAACCCCGGCAAGACGGCGCTAACCCGTTATCTTAGACGGATAGAGGCAATGAGCAGAGAGATTCAGGAGCTGCGAAGCCGACGGGAAGGGGACACTGTATCCTCAGGCTCAGACCCTGCTGCCACTAGCCGTTTGTCCGAGGAAGCTTCAGGACTCTCGACAGAAGACAACTTTGAGTTGCCCGAAGCGAATGTCTCATTGAATGGAGTCCTGGTAGATTCCCAGTTGGCCATTGAGGCTTTCAAAGTGTATGGTCTTTGGCAACTATTCTCTGTTTCGTGTGCTTACCATTCCTTAGCTATGCAGAGTTCTTTCGTCCCCAGCTGCCGCTCCTCGAGTCCATCTCACTACACCAGATCTACTGCTCACAGCCTTTCCTATTCTGGACCATCATGGTGATAGTCTCGTCACATCTACCCGAAACTCTATACGTCGAGTTGTTCGCGCGTCTCCATGAGCCGTACTTGAGACTGCTGAAGGAAGAGGCCTTGAGCGCACCGCTGCCCTTGCACAAGATCCAAGCTCTCCTGTACATCTGCGCTTGGCCGCTTCCTACTGACCTCCAGGTCAAAGACCCCAGTTGGCTGTACTGCGGAATCGCAATCCAAGCGGCGCGGTACATGGGCTTGGACCGGGAGCAGCCTCTTCCGTCTCCGCGGACCATGGGTGTACTGCCGGGTACAGCTCGAGCTAGAATAAACACCTGGCTTGGATGTTTTTATGTAGGCACATCGTATGTCTCACTGTCATAAGAGCTCGCAAGCTTTCTGGAATCGACGTACTGACCTAGTCTCAGACTGAGCCTTCATCTCGGACTTCAACCGCCGATCAACTCGGACCTCGACTTCGCAGCCATCCACAGCTTCCTGAGCCAGAAAACGCTGCCATTCGAAATCGCCACTCAGGTTCGAATCCATCTCGTAGTGGCAAAGTTCATCAACCTCCTGCTGCAAAACACAAGCGACTCTGTCGGTTCGAGTCTGATCCGAGTTATCAACAACGAGCTCGACGCCCTCAAGCTGGCTCTTCCAGAAAATGAGCCGGGCATCCTCAAGATGGAATTCAGCATCTTGGTGACCAAGATTCATTTCTACGCCCTCGAGATTACCAAGTCACCACTGAATAGTCCATCCCGCGAGATCATGCTGCAAACAGCACTGGTGGCAGCAATGCGCATCATACAAATCTCTGCCACCCCTCGTCTTGGTACTCCAAATGGCCTACCTTCGGTAAGGAGAGAAAGATCTCTGCCCAAGACCTACTACCGCGGTCTTGCTCTGGCGACAATCTTTCTCATCACATTCTTCCATCTCAACACCGACGCGTCTCCAGAAGAGCGACAATCCGCAGCGACGCATATCTCGCTGGCCCAAGGCGTCTTCAGACTCTGCTCGATCGACCCTCTGGACGAATATGCCAGAGTGGCAAGGATGTTTGAGATTCTTGCGCGGTTACCGCCAGGCTCCGCAGACCCAACTAAGATGCGCTTCACACATCGCATGGGAGTTTCTATCTTGATGAATGCGACGAGAATTGCGGATGAGGCCCGTGGTCGACCGAGTGAGATTCCAGGGGATCAGAGCGTGGAGGAACCCAGACCGATATACGAGACCGACTTGCGAAATCACGAGATGCAGCCAGAAATGGCCTATAGCACAGAGCAGGTGACCTCTGATGTCGAGTTCCTCCGAGAGTTTTGGGATGATCCGATAATGAGCATGATCAACCTCGATGCTGTATATCTGCCCCAAGAGTAGCAAACACATGGCCACGGCACTTGTTAGTTTGGTTAGGTTGCAGGCATATGATTGCAACAGCTCAGCATAATATTGATTATTAAGAAACTAACCTCCATAGCATTGTATTACTGCTTCCAACTGCCCAAGCCCGTGCACATAATTTCAACCTTGACTCTCAGTAACTTACAAAACACCAAATCCTAGATCGGAAATCAGACGAACTTCTTCTTGTCAAGATACTTTGCCAACGCAATCGTGCTTATGCCGCAAATCGCAGCTGCGGAGGCCACAAGATTATGCCAAGGCTGGCTCAGGACGAATTTGACCGGCGAGGAAATCACCGGCGTCGGCAATTTGAGAGTCGCGAGGCCAAGATGCTGCTGTGATCCGTGGACGTCGTTCTCCATGAAGCTCCCCGCGGGTGTCTTCTTGCCGGCTCGGAACCTGGGGATGGTGACCTTGAAGGCGAGGGCAGGCTTGAAGAATCCCATCCACACGATGTCTTCTTTGGCGATGCCCAGGGCTCGCGCCACGGTGTCGGGGGAGAGGAGGTTGGACTTCATGATGGAGTGGAACATGGCCTCCGAGGTGAAGATGACGTCGATGGTGATGTCGAAGGGGCCGGCGTTCTTGGATCGAAGGGTTTGTGCAACATCCGACAGAGTCTTTGGCGAGGCGATGGGACCAGTCTTTGGTGGGGATTGTATAACGAATGTCGCGCCCGAAACACTGGGCTCGGGAAGTGTGTCTCGGAGGTGGGAAATGCTGGCTCTAAAATCGGCCGTACGAGCCAGAGGCTTTCCCTTGCCGATGACGGAAACACTACCGTGGATGAGTTGCCCGTTGATCTTGACCCCCGAGCCACTATCGCTGAGTGTGAGTCGCTCCTCTCCGGGCTCAAGATCCATAAGATGGTACACAGCGAACTTAGCACACGGGCCCAACTCGATCTCCATGCGGCCGCCGATGCCAAAGGCAAAGTTGCCTGCAGTTGCCTTCATTCCAGGATACGGTCCATGCTGGGAGGACTTGTTAGAATAATTATGCACGACTGGGTGTTTAAAGACTCACGATCATGGCCACTCTAGCCTTGGAGGCTAAACTTGTTGCCAGGGCTTGGGACTGCGCGAGAACCTCGCAGATGACAAACAACTCTCCAGGTCCTTGTGCTGTGTTCTGGCCCTTTCCATAAAGATGGAAGTCAAGCTCCCATTTGTCAGATTCTTCTGGGTGTTGCTCAGTCACGTACTTCTTTATACGTGGAAACAGGTCGTCGATCTGACTGATTAGGATATCTGGTTGACTGCATTAGTAGGCGACTCTTAGGCCCCATGAGACCGTAGATTTAGAGTGATTCTTACGATCTCTGACGCTTCCCATGAACATTGAGCGGTATCCCACTACGCGAGCAGCCTCGAGTTTGAACTGATAGGGCAACCCTCCCGCTTTAGAAGTCACGTATCGAGATCCACTGACTCGGACGGTTCGCCCGTCTTTTAGCTGGTCATACTTGGTCTTCTGTAGATGAAGAGCACCTCCTGGTCCACGCAGAATATCTGGTCGAGCATTCTCGTACAGCGCATGTGCAGCTACAGAGAAGGGTGTGCAGCGAGAACTGGGTGACATCGGCCTGATATCAAAGACTCCGCTCGGATAGATGGTGGCAACGGCACCAGGTGACTTGGGTGTGGAGCACTGGCCACCACATTCCATAATCTTGCCCATGTGTAGGAAGCCCCCGTAGCGATCCTGGATATCTGTTTGGCCGACGTCTCCGTGCTGTTGCTTCAGCTGGAACGCGGCGAAGGCTGCGTAGGGAGCGGGATCGTATGCTCGACCGCCGATGATGACGTTAAAGTCGGGATGGGCCTCCATAGCGTCGATGAATGGCTCGGGGTCGATCTGGACAACGACTCGAGGAGATTCCTCGACTGCTGAGGCCGTCAAGGGAGGGACACATGGTCCACAGCCGGTAATACGACCAGCATGGAATCTTTTGAGGATGATTGCTTTGTCGATGCCAGAAAATATGGAGATGGCCTTGATATGGTAGTCCCTATTCTTACGTTAGCATGAGGGGATTGTGCTGTCGATTGGTTGCTTACTTGTTTTCCTCCTGAGCCGCAATCTCTTCGATAATCTCTTCCATAAGCTTGACATGCTCGTCCGTGCCATCTCCACCAGCGGACCCAAAGATCAACGGAACACGGAAAGTGTGGACGAGTCTGAGCAGCTTTGACAGATCCTTGACGTAAGCTGACCTTGGGGAAGTTGTGGTGCCGAGAGCCAGCTTCTCTGGGCCGCTGTCCGTTGAGCCCGAGTCCAGGATGATGGCGGTGGGAATGCCAGTGGGCACAAGTCTGGCCAGCTCGTAGGCGGTGAGGACCTCGTCGAAGCCATATCCAAGCATTCCAACGGGTGTCACGATCTGGCAGATTGGTTTTGAAGCCATGGTTGCTTCATCGGTCGCAGTACTGGGCATGCTTGTGTAGGCTGTTAGATGTGTAATGGATTTCGGTGGATGTACTGGATGGAAAGGGTGAGTTTGCTTGATAGCAGCGGTTATAATAATAGATGATTGAAAAGTAGATAGTAAGATGGTATGCACGGCTTTTTCAACGATAAGTGAACGGTGGGTTTATAACTCTCCGCAACGGTAAGGGGCATGGAGTTCGCTAACCTCGAAAGCCGGCGGAGATTGCTTGCTATGCCACCCCGAAAGCCGCAGCGGGGTATTCGTTAATTAGGCAAGGAACAAGCTATGAGTATGTAGAATTGCAGGAATATTGCTATGAGGTAATACTGGCAATGTTGGCTTACGCCGCGTTTCGCTTGTCGAGGCGAAATGCGGCAACGGACTTTACGGCGAAGGCCGTGGTTTAACGAGGCATTCCCCCGCGATCTTTCAGGACATCTTCCGGGGTCGCGTGCCTATGCTCCGCCCACAACGCGGGAAGATCTTGTCCGTGTTAGAGCCGTGCCATCGGCAGTTTAGTTTCACCTTTCATGGCTGGGGCGTGGTTGACTGATGAACGAAGTTCGTCCTCTCGGCCCAGCCAGGACTAGGCAATTTGAGCGTGTTTCTGTGTGGGGAGGATGACGAAACATCGTACTGCGTGACTGGCTAAAGGGTGGGACGCTGCAGGATGGTGTTCGTCTGCGTCAGTGTTGTGAGGCTTGGACGTTTAAGTCGGGAGAAGCGAAGTGCGCTCGCTCGGCCGAAGACCGCTTTGAGTCGTGATTGGCCTCGTTTCTCACTGGATAGTTACGCTACATAGGGGTGGGACTCGATTAGGAAGATGCTTCTGTGCGTAATTCTTAAGGCTTGGCCTTGCTCCTCAGCCACCAGGAATGTCACGGGCGGCATGCGCTCCCTTACGCGAATATCGCTTCCCACGCTGATTGGCCGGGTCTGTCGATGAATCTATTTACGGCATCTCGTTGTATGTCTATTGCCATGAGAAACTCCAGCTCCGTTCCTAGTGACGCATGAAATATAGCCATACGCAGCATTGAATTGATCTCCATGTCTTAGTATATGTATGTCACAGACCGAGTTCATTAACCTTCAAGCATCAACTCCATCAATCGACATCCACAACCCGCATCAAATAATACTTATACAACATCGTCCGCTATCACTTACACGGCTCATCCTCAACAAACTCTCAACCTCACTCCTATTTTCCGTCGCCATCAGTATGGGCATACTTAGCAGTCAAAGTACAGGGAATCTCGACCAAACCAATATCGAATACATCGAACTAGAAACGACCCGCTCTGGCCAATTATTGGTCGATAACAGGCTGCGTCCCACCGACTCACAGGACTGGCCCGTCAATGGAGATACACCAGACGAGGACGAGAAGCTCCCCCTCGGCAAGTCCATCAAGGGATACCCTAAGATTGTGGGGTACTGTCTCGGCCTTACCACCGTTGTTATCGGCTGGGGCTACGACCTAGTCGTTGTCGGCTCCATCACCGGCGTCGACCCTTTCCAGGAGGACTATGGCGAGATGTACAAGGGTGAATTGATTATCCCGTCCATGTGGCTTTCGCTCTGGCTCGCTTCTACGCCGCTAGGAATGGCCATCGGCTCCGTCTTTGGCGGTTGGTTCCAGGATCGCTTTGGCCGCAAGAGGAGTCTCCTGGCCGGAAGCATCATCTCGACAATCGGCGTGGCCATCATCTTCTTCTCGTACCTGGCCACGGATATCGAAGGTAAACGAGCCATGTTCTTCATCGGCAAAGTCATCCAGGGGTTCTCCGTCGGCCTTTTAAAGATCACGGCCATGACGTATATATCGGAGACGGCACCTGTAGCTCTTCGAGGATCTGCCATGGCACTGGTACCGACAGGAAATCTTACTGGACAGCTCATTGGATCAATTGTCGTCTTCCTAGTTAACAACGTCAAAGGAAAGACTGGCTATCTGGCCGCGTTCGGATCTCAATTCGTCTTCGCCATCCCTCCCTTCATACTGTCCATATTTATGCCCGAGAGCCCAGCGTACCTGGAAGAAATCGGCGAGACCGACAAGGCAATAAAGGCTGTTGAGAGACTCTATGCTCCTCGAGCTGACCCCCAGAAGGCGCTGCAAAGGATGCGAGAGAGCCTCGCCGAGGAGAAGGCATTGGTGGCCGACGCCAGTTACATTGCTTGTTTCAATGGTAGTCATGCCAGGAGAACTTGGATCGTCATCATGGCCAACCTCTTCCCGGCCATGTTTGGCTTAGATCTTCTGGCCAAGTCTAGTTACTTCCTCCAGACCATTGGTGTGGCCTCCAGTACCAGTCTAATGATGCTCATCGGCGGCATTGTTGCTGGAATCGCGGCAAACGCTGTGGGTATCTGGATCATGTCCCGTGTCGGTCGACGGCCGTCAACTATTACTTCGTTGATTGCTGCAACCTTTCTCTGGACAGCCATCGGCGTCTCAGGATTCTGGAAAGGCGATGTAGCCGCCTACTTCACAGGTGGAACCTTGATTGTCATCATCGTGGTCTGCGGCATGGGCTGCTGGCCGTCGGGCTACGCCGTCATGGGAGAGACAAGCTCGCTGAGATTGCGTGCAAAGACGCAAGCCATCGGCGGCGTAGCCCAGCAAAGCTCGTCGGTGGTGATGAGTTTCGTCCTGCCCCGATATTCAATACGGATGCAGGAAACCTCGGTTCAAAGACTGGTTTCTTGTACATGGGCACGTGTGCCATAGCAGTTGTTATCTGCTGGTTCTTTCTGCCGGAGATGAAAGGGCGCAGCCAGATGGAGATTGATGAGATGTTTACTGAAAAAGTGCCTGCGCGACGGTTCAAGCATTGGAAGGGTCAGGTGGCTGTTGTTTGATGATAGCAAATACAGTCCTGTTTGTCTTTTTGTAGGGGTGTTGGTGACTTTCGGCGTTGGGACTAAGGCAACTAAGTAACGGCTTGTTATAATGCAAAACGACTTCCTGCAAAGAAATCCAATCGGTTGAACTGATTAATGATCTCTCAGTCTACCCAATCCACATCAATGTTAATCTCGTCTCCGTCCACGCTCGGCTTTCCACTCCTGACGAGCTCATCCCCCATGGCTTTCTGAAGCCTCTCCGTGAATCTTGCCTCGCCTGGGACCTCGTAGTCCATGTCGCGGCCGCAGTTTATCATGTGCATAAATCCCTTTTTGGCCTCCTTGGCCACTCTAAAGTCCCCATAATGACTGAGTTCCTGGAAGCGCCGTCTCCAGAACAGCCACCGCTTCAGGCTGAAACCAGGGTGGTCGATGTCTTCGCCTTGCATAAGTGCTCCAGGCGCTTGTAAGGAATCATTTGGTTGACCTTTGTAGGACTGGTTAAGAACCGAGAAGGTGAACAGTCTGTGACGGGAGTGATCCATCCAGATGACAGCTGCAGGGAGGAGAGTGATGGTTTTGTAGTCGTCATCTGTCTCGAGAGCCTCGCGCAGAAACCAGAGTGCTATCAGACCGATTGATTCTCCACAGACGCCCAATGACAGAGCCTTAGCCGAGAATGTGGCAAGATTGGACTGCTGCGTAACAATTCCCGTCTTGACGACCTCCTGCCACGACGCTTGCAAGCTATTGGCAAAGCCATAGGACTCCCAGGTCGTTGCGGGACCTCGTTCGGGTCGGAGGCCCTTACAAAGTGAGTCGAACTCCCTCGTCCACAAAAGCAGACCGAGAAGCCTGTCGTGGAACGCGGTGCCCTTGCCGCAATGTATGGCGCCTCTAATGAACATCTGCCAGAGAAGGTCCAGCCGTGGCTGCAGGGTCTTGAATTCAGCTACCGGCCTACTCGAGGCTTCCTTGATGAATAGAAGACAGAAGCTTTGGATGGAGGTCAACTGGTCCAAGGTGTCTTGCTCTGTGCTTTGGCCGGAAGCCTCCTCAGCGTCATCATAATCAGCGTCAATCGACTCTTGAATCTGCCGCAAGAAGTTTGCCTCGTGGTCGACTTGAGAGGATTCATTGGATGCTGACATTATGGCTGTGATGATAGTATCGGAAACAAGAGTGATAGGCGTCACTGAGATTTAGGTTGAAGTCGAAGGTTGTGACTTTGGTCCAGTGGGCAGGCTGGGCCATTTAAATAGTGCAGGACTCGCAGACAGTTGCATTAATAAGGCAATTTAGGCAACCATTCTAGGCAGCAGCATATCACTTCGTATGATGTATTGTGCATTTTGAGCAGTACATCAGGTATTCTAGTGTATACTTTGCTGTTGTGGTGGATTGCAATTCCGTCTCTGAGTTGGGTTGAGTTCGAAAAACGGTCATGGTATCTGCGTTGTGTTGAAGCTTGTTAGTCAAGGTTGCCTGGATTTCAGCCAATGAGCGTTGGTTATTCTGGCCCATTTCTACGAGCCAATGGGAACTGACCCTTACCGTCAATCTCATTGCTAAGATGTGAGATGTAGCGACTGTGTTCTTCATTCTCCAATGGGGACAATGCAGCAGCCGTGCCTTTTCTCGTGGTATTTGTCGTTTCTATGGTATTCATTCCTTGCTGGTCCCTTCAAGGGTGTGTATTAATACACTGACTGATGGGTTGATGCCCAGGTTTCTGACTCGGTCTTGTACCAAGCACGCAGTGACAAAGTTGCGATATTAGTTCTCGCTCGACCAATAAACATCTCGATCAATTGTTGTCCCTTCTTGGTAGATCGGAGGGTGTGTTCCGGACCTACCCCACCGGCCGGACGTCCGAGCTCCGTCAGCCCTGCTCGGGGACTCCGGTATCGACGTGTTCCAGCGTCATGGGTCGGTCTCGTGACATGAAACAAGACTTGGGTGCATCAAGAGACAACCCTGATGTTTTGTGCCGAGGCTTGTTCAGGAGCAGGAACATGAAGCGGCCAAGTGCACAAGTAGAGGATAGGTCACACCTGACCTCTTCGCAAAGGCCTTCCTCCAACACAGACACCATCATATCGGTATTGGAGTACATGAAGATCACCATCTTGTAAGCACTACTACGTGGATGAAGCTAAAAACACCGAGCCGAGGCAACTTGCAACCCCACTCTTGGCGCACCCCGAGGGTTCGCAACGAGCACCAAACGAGGGGCCGGACTAGCCTAAATATTTCCCATCTCGGAACTCCTTGCGAACAACCTATGGCTAGGCCGTTACAGGCGATCATCGCAGCTTCAGCTGGGACGACAGCGCCAATGGGAGTCGCGTCGCGGGCTGGGTACCATCATCTACAGTTCGCATTTGCGGGGTCAATCTGGGGAGAATGGCAAGCCGTTTGTTTTAGCATGGAGGAAGGACCTGCGATGGTGCCTTCATGGGCAATAGGGGCTGTTGGGAAACACTTATATAAAGATGGAGATGATTCACACTGAGAATAAGGTCAAGAGACTCATCATCAACAGCTTCTCCTCCACTTCTCTCAATCTCGACAACAGCTCAACAGCCAGCCTCTTATACCTCCCTTCCAACTGTTATCACGGTTACCCAACATGAAGTTCTTCGGTATCCTTACCCTTGCGGCTACTCTCGTGGCCAGCGCTCCCGTCGATGTCGTGGTTGACAAAGACGTGGCTGGTCGAGGTCTGGTTGAAGCCCGCCAATCTTCCACTCGGAATGATCTTGAGAGCGGCAGTTCGTCTGCCTGTCCCAAGGCCATCTTGATTTTTGCTCGCGCTTCTACCGAACCGGGGAACATGGTGAGTTGCTACCTGAGTCAGCAATATCCATTTCATGTCTAGTATGCTAATAGTAATCTAGGGCATAAGTGCCGGTCCTGCCCTTGCGAGTGCTCTTGAAAGAGAGTACGGAAGCGGTGGAATTTGGATCCAAGGCGTCGGCGGTCCGTATACCGCAGGTCTGGCGCCGAACTTCCTCCCTGCTGGTACAGACCAAGCGTCTATCAATGAGGCGAAGCGGCTGTTTAGTCTCGCCAATACCAAATGCCCCAACACTCCAGTCGTCACGGGCGGGTACAGGTAGGTTCAAAACCTCTCCATGAAAGTGATTTTTCTCATCAGAATTCCAGCCAAGGCACAGCGGTGGTTAGCAACTCCCTCTCGGGGGTCAGCGATGCTATCAAGGAGCAAGTCAAGGGAGCGGTTCTCTTCGGGTACACCAAGAACCTGCAGAATCTGGGCCGTATCCCCAACTATCCTCGAGACCGGACCAAGGTGTACTGTGATATCGCTGATGCTGTCTGCTCTGGGTCGCTGTTTATTTTGCCTGCCCACTTCCTGTACACGGATGACGCGGCGACTTCTGCTCCCCGGTTCCTTATTAGCCAGATTTCGAGCGCTTGAGGTAGCGAGATACCTTATGGAAGATGCATCAAGTGATGGTGCAGTCGATTGGAAACAAATTGTACTTGTTCCTGGTCAGGTTGTTGGATTGCAAGGTCGAGGAGACGTTTATTTCATTGTTTCATATTGTACGATCGCCTCAATCCGAACCATGGCGGAGAGGCCATCGCTGAATGGGCAGCTCTAGTCCCACATCCTTAGCTATTTGAAAGCACAAGCCAGTCTTGAACTGTTTCCGTCTCACTATGCTGTGTTGGGCTGTTGGGCTGGATTTGAACATTACTGGACAATGGGCTTAATCTGGATCTGGAACCTATCGTCGGAGTTTCTGTCGCCACCTCATCCAGCGCGTTGCTCGCACAGTGTTGCCCAAAGGAAGTAGACATCAGACTAACATGCACTCAGCGTGGCTGTATTATGTAGCCCATCAGTGTGGCTCATTGGCCATTCTAGAGTGAACGTGGCTAGGGCTAGTAGTATTGAAGTAATAGAGGACACACTCTTCGCTATTAAAACTAAAGCAGACCTTTGAGATCTTAGAGTGTATACATCCAGCCTTCCATGCCCTCGTTAATACCTTGACCAGACTTGGCGGCCTTGTTCTTTCTCCAAAGGTGAAGGTCGGTCAAGATGATGATGAGAATGCTAACCATTGAGATGGCAAAAGTCGTCCAAATTCCCGTCTATTCACTCAGTCAGCAACAATCTCCACGGGGAGGTTTCAAGACTCACCGTGTAGTGAGGGCTTTCTGCAGCCTTGTAGGCAGTGCCTGCGATGATTCCGCCGATGCCACTGCCAATTAGACAAGTAGCTGAAGCCACGGCACGTTTCGAATGCGAGGTGATGTTGTTGGCTTGAAACGTCAGGACTCCAGGTACGCAAAATTGAAGAAAGCCGATGCCTGGGCAGGTGTTAGTGGATTGAGCGCTCGCAGGGAGATGGGATTGACATACCCAGAAAGGCACCAAAGTATCGAGCCCCGTTGGCTTTCCCATAGGCCGTAATCAGCATGCTAGCAGCTGTCAACGCTTGGTGGACTGCAATCACCGGCCCTCGTAGTTTGTATCGATCCCCTAGCCAGCCAGAAACATAGGTCATGATAGCGGCAAGAATATACGGCGGCGCACTGAGGAGCTGTGCCTGAGTACTCGAGTAGCCCATGCCGTCGCGGAGAATGACGGGTAAGAAGTACGAGTACGCATATCCGGGCAAGGTCGATGCCATCATGTTGAAGGCCCAGCAGTATAGTCGCCAGTCTTTGAGGTGGTGGAAAATTTTGGCTAGGTTGATCTCGTCCTCTTCGGCGTCGCCGCGGTCGTGGTTGATTCGGTTGATAATGAATTCTTTCTCGGCTGGGGAGAGGAACTTGTTCGCCTGCGTGGGGAAGTCGATGATGATGAACCGGCCGATGAAGCAAATGACTGCCGTGATGGCGCCCTCGATGATGAAGATCCCTGGAGGAATTAGTATCGATCTGGTGTGTACGGCTGCGAACACTCACATCTCCAACCGCTGAGTCCCTGCTGCCCGCGAAGCAGTGACAAGGCGTACGCGAAAATTGCTGCAAATGCGCTCGTCACGACTGAGAGGATCCAAAACCCAGATAGCCGTTTTCCCACCTCGAATCGTGTATACCAACAGGTGATGAGATAGGTGCAACCTGTTCGCTCAGGTTAGTTCCTCTCCAAGGTTAGTGACTGGTTAGAAACCACTTGCCTGGCAGAAAGCCGGCTTCAAAGATGCCAAGAAGAGCTCGACACAGGGCCATGGTTCCCCAGCTTTGAGTGAAGCCCATGCCAATCAGAATCGAGCCGAAGGCAACTCCGAGAAAGGAAAGCCAGTTGGCAGGTCCTGCTTTAGGTAGGACAAGGTTCTGGGAAGTCAGTTAGTATTTGAAGTCCGAGGGCCACGATGCAAACCACATACGCTAGGAATCTCGAAAGCACTACGCCAAATTAGCAAGGTTTCGTATTGGGAACATTGTCAACGCCACGTACATGTAAGCTACGAAGAAGACCATGACGATAACCGTGTATCGGTTGCCAACTGCGAGGCCGAGGTCTTCTTGCATGCCTGCAACGAGTGCCAGACCCAGGTTTGTGCGATCGATGAGGGAAATGGAGTACATGATTCCTAGAATCGGCAGGAGTCGCAAGTCAACGCGACGACTTTGGCTTGTTAGCTGAGGGACCCCTTGGTGGGAAGTCTGGACAGGAGAAGAGTCTCACATGGTCTTCTTCTGATCTGCGATGCTCAGAGCTGAATGTGGAAGCCCACCTCCTGCTTCAGTATCCTCAACGTGGCTTGAAAGATCGATCTTCTCGTCATATTGTGCGACAACGGCTTCGTCATCATGTAATGAAGCCCTCGGGCTAGAAGAGGGAGCCATGATATGTTGCTGAATAACTAGGCTTGCTTGTTAAGATCAACAGGTCAATAGCGAAGGGTGATGCCGAATCACAACTCAAGTCTTCCAGCTGCTCTATATGTGAATTACAATTCATTCTGACTCTTCACTCGGGCCAAGCTATCGACTACATATCAACTCTTATTCGACCGTGAACCAAACCCGCGGGTCTACACCCACAAACCAAGCGATGCCATAGCTAGTCTGGGGAAATGCGGGGTAGGAAGCCAATGAGCAAACGATTGTGCTGTTGCCAAGAAACTCCACCTGAGTCAGAGCGCTCGAGTCAGAATATCTCGTGAGAGGGGTCATCCGATTGTGGAGACTTGGCTTGAGATGGCAAGGATACTCGGTTAAAGAACTCCAGATGGCCTGTAATGTGTCATAACTGCGTTGATGAATCCGGAGAAATCTTTTGGGTTCCTCGCGTATCTGCTAAGGGAAAGCACCATCACGCTGGAAGCCTCTGTGGGAATCAATGTCTTGGAGCTAACGTTTGGTCAAAATGGAAGTCAGACTGCATGCTGAGTGCGAAATAGATGTTTTATGTTGCGAGGATAATATTTCTCAAATTCTTTTTTAAGTCTTTGAGTAGTATAATTGATTGCGCAATTCTAATCAAAGAAAAAGCCGAATTTGTGTTGTGGTGTTTTAATATCTACCAACCACCAACTCTTATCGTTATCGACATTGACCCATCCATATGAGACCATTTATGTTTTCTTCACTGCTCTTGACTATATCATCGACTAGCTACTGAGCACGTAAGTTATCTTTCCCGAAACGTCCAATCTTCTGCCTTGGATTCGAAGCTTTGTCCTATTAGCTTGGCTACGACCTATTGTGCCCGATCAGAAATAAGTGGCGTTCGTACCCTCTAGCCCCTGAGGGAGGAGCCAACGGTTCTGACTCGACCGCGGGTATACCCGCAGACTCGGAGCCGAAACTCAGGCACACTAAAAGCCATTTTCGTTTCTAGATCATAATTAGACTAGTTTTCAAACCTGATTGGAAAATTTCAGCGCCATTACCTATTTTCAGTACGCACGGGTTCAGGTGTTCTAGAAGAAAACGCCACAGGGGATCTTAGTAAATTGCTCCAGTCCAACTTGTGATTTTATTTGGCGGCAAGCTGGCTATGTGGGTCAGCTCGCGCCGACTATCTACCTTTGCATTAATAGTCTGCCAATAACGTGTGAGGAGATGAGTACCGTAGATGGCTAATCATCTTCAGCACTAAAAGAAGCGAAGCAAAGTGAGTTAAGCATTGTACCACCTGAATATAAGGGGGCTACTCCCCAGAATCCGATTTCATTTCCCTCTCGAAGAAGGGCCGTTACTCTTTTATTCATTCGCTCCTTACCAAGATCATTCGCCATCGGCATCATGATCGTTACTACTCTTCTTGTCTCTGTACTTGCGGGTAGTGTCGCTGCTGGACCCTGTCGGGCCAGCAGTCTGTCCACGAGTGTGGCGATAGACGGCTTGACAACCGCGACTAAGTCGAGTCAGACCGTCCAAACGGAGACGCAATCCTCAGAGACCATCTCTACCGCGATCGAACTCACTTCAACCGGGTCCGAGTCTGAGTCAAGCTCAACTGAGACGGCAAGCGAGACGTCGCTCAGCGCCACGACCGACACCACTACGGACACCTCTTCATTCGCTTCCTCGGATACTTCTTCTTTCAGCATCCTCGCCACCACCACCGACCTCGCCACATCCAAAACCAGCACAACCTCTACCGCACCCGCACCGGCTCTAAAGACTCGAACCCCAAAGGGAGGCATCCCTGTAGGTCAAGTGATCACCGACTGCACAGTCCCAGGCACCATTGCTCTCACCTTTGAGGGAGCACCTACAGACTTCACAAGCGACCTGTTAAACCTCCTGCACGCGTATAACTACCCGGCGACATTCTTTGTCACTGGGGAGAATGGAAAGGGTGGCAGCATCTACGACAACAGCGCTATCATCCAGCAATTGTACGCTTATGGACACCAGCTTGCTTCGCTTGGGTAAGTCATATATCTGCGCAAGCACGCCACTATTTGCTAACACCGTGCCAGCTGGGCTCAGATCGACATGGCCCAGGCCAGCCCCATCCAGATCCAGAACGACATGGTGAGGCTTGAAGACGCGGTGCACTCGATCACCGGTCTACAGCCCAATTACATGCGTCCGCCCTCGCTGTCCTATAACGGCCAGACGCTCAGTACGCTACGCGACCTGGCATACAAGGTTATTTCCGTTTCCATTGACACTCTGGACAACGAGCCAGGCCTCAGCTCTGCGCAGGTCGTCCAGAACTTTGTGGATGGGTGTGACGCCGGTGGCACTATTGCGGTTATGCGCGACATAAATGCGAGGCTGTGCAATGAAATTCTTCCTCAAATCCTCGACGTTGTAGGTGATCGGGGCTTGAGACCTGTGACTTTGGGAGCGTGTTTGGGAGAGTCAGCGGCGTTCTGGTACCCTCGCAACCCTTGAGCAGATTCTACAAGCTGTGGTTATTATCTTTCTGACATGTAACCGCAAAGTGATGGAATCCAGATAGATCTTCCATTCGTATATATTGTACCGTTGCTTTATCAATACTAATCGTCGCATAAACACATCAACAATTTACATTTCCCGAATTCAGGTTGGTGGTACTGTGAGGGGCTGGCTTAAGTTAGCCAACGCCTCCGCCTTCACATCGCTCGTCGACGAAGTCCTCGTCCATATAGTCAGCATGGAGGCTGCCTTACCTCTCATCTAGACAACGAGTGACTTCTTCGTGAAGACGCAGTGGCTCTTTATGGTTTGAATAAAGCTCCGACTCGTTGACAAACGTTATAGAGTTATTGCGCTGGACGCCGCTAGCGAATGCGAAAAGAAGGAGCTGCAGCTCTGGCTTTGTGTAGCTGTCACATGTTGGTGCTTATGGATAGACTAGATCTACCACTCATTTACCAAGAATTGAATAGTTGAAAGAGAGCTAAAAGGTGACCAGAAAGTTGATGAGAGCTGCGCGTGTTGAGACGGGTTGATGCACCGCTGAACCGGCTGACGCACTGACGCACTGCTGTGCAAAGATGCCTAGTCCCCTGAGTAGTGTCTTTTCCTCTGAAGTGAGAGCAGAAGCGACACGTGACTCGCTTATAGCCTGTTTGCTCGCTGGATCAATTCCGGCTCAAGCTAGCTTTGTCAGCATCAGCCCATGAAACTACGCCGTACGCGTGCAGAATTCAGGTAAGCGCCAAGAGAACTGTTGCCTAAGGCAAGATAAGGCTGTTGGCTGTTCTCCTAATTGATCTCATCTTTCTCACATCACGGCTCTCGATCAACAGCCTCAGAGCAATTATGGGCCGCCCACCTTCCCCCAGCCGTGGTTATCGCGATGATCCCGATGCCTTATCGATGCATACGACGCCAGGAGACACATTCACTGACGACGTCGCCGATGATGTGCTCGACGTCGCCCACCCGCCACCACCAGCCTATGATGATGCTACTGTTGACAGCGACACCACCTGGCCAACAGCCCCGACGGGGCCCAGAAACGAAAATGGGCCAGGGGATGACATGTTTTACACTGGCATAAGCGTGCCTGAGACACATATCACCTCCACCTCGAAGCGCATTGGTGGGAAGCGCACCCGTATCGCCAACGAGGTGATTCCTCTGCAGGACGAGCGCTCTGACGCCGATCCTGGCTTTCTCGAGTCTTGGGTCAACTTAATGGCGCTCCTCCCGCCTTCGCCGTATATCCACATCGTGGGCACGCACAAGGAAACCAAGCGTGACAAGGACGGGAAAAGTAGCCGCGAGGATGTGGCTGACTTTCGAATCATGGTCAGCTTGCGGAATTATCTGTGGTCTAACTTTGACCCCGATAGCCCAAAAGAGATGAACCTCAAGACCTCGGAGAGCGGAGAGAAGACGTATCGAGGCACTGTTCTTAAGAAACGCGCACCTGGAGTCAAAGGTGATATTGAGGTTGGCCACGCAAAGCCTGACCTCAACGAGTGGTGCCATCGCTACTGCGCCAAGGCAACGTCGACCAAAGTGTAAGCGAAGTGTACATCACCACATGTGTTGTTGAATCTAATGCGTCCTCGCAGATTTCGATTAAGTCGTACCGTCACTGGCTTGGATGAGGAGTTATTTCGTTCTCGCCTTGTGGGGCTGATCAGGAGCACCAACTACAAAGGTCACCTCGACATTGAGTTTCCCATAGCTGACCGGGCAGTCGACATCTTCTCCTCCAGTCGGCTCAACACCTGGCGACTGAAAACTTGGATTCGCTGGATCTTCTATCTCACCTTCCTATGGATCTTCTCATGGCCTGTTCTATTCTTCACTACTAAGCGGTACCAAGTCGTTCGCGCCGAGTGGCCCTTCTCTCGGGTCGATGCAGACGGTCAGAAGAGGTATACTACAGTCAGCGAAGAACAGTGGATCAGCAGGTACGGACCTGCAGTTAAGCAGTTGTGCTTGGATCGGTACGAGGGCTTGGCAGGTGACAGCTTTCTGAATCAGGTGCTAGAGAGGGGAGAGTCGCGTCAGAGCAACGAGCCTCAGATCGATGGCCGAGCCGCTATGAGTGCTGCCGCAGCTGCTTTCCAAGGCGGTCGTTTCAATGCCGTCAGTAGTGTGAGCAGCCTGATGCGATTCGCGGGCGGATCAAACGATCAGGTCGGATGGGGATTCGACACATGAAGACCAAGACGAAGGGTCGACCAAGTCCGCATTGGAATAGGTACCATGACTCATTCATTTCTCTGTATAGTCCGAATTGCAGCTGCGGAAAAACCCCGTTCTTTTTTATTGTAGAAGGAACTTGCCTTTGAGAGAGTAGGAAGTAAAATAGATAGCTAAATTCCCGTCTCCTTGCAACCTTGTATTTCTTTTTCTTTCTTTTGCACTATCGTGCATGATAAGCATACGCACCAAAAGTTCCTCAATCTCTCCTTTCTCTATGTAGTCAATTGTTTCTCAACCACAAAATATATCACAGTCAAATAAAGAGGCCAATATCCTTCTTGTCCTTCAGGCTCTTCAAAATAATCCATCATTAAGTCTCCACCCTACCACAAGAATCTATAAAGTTAATTACTATACCCTACGTCGCCGACAGAATGGCATTCTTTCTTGATGCAATTAGATCCCTAAATCATATGCACCCCGCAGTGACTTATCGATATGCTCGCGATCCGGACCACTTGGTCGAAATGGAGAATGACGATCTAAGGGATTAGCCTGTCAAGGGGGGATTCTGCTGATTATTGCTGGCAGCCCAACGCTCCTTTTGACTCGCACGAGTACTCGCGCCATGCTGATCATGATCCAAAATTAGCTTTCTACTTCGCGGCTTGCTTTTTTAAAGGCAAGATGCTTATACATAACAAAAAGAACACAGTTTTCCACTCATTTAGCATTATATCCCAATGCTCACACATTTGCCTAGCTTTGAGCTTCCTGATTGCAGAGAAGGCCGAACAGGATTAGGTTTTGTATCAAGCAAGGCTACAAAAAATCCTTGTTCCGCTTATGCTTTTAAGTGCATGGCCTCCATATGTTTCGTCCAGAAGAGACATTTTATCTTGCGACGGAGATTTTATCATTTAAGGAGTTGACAGTCACAACAGTGGTAGGGAAATGCAAGGTGGAAGGCTCTTATCTATTTACAGCCAGGTGGACAGTGAGATTATATGTACAGCGGTCTATCACCTCATATTAAGACGCCTTAAGGGCATACAGTGAGGTGCTGAAGAATGGGAAACGAACTCGTTGGATCAGAACAGATTCCAAGCTAGGAGCGCAAGCGCTTAGCACTTGCCAGCCTTGGTAGGCTCGCACTCGCCGTTGGACTTGTCACAGCCGTTGTAGCCCTGGCACTGAGTCTTGGGGAAGCAGTTGTTGGAGTAGGTAGCCTAGGGTAACAACGTTAATATCAATACGTTTGAAAGGCTTAGCAGAACCACATACCTTGTCTCCGAGGTTGGTGTTGATGCCAATCAGCTCACCGCCGTTGACAGCGGTGACACCCTCCATGTGGACGGATCGCTTGCACTTGGAGTTACCCTTGCAGTTACCGCAAGACCGGTAGACCTTGCCGTAGTCGTTGGCGTCTGTGGTTATCAGGATTAGCTTTTGACAGTTTGGTACAGAAATACATTGCACGTACAGAAGTTGACGATGTTGACGTGACCGCAGCCGTTGTGCTGGATGATCTTATCGGAGCCATGGTACGCACCACCGCCAATGATGTTGGCAGTGCCGCTACCCTTGATGGTGATAGCGTCCTCACAGACGTCCTCGAACCAGACGAACTCGAGGTTGCAAGCGCCGAGGCAATGGACACCCTCCTTCTGGTTGGCACCGATGACGACGTTGCGGAGGGTAGCACCATCCTCAAGGATGAAGACAGCATCCTTATCACCTTGGTAGATAGTTAGTAAATGCACTATCAATTTGTTAGGATAGGAGTCGAATAGCTACTTACCACCCTCGCTCTGACCGGTGCACTTGACACCACGGTCATATCGAACCCACTTAGCATCGAAAACCTCGTTCTTCTTGAGGACCTTGGGAGCGCTCAGAGATTTGGAACCAGTGGCCTTGGGAACACCACCAGTGTATCCAAGGCAGGCCATAGCCGAGGGGATGGTGGCGAGGAGAGCGACGATGCTGGGAGCGTGCATTTTGAGAGATGTAGACTGATCTGATAAAAGTTCAAAAGAAGAATTCCCGGTCAACGGTAAGTACTAGATGCAGAGAATAGTGTATACAACGAAGGAGAAAGTTGAATGGGGATACCGAAAACAGGCCTTTTCAGAGAGGGATTCAAAGGTTCTAAATAATCTCTCCGGGCCGTCGCCATCGCATGAACGTGGACCATTGTGGCGGTGTCCGTCCGGACTACTCGGTCGACTTTCAGTGGGCCGAAACTTTAGCGCTTGAATAAGAGTGAAGGAGGATCGTATTAAGGATATTGTTAACATAATGGCTCGGGTCAGCCTCAGCGTTTCAGGAGAACTTCGGGCCAAGAATTTCCTCCACTGAGATGACAGGCAGAGTTGAAGTGATTGGTCGGCTGTAGCTGAGACCCTTGCCGTCAAGATCCACAAACCCGCTAGACACGCCAGTGGAACTAAGCTTATTAAGAATAAGGTTATTTCAGGTTCGGATGACTTAACCGGTTTAGACAGCTGGGAACAATCAGTCGTCTGGAACCTCCGAAGATGGAAAAGGGGCTAGTTGAATCAAGACTCGGGAACGGAAACGCTAAGTCGATTAAGCTACCGCCTCGTTAGATGTGCGGAGGGTACAGGGAGGGGCCGAGAAGATGGCCTCAACACCGCACACGTGCACCACCAACCCACCAACCCCCCCAAAACTCTCCTCCACACAGCCTCCCTCGCTACCGTGCCCTTCCCGTCCCCTCAAGCGCTACCACCCAACGACGGCCCCTAGAAGTTGCACTAATCGCGTGCTCCGGAACGCCTAGCCAGTGCCCTCGTCCCCCTTGTGAGCGTCCTGAAATCCCGTCTATGGCGTGTTTCACTGTGACCTGACTGCTATTGCAGCCGACAGATGATTCTACCCTGGGGCTCTGAAGCGGTAATAATCCAAGTGTTCCCAGTCCGAGAGGCTCACTAATGATTAAGGCGGACGGCCCGAAAGGACCCCCTAATTAAATACGGGCTTACTGGGGTACGGTACCTGGCTACTTCTGGTTACCTTCTTTGTTTTGCAGAGTACGAACAAGGACCCAGTCTTGAATACGAAGTAGAAGGTGGGCAGACAAGTTGACATTCATCATGCATGTCCGAAGAATACAGGATCAGCATGACTTAGTTGACTGTGTACTTTGGCGGGAAGAAGGGACAAGAGCCAACACCTCAAATAAATAGCTAAAGATAAGCATGATCACTACATTAAGATAACGGGCGTTCATTTGAACAGTGAGTTTCAGATAAACCTTCCACTGGATACGTAATGTAGGAAGTCCACTGTCTCTTGCGAACGCGAATACTAATACTATGCAAGACGACGAGGTGAATTTGAGCCTAAATACCAGGCAGAGGCCTCAATGCGAATGGAAGAGCCAGGGGGTAGCGTGGTTGTTTGCAGCTCACAAATCGCTCGCCAACGCATTGCAGCGAGCTCTCAGGAACGAGGAGCCTTGCATCGGAGCCCACTACTGCCGGACACGGAAGAATTGGACCGGGGGTCGTGAGGACGATACAGAGATTGAGGGCTCAGAAATGGGAACAAGAGCGGGCACTGGGCTGGTCCTCAGCCAAGGGGGTGAGCAGAGCTGAAGCGAGCTGATAGGGGGCTGAGGGGGGTTGATGAACAGCGAGCGAAAAAGCCGTAAAGCGGCCATCTGTGCTAGGCCACGTGTCGCTTGAGTTTCGTCTCATAATATCACTATACTCGGAGACGAAACTTAAGCACGCAAAAGGCCATTCCGTTTCCTACTACTCTAAGCTAAGCTAAGTTGAGATTGGTCTGATGATCCTAGAGCTTGGCTGAGGTAGGCTATAAACAGCTGGGAAGAGTACCTGGGAGAACTCATATACCTGAGAAACTACCTAATCCTTAGGCTTATAACTATTACCAGCTTCTTACTATTATACTAAGGTTTTAAGATATAGAAAATAATCTCTTAATTTCCAGCTAATTACGGCATGAAAAGAGGGGGTTTAAATGTATTAATTTGAACCCTTAAATCGGGATATATGTCATCTAGGGAAACTATATCCAACGGCATTATGGTTGACTTCCTGGGAGAACGGCTCGCTTCAACAGTCCCTTGGACTGACGAAAGCTTAAGACACCTTGTGATGCGACAGAAGCACTAAACCCAACACCTCCAGGAGTGAAGGAAGTCTTTACCAAGCAAACTATTCTCAACTTCATTGCCTACTCCATCCAGTGAGGCAGAGAATGCAAAGGATTCCGATCAGCCGGCAGTACTGTCCTTTGGCTTTTTCTCGACTTCATAAGTCGCGTCGTTGACAGAAACAGCAGGTGATGTCTTAACAAGGGTGTCTGAACTTCTCTTTGACGAGGTAGTGGATAAGGCCGGTGAAGGTTTCTGAGGAAGCGTTGACTCGTCGATTTGGAATGGGGTCGAGGTTCCAGAAGTAATTTTCTCATCGATTTGGAAGGGAGTCGAAGTTTCAGAAGAATTCTTCTTCTTAGTAAACAGGCCTCCCAGGGAGATGGAGCCCTGCCAGTAGAGGAGGGCTGATGGTATGAGTGCGAAGACACCAATGAGAATGTAAAGAGGGTTGCCAAAGACCCTGGAGATAAAAAAGCCGAGAGCGACGAAGATGGCCGTGTACCAGATAACCAGATGGCAGATGTGGAATGAGCGTTGCAAGAAAGACTGTCCGCGCTTGCGCTCAGTGGAGGAGCGGGCCGAAGTTCCCCAACCGGTCTGGTTCATGGTGATCAGGGCGTAAATCTTGGAGGGTAGCAGGCCGAAGAAGTAGATGAAGCCATAGGCGCTGAAGAGAAGCAGCCATGGGTCCTTGCTAATGAGCACGGCCAAGGCGGACTTGAGAAAGGCGATGCCGAACATGGTGACGAGCCAGATGACGGGTCGCCAGGGGCTGGAGCCTGAAGAGTCAAAGAGAAAGCGGAAGACAGTGGCGATTAGAATGAAGGGGTACAACGCTTGGATGGTCATCTCGAGAAGCATCCACGGGGACTGGTAGGCAAAGCTCGCCGGGAACCAAAAGGCCTCCCTGAAGAAGGACTTGCTCCATCGCGTCTGCTGGGCAACCCAGCGCACAAAGGAAGTTGGAGACTCGCTGTCGCACCATGTGCGGTGGGTATAGCGCGTCCTGAGGCCGTGAGCGAGCAGCTGATTGGTCAAGTGGCGGTCGTCGCCAAAAGTCGTCTCCTTGCCGCCGAATGTTTGCAAGTTCCACGGGCCGAGAATTGTCTCGAGGTCGGAGGCGCGGTACATACTCATCGGGCCGGAAAGGCAGCCGACACAGCGCCACAGCGACTGGCAGGCTCGCTCAATGTTGAAGGCGAACCAGTACCGCGCCGCGCACATGCGGGCGAGCAAGGAGTCGGCGCGGTTCCAGATCTTGACATCTGCCGTGACGCCGCCGATTTCGGGCGCCGAACGGAGGAGCGTCAGCATCTCATCCAGACCGTTGTCCTGGATAAGAGTGTCCGAGTCGGTTGTGAAGATGGCGTCCCGTGTACGAAGGGCGTACAGACTCATGGCAAAGGCCGTGAACATGGCGGTGCGCTTGTGGCCGTGGGGTTGACTGAAGCAGACGGCTTTGAGGCTGCTGATGTTCCACTTGTCGTCCCATTCGAGTACCTGTTGAACCACTGCCTCCCTGGCTAGGGATAGGGCGGCTTCGTGGCCGGGTTGATAGCGACCAACAAAATAGTGCCAGGATCTGACCAAGAAGAATCGAGTGTCAACGGATACGTTATCAAAGTATGTCTTGCGGTGCACTTCCGAGAGCAGGACGGGCAGGTGGATGAGGGTCGCATTTTGTGACTGGAATTCGTCGACAAACGCCTGTGCCATGCTCAGATCTGGCTCCTCGTTGCCGTCAACAACACCGACGACGCACTTGGGGCGGAGATTCTGCGTCTGTAGACTGCGAAGACATTGCCGCCACGCCTGCTCGTCTTCGCGGTAGCCGACGACGGCAATCGAGATCTCGGCACCGGGATTGAGAAGGGCATTTGTCGATATGCCTTCTGTGGCCCCTTCGCAGTCACCCGCCGCCTGGGCGTTCGCCGTCCTCTTCTTCACATTATTGACGATTCGGTCGACATCGAAGCGGTTGACGATAGCGCAGGAGAGCTGAATGAGGTATTCGCAAACGAGAATCGTTCCGTACAGGCCGACGGAGGTAATGCCGAGATCCAATATACTGAGGCCGATGGAATAACCTGTAATAATAGCACCGATGAGTCCAAACGCGATGGTGATATTCAAAGCTGCGCTGAAGGGGTTGATTTTCAGGGGCTTCCGCTGTGGTGAGTCAAAGGCTGTGGCTGAGTCAAAACAGGTTGCCTTGATGTTGGCAGACGAAGCGTTGGATGAGTCCAGGCCGACGTTGGTTTCGGCAACCTCGATAGATGGTTGCTTGCCGGTCATCTCGACACCTCCCTTGAGTGTACCACTCGCCATAGAATACTGGTTTGGTTTGACTTGAACGAGTGAAAGTATACCAAAAGATCTACGGAGCAGAACTTATTAGACGGATAGCTAGGCCCTACCCGGACACGAAGCAGCGAGTGTAAAGAGCCGAGAAGAAGCCTGGGAAATCTTAAACAAACATGCGCTTAGAAAGTTGTTGCGAACCGTTAGGGGGTGGTTTCTGGCAGAGACACTGATGATACGGCGCCTAAATAAGTCACCAATTTGTTTAGGCGACGAGGACAGGAGAAGTCGAATTTCTTTGCCCGAGTTTGCCTCTCAACGCAGAAAGCAATAGTGTCGTCGACGCCGACAACGCTAATGGGGCCAGAACATCTTGCGTTAAGCCTCGATGGATCTTCAGCTCAGCATCGAGCGAGGCTAACAGGACTGGGGCTGGCTGAGGACATGTTATTACAGGGTCGGAGAAGGTCCAGAGACCTTTTGCTCTTTGTTTAATAACACGTTGATCCTTGTAACACGGCTCTGGGTGGAGGCTAGGGCGGTAGCAAGGTAGGCCAGGAACAACGCGTTTGCTTTGTGGACGTCCGATCTCTCGAGTCTAGGCTAGATCCAGCCAGGGTAACAGTTAGTTTGTACAGTAGCGTTGTTAGGTTTTGTCGATGAGAACGTTAGCTGGCAAATCCCATATGGAGGATGTCCCCATGTGTCAATGGTGGACATGATACTACTTTTGGACGATGGGACTGGTGCTCTGTATTGCGCAAGCCCCCAGGCGTTGGTAAACACCCCAATTCTTTTCCCGAGTGTCATGAAAGCACTGCAGATGCGCTATTCAACAGTGTGCAGTGTGCTTGTAGCCGGTCTTGCCTCGCCGCGCTGATGGCGCCAAGTAAGTGCCAACGACTATATCAACAGATTTACAACGGCACAAGTCACACCCATTCTCTGGACGGTGTCCGTAGGCCTCCTGAGTCGAGCTCTAGACCATAATGTCTTAGAAAACAAAACAAAATCGATGTCTAACCTCTGTTAGCCTGCACAGTGGTCTCACCTGTTGGTGAAGATGAGCCAACCCACCGGCCTACTAAACAGACTATTGTTTGGAGACGCAGTCAGCTATGTATGGCTCTCACTGGGACGAATCAACCAGGCTTCAAGATGCACGGGCTTGATATCACGATGTCACCTTGTTGGGCGCTAAGCGATGATGCCTGGCCCTGCGAATTGCACACCTTGGTAACGCTAGTTTTCTTGTCGACGCGGAGGGTACACGTACATCCTCGACACCTAAGTGTGCAAAAATGGGTCTCACTCCATAATGTTGATGAGGTCCCGCCTATCCGTATATCGCCGAGAATTTTCCCCCTGAATTCCACATTACGTATCTCCTTCCTCTCCGTTAAACTACCATAGGTTACAAGACGGGAGTGACAGGCCGGGTGACGTTATTATGATGTGCCCAATGGGGGTCCAGGGCAATTCTCAGGGGGGGGTTTCCCGTCCTGATTGAGGATTCAAAATAAAAATTGCCCATGGGGCTGGAGATGTCATACCACTAGTAATAGCCCGACAGGGCCTAAAAAGCCACCTGCAGGAAAACAACTCGTTGTACCTCGGCGCTCTTCTGTAACTCCGCGGAAGAAACCCCGTA
The DNA here is from genome assembly GCA_003934905.1 of Neonectria sp. DH2. Classification (NCBI taxonomy): domain Eukaryota; kingdom Fungi; phylum Ascomycota; class Sordariomycetes; order Hypocreales; family Nectriaceae; genus Neonectria; species Neonectria sp. DH2. Next base: position 543,742 of record RQWH01000018.1, on the reverse strand, counting down.
TACTCGTTTCTAAGCTTAGACATTACGCATCTCACGTTTTATACCTCTGACCGTAAGATGCAACAAGAAATGTGGCGATAGGGCTGAAATATCTGTATACAATATCAGATCACCTGAGAACCCCCACGGCGAGTCTCCGAGTCCTTGTCGGCGAAGACAACATCCATACGTCAGCTCAGCTCTGACCGCTCCTTTTCCACCCCCACCCCGTGATCTAGGTCTGGGCCTCGGCTGAGTACTGGCCTGAGAACCGCGCAGAAGACCTAAGTTCCGAACAATAGCACCGGAAACACCATGGGCCACGGCCAGGTCCCGCGAATCGTCGAGTTCTCCAGGATCCAGCATCGCTTGACGTGCTTTTACTCTATGGCGGACCACGCTACGGGAAAATTCAGCTAGCCATCACACAGTCGGTCACTGCGTGCTTTTGGCAAGGGTAGAACCACAACCCGGAATTCTCCGTGAACTTATGTGAAGTAGATGGGAGTGCTCTGTACCCGCAAGCTGAGCGACCGACGGTGTGGCCACCAGAAGTATCGTGTACTAGTGACTTGGGCGCAAAACCTGAGATGAGTGAGGCCCAATTGAACGTGAATTCAGGCGAGAACACTCCGTAGCACGTTCTGGACCAGCGCCACGCCTCTTAACAGAGTGTATCCCATAACAACAGGCTTGCAAACTGCGCGATTTGAGGCTTGCTATATAGCAAGGCTTGTCGGTGAATGATGCCAAGTCCAGAAGCTTTAGAACACGTTGCTAGGATTGTGAAGATCACAGTCATTGCAATCGCCGTGATTTGCTACTTGACGTGCCTGGCTGAGATGATCTGCAAGCAATCTGGATCATGATGTTTCCCGGCAGATGAAATTCATGTGCCGGATCCACATCGGCACTGCCAATAAGAAGCCGTAATAATTTGAGGAGTTGGCGCGAAAAGAGGGGACAAGACTAGATAATCTGGAACGGCGTTGACTAGCTTGGAGTCCGCGTGTCCGGGAAAGGAGGGCTCACCCGCCCGTTTTCACTCAAAAGTCTGCATCATTTCCCCCAAAGAGAATCAACCTTCCCGATTTAGACGCCTCTATTACGACACCCCGAGACCCCACAGCAGCTTCGTTGGGTTTCCCAGCACGGCATTTGCCGCTGCCAGCCTTGGCCCCCACAGACTAAACCCGTAGTCTGTGCCAGCAAGACTTCAGCTACGCTTCGACCAACATGAAGAAGTAGCGTAGCAGCGGTATCGTATAATTGCCGTGCATTGCGTGCTCTCTGCCAACCAGAAAGCCAGCTCTGTTTTCCACAAATAGTTAGGCACGATGTCACCTCGCGCAGCAAACGATCCCAAGACTCCACTGAAGGCAGCTTATGTCCACATTGGTACCTAACCAACCAAGCGGGTGAGGAAGAAGAAATTGCATGGCAGACAGAAGGGCGTAGCGTGAAGACTGGCACAATTTTGCAGCCAACTGAGGAGCTTTGTGGTTGATATATTTATCATCAGGTCGCTCCTAACGCCGTCTTTCGTGCTCTGTGTTCTTTCAAGAACTTGCACAACATACGCGGATATTATTACCATATTATTGTCAAGTTGATTATCGCGAACTCAATGCCAATGAACAAGTACCGCCAAAACCAAGCGCCCAGCAACTCGTAGAGTACCACCAAAGTCAGCTGCGCCCTGATCGCGACCAAAGCAGCTTGGTGGTTGGGAGCGGAGAAATTCCCAACGATGAACTCGCTCATATTCCCTCACACGTAACAGAGCATAAAATGGAATCACAATAAGGAACGCCGCCAACTGAACCAAAAGAAAAGCAACAACGCGAAGAGCCAGCCAGGTGCTGCTGGACTGGTGAGGTGGGCAGAGTTCACTGATGTGGACCCCGAGTCATTGTTGCCGTCGTCTCCCCCTGAGGAGGTGCTGGTCTGGAAAATACCGTTCGTAATGGCGCACGCCCCGGTAGCCTTTTTGCACGTGAGCGCCTTCGCATTCGTGTCGTTATATACGGCCCAGAGGAACGAGACGGCGACGGTGCTGTCTTCTGTCGGCGGCCCAAGCGAGTAGTTGGAGTTACCGTCGGACCATTGGTTCAAAACGAGACGGCCAGGCGCCTGGGGCACGTTGGTGGTAATGAATTTAGTATAGTTGGCATCGAGGCCAAAATGGACAATGTCAGGCAGCCAGACAAAGGACCAGTCGTGGAATTCGTCGTCAAACGAGGCACGCGTGCCGTTCCATGACTGTCGCTGGTAGGTTCTGTTGTCTGGGTTGTTGTTGGCCAAGTAAATTTGCGGCTTGACAGTGTACAGCAGCGTCGCCTCGTCCCAGGCGCTGACATACTCAATGTCGACCTCTGAGGTATCATTCTTGTAATGGTAGAAGGCCGTCACCGTCCCCGGCACATCTCCGACGCGTAACTGTGCATGGTAGGAGCCATAGAAGAAGGTGCTCGACCGGCTGAAGATTCCTGCACAGGGCACCGAGTTTGAACCCGAGGCGGGAGGCGAGACAGTGAGGTCGAGTCCAGCGTCGGAGAGCTGTACCTGGTCGGCGGTAAAGTTTCTGTTGTATGCCTTGGACGAGTCGCGCTGAAATGTGTACTTGGCCGGGATGAATAGGTCGTCGAATGTTGAGCTGGTGATGGAGCTGAAGTTGACGGCAAAAAAACTGGAAAAGATGCTCTTGGTCGGGTCGTTGGAGTCGATGAAGCCACAGTCGCAGTCCTGAATCTTTGATGCCATATTCGGAATGGTTTCAACAGGTCTGAGTTTCCGCAACCTTAACTAAGATTCCCATGGTAGCTATAGATCAGCCGGAGAAGGGGAAAGGGAAGAAGAAAGTTGATCATCTCCGCGCGCGGGATTGATTCAGTGGAGGTAGAAAGGTGGGGACACACAACCAAGCCTGTACTATGTACATAGTACACTCCGCTGGATATCGACGGAGGGTCATTTTAAAAGTCTCATCCCATCCCAAGAAGGCGCAATTATGCCATTAGCCCTGGGCTAACCAAGTACACTAAATACTTCCCATGTTTGTCAGTTCACCGAGGTCATACCCACCCCCACAGATTTCTAGCCAATGACGCTAGGATCACGATTCTCAACCGTGATCCGGGTTAATGCGCCACTGAGCCGAGATTGATTCCCTGGCTCGACTTGAAGCGGGGAACACTTTGTTGCGTCACGACTCAGGAACGCCTACCCGAGTTTCGAGCTAGGAGCCGAGCACTAGAAACGGGCTGTGCTTTCAACTCTGAACTTCCATAACAATCGTAGCGCGGGTCCAAGGCAATCTGTCTTCAGGCACTACATCGTCCAACAGACCGCAGGGAACAGCTGTAGGCCTGGTTTGATTTTCCTCACGTTGACGTTGATGCAGTGTTCAACTCGGCGCATAGGCTTTGTCAGTGTCGGATAAAAGCCGTTTGCTCTGCTCCGGGAGATTCAATTGTGTGCTGTGTGCGCTCCGAGGTGTCTGTCCGTGCTGTGGTTTCCTTCCACGATGTCAGCATCTCAAATCTCTGACCCGGCAAGTGACGTCCAAGTCAAATTCCTAAAAATGGTGCATCATTGTTCTTCACATACCTGTTCCATCCTCGCTCAGTGTGACTATGAAAGCGCGGACGCGGGACCTCCATGAATGAAGGTATGTCGCTGTACATCTCTGGAAAAGTTCCAAAGAAGTCCGTTGTCATGGTCCACGAGTTGATGTCCCAGATACAGTCCATGAACTCAGGTGAAATAGAGTACGTTCCAGTCCGGATGTTCCTCTTGTAGCAGTCTCTGAACTCAAAGGGCCACGAGATTTTGAAGCAATCCACGAAAATCTTCCAAAAGGAGTTGGAGCAATATTGGTGCTGCGAGAAGACGAAGCGCTCCCTAACACCAGGCCTAGAAGCTATGAGTAAGCTGGATACCACAGAGGGTATCAACGTTCGACCCACCATACGAAGAAGTCAATAGCTGAAGAGTGTGGCAGGGATTGCGAGGGCCTATTCTTCAGTTAGATACAGCCATTCACCAAAGGATGCCATGCATATACCTGCTCAGAAGCCAGGGTGGTAGTTTAGCCCACTGCTCGTCTGTTGAGTCGGCCTGATGTCGGAGCATTCGATGCATTGTACTGAGTATGGCTAATCTTTCCGTGTCCCCGCAGTCGCGGAACTGGAGCTCGTCGATCTGTCGAAGCCGGTTCCAAAGCGGAGGTAAGCCGACGCCGTTTTCTACGGCGTCCCACCCTTCCAATATGACCCGAATCGGCGTGTCTTCGAATAGCTCATCCTCCAACTGAAGGGTATTTCGACAGAGCATTTCTTTTTGACCCAGGACCTCGTTTGCGGTTCTCCATATGCTTGAGGGGACCGAATTGGCATTGTTTACAGTCGGGCAAGTCGCCGAGCAGTCGCACGCAATATCTGGCACGGGAATAATAGGCCCATCCGAGATGGAAAATGGGAGACAAGACTGGAATATGGAAGCGAAGTTGATATCTTCTGGTATTGCCGTGGACGATGGAGCAATGGCTACGGTGCCGACGTGTTGGGGGCCGCTGGGATAGTCTGGAGGTGATTGTGCTCCCCACATTTCGCTGACGGTGCTGTCGACTGGTGGTGGGTATAATTCCGCGCTCGTCAAGTCTGTTCCGAGTGATATTTGATGCTCTACCGGATGCAGAGCACTCGACTCTTCATCAGGTGGCTGGCCTTTCGATGCGGCGTCGGTTAAACGCGGTTCAGATGGATGACGTAGATCGATTGTTTCCTTTACGGAAGCTAGCGTCTCGGCCAGTTGGTCTCGCTGTCTCGTGATGTCCATGAGTTGGTCCATTAGATGAGCGACTCCCCGTCCAGATTCTTGCTGCTTCATTGCGTCGATGGTGGCCTCGAGAAACGTGATGCGATTCCGGTTTCTCTCCCGTGCCGCACGTTGAGCACGCCGATCCAGCTCTCGTTTCCGGGCCTGTCGGGTCTCGAGATCCTTGTCGGTTGGTGGTGTCGGGGCCATTGTAAATATCTCCGTCGTCCAACTCTTGAGGAATATCAGTGACGACTCTGCAGAGTAGTTGGATTGTGTAAAGATTGGATGATTGGTAAGTTCTTAAGTGACCCGACAGCACGATGAGCTTTTATGCAGGTGGAGAACCCCGGACGCGATAATGCGGGGTACGGCCTGAGTTCCCTCGGCGTGTCCCTCATTAGTTGCTTATCATTATTTTATTACCGATAGTCGCGAGGGATCCTCTCAATTCACCTGCTAGCTCTGTTAGCTTGGCACTTGAACATTCTGGGCGTCGCGGTTGAGACCTGTCGTGACAGGGATCGATTGGATGATAAGTAGGAGCAATAATATTGGTGATGATCAATGCATAATAGCGGCAAACAAAATATCTTTGTCTAAAAGAAAGGTATCAATGGAATTGTATAAAGACTAGGTGCCGACACGGAGTCTCCTGAAAATGTCTCGAGACCCTCCGAAACAGTTTTAGCGAGTAGACCAGCCTGTCGAATTCCAACTGTTGCACTAATGTGTCGTAGTTGCTCGACGGCAAAGCAACGCAGCTGCCGAGAGTTGAAGATCTCCAGTGACACGATGTAGAGTGGTCTAATGAGGGAGATAATTCCTATAGATAGTGAGTTGTGCAGTGGTACAAAGCAGATTCGAGGACTGACGAGGAGTATCTCTAAAACTTGAAATAGATATGCATATGTCAGCAGATAACTGTTGAATGATAGATAGAGAAACAGCCCTTTGTCCACTATTGGGCACGTTCAAACAGTCCGCTATTTGACAGAGGATCTGGTTTACCAGTACTCGCAGGATACGCCAGTTATTCCAGGCCTCTGCAATCCAAAGGTTGGGATAAACATGCCTCTTTCCGTCGAAGCAGTCTCCAGCAGCCTCAGAAGCATATACTGTAGCATATCTCCACTTGTGGGACAGTCCTGCTCTCCAGTTCTGGAGGTCAGTGTCGATTTCAAGTGCTGTTTTGCTTGTAGCCTCTGGGTCTGTGGCCGCGGGATCTTTTAAGGCTGCTCCGAGGTTGACTAGTCGAAAACAAATCTCGCAAATTGAACCCGGACTGGCTAGGCTTTCGAGTTCCCATTGCTGTCGTATGATGCTAGTTTGGAAGTTGTAGGTTGTTTTTACAAGAGCCGGAGGAACGGGCAAGTGTTGCTGGGCACAGGCTGCAAGCTGCAATGAGTTAAGATGGCTGTGCTTGTTGAAAGGAAACACACACTCGAACTTACTATCTGAGAGCGGGTTAAGATGTAAAGTAATCCTCCACGGCGCCGGGTGAACTGCTCCTTGCCTCGGAGCTCTAACAGGGCCGTGGCGCCTTTGACGTGAGCGGCCCAATGGCCATATCGATCCCAGGTGTCAAAGTTGACGGTCTATCGCCAGTAAGGAAGAGCTCATCAGCGTCAAGTCTAGCCGGTTAGATTATTTACCTCGAATAGTCCTAGCAAAATAACTGCCATGAGCGTTGCATCGGCAGCGACTTGAACAGGGTCATTCAAAGCTTGGTTTATGACTACCACGGCTTTGCAGTATAAATCTTTAGATCTCGATGCGACATTTGGAGCATGGGAAACGTTGGATATCCCTGCCATGCCAACTGCTTCGATGGCCGCTCGAAGAACGGACTCGTTTTCGGAGTACGACTCGGCCAGCCAGTCATGGTATTCTTTGCCAAACGGCGGCTGGTTAAAAGTGTATTTTGTGAAGAAAAAGCTGGCTCCGAGGTCATTGATGGGCTGAGAAAGCTGATAGGTCGGAGTGAAGCATAGGAGAGAGGATGAGGGGGAATTGGATCCGGGGGTAAGTCTCATTTTGAGTTCGGCTTGGAACAAGAGACGTGAGTCTCCTGTATGAAGCCTGGTTGTAGTGACTGCTCGGCCTGGCGTGCTTTGCGAATTGTTCGTTCAGACTCATCCCGAAACAAGACTTGATGGAGATCTCGGTAGCCGGGGCACTTCGTGTGTGATTTCTCGCACTTCAGACATCCCGGTTTACGCTGGTCACACTATCAACACACCAGGGATTAGTTGGCTGTGTCTGTGGCCGGGAGAGGGCCTCAACATACCTTGACTTTGCGCCGGCGACAGCGTTCACAGCCTCGACTCACAGGACCGTAGTACACCATGTTGGTACTGGGATATTCGAGTGTCGATAAGGCTGATTTACGTCATGGGAACTCGAAGGCGCTGCTTGATCGACTCGATTCCGACGGTCAGGCGAGATGAATTCCGTCTCCGAAACAGATGTTATCAAAGCGGACCCACGGGTAGACGTGCCGCTCTCTAACTGTGCATGTCAGATGAGAGACGCGGATTCGCCATTTCAACTCCAAGTGGAGAACGGGCCAATATTAGACCGCGTCAGAACGCACGGAGTTCGCACTCTTCCCCTGTAAGAGGCATAGTGCCATCTGGCAGAACGCTCTTGTTATTGGTCGGCTCTGTCTCATCGGAGAATACGGACTTTAAGTCGAGATACCGATACGTATAAGTCAGGCTCTCTGTACTCTTTTACTATTATCGGTGAGGTAGAAACTTATTCACTTTTCATTTACTCTAATACACCTTCAGCTCAGCCGAACCAATCTTGATAAAACAGCATCAACTTGACAATTCCTTAGTCTACACACGGTGACAAGAGAACAGCGCTCACCATGTCCCAACTACCAACAACGGAAAAGACGTTCAGTGCCTACAACAGCGAACAGGGCAAGAAATACGCCAAAGCCCGCCTCGACTACCACCCAAGCCTGTATCAAAGAGTCTTAGACCACCACACCTCTACCGGCGGCCAACTCGACACTCTCATCGACGTTGGCTGTGGTCCGGGCCTCGCCGCCCGCGCCCTCGCTCCACACTTTGCTCATGTCGTTGGCCTCGACCCTTCTGAAGGCATGATTGCCACGGCTCGCTCCCTAGGCGGTGTCACATCCACGTCTGAGCCCATCCACTTTGAACTCTCCACGGCTGAAGACCTCGGAAGAAACATCTCGCCACCCATTGAAGACTCTACCATTGACCTCATCACCGCCTCCAACGCCGCTCACTGGTTCGATATGCCGAGCTTCTGGGTCAGCGCTGCCCGTGTCCTCAAACCCGGCGGTACCGTCGCGCTGTGGACATCCGGCGACGTCCGCGTACACTTGTCGATGCCCAACGCCGCCGCCATCCAAGCCACCATGGACAAGCATAACGAGCAGCATCTACACCGCTACTACGTGCCTGGGAATATTCTTACCCGTAACCGCTACTCTACGCTTCCGCTCCCGTGGACAATGGCGGAGCCCGTTCGGGAGTTCGACGAGGCGTCCTTCTTCCGCAAGGATTGGACCCCTGAAGAGCTCTTCCACACGGGTGAGCAGGAGTTGGATCTGGACATGTTTGAGAAAATGATAACGACGGGAAGCCCGCAGACGCGATGGCACCAGGCCAACCCAGATCTCGTCGGGACCGACCGCGACATTGTGAAGATTCTTCGAAATGATATTGAACGGCTCTTGCGTGAAGCCGGGGTTGAGAAGGGGAAGGAAGTTCTGAAGGGGACAGCGCTAGGGGCCCTACTGATCGTGAAGAAGAAGGAATCCGATGTCTAGATGCACTACGTGTTTTCAAGATGCATCAGGCTGAGAGTACACTTCTTCTATCGGGCTTTCCAGGGCTTTTCGGTGGTTTTATTAGATACAGAGGTGCCTGAAAAACCATGCCATATGAAGGCAGCACTTGGACTGCATAGGTACGACCAATATGCAATCCATGTCTAAACTTAGAACATTTTCTCTTTCATGTAATATTTTGAGCTACCACTGCTTGAAACCGAGTCAATGGAGAGCTACGTACGAACCCTCGGGAACAATAAGCTAAAAGAGTTCCAGGGGAACTAGAGAATTATGTACGAAATTGATGGCGAAGAGTACGAGCAGAGTGGCTGGCAATAAACCAATTTTGAACGCATCGTCATATGCCCCCATAAGAACATTCGCGCTTTGCGGTTATTTTGAGACTGAGAGAGCCTGGCCTCGAAACTCCGAGTGCTCTCCGTGATTCCGTAGCTCTTCGTACCAGTGATTATCAAGTTGCCTATCAAAAAGCGCCGAGGCTGTCTCAAGGCCCATGTCCAGCCCATTCTTGTGGTCGAGATTTGAAAGAGTAACGAGAACGCCTGCTATGAGACCCTATCTCCTGCATACTAACTCTGCTCATAAGTTATCCGCCAAGACGCAGTGGAATCATATATAACGATATGAAAGGTTTTGTACGAAGAGTTCCGCTTTCACCAAGTTTTGTTTTCTCTGCAGCAAGTGGTTGGTAGGGAATCCAGCTTGATAATCCCCTACAATAATCATCGAGGAACTTGACATCCCCTTATGCTGCAATCCAGTCACATTTAATAGCTCTACTGCTTGTGCCAGATACTTCCCGACTCATCTAATAACAGAAGGTCGTCCAGTGGAAGTGCGCATGCGCCACACACCGACCAGACTGCTGGAAACGACATATCTTCGAATGAGTTTCAGCTTATATCAAAGTAAAGCACAATTTGACATATCCTCGTTGCCTAAATACGAGACACCTAGCCACATGTAGTTCTATTGAGGATCTGTGGCTTCATCTCGGCAACATTGTTAGCGCTCACAAGCCCAATGGCATTGGAAGGAGTACGGCCTGCTCAGAAGGCTAAGACGTGGTTACACCTCCACATCAGTGGAAACGAATTGATATCAAGATACCAATGGAGTTGATGGAAAGCTCTTTATATCGCCTTACCGCATCAAGGCTTTGGAAGTGCCCGTTACCTGGTACTGGTTGTTGAGTCAAAGTATTTGTCGATGCAGAGCCATCCGCCTTAGAGTGACTCTGGGAAGTGAGTAAGGCAGTATTTTGGGACCAAGACGATTATTTTAGTAATAATACTCTACACTCTTCAATCGCTATTAAGCAATAAATCTATTCATTATCCTGAGACTGAGAAGGCTGTTACTCCCCCTGGGTGGCTCAATCGTATGTGGCCTCTTTTGATCCCAATAGTAGTGATTAGGACACCAACATCGGCTACTCTTCACCTGGAACTTATCATGGTCGAGAAGAGAAGATATTGGCGTCCGAAAATCTTCCACCTATCTTTCACATGAAAAGAAAAGAATAGAACTGGTTGACCCTCTAATTCTGTCACCAACTGCAGGTTCTAGTCAAAATATCTCTGAAATCACGGCAATGCTGGAAGTGTATAGTCTAAGACGCCCTACTACTGCCTTATGATATTGGAGAAGCAGCAGATAATCTGCCTGAAATCAACATGAAATCAACATGAAACCAAAAGGCTTAATATATGCGTACATCCAGGCCACTTGAGTATGGATTCTACATTAGAACATATTCTCACTACAATGCATAATAACACGATTTACCTTCATGCAGACGTGTTGTCCGGTATAGAACACTAACGGCCTTTATCTTGCTTCAAACTAGAGCTCCTCCTTAATCGCGGCGTCAAAATATTCTTCGGCATCTTCGATGCTTACGTGGCCAATTCCATCCGTCTGAAGTCTTGCGCCAACTTGCTCACACGTGTCAGGCTGCCTCGAATCGCATCTACACATCAGCTTCCCCCACTCTGGGCTCGACCGTGTGCAGAGCCAGATCCAATATCGCATTTGATTTGGTGTTTCGATGAACTGCGGAAACAAGAGAAGTTTTTTGTTGCTCTGTGACTGAATATCGCCTCCATCCAGTCTCGTGACCGTGTTGGTCTGTTCTTCAAAGATGCACCACATGACCTTCGCTAGACTATAGTTCTCAAAAGTCTGCCGCTCTATCTCAGAGGCGTTAGCAAACGGTGCCAGGTACCCCGCAGGCGGGTTTGAATACAAAACACTCTGCGGCATGCAGGCAGGATTAATTGGGCTTTCCCAGCCAGCAGCGTGTTTCTTGTCCATAGCCTTGCCGAGAAGTGGATGAAGCCATCGTGAGGGAGACCCAAACTGTTCAAAGTCCACTAGAACAACATCGCCGCTCTTGGACAGAACCAGGTTCTCAAGCCTTAATTCTGGATAGAAGTTACCCCCGGGGCCATGAATGTGCTTTAGGGCCGTGATTATCTGCCGAATCCACTTTATTTTGTCGTTGAGAGTGATGGGAAGCTGTTCTGACGAACGTCGTATTTTGTCGAGCAACGTGCCGCCGGAATGATACTGTAGAATGAATCCACAGACCACGGGATCTTGGGCGCTTCCAATGGTCCTCGTTACCAAGTAGGTCGGTTTTGCTATTACATTAGGATGTTGAGGCATTCGCAGAAGTTCCCGAAGTTCATGGTACATGCGAGATATGACAGCGACAGCTCCCTTGAAAATCGCCATTTCTCCATTGGGAAGAAGAACAAGAGATACCGAGTCATGGAGTCGTGCTGCTGTCTGTAATTCCTCAAAATCGAAGGTCGGCGGGAAGCTCAGTGACATCGATGACCACAGCTGCTTCAAGCGACTTGCGCTCAGGTATCGTTTTTCCAACGCAATATTAGGGGCAATCCATATGTTGGCGTTCTGACTTCCGATGGACATGGGCGGAACATGGACTCGCGACCCCATGGTGGTGCACCTTAGTACCGGCCGTAGTTTCTTTGAGCTACTCCATATGTCGAGCCGTGCGACAATGCAATTCAGAGTGTTCTCATATTCTTGTCTTTGATCCCCTTGGTTACAGCTCGACAACTTCGATAAGGCTAGAATGCAGGGATCATCTTCATCTAGAATGCACAGAAGATGATAGGGAGGATATGTTCGTTTATTCTCGCTTCGCGGAACCAGCAAAAGGGCGTTTGATCCATCGTCGGCAATTCCCTCTATGCTCCATGTCAATGGTATCGCTGGGTTGTATAAGTCGTCGGGCATTTGTAGACTGATGGCAATTTGGCTTGCATAGGGAGAGAAAGTCAGCCTTGAAATTCTACTTCCCCTCATCTGCGTGCACCCGTAAGTACCGGGCTCGGTGGAACCTTAACGCAGGCTATTCGCAAGAGCATTTGCCAAACCTGCTGTGGCTGCATGCAGCCGCCGCCTCATCAAGAGGGCTGTCTGACGTAAGTGTGTGCCTGAAGTACCTTACCTTCACCGAAAGTCTGCAAATTTGGTATTTATGCACCTATTCACCGTGACCCAGAGTGAAAACTGATCGTTCCTTCCTTCCTCCTTATCTATCCAATGCGCTACTATATTGTCCCTCACAATGGCAGCCCAAACTGAACCCAACATGGCCGCCCTTGCGGCACTCGAATCCCAGATTTTGCATATCTGCAAGGTTGGCGGAGCGCCCGGTCTCTCGCTCTCGGTAGTCGTTCGTGGGGAAGTGGCCTATTCTAACCACTTTGGCTTTCGAGACGTCAACACCCAACAAGCCCCTGATGGAGACACCACTTACTTCATTGGCTCCCTAACCAAGGCCATATTCACGGCTTTGGTGGGAATTTTCGTCGAAGAAGGAACACTCAAATGGACCACGCGTATCGCATCCATCTTGCCTGAGCTTGAAGATGCGTTTGGTGAGCGTGGCTCTCAAATGACCATTGAGGACCTCCTGTCGCACCGCTCTGGCGTTGCTCGTGGTGATGGCCTGTGGCTCCAGCGAGCCGGAAACATCCTCCTTTCCCAGTCCACGGGCATTCAAACCTGGACGTCCCAGCCTCTCATTCGGGACTTCAGAACCGACTATGTATACAACAATTTTGGTTACGACATGGTCGGTCGGGCCATTGAGAAATTGTCCGGTAAGAGCCTTGGTGCAAACCTCAGGGAGAAGCTGTTTGAGCCGCTCGGAATGTCTCGGACATCTACCCAAGACATTCCCAACAACACCAATGCTGCCAAGGCTTATTGCGCACTTGACGATGCCTCGCCCTTTGAAGTCCCCATTCCGACCATCACGGACCAAACCTTGATGGCACCTGCCGGGTGCGTGCGAAGCTGCACAAATGACCTCGTCAAATTTTACGGCAATTTTCTGCATGCGGCAAATGACCAGTTTGCCAACAAAACCACATCGACCCTGGGATCACCATTCAAGCAACTTCTGCGGATCCTCCGACCACACAGCCAACTCACCATGATATCTCTTCGGGAGCAATCTTACGCTCTCGGCTGGGGCCGCGCGGAACTGCCTGCAACTCTTGGAGCGTTCAACTACAACAAATACCTGGTTCCCGCCATGCCGCTGGTCGGTCAAGGTGCGCCATCTCGCTTGACGGTGTATCACGGTGGGAGCATGCAAGGCGTTACCACGGCCGTCTATCTTTTGCCCGAGACAGAGACGGCTATTATCGCGCTGCAGAATTCAACCGGACTGTGCGACCCTTGTGATTGGATTTCTCAGCTCATAATCCACACGCTGTCGGGGGCCGAAGCCCAAAGCATTGACTTTGAACAGTTGGCCACCACTGCTGCAAAGACCGGCACGACACTGGCTGCCAAGATCGAAACCGCACTGGAGGAGAAGCGCGAGAAGGACACCAAGCCCCTGGAACTCAAGGCCTACACAGGCCGATACTGGAACGACATCAAAAACTTCCACATTGACGTCACCGTCCACGACGACGACGGGCTCTACATGACCTTCCAGAGTGTGGAAAGCGAGACGTACAAGCTGAGACACTACCATCACCATGCTTGGGTCTGGAACGCGCCTCATAACGAGACGGCGAAGCAGGGACGCTTTCAGACGCGACCCTGGGTTTCTTACAAGGTGGAATTCGATTGCGGGGGCGGGGAGGCGGCCAAGTCGCTGCGGTGGATGTACGACGCAGAGCATGAGGCGCCCAGTGTTTTCGTTTTGGAGGAGGGGTCTCGCTAAATCCAATGTCGGCCCGGAAGCTGTGTGTGTTGGGCTTATCCTTGCCAGGTAGACTAGATGGGATCCCAGCCAATATTGACGACGAAAAGGGCAATGATTCGCCCGTCTTGCAGAGATACCAAGAATAAGGCTGTACTGTAGTGACGCCACTGGCACCTCTGCACCCAAGAACAGGGCACACTTCGTACTTGTAAGCCTGGCTCGGCCATCGGTCGTCATCCCAAGACGCCACGGCGCTGACGTGTGGAAATGAGAAGCTGTCCCAAGCCTCACTCACAATTCCTTCCCCTCCAATTCGCAGGTTCGGAAGGGAATCCATGTCAAGGGGTGGTGGTGGCCTGAAAGCCACGGTATACCTGAGACACCCGCGGGCTACAGCCCAAAACCACTGGTCTCTGCACCTAATTCGTAGGATAGTCTCACTATGATCAATTGCTTGCACTCGAAATCCATAACTGACGTGTAACGTGTTGGGCAGGCTGGCTGAGCGTCCACGCCATGATCCCGCCGCGATTCCGCACAAAAGCGATCAAGTGTTTTCGTTTTTGAGGCGCCACTTAATCTAAGGCGAGGTGAGGTACCTGATGATGTAGTCCAACGACGGAATGACTTTTCGGGCTGGTGGCTGGCTGACTGGTCGGATGCCTTGGTTTGAGTAGAGTGCTGGAGTCGCTCCATTTGACATGTTCTGATTAACCCTCTACTCCTTTCTTTTCCTAAGAACCACTTTCTTTCTCTGTGATGACATCTCCTTCATTGACTGTCAGACTTCCTGACTTATACGATAATACCTGCGATGACATCGGGATGTGAATCGAAAGGCGATGCAGACCTTTACGGCTTAGGTGTCAGAACCGGATCCTATATTTCATGGCTCACAACTGTCGTTGCGTTCCACAGATGGCCAGAGAAAACAGTAAGCAAACTCCATCTTCATGATGTCATCTACAGATCACACAATCTTCCTGAGTAGCACCAGCGTGTAACAACTACCTAGATAGACTCTCTCACGGCGAACTGTATTTTCCAGTTCTCCCTGCTGGTTGCAACCGTCTACAAAATTGCATCCCGCACTGCCCAGACTGGCGAAGTCTTTCTCATGACAGTCTTTGGCGTTGGTGGAGGATTCGCCATCATGATCGAGACGTTGGTCGAGAAGAAGACAAGAGGGTTCGGGTCGACCAAACTGGCTGAGATTCTGAGATCCCTGCTACTCCTTTGCTACAGCGTCCTCGCAGTGTGGTTTTGGTACCGCGGTCGAAAAACATTGGTAAGTGTCTAGCAGCCCGTGACAGTCCCATAATTGGAGGAGCACGATCCGTTGAAGAAGTAAACGCTGATTTCATCCTCGCACAGTTACTCGCTTCCTGTAACTGGCGTATGTTCTTCTTCCACTCCACCTCTATTCACGGCTGGTTTCGCCAATTCAGCCAAGGGCTATCGATCGTCGCCCTCGTCGGAAATACGGTCCGAATATTTTACATGGTCCTTGGAGTGTGGGTCAACCGTCGCGAGATCAAAACTTGGCTCCTGTTTGCCGGCACATCGCCCAAGGTTACGGTTCAAGGAAGAAGAAACATGTGGTTTCTACTGGTGGCGCAGATTGGTTCATTTGGATTATTCGTCGTCATGATTGAGTTGTTTGTGGCGTGGAATCGGGTTCGAGGCGTAAATTCTGTTGCATCGGCGGGACAATTGATCCCCTTAGTGACGGCGCTGACTGGTTTTTGCACCGTTTGTTTGAGTCGCACTGATCGCATCCGAGCTTAAGTAGATCTAGAGTTTCCTTCAATTTTTCAGGGTCGAAGAGTACGGCGAGGGAAGAGCGAGTCGCCATTGCGCAGATTCTAACCAAACTCAGGTTCAGGTAGATTTGTCCGACGGCCAGTCAGTCTGCTCTGTTGCCGCCATCATCTCCCAGAATCCATCGATAATATACCTGTCCAATTTACCAACCTTTTCCAGAAGATCGAGGTCCTTCTTCATCGCATCTTCGGTTCTCGTCCCGTTGAGAATACACAACTGGCCATCCCAACAGGACAGTACTAGACAATACAGTGCCTCTGGCTCCGTGATTCCCCTCTCGTGAGCAAGCCACCCCACAAGTGGGGACTTTAACAGTGTCATGTTGCCCTTCAGCACCGCGTAAGCTTGATAGACGATGGACTGCTTCTGGCAGAACTCCAGGAGCGCCACGTCAAACCCGTGGGCAGACCGGAAGTCATTCTGCACAATGGCGGGTTTGACGGTCGCGCGTGCATAAAGCTCAGTCAAAGTCGGCAGTGAGACGTTGCAAATGCCGAGATACTTGATTCGGTCGGGTACATGAGACTCCATGGCTTGCCAATAAGTCATGGTCTCTTCGATGGTGGCAAGCGGGGAATGCAGCAGAAATGCATCGAGGGGCGGCTGACCCATACCGCCGCGACCCAGGCGTGCCAGGCTCTGGTCGAGACTTTTGTGCACTTGTGTCGATGGCGGGTCCTCGTCTTCAAAGGGCTTGACGCAGTCATTGTACCCAGTTGGGTTGGTGAACTTGGACTGTAGAAAGATACTTCGCTCAGATTCAGCCCCTGGTAGCGGCGACGATGTGTCGAGCCAGGTCGTTATTGCTTTGCCGACGAGCGCTTCGTTGTAATTCTGGGGCTGTGGAGCTGTGTCGATGGCACGGAATCCTGCTTGGAGGGCTGCCAGGACCTTCTCGGCAGTTTCTTCCGCTTTCCATCCCGTGCCGTAGATGAAGTGAGGGATGGCAGTTTTGCCTGCGACGAGGATTGGCTTGAGAGGTGACATGTTGGGACATGCTCCGCGGAGGCAAGCTCTGCGAGGTGAATAGCCGAGCAGGTGTGACTGACGTGTCAAGGCGAGTATGGCAGCTGGGTCGTTGATGTCTCATCTCTTTGTACCTAGTTTTACCGAAGTGCAGTTGGGTTATCTTGTACTTTTGTCGCGGGACCACCCCGCACGCTCCTGGAGTGTGACACAAGCCGCAATGTCATGACAGTGGCGATGTGCTGCTGCTTCCACACCACCACGAAGCATTGATCCCGGCGAGCCCTTGGATGAGAATGAGGCTCAAGAATGGGCTCAAAAGATGGCCCGTTCACTCACTGGCAACTAGCCCATTGGCAACGCGTCCTTGGAAAAATGTCTGTTCGGGGGAGTCAGCCTGCTTTACTGTAACTTATGCAATGTAGTCCCGCACCAATCCGAGGTTCTTGCATTTTCCAGCCAGTGCTACCCATCCTCAATGCTGAGCTTTATGCCACAAATCGCCTGCTAGAAGAGGTAGAGCCGAGATGACGTGTGACGATCGTCGCTCATCTACGGTCAGAAGATCAGGTCCTACAACAATAAGAGCAGAATGCCCCTGCACTTACTCCTCAAGGCAGGCTGAGAGCTTCCCCCCACAAATCCACAGCTACCATTCTCACCCCGTTTCACTTCACTCACAAAGAGCCCATATTATCTCGAAGAAACGAAAGGTTGATTTCTCATTCCATTTCCTCGGGTGGCATAGGTCAACTAACCGACCAACTCTACAGAGTGCATTGCATCATGTCTGCAAACCGCAACGACCTCAAGCCTTGGAAGTACGAGCCGACCGACAAGGATCCCGCTTCGTCGCCCAACGAGGAATCATCCAAGGATCGCACTTCTTCGCCCAGCGAGCAATCATCCAAGACTGCACCAACTGAGGTTGACGGCCGTGAGCAGCCTTGGAAGAAGTTCCTTGCCCTTGAGCATGGAGCCACGAACGATCGCCCGTGGAATGGCTGGAAGCCAACCGAGGACGAGCCGTTTGACAAGCCGTGGGTCAGGTGGAGCGTCGAATTTGGTGTGGACAACTTTCGTCACATGATTGGATCTTAAGCTGAACCATGTACTGGTTTGGCTTCATCTGAGAGGAACTCATCCGGGACATTGCATGAGATTCCCAGAAATTGCCCGCTCCTTGTATCCTTTTAGTCTCAAAAGTAGCAGGATGAACAGAGGTTAATGATGATATTCCTCCTTTCTCAGCATTAAATCCTGCTCACAAACTGTCACAAGAAATAAAAGCCAGTAAGAATCAATGTATCGAACAACTACCTGTCTAGTACTCTACAATGAATCGTGCCTCAATACTCTCCCGCATTATCTTCTCATTCGGGTTTGGCATTATTGCCGTGTGTACACAGCCTGGTTATCTTGTCAGCACGTTGCAGATACAGCACCTTGGTAACCTTCAACTTACAGCTTGCCTTCTCCTCCTCGCTATCCCACGTCTTGAAGATGAGCAGGTCGTCCACATCTTGCTTCTCCATGTAGTACCACCGATGCGAGGGGTTATGGTTCACGTGATAAACCTCCATGACGCGATGTGGGAAGATAGAGTCAACTGCCACGAGGTCCTCTCTATTGAGAGATTGGTAGTCGCACACAGCTAGTGGTGAGCCCAAGATTGGCCCTTTAATGGGAGCCCATATGCTTCAAGGGGATGACGTCAGTATATAACTCAGGTGGGATTGTGGAATTGCGGATTACTTGACCAGTTCCCAACGTTTTGGCATCTCCCGCTTCTTCTCTGCCATCAGCTGCTCAACTCTCCATCGACAGTTGACTATGGTGTGATCTGGTCATCGTTCAGACATCAGAGCTCGACATCAATCATGGAACTGTATACGAACCAACATGAGCGTACAATGACGCTTGCAGAAATTGGGGATCGCCAACTCTTCGTGTCTAACCACCATCAGCCCCAAGGGTCTGAAATCTAGGTAGGTAATATTTGTCAATTGAGACTTACGCTTCCATCGTATACAGTTACCTCTTTCGCCCCCAAGTACCCTTTCAGAAACTCGGTCATCTCATGCATATATGGGTGGTCCGGGCTCTTGATGTCATGAGTTGGCCGTTCCTTGGATTGATATGAGACGTAAGTGAATCCATTCCTGTCGAGGTCAAACTCAGACTCTCTACCACGAACGTTTGAAACCTCCATAAGATGTTCCTCCATGGTTGTGTTGGTAAATTGGGCGCCAGCGCTGAGAAAAGGAACGAGCGAAACGTAGGGCTTTTCCTTGCGAAAGAGGTCATTGTCTGGCTTCATGTAGGCCACTTTGGCTTCTACACTCTGGGGAGATGCCATAGTGGGCGAAATGGATAAGCTGGAGATTAAATCCAAGTTCGTGATGAATGAAAGGCTGTGCCAATCAACGAAATCCTGGGCTTGTTCTTTTCTCCATTTCAGATTGTATGTTTTGTTGGTTTTATTTATTCATTCTTCATTTCCTCTTAGTCAAAGGATCATTGAGAATGTGGTCTACATGGCCGTCAAGCCGTCATCTTTCCGTCCCCCCCCTTTACCCCAAAGTGCACATGTAGCTGTCGTGGCCTCTGGGGTTGCACCGGCTTGACCTGCTTCAAGGTAATGATGCTGTATTGCAGTGGGATGCACAAAGTACTGCACTTGTTTAATACAGCTACCCCTATCGTTCTTTCAAAAAGCATCATGACCGTACCGGCCTTAGCCGTCGGGAAGCTGAATGCGAGTGTGTTACCACATGCATTTATTAAATCTTGCCTCAAGTCAAAGCCTGGATTTGCCACGTCAGCATGTTTAATTGACCACGTCAGACTGCATGATTGACCCTATCTTTTTCAACCCCTCATGCACAAAAACCACCTTCTGATCAGACTGCACTTCACTCCATGACCAACCTTTGTTCTACAGTGACTCGGAATCATCCATTGTCATCACACGTCAAGAGTCAGGTGAATTGGTCCAACATGGCTGTGGATTTGTCGATTGAAGCAGTGCGTTCGAGGTAAGTACTCTGCAAGGATCTTTCGCCCAGTCCAGTTCTTTTCTTTTCTTCAATCCAATTGACTGTGATTAGGATTGAAGCTTTGTCTCCCATCTTGGACCAAATTCAGGACAACACAAGGACGGCTTCAATTAGCATTGGCGTTCTTCACCAGGGAAAAGTCATTTACACTCGGAGCAACGGTGTGCGTGATGTGACATCACAAGAGCCTGTTGACTCCGATACCCTGTATCTGGTGGGCTCCATCTCAAAGGGTTTCACAGCATCTTGTTGCGGTATCCTCGTTGACGAGGGAAAGCTGAGTTGGACTGAACCACTGCAGACGTACCTCCCGTTCAAAAATGAGGTTGATCCCGTCATTGGACAGAGAGCTACAGTTCAGGATGCACTTTCGCATAATACCGGGCTTGCACACTTGGATCTCACCTGGTTGGGTGTAGAATGCGATTACATCGCCGACATCAAGGACCTCCTGGAAATTGTCCGTCACCTCCCTCCGGTCCATGATCTACGAAGTGGCTACCATTACAACAACTACATGTTCGCTGTCGCCGGCAAACTCATCGAGAAACAAGCCGGTCGTCCCTGGTACGAATTTCTGAAGGAGAGGATCCTAGAGCCACTTGGCATGCGCCGGACAAGGACAAATCGCACAACGCTGCCCGACCACAACCAAGCAGAGCCTCATGTTGTTCTGGACGACTACTCGCTGCACAAGCAGAAACCAGTCGATACCGCCGCCGATGACACCCTCATGGGATCCGCTGGTGCTGTCTGGTCCTGTGTTTCGGACATGATGAAATGGGCCAAGGCTCTTCTGGACGCCATGGACGACGAGTCTAGCACGCCACTGAAGCAGATCTCCACGATTGTGTCCCACAAAACGAACGTCACCAAATCGTCCGTCGGAGAGAACACCTACGGCCTTGGCTTTGCCCGTGCCACCATACCGTCGACAGAACTGGGCATGATTTCCCTCAACGGCCCCCAGCGCGAGCACATTATCGGCCGGTCTTCGCGGCCACGTCTTCTTCTGTATCACAACGGTGGCCAATCGGGATATCTCGCTGCACTCTACATTTTCCCCGAGACGCAATCGGCCATAGTTGCGTTGGGTAACTCGTACGGCTTGGGTGACGGACCCGATTGGTCGGCACAGGCCATCACACAGGCAATGTTTGATCTTCAGCCTCCAGTCGATTTCGCGGAGGCGTCGAGAGAGAGGGCCAAGGTGGAGTATGAGAGGTATGATCGGCTTGCTGCGGAGTTTGAACACTACCGGCAGGAGGTTGAGAAAAAGGAGGGGTCGTGTACGGTTGATCTGGGGGATTTCGTGGGCAGGTACGAAAATGCAGGGCTGAAGATGGTGCTAGATATCGAGGAGGATATGTATGGTGTGCTGCGGCTGACGGTCAACGACGTCGGTTCGCAGCATCATCGTCTGAGACACTTTGCTGGAAACAAGCTGGGGTTCCTGCCAGCCTCACGCGAGGACCTGGTAGTGCGAGAGTTTATTGATTGGTTCCAGTGGGACCAGTTTGTTCTGGACTTTGAGCGAGACGAGGGGTCAGGCAGAGTATTGAGTATTGCTTGGGCTATGCAGGTTGGGCTGCCGCCTGTGCATTTTGACAAAGTCATGTAGGCAGTCAGTCGATCATCAATCACAATCAACCATGCGGTGACCGCTAAGGTGCAGGTGATAAGATACCTTGCTGCAGCCATCACACCATGAAGTGCAATAAATAATGAGGCTCGGTTGAACGGCAATGCGACCCAATAATGCAAGCGGATTGGTGACTTGGGTGGGGGCCGTTGCCTTTCACCGGTCCATAGTCAACCTTAGGTAAATTTGAGTGTTTTTCACCGGTCCATAGTCAAGCTGAGGTAGATGTGGGTGTCCTTCACCGGTCCATCGTCAACCTTAGGTAGATTTGAGTGTTTTTCACCGGTCCATAGTCAAGTCACACAAGGCTGCAGTCAGCAGCCGTGAAACAAGACACCAACCTTTCCATCACAGTGAAACGCTACATGACAGGTGAATACACAGACTCTCCGCATCAGGGTGGTGTGCAATGACGCGCCAGCCTTACACTCGTTGACTATCCCGTATTTCGGCGTTTTCTATTTACCCCGCCCTGGATGACGGGACACCTGGGCCTCGCCTCACAAATCGGTCTTGCTCGTGGTTTGCATACAGAGTTTGTCACTCAAGTGGTCGGGCCTAACTAGGAATCAATTCGGCACTCGGCCTTTGAAACTTGACACGGTCTAACAATCTCCCATATCAACGATATCCACAATCAACATCATTTTGTCTACAGGGTAGGGGTCCGAGATTGACGAACCGGGCACTACTCTCCGTATTTCCGATGGCAAAAGCATCCCATGATAAGCTCTGGCTCCAAGCCGTGGCGGACTATCAACAAAAGCTTAGTGCTGAGGACAGAGCATTCTTTCTTAAGCAGAAATCTAGCGACCTCGAAAACATCATTGATTCCTTGTCTCAACCTGCTTCCAGCAAGCCAGGCAAGCCGGGCAGGCACCAAGCGTCAAAATCTGCCCTGTCCCCGGATACCATTGCCAAGATCAAGAGTCTGACCAAAGTTCTGGCAATATTCACCACATCATTCCCGGAAGTATCAACTACTATCTGGGTCAGCGTATATCTTCTCAACGAGGTCTGCACGCCCCCAATCCGTAGACTTACGCTCGTACTATACGTGTCTAACATGGGGACCAGCGGAGCCATGTCGATTCCGAGACAAGGAACATCTTCGAGCAAGCGATGCGAAGTATTTCCTCTTCTGTCCCACACTTCAGCACCTACGAAGATGTCTTTGCCGAGATGACCGATGTCGAGGCTAGCATGATTGAGTTCTACTCCAAAGTCATTGCCTTTCTGTTGGCTGCTTTGGATAGAATAAAGCATTCATCTGGTTGTCCGTAGCCACTTGCTTTTGAAGAGATCCAACCTGTTTATGCTGACAACTACCAGGGGGGCACCGACTGGGTCTAGAACCAGCACCTATTGCTCTACAAAGGGCAGCCCAGGAGATAGAGGACCAAAAGAAGGTTGTTGAGAAACAGATCGAAGCTGCCAGCCTCGTTGTCCAAAACAAACGTCACGTTGAGATCAGAGAGATTCTTGAGGAGCTGAAACTCCAATCCCAATCAGGATCCAAAGCAGCAATACCATGCCACGTGATTCCCTACTCAGCCAACCCACTATTCCACGGTCGACGGGAGATTCTGGACAAGATGAAAGTCCACCTGGTTGTTTCACGCAAGAAACGATCCTCCTTCGCCATCTCTGGTCTCGGTGGCGTGGGCAAGACGCAGATTGCGCTGAAATTCATCTATGACCACCTGGATGAGTATCCGATCGTGTTGTGGATGCAAGCCGACACGCAGCAGAAGCTTGCGGAGTCGTACACTAATGCAGCCAAGCGGCTTCATCTGGAGCCTGAGGATTCTCAAAAGGATTCCGACGCAGTTGCTACTGTGTTGAAAACATGGTTGAGCGAGTGTGATGTTGATTGGCTGCTTGTGTTCGACAACGCAGATGATCTCAAGGCTTTGAAGCCGTTTTGGCCACCTGGAAACAGGGGAGCCATCATCATCACCAGTCGAAACCCAGCAGCTACGCGAGTTGCGGACTCGGGAATGCTGATCTCACCTTTGACTCCAGATGAAGGGGAAACGTTGTTCATCACGCTCTTGACTTCTCGTGGGTCGGATCACCACAGTGTTGACACTCACAACAAGGAACGCATCTCTGAGATTATCAAGGAGCTAGGTATTTGCTTCCCAAACCCCTGCTTCTTGACAGTCTGTTGATATGTGGGCTAGGCTATCTTCCTCTCGCCATTGTTCAAGTCTCCAGCTTCATCCTGGAGTGCGACTGCACCCTCGAAGAATTCCAAGAGCTCTACCACTCTGCTCACCAGTCCAATCAGAGCATCTCCGACTTGGAGACGTCGTCTGTGAACCTCTTCTACGAATATTCTCTCGCCACGGTGTGGAGAGTGTCCATCCTCAAGCTCGGCAAGAATGCGCTCAAGCTTTTGCGTCTCATGTCCTACTTCGACCCAGATGGTGTTCCTGAATTTCTCCTTTGGGAAGGGTCCAAGAAGAATGGCGCACCTTCATTGACGTTCCTTAAGAAGGGCTTCCCATATCATACTGCCGTGCAAGAGCTCATATCCCGTGGCCTCATCATCAAGGCTGAAAATAGTGCTGTAGCTGGTTACGGTGCTACCAAGGCTCGGAGCCTGACTATCCATCGACTAGTTCAAGAGACAGTCTTCCATCAGCTCAGCGAGGAGGAACAAGCTCAACTTCTTGATGATGCGCTGGGCATTGTGCTGGCGGCTTGGCCAGTCGACGAAGAGAATGTCTTCCGCATGAACGCATTCTGGCCTACGTGCGCACTGTACCTCCCACACGTTCTAGGACTAGAGGCAAGATGTCGCGACGCATCATACTTGAAGCCTCCGACTGGTTTTGTGCGACTCTTCTTTTACGCATCGTGGTACCTGTTCGAACGACGCATGTCGGAGTTTGCATTCCCGTTACTGGAGACTGCACGGTCGATTTGCGCGCAGAACGGGGACGAGGACCCTTTCTTTGCCAAGCTGATGACTGCCTACGGTTGTGTGTGTATGGAGTGTGATCGACTACCCGAGTCGGCTAGCTGGTTCTCTCAGGTTGTTGACATATACCGTGCGCGTTACGAAGATCAGCAGAAACAGCCCGAAGATGCTGAGAGAGACCAAGAACATACTTGGCTCTTGGCCACGTCCCTCTCAGACTGGGGCTGTGCATGTACGGGCCTGGGCGAGCTTGACCGTGCTGAGGAGTTGTTCCAAGAGGGCTTGTCCGTGGCCAAGAACATTGCCGACAAGAAGACGTACAAAGACTGGAGAGTGCATATAGCCCACAACCTCTCGCGCCTGTACACTGAGCTGGGAAGACCTGAAGAATCCCTCAAACTGCAGTTTGAGTATGGCGACGAGTTTGCCGACGGACTCATCATCGAGAACACCCAACGCGGTGCCTTGTTCCTATACGGAATCGGTAACTCATACCTTGCCCTCGCCCGAAAGGAGGGGCTTGAAGGTGCCCAAGCGAGGGCTCAGGGAGTTGAATTCCACACCCGTGCTCTCCGCATTCGTCAACAGGTGTGTGGTGAGCAGTTCGTCACTGCTGTATCGCTGCACAAAATTGGCGTACTCCTTTACGAAGGCGGTGACAGTGGAGGAGCCGCCGAGGCATTGGAACACGCGGTTGCCATCTTTGACGAGTCATTCATGGCTACTAGAGAAAAGGCACGATCGCTGTTTTATTTGTCTCTCGTCAAGGCGGAGATGAAGCAAGATGCAGAGGCAAAAGAGTTGTTGGCCAATGCCTGGAAGTATCTGAGTCAAATCACGGGTAAAAAGAAGGTACCAGAGATCGAAAAGAACTCTGACCTGTTTGATAACGTAGTTTTCTACGCGTATCACTAGGTTTATTTTATTTTAGATGGCGAATTTGGAATCCAATTGCCTGTTTCCATCTCTGTCAGGTGCACAATAATCTTTGATCCGTACAGATGAACAGCGTTTGCAAAATGCCCAGTGAGTGTGCTGAATCTACACACCCTGAGGCTAGGACCAAGGATAAGGAGGAGATCGGGGCTTAGTGACAAGTCGCGCTCCGCAATCGGGGAGATCAACCCACATTGAGGTCTCTCTTCGCCATAAACAACGATATTTGGTCGGAATATGCTTGACAACGTCTTGCGCTTCCCTGATTCTTCCTTCTCTGCTACGAAACAGGGGAATGAAGGCTGTCATCCCGAAAGCGTGCTAATCTCTCGTTCGTCGGTATCCCAACTACTCTGCCTGGAGCAGAGAGAACACCACAATCTTCATAAAGACCCATGGAGACTCAGACATTTTCCCTGCCGCCCCGGGCCATTCTTGAGATCAGTCCAAAGAGCACGGTCCGCTGATGGTGATTCTCATTACTTTTCAACGAGTATTTACGTTTCCGCCATTTTGCCTCCCAAACGAGGTAGATTTGCAATTTTAACATTGCGTATTCAACACTCCGTCATCTCCAGCTGTTTTGTTGACCTTCTCGCTATTGTAACTGCCTTATCATGCCGCCACGGCATGCAATGAATGCCATCCTTGTCATCGCAAGTGTCGTGGTTTAGCAGATAGTAATGATGTGCGCGGATATCTCGACAACTTCATAGTGGCTTTGTAGGTAGACGCTACCACCTCTGAACAGAGCATTGTCTTCTACCCGAGGAAGAGAGAGGCATCTTTCAATCTGAATTCATTTATCGGGATTTTTGGCAAGTGATCCAATCAAGTACGAGATTTCCCCCGCTGCAAACGCGGACTAGAGACTTCATCGCTCCAGTACTCAGAGGATGACACGGTACTCTCATACAAGCAACTCTGCAAGAGGAGCAAATTAGGCAGGCCCGATACCCATCAGGTAGCCAGGGTGGAACTGTTCAGTCATTGTATATCCCAATACCATCAATCATCAGCCAATGAAGAGTGCCATGTACATAGGTACTGGGCTGTTCGGTAAATTATTTTCCTACTTGGGAGAGCTGCTGTCTGACGGGATATTCATTGCCGTATTGGGACCTCTCCAGGCTGCTTGGTAATCAGCACTCAGACGGGTAAGCCCCCCTGTGCGGCTAATTATGGGGAGTGATCAAGAACCTTACCTAAACAAGCATTCAGGGAGGATGCTCAACTTCGGTAGTTAGGCAGCGTCGTTCCATGGTGAGATAGCGTCGGTTTGCTGATTGCCTATATTGGACATGATAAAGCGGACAGGCACAAGAGGCAGTTAGGATTCCTAAATCAAATTAAATGACCAAGAAAAAGTAGACGAGATAATCATCTACTTATTACCCGTCAGTGATTTAAATATTTTCTCCAACCATAGTAATTCACTCTTGAGTAGCCGGCATTGACAGCGGCAATAAGTTGAACAAGACCACCTCCCGAGCAACGCCACATTTTCAATCCGGTTCATCTGTGAAGACTTCGTCTCATTCCTTTCCTTCACTATGGCGACTTCCTCGAAAGAGCAAAGCGAAATCTCGTCCAGGAACGATGACACAGAGCCGTGGACAGGCCCTGATGCTCCGGCTTCGAGTAACGAGAAGCAGGAACAACCAGAAATAGAAGCGCCGCCTCGTGACATCACGGGGTGGAAGTGGAGTCTGGCCGTCGCAGCCGTTCTGTCGTCCATCTTCCTCTACGCCCTGGACAACACCATCGTCGCAGCTGTTCAGCCCATCATCGTTACGGAGTTCAACTCGGTGGACAAGCTCCCGTGGCTGAGCGTTGCTTTCCTCCTAGGTGCGACGGCGACAAACATGGTCTGGGGCAGGATGTACACCCAGTTCAACTCCAAGTGGCTCTACGTTTTCAACGTGGCTCTCTTTGAAATCGGCTCGGCCATCTGTGGAGCCGCGCCATCCATGGACGTCTTAATCGTGGGACGAGCCATCTGTGGTGTCAGCGGGTCAGGCCTGTACGTCGGGGTCATGAGCCTCATCGCCGTCACGACAACCATGGCCGAGCGCCCCTTGTACATCTCAGCGACCGGGCTCACCTGGGGCTTGGGAATCGTCCTCGGTCCCGTCATCGGAGGAGGCTTCAGCGAGTCCCCGGTCGGCTGGAGGTGGGCCTTCTACATCAACCTCTTCATCGGCGCCGTCTGCGCTCCGGCTTGGCTGTTCCTGCTTCCCAGCAAAGACCCCCAGCCCGGTGTCCCCTACAAGCAGCGTGCTGCGGAAATGGATTATCTCGGAACGGTGCTGCTGATGGGCGGCTTGACCACCTTCGTCTTGGCTATGAACTGGGGCGGCGTCACCTACCCCTGGAATTCTGGCCGCATCATTGGCCTCTTCGTCACGTCAGGCGTCCTCTTTGTCCTTCTTGGAGTCCAGCAGGTGTGGACGGTATTCACTACAGTCTCAAGACGCATCATCCCGGTCCAGTTCTTCCGCTCGAAAACCGTTCTTATCCTGTTCAGCGTCACGGCGGCGTCCGGAGCCTCTGCCTTCGTCCCCATCTATTTTGTTCCCCTCTTCTTCCAGTTCACTCGCAACGACGGAGCGCTCCAGGCAGGGATACGGCTGTTACCTCTAATTGTCGTCATGGTCGTCACCATTCTCGCCAACGGAGCCCTCATGGCCAAATTTGGCTATTATATGCCATGGTACACGGTGGGGGGCCTGTTTGCTGTCGCCGGCAGCGCCTTGATGTACACCGTGGACCAGGACACCAGCGAGAGCAGCATCTACGGATACACTGTTCTGATCGGTGTTGGCGTCGGAATGTTCCTTCAGGCCTCTTTCTCAGTTGCACAGGCCGTCGTGGAACCAGAGAGCGTCCCCTCCGCAGTGGGCTTCATCACTCTCGCTCAGTTCCTCGGCATCACCATGGCACTCGCCATCGCCAACACGGTCTTCCTGAATGAAAGCGAAAACAGAATTGCACGCATCTTGCCAGATATGCCGCGATCGGATATCCAGGCTGCTATCGAAGGTGCCGCGAGTGGTTTCGTCCAGAGCCTCAGCCCAGACCTCCGAAGCCAAGTACTAGGTGCAATCGCAAGCGCCATTGGCAGAACGTATATTCTTGTCATTGCTGCTGGCTCGCTGGTCTCCGTGCTGAGCTTGTTCATGAAAAGAGAGAAGTTGTTCATTGCGGCTGCGTAGCTGCAGCCTAGTTAATTGGGCTGCAAGTATTCTTCCCAACAGGAGCTGTGAAGTGGAAAGGTCCTCCAGCTTTTGGAGAATGGCTGCCTTACCTTTCGGAGCATGGGAGAACATTGGAGGTATCGTTTCTTTACGATGGGCTTTTCACAGGACAATGTGTGGTTGCAATATCTATTTTCGGGCGTCAAGGTCAAAACAAGTGACACAGTAGTAAGATTGTCCATAGTAAAAGGAACCCAAAACTTCCCCAGTTCTCAGACAGACATAGACATCCAGAAGTCCATATCAATAGTTTCATTCGGCGACTCGTCAATTTGAGGATGTTCCTAGCAGTCCCATGGAAGGAAAGCCGGTTTTATCAGCCGAGGCAGCAATTCTTTGAAGCACGTCTTTGATCTCGGTGATTACCGTCTCCAGATATGCGATGTTGGCCTGCGCTTGAGGGGACGGTATGCACAGAGTTCTCAGCATGGTCTGGCCTCTGATACTGATAGCGTCCAACACCATCGTAGCCTGCAGAATGAGATTCATGACCAGCATGGCTCTCAGCTTGGGATCGTTGATGGGGAGCTCATGCCCACCCAAACTCAGTTTGATGGCGTCGTCCAGGTTGGCTTTGCCGATGTATTCGAAGCAAGTGTCCGTCTTCTGGAAGACGGCAACCATGCAGATCAGGTCTGTGCAGCTGATTTGGCAGCCTGTGCAGTCGAGGATGTCCTGGCAACCCTTTACCACCTCCTCCGTCACCTTGTACACTCCATCGAGCTGCTCCTCCTGCATGGCGTTGCTGACCCTAGGAGCGAGGACGGCCAGACTTTCCAGGCACCGACACTTGGAGGACGAGGAGAGATGGGTTGGTGGCGATAGGTTACTGGTGGAGGACGGGTTCACGGCGCTCGCGTTCCCAAAATCCTCTTGAAACAGCACAGTGGCTTGAGTG
Organism: Neonectria sp. DH2; assembly: GCA_003934905.1. Taxonomy (NCBI): domain Eukaryota; kingdom Fungi; phylum Ascomycota; class Sordariomycetes; order Hypocreales; family Nectriaceae; genus Neonectria; species Neonectria sp. DH2. The sequence continues at coordinate 514,390 of RQWH01000018.1, read as the reverse complement.
AGAGTTTGGGATGCCGAACTTGGCAGAGACTGCAACATGTCCAAGTCAGATGGACTCGGCTGTGTCAGAGGGCCGAAGGCCTGGTGTTTCGATGCAGAAGTTAGTCTCATCAGGCCGCCTCGCAGTAAACCCCGGTATCTCGCGTAGAAACTCACATTCAAACTGGGATCTATGATTCTCCCGTCAAAGTCATCGAGTTGCTGGTTAGCCGGGTCGTTTTCCCAGCCCACCATGCTATTGAGTGCGTATTCATACGCCGCGCTATCCATGGAGAATTGATCCGTGGGATCGCTCGCATTCAAGTCCTTTGACATCCCAAACGTGGTTTGAACAGCGGCTGGAGGTGATACCACATTATTCGACGACGCATAATCGCTCTGTTGGTCGGGGTCGGCAGTCTCCGTATTTGTGTACCTGCAGACGATGCCGCGGCCGGTGCAGCGGTGGCATTCTTGCTGTCCATCACATTTCACCTTGGCTGTGCGGCAGCTTCGACATGCTGTCATCGGTCGACGGACCAGAGGTTTTGCCCCTCGAGTTCCCAGACTCTGCCATTTTAGTACAAAGTTAGGGGGGATCTCTCCCTTGCGAGAAGCGCGCGAATTGCGGTTTACGGACATGGCATCGTCTGTATTTGTGCAGTAAAGGGATTTGGGCATGACCAGCACCTCGAAGTGGTCAGTTCGAGTGAGATTGCTAATCGGCTTATTAAGCGGTTTCAACATCGCCCCTAGCTTTCTAGCCTGAGAATAGGTTCTTAAAATACATTTTTCCAACGTCTTTTATTCTCTAGAAAGCTACACAACTAATGTATTCATTGAGTTGCATTATAAATACATGTTGTTATTATATGTATTGTTTAACATTTGAAAAAATAGGTTTAATAGTTAAAACTATTTATGTATTTAGATGGACTATCACTAATTAATACAGCCTTTCTACCGAGAAGTTTACCGTTAAATGTAACCTTCATTCTATAATGTGCGCTTTAACCTCAAAATCTCTCACGCCTCCGCGCTTGATTAACATTTTCCCGAGAGTAACCAAATGTACTTTGCTGATGGGAGACACACTCTGGCAGCGATTTCGATTATTCGAAACTCACGGACCTGACGGTGAGAGCGGGGACACAAACGAAAGGATAGTAGCGGACTTTTCCAAGTTGCTCTGAGGCATTGGATTGGGCGACAATATAGAATTGAGCACTGGTCTTTGTTCGAACGAGTACTGGGAGTACTATCGACGGCCCCTGCTGAGCGATATTTTCCCCATCTTGGAAACCAGGGCACGACTGCTCGACAAGCTTTGATAGTCCCTCTAGTAATTATTCCCCTATATTTTTGAGATACGTGAAATATTGCCATCCTGTCTTGACACTCTAAAGCAAGCTATGATGGCCAAAGACTATGTATGCAGTGTCTACCAACTCTAATCTGGTCGAAACTGCATTTTGTCAGTGCAGTGCCCTCAACTGAACCGTCCCTTTTTGTCTAAGAAGTCTCTCCAGCATGTCCAGAAGATGACCCAGATTTCTCTACCTTATTTTCTGGTCTTTGGTAAACTCCCCATCTGGTTGGTCACAATCATGAGGAAGAAATTTCCACTTCGATTTGCGTCTATGATGTTTGTTGTCGCTAATAAGTACTACTAAGACTTACTCGACAGCCGTCACCACTGCTGAGAGCCATGGCAAATCCTTCCTGAAATGGTCCCTCACTCCTAGGCTCAATATGCTCAAACTCTTGCAGAAGCCGCACGGTGGTGTACGCTGCTTCTGTTTGGGCGAGTTGCTGTCCAATGCAGACTCTCGGTCCTCCGCCAAACGGAATATACTCCCATCTGAGAACGCCGAGTCAGTGATCAGCCCTGGAGATGTATGTTTCACTAGAATAAGACGGGTGGACGACTTACGTTGACTGTCGGAGTGTCTCCCATCGCTCCGGTCGCAGTTGCATGGCGTCTTGGCCATAGATATCCTTCCGACGATGCAGCGCCGATGAACTGAAAATGAGGCGTTGGCCCTTGCCTATGAAAACAGGTGAAAGACCGTCCTTGCCGCCGCCGCGGGGTAGAGTGGTGTCTCGGATAGCGACTCGGGAGTTGATTGGGTTAATGGGGTAAAGCCGCAAAACTACAACAGCACAAGTTAGTGACACATAAATTTGAGAAAAGCCGAAGCTCGATCTTGGTACCTTCGTTGATCACGTCTCTCAAATACGTCATGCTCTTCAGCTCGTTTGGGCTGGGCGGTTTCGACTCCAAGGGGGCAATCTCTTTTCGTAGCTTGCTTACAATATCAGGCCGCCGTGCGAGATGCCACCAGATGATGCTGAGAAGCGACGCGGTCGTATCCCGGCCAGCAACCATAACACTGAGGAGCTCAGCACGAAGACGTCTTGGGGAATAGTCCCCCTTGGCTAGCTCATCCAAGAAGACATACTTCTTGCTACGACCTCCCTCGTCGTCTTCATCGCTAGGGATCTTGCCCTTAGATAGCTTGTCACGGAAGCATAAGGCTCGAGTGACAAAAGCATCAGTAAAGTCATTGATGCACTTCACAGAAGACTTCAACTTGCGATCAGGAACCTTGGCCAAGAGCGGGAAGCTCACTTGGACCGACATCTTCTGCATGACGTAGTTGAACGCCGAGGTAAACTCCATGCCCTGGGCGGTCTTTGCAGGATCCAAGCACCCGGCGCTTTCGCCAAAGAGCAACTCCGTAGCGATATCCATCGTTAGCAGGGGAAACAGCTCTGCCAAGTCCACCGTCTGTCCATGCGGGATCCTGGTGAGCAGGTTCTGTACGTGCTTCTCCAGCATCTCCGTGTCCTGCCCCTGTCTGCGGTTGAAGCTTGGCCGGAGCATGGCGCGCGAGTGTTCCCACTCGACGCCGTCGGCGCCAAAGATGCCTCCGCCCCAACATGCTGCAAACGCGGCGATACGCGCCTGCGGGAGACCCCAATCATTGAACTTGGAAGATAGCACCGCCTTGATGTTGTCGGCATCTATCGTCCAGTAGGATTTGCTGCCGAGAGTGGAGTATGTGATGGTGTGTACATTAGCTCCCGTGTCTGTGAAGATGGAACTAAAGGCCGTGGGGAGGCGCTTCTCTCGTCGGGCTGTAATGAGGCTCCGAAGATGCCTGATCCCGAGAACACCATCCCTGTGCGGGTAGGCGGGAGGCGGGAGACAGCCGTTGGAGGAACACCGTCGGCGATGAATGTACCAACTCCGGACTCTGGAGATAAGAAAGAGAATGACGAAAGAAATCAATATATGTCTCAGAACGCCAGATCTGTTCAGAACGCCATGAGCGATTGTCATCTTGGCATGCAGATAACGTCAGAACACGTCGTATCGTAGTAGCGGGAAGGGCTGCCAAGGAGCTAATACCGGTGGTGGCTTGCATGCACTTGAGGAATGTGAATTCCTACCTTGACTTCCTATTTCTATGTCTCGACTGATGGAAAAAAGAATCCAACAAGCTTATCTCTGCACACTAGAGATAGCCGAGATTTGCGGGCTCGTCGTGGCTTGTATCATCCCGTCGTGAAGACGAATGAGATAATTCGCCGAATGCGGGGTGGACGGCGTCGGGGATTCGGCGAATATTCCGCACCCAATCGTTTACATCCGAAGTCCACCACCGGACACAAGACGCCGAGACACGGCTCGCATTCCTACTAGACCGGCCTGTATTATGGCCGTGCTAGAGACTCTTTAACAGTAAGACATACGTCAGGTCTCCCGTATTCGACTCCACCAACCAGCTCGGATAAGTTCCGCGCGCTAGATTCCTCATACTTCGCCGTCTACACTACGCCTCTGACGCGCAACGTTGTGCATATCGCCTCACTTACACACACACGTACGCAAACCATCACACTGACTTGGGCACAATGACGTCTCGGCCTGTCTTCCATCCATGGACCAAATCCGCAGCGTCGCCAACATCGTACTCTCGATCGTTGGCCACGCCAGAGTTTATGCTGTCCATGCTCAATGAATACGCTCTTGGCCACAACTGTCCGTATCTCGGCGTCACAGTTTCGGCGCAGCATCCTGCCACGTCTTCCAACGGCCTCAACGCACAAGACTTGCAGTCCCGTGTTGCACAGGCATTTGTCCATACGCGATGGATTCATCCCATGGTAGCTTGCCAGGTCGTGGACAGCAAGCAGTTGGCCTACGAGGTCGAGCAAGCGGCCGACGTGGCGAAATGGGCTTCCCGCACCGTTCACACAGTCCAATCTGAGGGCGGCTGGATCGAAGTTCACGACAAGCTGAGCCGCGAGATGGTGCTGCCTTCTGGGGACGGCGACTGCGCTTATCTCTACCTCGTGCTGAGCCCAGAGCAATCAAGCAAGTCTCAGATCACAGAGTTCCAATTGCTACTTCACGTGCATCATGGTCTGGCAGATGGTGCAGGACTGAGGTCGATGATGAACGAAGTCCTGATTGGTTTGGCGCGGCCACGTTTCGACGCATCCTACTCTTGGGGCGAAGAAGTCGACAGGCTTAGTCCTGCAGCCCTGGATGTGGCTGTCGTTTCTGACGAGATCATAAAGACACTGACGGGGATGCCAAAAGAGGCAGGTTGCATTCCGCCCTCTGTCTGTTCAGCAGTGACAGGATAGAGAACGCCACGAACTCGAGCATGCGCTAACAAGAACGCCAGATTCCTTTGCCCCCCTTCGCCAAACCGGCGACGCAAGGGTCCAGACCGGGTACAGCTGTGGTTACACATACTTTCAAGGGTGCAGCTTTTCTCAGCGGCTTACTCGCAGCGGCCCGAGCAAACGACGTCAAGTTGACTGCCATTGTCCAAGCTGCGCTGGTTCTTGCCCTGTACGATGAAGTGAAGCCCACTGAAGAAGAAACTTGCACTGTTCTCTCGGGATTTGATCTTCGGGCGCAGAACCTGAATGAGCCCTGGGGCCAGCGAAATAAGTTTGTCGGTGCAGCTGTGGGCCTAGAGATGATGACGATACCGACTAGTATTCTCGCCGATACGGCCACAGTAGCGTCCAGCGATCGCTTTTGGGTTGTTGCACGACACGTTCACGCAGCCTGGGTCAGCGTGGCACAGCGTCAGGACGTTGCAGCTGCAAATGAGCTGCGGAGAGCAGCTACGGGCTTCATCATCCAAGGCGTTTTGTAGGTGTTCCGCATCCATGCTTCCGATCCATACTAAACGACCCCTGCAGAGCTGCCATGAACAGCCCTCCATCCAAACTGGGTCTGAGTGTGAACTACGTTTCCGACCCAGCTGGAAGCAAGCAGTTCGATGCTGTTTACGACGGCGAGGACATGAAGCTAGTCCTTGATCACTACCAGCTTGTTACAGATGAGAGTACACCCAAACTGTAAGTTCCAGTGTTAAAGCTTTCACTTATCGATGCACTGGGCTGACTGAGATACTAACTCTACCAGATCTTGTCGCTCGCACTCGTGGAACGATGAGCTCACGCTATGCATCTCCTTCAACAACGGGCGACACAAGGAGGAGGATGTTCAAGGTCTCCTCAGCAAGTGGGCACTCACGATTGAGGCACATGTTAAAAAATAGAACCTCTACATTGTATCCTACACGTAGCTAGATTGCCGCTTACTGAGACTCCATATTTATGCCGTCCAACCTGTAGGAACATGGCTTTTTGCAGTGAGATTCAGCCTAAAATATAGAGCCCTACTCTACTCAATTGTTAAGGTTTTAAGCAAGTAATCTCGATTGCCTAATAAAGCAATCAAAGTTCCAAATTAGGATGCTCGGCCAACACAGTGTCTATGAAATCCAAGTACCTTAAATCGCACCGTATTCTCCGGCACATCAAGGATAGTGCTCACTGGCGCCTACGCGTTTGATCCATTATCTAGGCTGTGCTTAATACAAAAAGGCTTAGCACGAGCGGCCTGAGTGTAAAAACAGGGTCTAGGTCGCCGAGGTCTGTGCCGTATGGATCCGCTGGCCCATATTTGCTCACGTCTCGGGGTATTCCGGCCGGCACTCGTTGGTAGAGACAGGCAGCGGGAATTCTGACACGCATTGGCTGCGGCAAGGGTGGGCCACGATGCGTTAACGAGATGAGATACTGGATCTATGCTCTGTATGGTGGCTTGGTAATACGGGGGGAGTAGCATAGCCCTCAGGGGACGTAACGATTGCAGGTCCCATGAGTAGTCTAAGCCCTAACTCAACTAAACCTGCACGGAGACGATCAACTTACAGACACGGGTTCCATCTAATCTGATCATCTAATCATGACTGAGTTGTTTGGATCGATGGCGTGTCTGACCTTAGCTGAACCGAACATGTTCACATCCTCATACCGCATCGGAGATGCCGCTAACTGAGACACACACTATCAATGACAAAATATATGTGGGAAAATCGCAGGATCCATCCACACTAGGTTGTAGCCGCAGAAACGTGCCGTAGATTAGCTCCGTTCTCCGGATCCTTTTCCCGCGCCCCTTGTCCGTCCGCGCCCCGCTGTGGATACGTAGCCGGCAACCGCAGCACAATCTTCTGTATACGGATGGTGATGTGGTTGGCCGTTACATCGGTTTCTTACTGATAACGTGATGATCCTGCCTTGATGTGATTTCTCACTGTCGATCCGTGGCCACGTAACCGGAAATATCCTCGTTCTAGCGTCATCTGTAAGATCTAGTTGTTTGTCCTTTGGATCTCAGCCCGACCTGCAGGGCGAGGAGTAAGACTTCGGGCTCGTTTTACCACGACAGGAGCCTACTTTGGTCCTACCACGCGCTCAGGAAATCCCGGATCCTCCGTCTGTGAGCAGGCCGACTCCACACTGCATACGAATATCCGCATTCAGCTCGGCGGGTGCGGGCCGATCTGTCCATCGGGTGAATGGTGTGATGCCTGTCCCGCCCCCTGTTCCGCTGCTGTCCTGCCAGCATCGTTGGCGCAATGCCGGCCATTGAAGAGAAAAGACTAAAGCCCGCGCGGGATGACCTTGGCGACATCCCTTGCCCCACTGCTGACTTAGGTCGCCGTCCCCGGCAGTGAAGCTGCGGTTTGTATCATGTAGGGCAGTTGACATATAAGAAGTGGTGTTGCTGCAATGCCGCAGTGCCGATCTGATCGAGTAAGACGTGGTATTTGTATGTCTGCAGATACTGGCCCCGCCTATACAACTCCACATCATGAGCAACGCTGCGTTGGCTCCCGAGAAGCCTCTCCGTCTTGCCTGCAACCGCTGCCACGCGCAGAAACTCCGCTGCCCTCGGTCCAGCGAAGCTGACAGGAACGGTCCCGATGAGCCGTGTTCTCGCTGCCGCAAGGCCGGGGCTCAGTGCATCGTAAGCAAACGAGGCAAGGTCGGTCGACCTGCCAAGAGGAAACAGAACTCTGCGGCGAGCGTAGAAGAGGCACCAAGTCATCACCATCACCGCTGCCATCGTCAGAGCTCCGAAAATACTTCCTCTGATGGCAGTCTTATCCACGTGTTCGGCCTGGCGCCTGACTCGTTGCTACAGCAAGGCCAGCTTACACCACCCGACACCGAGGATCACCAACGCCTGTGCGACGCCGAGAATCTTCTGTCGAACACTGGCAGTCCTTCCATGACGCCAACCCCACAACTCTCGCTCAATGGCACGTCGACCGCATCTGATGACAACAACGAAGTGGACTCTGCTGCTGTATGGCCATCCCAGCATCCTTGGCCCAGTGGAGCTTACAACGCTGAGCCTAACTGCTTCTCTGCGTCCGAATCGGTATGTGACCAGGCATTTTGAGGAGGCTACTTCACCAAGACCAGCTTCCCAGCGCACGAAGCTAACGCCTATTTTTAGACACTATATGAGCCGTACCTCCAGGATATCAGCCTAGACCTCGAGCTCCCCACGTTCAACTTCACTCCTGAGGCGACAGAAATGTTTGATCTCGGCGGGAGTATGCCTGCGCTTCATGAAAAGGATGGAGACAGTATTTTCCATTTCTTTCACGATGAAGCCCAGAGCAAGACAGATGAGGCCAAGAATAGCCCCAATATCCCTCACGGATCGGAGGCAGATCTCTCTCGAACCGCTAGTGTTCTCAAGCTGTCAGACCTCAGTACCAAGATCATCCGTTCGTCGGAGAAGTATAGATCAAACGGCCGAGTCAACACCCCCGTCGAAGCGGGGGCTTCGCTCGGACAACAGATCGTGCAGGACATAGTTGACTTTTCGGGAGAACTGATCGACATTGCCCGACAAGGCTTACCCCGTTTCATCAACCCACCACGGTCTATTAAAATCTCTGCATCGTCAGATGTAGACATGTCTGAGGCCAATGAGGACGACGGCGCCACCGACTCAAAGACGGAAAGTGTCGACAGTTTCATGACCGCAGGGTCTTTGTTGCCTGCTCCGTGCATTCCTGAGTCCGCAGTGATCTTTCTGTTGCTGGGGTGCTACACGCAATTACTGCACTCCTTTGAACTGGCCATCGACTGCTTGTACGCCGAGCACAGGAGCTCGACACACTCACCAGACGACAACCCTGGCACAGTTAACTCGTTGCTGAAGGCGTCTCTTCTCATCCATACCGTGACGTATCTGCTGGGCCGAGTGCACAGGTCGTTTGCAGTGGGCGAGGCCGAAAACAAGGATGGCGATAGCAAGCGCGGCGAAGAAGCACATTCTGTAGATATAGACGGGTGGAAAAGATCTTTGCTGGGGGACAAGAACATAGATGAGGGTCTTTTGGGTCGGGCATTTATTGAGATTCAAGAGCGGGAACAGGGTTTGATGAGGAAGGCGAAGCATCTGAGGCAGATGATCAATACATTTCAAATTTGATAGCGTCACATTCTCACTCTTTGCAGTTCCAGTTGTGTAGCGAGAAGTTGAGGCGGGGCAGGTTTTTAAAGGACATGCGCCTTCGTAGTAAAGATTTCACCCACACGTCAGGGCCACCGCACTCAAAAAGATTGAAGCTCACCGAGACCAAACAAAATCTCCAGTACGTTGACAGTCACGATCATTGTAAATATGAGAAGATGGATGATGTCGCCCAGACGCGTCGCAGAGAGATAAACGGTGCTAGCCTCTACAGTCAAGGCATTTGGACGCATAATTAAACAAAGAAAATGCCTTGGGGAAATATGTACGAAGTTACTATTCTACTCTACTATCTGATAGTCTATCTAGCGTTCAGTAAACCCTTTGCTTAAGCTCTTCTGCGCTTAAACTCCATCATGGCCATCGGGTTTGGCGTGATGACCAGATCAACCTCGACATTCGGCGGCCTCTTCTCCGCACCACCCTTGAGCTCGACATCACCTTTCAGTCTAAAGTCCCAGTTCATCAAGAGCTCAACCAGGATAATCTTGATCTCGTTGCTAGCGAAGAATCGGCCAGGGCAGGTATGGTTGCCGTAGCCGAAGGTGAGCGACTCCGGTCCGGCAGTGGCGAACTGGTGACGGCTCTCCTTTCCGGGCATGTTACGCAAGTTGTAGAAGCGCATGCCATCGAATTGGTCAGGTGGCGTGTATCCCGCCGGGTTGTACTCGGGAGAGAACGTGGTCGTTCTGGGATCAGTTTGCACAGCGAATGAGGGGAAGCAGATGCGGGTACCCTTAGGAAGAGTGTGGCCGGTAGAGAGGTGAATATCAGAAGTGCAGATGCGGGTTCCGGAAGCTTCGTTTGTTAGAAGTGGTACGTAGGAGTTTTCAGTTCATGGGGACTTACTGTAAATGGGAGGCGAAAATCTCTGGCTTTCCTTCATGAAACTGTCGAGCTTTCGAAGCTTGTTGATGCTTTCCTTCTTGAGTCTTACAAAACCGTCACTATCCCTCTCCTCGCCGTCGGCGGCCCGGATTTCGTCAATCTCTTCACGAAGAGGCTGGATGTACTCGCGTCGCGCCGCAAGGTCGAGAATAGCATGAGTTGTGGCCATTGAACTGGTGTGGATAGCAGCAAACGACACTGATCACCAATGTTAGTAATTGTCGGGTAGGAACGATATTCGCCAATGTTGCACTTACAAACCATCTGGTTGACAGCCAGATTCTCGGGGTCGTTCCGCAGATGTTCAGGGGTGTATTTGAGGATCCATTCGATAAAGTTGCCCTCTTCATCACCGGACTCGGGGTTGTGCAGCTTCTCCTTGAACGACGACTTTGACAGTTGAGCTTTCATGATGGGTTCTAGCATCTCACCACCGCGCGTTCGATGGTGGGATAGCTTGGCGATCTCGGGCAGACTGCTGGTGATCCATCTTCGCTTCCAAACGGGATGTTCTCGAATAGCATTTCGAGCCTTGACGCAATCGATGGTGTAGCTGATGGTGGACTGAATCCACTCTTCTTCGCGGCTTAGAGGACGTCCCACGAAGATGCGACCGTTCATCAAGGCGACAACGCGGAGGACCTTGAGATAGACGGGGAATGGCGACCATTCCTTGCAGTCGCCAAATTCCTTGTCGAAACCGAATCGCACTTCATCCTGAAGAGCCGGTAGCGTGCTGGCAATGTGTCTGGTAAGGTCGATGCGAATAGCCTTGATCATTTCGGGCCGATGGTCGCCAATGCCCGTGTACTGGGCGAAGAAGTTGCGCTGATGCTCTTGCGTGAAGGAGACGCGGGACTCGGGCAGGTTTCGCACTTCATCCTGGATACCGATGGGCAGGACGACGATAGGAGGAGACATGGCGAGGATAAAGGGCGAATCAGGGTACTTTGATGGTTAGCCAGGGATTGTTATGAATGGTACAGCTTTTGTTCATCTCTCACCTTGCGTGAACCCTCCAAAATGACATTTTTGGTGATGTGCGATCCTGGCTTCCCAACGACAGGAAGGGCTGGTGTTGGCCCCCTCGTCTTGACACAGGAGTAATAGACCAGCACTGCTAAGAAAAGCGCGACAACGCTAGAAAGAGCCGGGAACGATGTAATAGCCCGTATAGCATTTTCGCCAACAGATGATAGGGACTCCATCGTGCCAAATGTTCAACCCGTAGAGAACTGACAAGCAGAATAGGGATCGGAACCACGAGAAGCACTGGGACAAATGTCTTAAAGATGCAGCAATATGTGGGTTTATTTGGCGGCAGAAAATCGACCTACTAAAAATAGTCGACTTAATAATTGTCCAATGGCTGATGACATAGAGTAATCACAGCAGATATTCCCCGACCATCGAAGCCGACGGTGGGGCCCTTCGTCCCGAACATGGAAATGCGCCGAATAAATGTGCTAGTCTGCTAATAAACTGATGACGACAGAAACATTGCCATATTCTCGTTCGGAGATTTGATCGCTCTCACGTCATGAGCCGGCTGTCTCAGAAACACGCCGGGTCACTCGAGATCCGAGTCATGGATCAGCGCGATCCCATCTCACCCGATTCGTGATCAACAGGGGCTATCTAAACAAGCCAACTGAGTTGCTTCATCGCCCTTTGCTTGACCATCTTTGCTTTCACTTTCTTCTTAGCCCCTTCTTTAGTGCTGATCCTAAACAGTCAACACACAAAGACCCTTTTCATCATCTGTCTCTGCACGTCGTCTCGTTTCGTCCCAAATCCATATACTGCGAAGAAATGGGTTTCAACGACATCCCCCCGGCTCACGTGTCGCCCTGGTACCAGCCCGTGTACAATGCAACCTTTGGCTTTGCTGGGTTAGCCTGGACACTATGCTACATCCTCTATGCACGCCAAGGGCTTCGCACCAAATCCTACGGCATGCCGCTATTCGCTCTCGCCAACAATTTCGCCTGGGAGATGGTCTACGCGCTGTCTGTGGCAGACGCGCCGCGCGAGAAGACGGCCATGGTGATTTGGATGCTCATCGACATCCCCATCATCTATAGTACCCTCAGATACGGCAGGGAGGAGTGGTCGCACGCTCCGATGGTCAGTAGGAACCTGGGCAAGATCCTCGTCGCCTTAGTGATGCTGTGTGCTGTAGCTCACTGGAGCTTTGCATCGTGGTGGATGGGCAACCACATTGCTATGAAGAGCGGGAAGTTCTACCGCGGCATTGAGGGTCAGGATGCCACTGAGATGGCGTTCTGGGCCGTCTCCGTCTGTCAAGTCATTGTGTCCACTTCGTCTTTGGCACAACTGGTCACCAGACAACACACCGGAGGAGTTAGCTGGTCCATCTGGTTAGTTCATTTACTTCGTCATTACGGGCTGAGATGCACTGCTAACCTGACCGCCACCACAAAGGGCTCTGCGGTTCTTGGGCACTCTTGTTGGCCTTAACATCAACTATGGTTGGGCCTGGTACACTTGGACGGAGGCTCACGGATATTTTATGAGTGCTCCCGGCGTCTTTCTCTGGGGAATAACCACTGTCTGTGACATTATGTACGCCATTATCTTTGTCCAAGTCAGGCGCAACGAGCGAGTTCTTCCGGATGGACGCAAGGCAGCACCACGACAGTCGGCCAAGAGCATTTAAAGATCATGAGCTCAACACTCACATTCTATGATAAAAAGATTTTGAACTAGTTAGAGAACTACCTTGGCGACTTATTTAGAATTTAGACACGGGATAGGATAATTGTTCATGTCGTGAAGAGGGTTGAAATCGGGAGATTTCCACCATGGTGGGTCGCGAAGAAAATAAATGTGGGGGGTTGAGTGAATACAGTAAAACCTTCATCACTGACGCACTATACTTGACGGAGTTATGGACAAAAGACATCTCGGTTTAGTTAGTAGGTTGGGGAACATGCGCTTCCGAATGAAAGGTTTTTCTTCTAATGCGCAATTGCAATGATACTGGAGTCGCCGTTCCACCTCGACGATGTCGCTTACCCTGGAGGCCCGTGGGCCCCTGCGGTTTTCAGCATTTATGCCCACAAATTTTGACAAAATCAAGAGCGCAAAACAAAAATGGGAGATACAATAGTGAATATGTATAAGCACCACAGTCATTGACTGATTACGATTATGGCCTAGCATAACGTCGGATTGTTTTAAGTGATAGTAATATCAAACTCATCATAATGGAATAGTCCCCAGAGCGGCCATGTAGAAAGTGTTGATCATCAGTATCCAAATAGCAAAAAGAGAAAAAACATACAACAGTGAGGATTCCCCGGTCGTCACCGACCCGAGTACTAATTCACCGCTTCTCAGCTTGACTAAGGGAGAGCGGACGGGATCCCGTATTTTCTGAGAGCTATGGTCGTATGTACCAGAGGCCACGACGAGTCCGCAGATGAGGGCATCGTGACCCTATTACCATAGAATTACCCACAAAGAGCAAAAAAACATACAACAGCGAGGATTCCCCGGTCGTCACCGACCCGAGTACTAATTCGCCGCTTCTTAGCTTGACTAAGGGAGAGCGGACGGGATCCCGTATTTTCTAAGAGCTATGGTCGTATGTGGTGGAAGTGCCGGCGAGACAGCTCATGAGGGCCGCCACCTTCACAGCCAGGTTTTTTTCAGAATTAGTCAAAAAGAATAAACAAAAACAACATACAGTAGCGAGGATTCCCCGGTCGTCACCGCCCGAGTACTAATTCGCCGCTTCTAACTCTTCTTTATGGCTGGGAAAGCCTCCAAATGCTAAGTTCCACGTCTGCGATTCTAGAGTGCGCCTGAAGAACCAATGACGGTCAACCGCTTCAAAGTCAGGGCGGTTAATCTGTTCAACAGCGCTTCGCCCCCAAAATAGCCCTCTACGTTCCACGGACTAACGATTATCCAATGAATCCGCGTCACAGCACAGCCCATAATCTCAGCGCTTCAGGCGGCCATGTGCACTGACCTGAGAACCAGGTGTTGACAGATGATCTTGTTGCCTTACAATTATTACTCCCAACCGCCCACTTCCTCCTTTTTGCATCACAACCCTCGGCAACCAACTTGCAAGGTGTAAGGAAGACCCAAATGCAAGGCTGGCGTACTATGAGATTAGCCTTCAATTCTTAGCCGATCATGGAGAACAACGCAGAGGACGAGGCGGTGCCTTTTCTGTCATATTGCATGCTGGACGTGGCAGATTTGGGCGATTACGTCGACTATGTCTTCATGTACAACTCTAAGCGCTTTTATGTCACAGTCCGAAGACAGGAGCTACAAGGCAAAGGGGAACTGCTTGAGACGTTGGACAATTTTCGGGAAAATATTGAGGATCCTGACACACTGTTTGAGTTTGAAGATTGGGTCATAAATGCATTAGATAGCTTCCTGAAGGACCTGGCACCAACTCCCGAACCTGGCACCCGAAAAGCTCTCAACCTTCTGGATTACTTCTCACCGCCCACCTACGCTTTCAGACTCGTTAATGAAGGCGGAAGCCTTCGTGGCATCCAAGAGAACTACGACCCTCAATCCCATGGCGACTCAAGCCCCAGAACTCGTATCGTTGACAAAGCACCGAGTTGTCACCCCGATGACGTTGAGGGACCTACAATTCTTCGTTCTGCGCTTCCAACCACTCGCGTGTTCCGAGCCTCAGAGCTCGAGAAAGTTGATGAAGGAGGTCCGTCTGAAGATGAGAGTGACGTTCCCAAGAAGGTCTCTCCAGTTGGATCGGATGACGTTTTCTTCTTCAAACCTGGGTATCAGACTCATGGCCACCTGCGAGAGCTGGAGATACTATCACTCATCAACACTAGCAACGAATTTGGCCCGCCTTTCTATACCTCTAAGCTCACTGGGCTTGTCATTTGGGACCACGACAGTTCTACTTTGATGGGATTTCTCCTTGAGTATATTGAAGGTAGAACACTGGGCGCCAGGATGAGAGATGCTTCAATAGAAGAAAAGAAGAAGTGGATGGACCAGATTGAAGCCACAACGAGGCGATTGCACGATTCTGGAGTTGTTTGGGGCGACGTGAAGCCAGACAACATCATGATTAACAAGGACGGTGATGCGGTTGCTATTGACTTCGGGGGAGGTTATAATCCTGAGTATATTGATGCGAAGCTGTACCAGACACGTGAGGGAGATCTGATGGCACTTGACCACATGAGAAAGGAAATGGGTATTTGAATGGAGAGACCAGCCACCATTTCTCATTAGCGGTACTGTTGAGATCTTGTATTTTCTGAGAGCTATGGTCTTATGTTGTGGTTGATGGCGACGATCCAGCTTGTTTGTGCAGTCCGGGGATGCACTATACACAACGGAATTTAATGGAGTTCAGAACATTGACCGCGTCCCAGATGATGAAATAAACACCTTTCATGACTGCAATTTCGTGCAACCGATACAAAACATCAACACTGAGGGCTGAAGGTACAGAGTGAGGATTACCTAAATTCTAAATACTAAATCAAACGCCCGTCTATGTTCCCCCTTCTATGAAAATATCTCCCGAGCATAACGACTAGACTTGAGATCCTGCACCCATTTATCTGCGGTCTTATCCGTAACTTGCGAGTTCCCATGGCCGTAAATCTTTTTCATGACTTCTTCCACGCCCTTGCCTACCCCTGCGCCTCCGCAAACGTACAAGACGCCCTCCCCATTAAGAATTACTCGCTCGACAATCTCTCGCTCATTCCAGATCCGGTCTTGGACGTATTTACACCCGTTGCTCTGCTCACTGGCTCGAGAGAAGGCGTAAAAGACCGTGACGATGGCTGACTTCTCCCACTGTTGTAGCTCTTCCTGCAGCAGTGCATCCTTCTCAGGGTCTCGACAGCCGATGAACAAGTAGGCCGGGGCGAGAGTCCGACCGGACTGGGCGTGGGCTGACCGTTCCTGTACAAAGGCTCGGAACGGCGCGAGTCCCGTGCCAGCGCAGGCCATGATGACGGACGTGTTCTCGATATCAGTGGGAGGGTGGAAAAGACGCAGCGCTGGTTTAATGGAGACGTGGATGCTGTCGCCTTGGTTGAGTCGGGCAAGGTAGGTAGATGCAACCCCGCGACGTCGTGTCGCTGCATTTAGAGGTGATGTTTTGTCGACGACGGACCAAAGCAGAGTCACCGTCGATGCGTCGGTGAGTGGCGACGATGCTACTGAGTATTTTCGTGCACGCATTGGCGGCAGCATGGCCAAGAAATCGGCGAAGGGGAGTGATATTCCGGGGGTGTCCTCCAGTATATCGAGGATAGAGCGTCGTTGGAAAGTGATGGAGTTGTCAAAATCCTTCTCCAACGCCAGGATCTTGTTTTTTGTGTCCTCGTCCACCGCCCGGGCTGCAATGGTGGCGACGTTCTGTGCATTTATCATTAGCCTACCATACGAAGACGGGGATTACACTGCGTAGAGGAAAGAATCACCTTGCGCGTCGCGGGCTGGCTCAACTCTACGTAACCCGACAGTAAGTCTGGTGCCGAGATGGCTCTGCCCGTGGGAAGCGTAGTGTTGGCGCCGGTGGGTATTGTGATGACGGCATCCCACGGCAACTTCGCCCAACGGAGGACCCTGCGGACTGTGCTCGAGTCGTTCATGGGCAGAACAGCAACATGGTCGCCAGCCGTGTACTTCACCCCATCGGGGAGCTTTAGGGTCATGGTTCGTTTCTCTGGTTCATTAGGTGCTGTTAGAACGCTGTTTGTCAACACGACAGCCTCGTCAAAGTCCTCGCGCAGATCTGACGGTCGACAACTCCGGTCGATCTTGATGTCGAATGTAGCGCCATCGGCACTGTCTACTGCATCCGCTCCAAGAGCCGGCCATAGCCTGTCGTCTTGCCATGCTTCAAAGTCGCTGAATATGTCGCCAACAGTGACGTCTCCGAGCCCAATGTCCATGACTCTTGTTGCTCCGTTGTTTGCGAGCTCCGAGTCCAGCAACTTGGGTATCCGATGGAATGTTGCGCCGTAGTCTCGGCTACCGCAGCCGTAGACAGCGAACGTGACGCCTTTCAGCGCATCGTTACTGTGCTCGAGGTCTTCTAGCCACGCGACGAAACTGGCGGCGTTGTTGGGTGGATGACCGTTGTAGCTTGAACAGATGAGAACAACTGGCTGTCCTCTGGGCAAATCATCCACTGCCGCATTCAAAGAAGACACAGTGGCATCATAGCCTCTTGTGGGTGCTGCTCTCGCCAGCGCCTGAGCCATGGTTTCGCATGTCCCTGAGTCTGAGCCATATATAATTGTCATTTTCTTCGTGGCTCGCGGATGAAGCGGTGTCGGTAGTTTACTCTCAGCCTCGCTTCTCTTTGTCTGTCCGTTCGATGGTTGGGCGTTTCCATAAAGCGACTTCCCCAGTTGCACAGAGTCCAAGTGATCTCGCAGAGTAGCGTGCATGTAAAAGTCCCCTGGCTTAATGGTTAAGGTCTGCTTAATCTTGAGCTCGTACTCAGGATCTTTGAGACGGAAATTGAAAGTCTGAAGTAGCATGACCGTGACGAGAAGAGTCTCCTGCCACGCAAAAGCACGACCGATGCAGCCGCGAATGCCGTTTCCGAAGGGCTTCCAGCTATTTTTGGGGAGCTTGCTGAAGTTCTCATTTGACATTCTCTCGGCTCTGAACTCGTTGGCGTCGGGTCCCCAGATGACCGGATCGCGGTGGACTTGGATGAGGAGGGCAACAAGGGCTTGGCCCGGACCAACTGGGTATTTTGCTTTGCCAATTGTCAAGTTCTCTTGAACGATATCAGGGCGAGGCTGCAGGGTGATGACTGGTGCGGTGGGATGCAGCCTTAAGACCTCACGGAGACAAGACTCCAGGTATGGAAGTTTTGATAAATGATCGATGGTGACAGGACCTCGTCCTACGACTTCGTCGGCCTCTTTTTGAGCCTTTTCAAAGACATCTGGCTTTTTGAGTAGGTAGTAGAAGAGGAACGACAACAAGCCGCTAGTAGTCTCATGGCCTAGAGTCTCAATTTAGTTTCGTTCTCGTATTGGAGGGGATGCATATTCTTTGTTGTAGTTACCTGCTATCAGAAATACAATCATGTTGTTCAGAACGCTCTGATCTGACATGCCTTTGCCTGTCTTCGGGTCGATTCCGGTAATCAGAGCATTCAAAATATCTTTCTTGTCCGTGGGGTTAACCCTGCGATCCGCAAGAAGGTCCGCCCCGACTTGTTGGAGAGTGTGAATGTCTGCCTCAAACTTGGCCTGCGATGCAGGCATAAGGTAGTTGGCCCAGTTAGGCCTCGGTGCTCGCTTTCCCGACTCCTCAAGTATACCGATCATGGAACCCACAAAGGGGTGCATCTCCTCATGGTAGAAGCTGTTGAACCGCGTACCCATGGAGCATCTAGACAGACATGTGAGCTTGTGAGTGCGATGCAAGAGGGATCAGTTCAAGACTTACAGGGCTATTGTGTCTAGAGTCAACCTAGTAAAGTCGGACGTGACATCGATTGTTTCTTTGGGGCCGAATCGAGCCCACTTGGTAAGAAGCTGGGTCGCGACATCGTGCATCTCGTCAAACATTCCTCGGATGGCAAGCGGTCCCATTGCTGGTGGATATTAGACAGATCCTTGCGGTAATCTTGGCAGACCGGGGTAAGATACCTGGCATCAACACGCGATGTGCCACATCCCAGTTGGGTTCATTGGAGTGGGCTGTGAAGAGCGAGTCCCCAACGGCGTTTCGTAGCTGAAACAGTGGTCCTGAAACGAGCTTGGTGAACCTCTTCTCATCAGATACTTCATCCATCAGTTCTCGACTGGAGATGAACAGTTTCTCAGAGCCAGCTAGGTTCAATTTGTATATGGGTCCTATGAAGCGTTAGTATACCATGCCAGGGTCGTATCAAGCAGTACTCCAACTACTTGCCATATGTCTCTGCAATCCGACCAAGACTGGCTACCGCATCGCTTGGATCAATGTCTGCAATGTTCCCTAGCAGGGGGAGCCCGCGTGGGCCAGGAATAGTGCTTGGCATCTTTCCCGATTTGCTTGGACTGTAAGCAAGGACGACAAGCCTCTCGAAGAACACCACTACTGTTTGTTGGGGGAGGAGAAATTACCAGCGATGAAGGATGGCACGATCTAGAACGAACGGCAAATTCCGGGAAGGATTGAAAATGTGGTCTGTTTGCTGATCGCTAATTGTCCGACGTGGGCAAATTACTCGTCGTCATATTTTAGTTGTCGGTGAATTTTGGGTGGTTTGCCCGAAGTGGAAAGAAAAACCCGCCGACCATTGAGACACGACCAAGTAGATAAAGCTGATTTCTGAAGACGATTGATTACAGCATATCCATCAATTCACTTGCATCAGTGACTGAAAAGACATTCTCTGATAATTATTAAGTTCAATATGGCTCCCCAAATCCCTACGAAAACCACAGTGTTGGTCATCGGTGGAGGCCCCGGAGGGTCGTACGCCGCTGCGGCTCTGGCCCGCGAGGGCATTGATACTGTTGTACTTGAGGGAGACAAGTTTCCAAGGTATGTACAACTAAAGCCTTCTTCGGCTGGTTGGTGTCTTGGGGCTGACACTTCACCTTAGATACCACATTGGCGAGAGCATGCTGGCATCTATTCGCCATCTACTACGATTCGTTGAGTTGGATGCCAAGTTTGATGCCTATGGCTTCCTGAAGAAGGTAAGTAGTGAAAGAAGATAGGAAAGTCAAGTACACTAACACTTGTTCAGCCTGGTGCCGCCTTCAAGTTGAACCCCCGAAAGCGTGAGGGATGTGAGTACTCAATCACCTCTCGTTTACGCTTGCCTTTGGCTAATAAATACTCTAGACACTGATTTCCTTGCTGCTGGAGGTCCCGACAACTATGCCTGGAACGTCATCCGCTCTGAGTCGGACAAGCTGATGTTTGATCACGCTGCCGAGAGCGGCGCCCACGTTTTCGATGGTGTCCAAGTCAAGTCCGTCGAGTTCGAGGGCGGCGTCATTCCCGGATTGGACGGCGTCGAGAGCCTCAACCCTGGCCGCCCCGTCAGCGCGACTTACATGGTCAAGGAGACCAAGGAGACTGGCCAGATTTCCTTTGACTATGTCATCGACGCGAGCGGCCGGATTGGTATCCTGAGCACCAAGTACATGAAGAACCGTCGATACAACCAGGGTCTCAAGAACGTGGCCAACTGGGCCTACTGGAAGGGAACCAACGCCTATGCCCCCGGTACCACGAGGGAGAACTCTCCCTTCTTCGAGGCTCTGCAAGGTAAGAGATGCTAAACCTCCGTATTTGATAAGTACGCAGACTAACACACTGTTCTAGATGAGAGCGGCTGGGCTTGGTTCATCCCTCTGCACAACGGAACCACATCCGTGGGTATCGTCGAGAACCAGAAGCTCTCCATCGAGAAGAAGAAGGCTTCCAAGGCCGAAAGCTCGCAGGACTTCTACCTCGAGAACCTCAAGCTCGCACCTAACCTGCTCGCCCTCATTGGCGACGCCACACAGGTTGACAAGGTCAAGGCCGCGTCCGACTACTCGTACTGCGCCTCTTCGTATGCGTTCCCTTACGCCCGAATCATCGGCGATGCTGGCTGCTTCATCGACCCTTACTTCTCTTCCGGTGTTCATCTGGCTCTTGTTGGTGGCCTCTCCGCTGCGGCGACCATCTGTGCATCCATCCGTGGCGATGTCCAGGAGAGCAATGCTGCTGATTGGCACAGCAAGAAGATTGCCGACGCCTACACGCGTTTCCTGCTTGTTGTGCTCAGCGCCTACCGCCAGATCCGAAGCCAGGAGGAGCCCGTTCTGACTGATATCGACGAGGACCACTTTGATCGCGCCTTTGCCATGTTCCGACCTAGTACGTGTCTCTGGTATTTCTTGAGTCTCATAACAATGCTAACCCCTGCTAGTCATCCAAGGCACAGCCGACGTCGGCAACAAGAAGCTCTCACAGGAGGAGCTGAAGAAGACGCTCGAATTCTGCGCAACCGCCTTCGAGCCCGTCAAGTCGGAGGAGGACCGCACCGCGGCCATCAACGAGATCACTAACAACCCTGACGGCACTAGCTACCACGCTGATCTCTCGAGCTCGCAGCGCAACGCCGTGGACCACATCCGCGCCCGCAAGATGATGCGCACCGAGGACACCGTCAACATCGACAGCTTCGGCAGCGACGCCATTGCTGGCTATGTCCCTCACCTGAAGAGGGGAAGCCTGGGACTGAAGCTAGTCGCCAAGGGAAACTTGGATGCCGTCCCTGGGCAGATGACGCCTGTTCACTCACACACCACTGCCGTTGAGGTCCGGGCTTAAGAGCTGTACTGTGTTGGATGGATAGTGTGCTCTAGAAAGAAGGTGTTTGGACAGAGGTTGAGTAGGATTATACCTACATAAAAAATACCCTGAATAGAATACTGCATTGTTTGTGCATTGATCTTTTGATCCGATTGAGAGTTTCCCTGCAGCATCTAGTGTTTTGATGTAAAAAGACCTACATTAATTGCCTGTAAGATCGAAATTGCTGTCTACTTTTCATCGTTTTCACTAAATTTGACAGAACTCCGCGATCAGATTTATTTGTTTGCAGCATAACGGGTTCACGCACTTAGCTACAGTCACGGAGATTAATCAGCTCAATGCAGCCGCTCTTTTTGAGCATAAGTTTGGGGGTAGGCCCTCACATCACAGATTTGAACGTCATCTGGCACGCGTGTTGAACGATCATGTGCATTTCAATTTCATAGCCCCTACTTTGGTTCTTCATTCATTACCGCTATAGCACTACAGAGCTGGAGCCTTGCTCAAGTATTCCACGACACATCCTCCGAGCAAGTTAACAATTGCCAGCGCATAGAACCAGCCCGAGTACTTGGCAAAGCTAGGGAACAGGTGCCAGCGAATAAGGGCAATCATGATCAGAAGCCCCGTCGCAAGACCAACGACGGAAAACGCAAAGAAGTAGGGACCCATGTTCAACAGAGTCCCAGTCGTCGCCAAAAGTCCAGCAATAGAGAATGCGAGAACGGCCAGCAGCGTCTCGATGTGGTTCCTGAAGAGCACAGCCATGCCCTTGACGCCCGACTTGAGGTCATCAGCAGTATCTTGACGAGCGTAGATGGTGTCGTAGAAGACAACAAGCAACAAAATGGTAGCGGTGAGACATAGCGTCGGGATGATGTATCCTGGCGACAAGGCTGGCAACTCCACAGAGTATGCTGACAAGGCAATTGTTGAGGCCAACGTCGAACCGAGAATGACTTGGGCAAAATTTGTAAACCGCTTGCCAAAGGGATAGAGGATAGTCAGAGCTGTCGTTGCTAGGCCACACATAGTGCATTCTAGAGGCAGAGACTGGAGGGTCAAGAATCCCAATGCTGTGAGAACAGCAGTGAAGACATGACCCTGAGTTGTCGAGATAGCACCACGCGCAACGGGTCGGTTCCGACATCGCTCCGTCTTGCGATCGAACTCCTGGTCGGTGATGTCGTTCCACGCACAGCCAGCTCCGCGCATAAAAAAGGTCCAGATGGCAAAGATGACAAGCCGATGGGCGAGCATGGAAGCTGGCACGGCCGAGGGCCTAGCGGAACAGGCGTACATGAGGCCGACAATGTGGGGGAAGTAGATCATGTAGATACCATGGGGTTGTTCCAGACGCACCAACTCGGCGTAGGGGACCCATGATGCCGGTAGTTTGGACAGGATGCCTTTGGTGGGAGGTGTGTAATGGCCCGACTGCGCGGTCTTTGAAGCTTTGGGAGCCATCGCGAGTGTTGAGTGAGACTTGAGATAAGGCGCGTGGATAGTACTGAAGTCTGATATAAAATTCGATGAGTATAGGTAAATTGAGACGAACAAGTGCGGATGTGCAGCGCTCTCGTAGACAGGGGAGGTTTGATGAGGACAGGGTTCACGGACATCGCAAGTAGGCCTGAGACACGATTTATGTCGATTCAACTTGGGTATGCAGGCAGCGAGAGGCTTCTGACTTGGTGGAGTAGTACGGTCAATTCACGTGTCTAGTTGCAAATGTCGTTGAAATGACGTGGGAAAAACGCCGACTCGACCGTCCGCAAGATGCATGAAATCCGCCGAAGCTGAGTGTGATGCATTGTGGTTCAGATGTTTGCGTCAACGATGCACAACGGTGACCCAAAATTGACTGCAGTTACTGTATTTAGCATATTTAGCACCTCCCATCGAGAAAAGCCGTATTTGAGAGCTGTTTGTAGCTTTTGATACCTAAAGGGAACTTAATTACATTGGTGTCGACTGGAGTGACGGGCTGATGAAATTCACCGAAGCTATCGGACAAATTATTACTAGGCTGTGCCACCATTGCAACTCCACTGCCACTACCACCCAGCCATTGATATTTACCTGCAGAATCTAATAAGCAACAACCACTGCTCTTATGTCGAGGTAAATTTCTGGGTCCATTGAAGTGAACGGGTCTCCATTTTTCTTCGACTCCATTCCACGCTTGAGATTCATAAAGAGAATACGAAAATGGCTTCAACTGTTCGGCCCTTCGTAAAGCCAGCCGTCAACTTTGCGTCTCTCGAGAGACTGGACGGCTGCCTGCACTCGCTGCCAGAACTCGTCGACTTCAACGCTCAAAACAACGCAGACCATCCTTTCTGCATCCAGGCAAAGTCCGATGGCCTGGATACCTTCACACACGCCGATTTCAAGACGGCCGTGGCCAACTGTGCCGCTTGGATTAAGGAAAATGTGCCTCTTCGCGCATCGACGGATCCCAATGGATTAACTAAGATGGCGCCTGTTGCGCTGTTCATGCAGAGTGACTTTGGGCTGGTGATTCATGAGTTTGCTCTCCTAAGCATTGGAGTTCCCGTCCGTCTTTGTCCTATCTCAGATGAATTATAGTCACTAACACCACACAGCCTCTGATTTTGTCCCCCAGATTGCCTCCTATCGCAATCATGCATTTGCTGCAAGAAACCGCCGCTAGCTCATTCATCGTCTCGCAGCGTCTCAGTGAGCCCGCAAAGCCAGCTCTGGCAGCCTTGAACGCCAAGGGAATTTCCACGCACATTGGCCTCAACTATGACAGTTTCCACGAGCCAGGCGCAGTTGCCACCAAGCCCAAATTTGACCTCCCCACAGAACTCGACAGTGTTGTCTTGTTGCTACACTCCTCTGGTACTACAGGAATGCCCAAGCCGATCGCTATCACCCATCGTCAGCTTCTCTTTGCCGTTAACTGTCATGGATTCGACACGGAAGAAGAGGCACAGGGCCTGAATGTCTCGAGTCTTCCTCTGTTCCATGGATTCGGCCTCGTTGCCCCTGGTCTTTCCATGTCGGCAGGCAAAACAACCGTTTACCCAGCCAGCGACGGCATTCCTAACGCTCTTTCCATTGTGGAACTCGTCAAGAGAACCAATGCCAAGTCTCTGATGACGGTTCCTTTTCTCCTTGACGACGTTGTCAACAACGAAGAAGCCATCAAAGTGCTGGCTGGTCTCGACTTTGTCGGTACCGGAGGTGCTGCCCTCGGAGCCGGTGTGGGAGACAAATTAGCCCAAGGCGGAGTCAAGCTGCTCAACTTCTATGGCACCACCGAAAGTGGACCTCTGTCCGATACTTTCGTGCCCAAAGACAACTACAGCTGGAAGTACTTCCGTCTCCGCAAGGATGTGAACTACAAGGTCGACGAGCTAGATCCCAAGGACGGCCAGCGAATGTTTCGTCTGACCGTGTTTCCATATGGCGGCACCGAGGGCATCGAGATTGCCGACCAGCTCATCCGCAACGAGCAATATCCCGAGACCGACTTTGCTGCTGTCGGAAGAGATGACGACGTCATTGTTCTGGCTACTGGAGAGAAGGCCGACCCGCTGATTCTTGAGACTATGCTGAGCGAGGCGCCGCAGGTCAAGTCTGCAATTGCTTTTGGCGAGAACCGATTTAACCTTGGCGTTATTGTTGAGCCCACGAGTCCCATCGCAGCCGGAGAGGAGGCCGCTTTCAAGGAGAGCATCTGGCCCATCATCGTGGCTGCAGGCCAGAAGATGGAGTCTTATTCTCGGATTCCGTCCCAGGACGTCGTCATTGTCGTCCCGTCCAGCGTGACAATTCCCCGAACCGACAAAGGCTCAATCCCACGTAAGGAGGTGTACGCACTCTTCGAAAAGGACATCAACGAGGTGTACGAAAAGCTGGCGCGGGGTGTAGAGGAGAGTGTGGAGGCTTTGAACTTGGATAACCTGGAGCAAGACTTGAAGCAGCTTGTTGAGACGCACTCGCGACTACAGGTGGCTCCTTCAGATTGGACTGTCGAGGACAGTTTGTTTGATCTTGGCCTCGATTCGCTGCAGGCTCTCCAACTACGCCGAGTTCTCATCACCGCCGCATCGAAGACCGAGATCTTCAAGGACACAGACGTGGCCAAGATAATCCCAGTCGAGTTCCTCTACCTCAACTCATCGGTTCGCGAGATGGCAGCTGCCCTCACCCAGCGCTCAGGCTCTGCAGGAGATGTAGCTGAATCATGGAGCGAGGTGAACAGATTCGTTGAGCAATACAGCTTGACCCAGAACGCCGCCACCGAAGACAAGCTCCCCAGCACTCCAGAAAACGCTGTGGTTCTTCTGACAGGCAGCTCTGGAAGTCTTGGATCTCACATCTTGGCCAACCTGGTCCGATCTCCCAACGTCAAGCGCGTCGTTGTTCTTCTGAGAAAGGGCAAAGCAGCAGCGCCTCCCATCCCTGGACAAAAATACGACAGATCAGGTCTTACCGCCAGGGGCATTAAGCTGTCAGAGGAAGAGTGGGCTAAGATTTCATCTCTTGAAATTGATCCTACCCAGGAACAGCTCGGCCTCAACCCGATGGTCCACAACGCTCTGCAGGAAAATGTCACCCAGATTGTTCACGCAGCCTGGCCCATGAACTACCTCATCCGACTCCCTTCATTCCAGTATCAGTTCAAGTTCCTCCAGAACCTGCTACAATTGGCAACCCAAGGAAAGGGAAATACCAAGCGCCGCTTTGTTTTCGTCTCCTCTATTGCCGCAGTTGCCAAGGTCGGCCTCGCTAGCGGCGGCAAGTTGATCGCAGAATCACCCGTTGAGCCCGTCGATGCGGCATGCGGTATTGGTTACGCCGACGGTAAGCTGGTGTGTGAGAAGATTCTCGAGCGGGCAGCATCTACGTTTGCTGGGCAGCTCGAGGTTACATATGTGCGATGTGGCCAGATGACTGGTGCTCGGGAGACGGGAATATGGAACTCGGGCGAGCAAATCCCCATGCTGCTCCGAACAGCCCAAAGCGTTGGTTCGCTTCCACAGCTAAAAGGGGTACGTTATTGTCACATTCTCTCCCACAAACTGATCAGCTAACCTTTTCCCCTAGACCTTGTCTTGGATCCCTGTTGATGATGCTGCGGCAGTCATATCAGACATTACCTTCTCAGCCGGTGTCCCCCCGATTGCGCAGCACTTGGAGAACCCCATCCGTCAAGCGTGGAGTGACGTTATTGAGACTATTGGGCGACAGTTGAACCTCACCAACGGCCCCATTCCTTTCGACGAATGGCTTGATCAGGTGGCCAGCGCCGAAGGTGAAGAGGATGCTTACCCCATCAGGAAGCTTCATGATTTCTTTAAGCACTCGTTCCGGGCTGTGGCGTGTGGACAGGTGATTTTGGATACGGCCGTTGCCCGTACCAGTTCCATCACACTACGCAACTCGAGTGCCGTCGACGATGCAACTATTCAGGGATATATCCGCCACTGGAAGGAGACTGGGTACCTTCAAAAGTAGGGGTTTTGTAGCGAAGAGGCAAATATTTCATGTCTTTTGATTGGATTTTGAGACCACACTGGTCACGGTGCCCTGAGTGTTGCATGGCATCATGTACAAAGATTAGGAACAAATTATGATTATAGTTTGCAACATGATGCCCATCATATTGTGTTATTCGTCTTATCATCAGAATTGATTATGAATTATCGACTTAAGAGATCACTTGAATGAGTCAAAAGGACTGCCACAAAAGAAGACTGTAATCAATGGTTTCTCGAGCACGACCATAACCTGCGGCGGCATCTATGAAGATGTTGTTACAATAGATGTAAGAAAATGATGGAAAAATGAAAACTGTTTCTGGGGCTCTAAAGCATACTATTAGTAAAACATTACGCCGTGTCCTCCCCGGCACATGTTAAGACGCCTTCCAATGGCTTTTGCTCTTTAATTAGTCTTTATCAGGATGGATTCGGGGTGAGTTGATAACTAAGTGGGGAGGCATGGAACTATTAACACACTAGCCCACTAAGAAATTGGCCGAGCGGCTTACATCATCTCATTTGCCAGGCCTAAATTGACCGACTCTGGGTATTTCGGTGCAATACCAATGGGTAAAAGGATGCAAACGACGCGAGCTGGGTACAAACAATAGCAGTCGTCTATACATCTGCTTGTTTCATGCGCAATTTCTGAGCTTACATCGCGTGTGTCTATTGTACAATTGTCAACCACTCTGATTTCGCATGCAACACGTCCTTCTTTACAGCAACAAGTGTACCAAAACAACATGGCACCAGCGACGTTGCCAAGACTGGCAGCCTCAGCCGCCATCTTTTCACCCCAGAGCAATCCCCCCAAGCCGCAATACCTTGCCTATATTCGGTCAAGACTGCTGGAAGATTCAGCACTGAAGCCACTCAAAGACGCCATCGTCACCCTTCCACAGACATGGGACTCTCTAGCGTCATGGCGACAAGAGATGGGCAGCTTACAGAATGCAAGACAACGCGTGCAAAGTCTTGCGCAATGGCTCGAAACAGGCCTTTCTGAAGCCGTCGAATCAGACACGTCCGGGCTTGTTACCCTTCCTCTTTTAACTACTATCCACATGGTACAGTACTTGGACTATCTACGACAGACAGGACACACACACTCCGAATGTCTAGATAGTTTAAAGGACGGCGGTGTTCAGGGCTACTGCATTGGGTTGCTATCTGCAGTCGTCGTTGCGACTTCCACAGACGAGGAGGAGCTTCTAAATCGTGCTGCGGCTGGGATTCGCGTCGCTCTCGCCATCGGGGCATTCGGAGATTTTGCCGAGGCTGTATCGGGTACTGAGTGGACGACTTTGGCTATTCGATTACGACATGGAGATGAAACAGAGGAAGAGGAGTTGTTGCGGAGATTCCCAGGAGTAAGCATCCACCATGCCTGCACGGTCAGAGTTTCATCAGCTAATTAAAGAAGGCGTACATTTCAACCATCTCAGATTCCAACAACAGGAGCGTAATCGCCCCAGATGACCAGATTGCCGCTTTGAGGGCTTATGCCGAGCAAGAAGGGCTTTCACCAAAGACGATGCACATCCGTGGCAAACTCCACGACACAAACAACACCACCCTGGCCAAAGAATGCGTCAAATGGTGCAACACTTTGGACGAGCTACCCTTCCCTAACGGCGAGGCTCTCCGACTCCCTGTTCGGTCTAACAGAACTGGAGAAATATTGTCCGCCGTTGCCCACTCTTTGAGCGACGAGGTAATCCAGACTATCCTAGCATCGACATGCGACTGGTCGCTTGTCATCCGCGGTCTAGCATCTGATCTCCAGCAAACCCATCGTCGAGAGCACACTCTAGCTTTGTTTGGCATTGGCAATTCCGTTCCCATCGCACCGTTCCGCCAGCATGAGCTTGACATCACGAAACTAGACATGTCATCTGCCTCGACGACTTCCACAGATGTTCCCAATCCGCTATCCTTCCCACCGAGCGCCATCGCCGTTGTTGGAGCTGGTTGTCGCCTCCCCGGTGCCAGCTCACTCGAAGAGCTGTGGGAGTTGATCTCAGAAGGAAAGTCAAGGCTCGAGACACTCCGTTCTGATAGAGCCAACGTCCAAGCATCCTACAGAGCATCCCAAGACAAGAACTGGGCCAGCAAACGACAATTCTTCGGAAACTACATCGACGACATCGACGCTTTCGATCACTCCTTCTTTGGCATCAGCCCTCGAGAGGCCAAATACATGGATCCTCAACAACGCCTTCTCTTAGCAGTGGCCTTTGACGCCATGGACTCGAGCGGCTATATGCGACACCACCGACGGGAACGCGGCGATGCAGTGGGTTGCTTCATTGGAGCCAGTTATACAGAGTACCTGGAGAACACCAGCTCGTACAGTCCCTCAGCGTTCACTGCTACAGGCACCATCCGAGCCTTCTTATCGGGCAAGATCAGCTATCACTTTGGATGGAGCGGCCCTTCTGAAGTCATCGACACAGCGTGTTCTTCCTCCATCGTCGCAGTTCATCGGGCGTGCCAGGCCATCAATTCCGGCGAATGCAGCACAGCTCTGGCGGGTGGTGTCAACCTCATCACGGGCATCAACAACTACTTTGACCTCGGCAAAGCCAGTTTCCTCAGCCAGACTGGACAGTGCAAACCCTTTGACGACTCTGCGGATGGTTACTGCCGTGCCGATGGCGTTGGTCTCGTTGTGCTGAAGCCGCTCAGCAAAGCCATCGCCGACGGAGATCATATTATGGGTGTCATCCCTGCGACGGCGACCAACCAGGGTGGGATCGACGCGCCTGGAATTACTGTACCGGACGGCTCTGCTCAGAGGGCGCTATACCAAACCGTCTTGTTGAAGTCTGGCATCAAGGGACATCAAATCTCTTACGTGGAAGCCCATGGCACAGGTACCCAGGTTGGAGATCCCATCGAAATCAAGAGCATCCGAGACGTCTTTGGTGGTGCCACGAGAACCAATCCCGTGTATCTCGGCTCCCTCAAGGCAAATATCGGACACAGTGAAACGGCTGCAGGTGTTGCCAGTCTGCTCAAAGTCCTCACCATGTTCCGCCACCAGGGTATTCCCCCGTTGCAAGGGTTCAAGAGCCTCAACCACAAGATCCCCGCGCTGGAGCCCGATGGGATGTTCATTCCTACTTCTCTGACACCATGGGAGACAAATGCTCCTCGAATTGCGGCTGTCAATAGCTACGGAGCGTCCGGTAGCAACTCTGCACTTATCTGCTCCGAGTGGTCGAGAGGGACCGGCAAGGCCGTCAGGAAACATGTCCCGGCGCTCCCAATCTTGCTGAGTGCTATGTCACCGGAAAGCTTGCGCAGATACACGGATGATCTGGCATCATATCTGTTGAAGGCTTCCACTGCCGATCTGAGTTTGGGTGATTTGGCACTTACGCTGAGCGAGCGTCGGAAACATCATCGCACCCGCTGGTCGATAACAGCAACCAGTCTCCCGGATCTCGTGAGCCAGCTTCAAAAGAACACTTCGGACGACTTTGTCGAGATTCCCAAATCTCCAAAGAAGGTTGTTCTTACGTTCTCTGGTCAAAGCCGCACGAGCATCGGTTTGGACCCATCTGTTCGCCAATCCTACCCACTGTTTGACAAATATATCACACAGTGCAACGATATCCTCCAAGGCTTTGGCTGTCCCGATATTCTGGCTGCACTCAGCGACCCTGGGCCCATCACCAACCCTGTGGTACTTCAATGTGGCACTGTTGCCGTGCAATATGCCTGTGCCCAATGCTGGATCGACAGTGGCCTCCAGGTGGATGCTGTTGTTGGCCATAGCCTGGGTGAATTTACTGCTCTCGCCGTCTCCGCAGTTCTTTCTCTTTCGGATGCTCTGAAGGTTGTATACACGAGAGCCGAGCTCATCAATGAGAAATGGGGACCTGAACGCGGAACTATGTTGGCGATCCATGCCCCTCTGGATGTGGTACAGTCTATCATGGAGGTTGTCGAGACACTGATCAGCGACGAAGACGATGCGCTTGAGATTGCCTGCTACAATAGCGTCTCAAGTCATATTGTGGTTGGCAAGGAGACTTGGATTGCAATGGCTGAGAGGATCCTTCAGCAAGATGCTAAATATCAGGGCATTCGGTTCCAGCGACTGAGTGTCAGCCACGGCTTTCACTCTCGATTCACGGAGCCTCTCTTGTCCGACTTAGTTGACCTTGAAAAGACTCTTGAGTTCAAGGAGGCAACAATTCCTTTTGAAACGTCAACTCAAACCGCATTTATGTTTGGCGCAAAGGATTCAACGTATCTTGCAGACCACGCCAGGGACCCTGTCCACTTTGTCAACGCTATTTACCGCGTGGAGCAACGCCTAGGTGCATGTGTTTGGCTTGAAGCTGGATGGGGCTCCCCAATTGTAGCCATGGTCAAAAAGGCTGTGGTCGATCCCAAGTTGCACACATTCCAAGCTGTAACAACACCTGCCACAGCAGCCGCGAACCTGTGGCGAGAGGGAATCACAATCACCGATTGGAGTCTCCTCACACCGAAGGATAGCGGCCTGGCTCCCATCTGGCTTCCTCCATACAACTTTGATCAACCCAAAGCTTGGCTCGACCATGTTGACAATGCGATCGAAGAACAAAAGAAGGCACCCACACTACAACTCACCGAAGGAAACTCGAACACTCAACTTCTTAGCTACAAGGGCCTCGCCGGATCGGATGGTTCATCACACAACTTCACCCTTCACACCAACACGGAGAGATTCACCAAGATTGTCCAAGGACACGCTGTGCGCCGGAAGCCTCTGTGCCCGGCCTCCATGTACATGGAGGCGGCGGTAATGGGAACTGACAAACTCGGCGTTGAGCTGAGGTCGAAGACCATCACTTTCCGGAATGTCACCTTCGCCCGTCCGCTCGGCTGTGGTCAAGGCTTGGACGTTGAGCTCTGTCTTGGGAAGATTCCTAGCTCTGGAGACGAGTCCTGGCATTACGCGGTTCAGTCCACGTCCAAGTCAGCCTATTCCGAAGGTGATTTTAGTATCTCATCTTCTCCTCCTGACGATATGGAGCTCTACGGAATGCTGGTCTCTGACGGGATCACTGCTCTGAAGAACGACCCCGACACGGAGAAGCTGCGGAAGAACACGGCCTACTCTTTGTTCTCGAAGATCGTGGAGTATTCAGATCTCCTACGAGGCATTACAAGTATTACTCTCGGGCAGAAGCAGGCATTGGCGCAGATCCAGGTTCCAAAGTCCACGTTTGCAACCTCAGAGAGCACGGTTTCCGACTATTATGATGCCATCACGCTGGATACCTTTGTTCAAGTTCTCGGTCTCCTCATCAACTGTAACAACGCCTCTGACTCGGGCGATGAGATTTATATCGCCTCCTGCATCGACAAAATGGTCGTCTCCCCAACCGATTTCCAAAAGCCCCAGACTTGGACCGTCTATGCCACCTATTCCGCCGCCGACAGCAAGACCTTGAGTGGTTCTTTTTTCGTCTTCTCTGAAGAAGGCAAGTTGACGGCTTTCGGGACGAAGATTCAGTTCATGAGGACTCAGGCTGCGAGATTGGAACGTGTTCTCGAGGCTGCTAACCCACGACCCGTGGTGAAAGACGGATTGCCTCTTCCAATTCCCGCTACGGATCAGCAAGTTGACTTCGCCCTCGTCAACCCCAAGATCAATGTTCATGCTCCATCGCCTACTTCGGCTTCCATCGAACTCGAAGGCGAGGTGGGCAAAATCGACGTGCTTAAGTCTCTTGTTGCCGCCTACTCCGGTGTCAAGGAAGCTGATATTCAGGACGATGTGTCTTTCGCTAGCATGGGCCTAGATTCGCTCGCATCCATGGAGCTGGCGAGCGAAATCGAGTCTACGCTAGGAATCCGCGTCAACTCTGAGGATCTCTTGACGGGTGATATCAGGTCTTTATTGAAGTGTTTCCCCATGGAATCACTGTCTCAAAGTCTCGAAAACGCCTCTCGATCATCGGATAAGTCTACAGCCTCGAATGATACCTCGATAGATGGTGACCGAGATGATCCCACAGCAATGTCAACCCCACCAGACCTTGGCTTCCAGACGAATGGCAGTGAGATGCTTGGAAAGAGTACTCCATGGACAAGACCAAGCACACCTCTCAGCACTCGATTCAAGATCGAGACCGTTACCTACAAAGAAGTCGATGGAGTCAAAATCCCGGCAGACCTCTACATCCCATCGGAAGCACCCCCTCAGCCGATGCCCATAGGTACGAAATATTAGAACGGACCGTCATAAGCAATGTGGCTGACAACAATCGTTGACAGCTCTGATGATTCACGGAGGAGGGCATCTTACTTTATCACGACGAGCTGTGCGACCTGCTCAAACAACCTTTCTTCTCCAAAACGGACTATTTCCAGTCAGTGTGGATTACCGACTTGCTCCACATGTCAACGTGCTCGACGGATCCATGACTGATAGTCGCGATGCCTGCATCTGGGCGCGGAGGGATC
Source organism: Neonectria sp. DH2 (assembly GCA_003934905.1). Classification (NCBI taxonomy): domain Eukaryota; kingdom Fungi; phylum Ascomycota; class Sordariomycetes; order Hypocreales; family Nectriaceae; genus Neonectria; species Neonectria sp. DH2. The sequence goes on along the minus strand of RQWH01000018.1, from coordinate 481,334 downwards.
TGCCCAAGATCATGGCGCTTAAGGGCATCACACTCGACCCTACGAAGCTTGTGGTTATTGGCTGGTCGACAGGTGGAACTCTTGCTATGACTACCTCTTGGACACTGCAGGACCTTGGACATAGCCCACCATTGGCGGTGTTGAGTTTCTACTGCCCTGTGGAGTATGACCCAGATGGTGAGAAATTCCCTCGTTCTGGACGGTGGACTTCGTTAACAGTGATATTTCCAGCACCGATAACAATGGGACACGACCACCCACCACGAACCATGTCCTTGAGCGAAATCCGGAACTGTCTCCCTCCTGGAACTGTAAGTACTCTAACAGTTCTCGACTTTAAACATCTTTCTAACTCCAGGCGCTTTCACAGTCCACTAGCCATGCCTTCAACACCCTTGACACTACCAAGCTGGGATGGCTTGACGAGGGAGACCCACGCTCAGAGCTGGTCCTCGCGCTTATCAAGGAAGAAAACGGCATGTCTTTGCTCTTCAACGGCTTACCCTCTGAAGGCGAGCAATTACCACAGGCCAACGCCCACCGCGCTGCCGCATTCAGCCCTCTCATCCAAGCACGGAACGGCAACTACTCTACGCCCACGTATCTCATTTTCGGCGATGAGGATGAAATCGCGCCTTTCGAAAAGGCAGTCGAGTTTGAGGAAGTGCTTACTTACAATGCAGTACCATGTGGTTTCTTGCCTGTAACTGGAGCGAAGCACATCTTTGACCTGGGCTTAGCACCTGGGAGCGAGGGATGGGATATCGGTGTTGGGCCGGGGTATGACTTTCTGATAAGGCAGATTGAGCATGCTCGATGATGAATAGGGTAAAGATCTCATGTATTTGTTTTAGACTGTACTTTCCTTTCGTTTTAGACATCTGAGCCTTGAATTTCATAAATAATATCTTCCATGCCACGTTTGGCCTTGCGTGGCAATTACCTCTCACAAAGACATTCAGATTGCATTGAACTTGTATTTGTACAAATGTCCAACCCAGGAAACACATGTCCTAGAAACGTCAACTACGCTACGATGCCGGAGTGGAACATTTCCAAGCGAGTGGAGTTCTGACATTTGGTAGATACTCATGTTCCGCATGGATGCCCTGCCTCGTGAGGCCTCCTGCAGGTATCTATCCATTCTCGTCCAAAACTCCAAGGCTCAATTGAGAAGGACGCCACGCCTCGTATGCGTCAGCTGAAACCAACTCACCGACTTGGCGAGCCCAGCTTGTGTCTCCGTTATTGGATCGCCGTCTCAGTGGCTGCCGGGACTACCTCATGGGCGGCCGTTCTCGTGCCTGCCACTTTGTGATGATGCAGCTACGCTGGACAAATGATTCCCTCCTAGTCTCGTCATCTCGCATGCCCATCGGGGATCTGACACCTCTCGCTGGTAAGTCAGATTCGTTAGAGATGCCAGGCTAGGCAAGTCTTGACGGTTGTTGGTTATTCGTCAAAGATCGCGATTTCGACGGCAAGGACACAAAATAGCGTTAGTGGGTGAGTTAAAATGTCATGAGCGGAATCAGATCACAAGTTCCATCTGTTAACCTTGAATCCTGCCTAAGGAACGTGAGAACTGCTGAGTATGCTTCTTCTCTAACACTGGTGACATAAAATCCGAGTGGTCAGCAATGGTTAATGTTTTTAATGTAACTGCTGTTGCTGACCCTGTTGAAGCCTCTGAGCCTTCATTCCTAATGCTGTCGACCCCGTTTGTTGACCTTTTCCTCAGTTGTCGATTCCGTCTTCCGCTTTCTGGCCCGGGTGTTCGGTGCTGCGGGTTTCTTTGAACTTGCTGCTTGCTCATCGCCCTCATGCCGGAGGCTGGTAGTCCCTCGTATGCGAGACGAAGTCCTGACAGCCTCCACGTCATAGAGTTCTTCATGGCTTGAATGCAGCTCAGCCAACTCCGCTTGAAAGCGGGCACGCTCTTTCCGCAACTCCTCGATTTGGGCATTCTCTGCGTCCAGCTTCTTGCCCGTCTTCCTGAAAATAACACAGAGGTCGTCAAAGTAGTCGTCGCGTTGTTTCTTCAAGGCTGAAAGTTGCTCTTCGATATCGGCGCTGCATGTAGGCGTGCTAGGCTCTGATGCTCTCTCGCATTTATCATCGTAACGCCGTTCCAAGAGTGCAAGTTGGAGAAGGAGGTCAGCCTTGGAAGTAGGTGTGCTGAACAGGAAGTCGTCTTGCTGCCGTCTCTCGGGCGTTGACGGGTTGGGACTGGCGTCTTCGGTCACTGGCATGATATTCAGGGTGGTTATGTTGGGATGAAAGTGTAATTGTGGTTCGGACGAGGTCGAAACAAGGCGTTGACAACAGTGGCCGTGTCATGAACGCGTTATAGAGGCAGCTTCGTCTTAGAAGGTCACGTGACCTCCCAGTTCTGATTCCTAGGCGCCAGGGAGCCTCTAGCTCTGAGGGGGGGGGACTCACTCAGCAGATTGCACAGAGACAACCTTAAAGCCAGACTGGGTGTGAAGAGCCTCAATTCTGGCTGAAGATGCACCTCGGGCGTCTACTGACGCATGTGCTCGGCCGGAGTCCTTGCTGATGCAGCCGAGAGGGTGTTCACGGAGGAGCACGTCAGGGCCTGACTGGCCCGGAGCATGTCATCTGTATGTAGGCCAGCGGGGCGAGTGGCATTTGACTGGACCGATCTTTTAGTTCCAAGATGACGGCATGGGAGGCTTACCAACGCATCCCATGCCGTTGGCTCTCTTCAGTCGCTCAGAGCAGCTAGATTGCGGAGGCGATAGCCTTGGGGATTGCGTGTCACGCTCTGAAGCTCCAGAAAATATACTATTAACTATACGCTCACTGGATAATTAGGTTGGCCGCCGCGGCCGCAGTTTCATACGATGCAATGCCACAATCTTCTTAGGGTTAGCTATCCCCTCGTCCTTCACCATCCGATCAAACATGGCTCGATCTGCTATCCTGTACTCTGTCGCCGTTTCATCATCCAGTTCATCAAGAAGAATATGTGGCTCCGTCCATGAGGCTCCAAAATCCACAAGCTTTCCGTCACGATAGTTATCCAGGCGAATATCCATATTATATATCCGCAGACTATTCAGCTTCACAATATCTTCAAGAATCCTCCGCAAGCTCTTGCCATTCACACCAGTACCCGCAGAGGCGAGGTCTTTGACAATAGCCCTTACTCGGTAACCTCCCACCGTAGACCGCTGATAGTTGTGGTCGACCTTGTCCAGCTCAAGGTTGATGTTGCGGCTGTCAAGGATCCGTTTATCCTTTTCTCGTAGGAAGAAGAAGCCATGGCAGGGAATGACAACATCTGGTTTCAGCTCACGCTTCTTGATGCCTTGGTGAATCCGACCGTATGCTCTGCACTCAGAATAGAACGGGTCGGTGTAGTAGGCAATCGTCTCTAGGGAAACATCGTCGCCCAAAAGGGGTTCCCAGAAGCATTCATTGCTTCGAGGATCGTAAAACTTAAACTTGAAGCCAGTGGGCCATCAGCATATGTCCTGCGCAAGCCTCGACGATGCGCGCTTACGATTTTGATGGCATACTCTCGGTTGCGAATCTTGGCGCGGAATACATATCCTTCCGCCGGCGTGCCTTCATCATCGCCGCCCAGTCTCTCGAACCACTGGATGTTTGAAGCGTGATACTGGAATAGCCCGAGCTTTGGGCCGTCACACAAGGGCAGCTCCTTGGAAATGGCTCTTGGGGCGCGTTGCTTGGGCATGGTGAGGCATTGACTGGAGCTGAGGGATAGCTGACACACATGCCCCCAGTGGACGTCTTTATAACCGAGGGCCATGCTGGATGCCCAACGTTGCAGAGGCTTACAGGACAGGACGGGAACTAGGGACTACCCGATTGGTCTGACGGGATGGCGTGGCGGGTCACGCGGCCGAGCTGGAGCCAACCAATGGGTCTTTGCTGCAAGCAAATCACCAACATTAATATGCAAGACGCTCGTCGAGGTCTTATTTCTCAGAGAAGAGGGTGTGCTTGGGAGCCTTGGAGCGCGTGTAGCGCCTTTATATTGGCCAAAGCTATCCCTTGATTCACCCAGCCAATTTCTCCCCTCAGCTCTGTCTCATGCCACCCCGTTCCACAAGCTTCTCGCGATCCAACCATTCACCTCCCCGTCATCCTGTCTCATATCCCAGCCATGCCCAAGACTCCTCCAGCCACGTCACTGTTGGAATTCCTCACCCATCCAAACCCGACTGTCTCTCATCTGACACCAAGGAGCAAGACAAACACTCGTCATGGCAAGTGGTATCGTCCAAAGCAGGTCAAGAAGTGGGAGGATTTCCATGACTTTGACGTGCTCAAGTCTTCGTTCCGGGGCCGTCTGATTCAAGCAGCCAGACAGGGCGGCAGAGAGCTTCCCAGTTATCCCTACGTGCATCCACAGGTCGATCTTACTATACGAGAGGAGGAAGACACCAAGAGCTTGTTCGACAAGTGGAACAAGTCAATCGTCACAGCCGCCCTGGACTCTATCCATGGCGAGTTTCACCCAGCCATGTGGAGCAAGGGAAACCTTTCGCCCGGCAACGAGGAGTCGACGCCGCCGTCAACGGCAGAAAGGAAGCGCAAGCAGCCTCCGCGTGAAAGCTCTGCCCCGGCCAAACGGCCAAAGAGGCAGTCAGTCCGCGGGCTGAGACATGATTCCGGTTCGACGGCTTGGGACTCGCGACCGGCCGGCGCCGACTCTGATGGTGCCTCCTGCCGTCGAGAAAGGTTCCCCAAGGAGTACAAGCCCTCTGGGAAGTGGAAGAGCGAGCAGGTGTTTGAAAGCGAGCTCATCAACGAGGCGGGCGAGTGGGAAAGAGGTCAGACAACCGCCAACCTAGCGTGGCCTATCAGACAAGCATTCACCTACTGCATTCAGAGCCTGTGTCGGTACGGGTGCATTCTTACGTGCCACGAAGCTTTCATCTTTCGAATTAAACCTCTAGGTAACGAGCCTGGTGAGTAGATCATTAGTTATCTTAGGAGCTATCAGTTCAGTTGCTTACTCATACAGCTAACGGCTCCGACCCCGAGCTATTGCGGAAACGACTCATGGCCAACGGGATGATGGAATACATCTCCATTCCCTGGGAAAGCCACCGCCGAGGAGACGTGGAGAGTCATGACAGTTGGACCATCAACCTCGCGCTCTGGTTCGTCCACATCTTGGCAGGGAATAACTACGAAGCTGCCTGGAAATACGGCCCCCTAAAATATGAGGACTTGGTTGCGTCGGGGACAACGGATGAGTTGACACGTCAGGCCGATGACGAGCCGACCGAGGACGACGAGGGGTTCAGTGACTCGAGCGAGTCTGACAGGACTGTGCCGTTTGACGAAAGCCTCTTTACTTCTTTGAAGAAGCGGAAGAGGAATTCCGACGCAGAGGTGGACCAGGGATTCAACCTCTCATTTACAAAGCGTCAATTTGTGGAGGCATAGGCTGCTAGGACGTGTGGGAGTATCGTGGACTTCAGGTCTTGCATGGCAATTAGCTATTACGAAGACATTCAGATTGCAATAAACTTGTATTTATACACATGTCCAATTCAAGCACATAAACAACATGGTTTCGGTTAAGTCTTATATTACCAGGTGACAGCAGTTGTTAGAGGACCTAGGCTTGCTCTCATCAGTGGTACAGTCAAGCTCATAATAGCAGGGATTGTTTACTATTTTTTGGGCCTTACATAACACTTGCGACAAAGAGCTGTCGCCCATCTTTCATGAGCGACTTCAATACCTAGGTCTTGGCGCTGTGCTCATGCCTGACAAATTCGTGGCTACCTATTACAAGGGTTGGTGAGCTAAATATGCAGATGGCTTTCGCACTTATGCCTTGACCTCCTGATCACTGATCAACTTACCCTGTATGATGTTAAAGTATAACCTTGGTAGACGAATTTCTTAACATATCCTACGGAACTAGCCTGAACTGCCTTCATAGTCTACTTCCCAACCAGGATTTCCTAAATAGTACTCCTAGTCATTATGATGGTACCCGTATGCCCAAACGGCATCATTTGTCGCCTGTGGAACTTGGGCCATTCTGATTCGCGCATCCAGCCAGCCCCGCGCTTCTTCCTCAGCCGAAAGCTGGACGTAGCAAATCACTCAACGCGTGCGTGCGTGCTTGCTTGCTTCTAAGAGACCAAGACGCACGCGTGTTGCATCTACTATGGACCTTACTGACTTTGAACGGAGTGGCGCTCTTGGCGCATCAACACTCCGAAACATCGAGGACAACGACCAAGTGGCCAGGCTGCGAGGCCAGGACATTGACGCTTCAACACCGCTGTGGCAGCACGACAAGGCCTGGATCCGCCGTCCAGCCCGGCTCGCACGCGCAGCATGGCAGTCGCGGTTTCTGTCGCGGCTCAGCTTCATCACGAGCCACTACACCTACTTCATTGTCGTCTGCCTGGTGTCGTCGCTCATCTTCTGGGGCTCGTCACGCGCCATCAGCTACGTCGACAGCTTGTTCCTGGTCGTCTCTGCCATGACGGCGACCGGCCTTGTAACGGTTAACCTGAGCCAAGCGACGACGGGGCAGCAGGTTATCCTCTTCTTGCTGATCATCTTTGGCAGCCGGATCTGGATCTCAATCTGCATCCTGCACTCCCGCAAGCGGAGATTCCACAAGCGCTTCCAGGACATAGTCCGTGAGGCGCGCTCGAGGAGGAGAAGGAGAAGTCCTTCGCCGCCAACGATCCGCAGGACGCCTTCCCCATCGCCCCGTCCCGAAGTAGAGGCCACGGGAAGCGCTCGAAACCAGGAAAAGAACGACGAGCTTCCCTATCTCTCCTATACCCCCAGCATTGGCCGGAATGCCCCCATCGCAAGCCTTACTAGTGAGCAACGTGATGAGCTAGGCGGCATCGAGTATCGCGCTCTCAAGCTGCTTCTCGTCCTATTGTCGCTGTACTTCGTCCTATGGCAGCTCCTAGGCTGCATCGCCCTCGGCGCCTGGAACAGCAACAACAAGCCCGCCTTGGATAACAGCTCCAAGCCCTGGTGGTTGGGCATCTTCAACGGCGTATCAGCCTTTAACAACTCGGGCATGTCTCTACTGGACGCCAGCATGGTCCCCTTCCAGCGCTCGTACTTCGTACTCATCACCATGGGTCTGATGATCCTTGCCGGGCACACGGCACTTCCCATCTTGTTGAGATTCATCATCTGGTCTCAGCTAAGGATGATGAGAAGGATAAGGAGCCACTTAGTAGAACCATTACACTACCTCTTGGACCATCCCCGGCGCGTGTATATTTATCTCTGGCCGCGCAGCACTACCTGGTGGCTTCTGTTCATGCTCATCTTGCTCAACTCGATCAACTGGGTCGGCTTCGTGCTCTTCAGCCTCGGCAACCCCGACGTCGAGCGCATCCCGACTGGACCGCGCGTTCTTGACGGTCTGTTCCAAGCCTTGTGTAAGTCTACTGAACCCAGCTGCCCTTCCTGCTTGAGTACTAACCATCCTCTTCTCATGGATGGTAGCCATGCGCTTCGGAGGCTTCCACATCACCAACATCTCCAACCTCCACATCGGCCTACAAGTCATGTATGCAATCACAATGTCCATCCCCGCCCATCTGATCAAAACCACATCACGGCGCTCGCGAGTCTACGAAGACCGACCCCTCGGTATCTTCAAACTCAAAGACGATCAAGACCGTACGTGGAACGAGAGCGGATACCCCAACTTCCGCCAGTTCGGGGACTTCTGCCGACAGATGTACCGGCAGTCTGCACAGCACGACACCTGGGCGCTGATACTCGCCGTTCTCCTGATCACGACTATCGAGTCGGGCCAATTCCGCCGGAACCCGATGCACTACTCCGTCTTCAACATCATGTTCGAGGTCGCGTCTGCGTACGGCTGCGTTGGCGTCAGCGTGGGGCTGCCAGACGCGGATTGTTCATTCAGCGGCGGGTGGCATGCCGCGAGCAAGGTGATCCTTTGCGCCGTAATGCTGCGAGGGAGACATCGTGGCCTTCCGGAGGCGATTGACAAGGCTGTTTTTCTGCCGACTGAAGTGCTGAGCCACAGTGACCGGGTCGTAGATGGGGAGGACCAGAACGTGTATATGAGCTCACCTTCGGTTTCATACGCAAGACAGCTTGCTAATGTCGACATGCCATGGGAGGGAGGCAGTGGATCAGGCGGCAACGGCCATGAGGCTCTGAGGTGTGACGGTAGAGGTTTTTGATCAGCTATAGGCGGACACCGACTGCTTGAGTTGTCTGAAGTTTCCGGTACTGGTGCCAAAGTATTTTCTAGAATAACCGTGCCTATGTGTGATATGTTCTCATGTAGACCCCATCCGTACCTGTCTCCCGCTTCTCATATCCGCTACTTTCTACAGTACACGTCAAATCCCAGGCTCAGTTAGTTAGAAACCATGCTCCAAAAATGTCTCGGAGCAGAAAGCCAAGAGCTCCCGTTTGGCCGCTTCCGCGCCTGGGCCTCGGCCATCAAGCTTTGCAGATGTAGAGCCTTGTCCCTCCCAAACAGCTTGTCCAGGATCCCAGCCGCCTCCATCGACGCATCACTGTCATCGAGCCAGCACTCCGGGTCGGCGCCATGCTGACAGAGCAGCTCGCTTGCCTGGTACCATGCCTCCCTCATCGGCCCGGTATCCTCGCCTCTCGTGGTGCTCTCATAGCACGACAGGAGGAACAGCGCCCAGACCGTTCGGCCATCGTTGAGATGCACCTTTTGGTTTACCCTGGCGCCATTCTCTAGCAGCAGGCGAACCATGTTGACGTCGATGCTGGGATCGTCCCTCTGGGAATGATACGGCATGCTGATGGCCGTCACTCGCCTCGGACGGAGTGCGTAGTCCAACAGGGGTCGTCCGGGCTTCTGCAGCCGTTTCGAGTCGGCCGCGAGCTTTGCCCGCACGTACTTGACCAGACGGGCCTGGACGGTTAGCGCCATGAAGTTGCAGTTGCCACCTTCGCGGTACTCTTCATACCCGCGGGCTCTCGGCAGATCTCGTGCATGAGTCCAGTGCCTGTTGCGCAGGGATCGCGCGTGTTCGCAGTTCACCCGGTCCAGTTCGTCCAGCACGTCGGCCACGGGGGACTGGGCCGTGTCTGGCGCCTGGCTTCGCTTCTCGACCTCGTGGGCGTAGTAGAGAAGTTCGTCTGTGAGCCCGATGATCCTGTTGATGGAGGACTTGCGACGGAAATCTTCCTTTGGCACACTCTTGAGCATGAAGAGTGTCATTTTGCAGAGTGACACGAGGGGGTCGAAGCCTGACTGGGGAGCCACCATTTCCACCAGCCGCTGGTGGTAGCAGTCCTGCAAGAAATCGCGCACGGTGCGATGGAGGAAGTCGACAGGCTTCCCGAGGAAGATGGGGTGAGACATGTCGTTGACAATAAGGAGGTCACCGCATCGGTTTTGGATCCGGCTTTTCCACTGCTCCTCGGCCTCTGACACCTCATGCTCGTTGGCCGATAAGATGGGCGCTTTCACGGCATAATCAGACTCGCGAGTCTCTCGTTCAAGCAACGAAAAGGCGAATAGCGGTAGAGGCTGAACCTCCTCCGTCGTGATCAAGAAGATCTGCGCCATCTCTACCCGAAAGACAGGTTTGATGCCCTCGATGATGTGCTCAAAGTAAGCCTCCAAATCTGGCGGAAACAGCCGGAGAATCCTCTGCAGCGTGGAGAAGCCCTCGCTCCTGTTCACCGCGTGTACCAGGTCGCGGGTGACGAGGAACACCCACAGCCACACTCCCTGCGACTGCTGGGCGATCTGTGCCATGAGTTCCTCGCATCCAGGTTGCGAGGCGCCCAAGGCCTTGAACTTTTCGTTCATCTGCAGCCTCTGACGGACATGGGTCTTCATATCCTCACTTGTAAAGTCCTGGACGGCCAGAGAATAGGCGCTCTGCTGGAAGGGCTTAAAGATTTCCCGGGGTCGGCTCGAAGCACATATCTTGATGTCCGCCAACTTGGACTCGGAAAAGAACGACAGGAAGTTGACAACGTCTTCTTCCTCGCCATCGTACTCGTCAAGGCCGTCGATAAAAAAGCAGAACTTAGTGGACAGGCCGCTGTATTTCGCGAGGGCTTCAAAGGCCCTCTTCAGCTCGTCAATTTCCCATCTTTCGTGACCCAAACGGTCGTCTGAGCAGACGTGTGGGATCAGGGTAGGGGCCCGTCTCAGGATCTGGTACAGCAGGGACTGTAGCAGTCCGACCTGGGACTTTTGCATCTCAAACCCCTGGTTCCAGAAGTAGTAGCTCGCCGTGTAGAGCTGAGCAGAGCCCGCCCACTCCTGCAAGGCCCTAGCCGTGTGTGCATGTTCGGCCGCGAACTTCATCAGTGTCGACTTGCCGCTGCCCGCCTAGGATATGCACCGTCAGCATTTGTTATAGCACAGGTAGCGGCATGATGTACTTTACCGCTGATCCAGTAGATGCCATCTCCGCCCTCGAGCCATTCTAGAAAGTTTGTCCTAGTTGGGTCGAACAGCCAGGCGTTTGTAAACTGGTCCGCATCTGTTATCTGTGACCATCGTCGTCGTAGCTCTGGGAAGTACAGGCTCCTGATGACCTTGGACTGCCTTCGACAAGTGATTCGTTCTTTTTCCAACAGGTCGAGGTGCTCCTTCAAGGCTGTCAGTTGCCCACCTTGCGCCTCCCGGTTCTCGGCAGCTAGGCGCAGAATGTCTTTCTGAATGCCATCCAGCTTGGAGTCGTAGTTGATTCCCAGCTGCCTTTGCGATTCTTGAAGAGCATTGAGATCAGACAGGATCTCCGAGCCCCGTTCCCTGCCACCAGTCAGTGAATGATGGGCATTGTTTGCTAGCTTTGGTCACCAACCTATCCAGAATCATCTGCACGTTGCCTCTTATCCTGACGTCCAATTTCTCGATGCGACGGCGCAGATCATCGATGTCCTTTCCTTTCCTCAGCACACGCAATGCGATGCGGCTGTTTTCTATCGTCCTAAATCTGGCACCGTCTCTGATCTTGAGCTTCTGGACCATGTCGCCAAGTTCATCCGCCAATCTGTCGCACTCGGTTGCCATGGCCATAATGTGTCGTTCGCCATGAGATAGCTGACGTCCGGGTAATCCCTGGATGGCTCTGAGATTGGAATGCCGGACATCTTCCAAGCACAGCTCGATCTCATGTACCTCGGGAAGCGTGTCGTGAATCGAGTCTCGAGCCGACTTGACAGCCGAGACGAGCTTGAGGCTGAAGTCGACGAATGCCACAATGCTTGAGACAAGACCAATGATCTCAAATGCCTCGGCCATCTTGATTGGAGTAATTGATGCCCGTACGTATTTATTCAGACAAGAGGCCAGACTACTACAAGGGCGGTTAGCAGTCAACTCTAGGGAGAGAGGAGTGCGAGAGTTAGTTTGCTGCCCGAGCCTGGTCTGATTTGAACCCAGGCAAGGCGCTAACTGGCCTCGCTAAAGCAGTAAGATGTAGAGTGGGTACCTAGAACTTCGTCACCCCCCCAACTTCGTCACGATTTCCCACCAAAATAAGGAAATTTTAACTATTTTTTAACCAGTAAAAGAAGATTTAACATTTTAAGACTTAGTAGTAAAATTTTAATATTTCTAAAATATATTATAGAAAGTAACAGAGCGACCCTGTTCGTCCGATTAGGCTGCTATTCTAAGCAGTTAGTAGTAATAGAAGCTAGAGACTAAAGTAGTTATAATATCACTGTTAGTAGTGCAATGTAGTGTCGTCTTACAACAGTCAAAGGGATAGCACCATCCCCAACTCGACGATCCAACATTCTCACTATTTATCTTTGGACCGAGATATGGTGCTTGAGATCCGCGGCGCTGACAACCGCAGCCTGCGACGTGCTACCAACTGCAAGTCTACCAAAGATCCATTCAATCGGAACGACTCTTGTGGTGGGCCAAGACCACCAGTGCCGACTCCATCTCGGTGACGACGGATGGGAATCTCTGTGTTGGATTAGGGGGCATGGACGAGCAACACTGGTGGTCGAGCCGGATTGGGCGATAGCGTGCTTGTTGTGTAAGGCGATGGGAATATGTGTATTTGTATTGGAGGGAAACCAAACGCTTGTGACTCAAACAGCATTTGGTCAGCCGAATATTGACTCGCTGTCCCAGATGATGTTTCGGGGCAAGAGGGTTAGGTTGATGAAACTGACTTGTGACAATCACAATATTTAAACTCCTCGTTGAGACAGAATCAGGGGTCGTGCAGTAGAAATAGCGTCGTGAAACAAATGCAGCCCATGCCTGATGTTTAACGTCTCTGAATCTCCATTCTCTTCCTACCAACTAAACATGATAGGCCGTAAACCTCCACATCTGCACTCGTTGACTTTGCCCACTCTCTCACTTCTTTTTCTCTCATCCCGTCAGCTATTTCAATGGCCTCCTGTGTTTGAGGCGAAACCATCTGTGAAACTGCTTGCCATGCATTCCCCAGCAATGAAGCCTTCGTTCGATATAAACAGCACTGCGGTGATAAAAGCAAGAACCAAGTGCATACCCACCCGTTGGCGTTGGTCTAAGGGTACTTCACCATCATCGGGCGAACAAATTGTCCTTAGCTTGGGACATCTTCAATGAGGCATTAGATCCTAAATACCACACAGATGCCTGGATGCGAATGGAAGGAGAGGGACACTACGTGGACACTGGATAGCTGCAGATTACTCGTATACCTCAGGAGCAAAGAGAATTGGAAATGGGGCCTTCTTTCCCACACGTAGAAAAACTTGTTCTGCCAAAGGATACCAGCCGAAAATACCAATGTACTGAAATGATGAAATATCTCGCTTCGCAACCGCAACCGCCTCCCCGCCCCAGGCGCGATCAAAGACTTCTCTCAGCTTCTTATTTAACCAAAGCTCCCGGTAACTGACGGCTGTCAATTTCACTGTTAACTGTGCGGCAGAATTCGCTTCCCGGTTTCTCAACGTCAGTCTGCCAATGGAACACCCAATCCTGGACAACAGCACCGTATTCGAAGTCCAAGAGACGGACCGACAGCGTATTCTCAACAAAGCGATGCCTCTTTGATGACCGAAAACTCCTTCTCGCCGTGAAATCTAAACATTCCGGATCATCAAGTCTTTGCGAAGTCATGATCTGCTTCTCTCTTTGTCCATATTGTATCAAGTCCACGCCGCTCTCGACAACTTGCTCAAGCCAGACATTAATAGTTGACGACATGCTCTGTTGCCAACTTCGGTGCCCTAGGGAATCAACATCCGACGTCGATCTTTGGGCCTGGAAGTCGTCTAGAAATAACGCTTGAAAAACGGACATCATCGGTGACCCCGTCCATTCGGACGGAGGCGTTCGTGAATAGCCCTCCAGTGTTTGATCCAACCAGATATGTTCGACACAGTGAAGCTCGTCATCTGTTGAGTCTCGGATGAGGGTGCGGCATATGTTATTCCACCTGCTCATGCCTCTGTTGTACTCATGCGCCGTGAGCTGTCCGGAGAAAGTGGGTCGATAATCCCGGCGATAGCGGATCAGGCCAATGGCAGCAGTATGAAGAAGATGGACCCTGGCACAGCTGAAATTTGCCACTCCAGCTAACTGGTCAGCTTGTTGCTGGCCAAGGAGAAGCAGTAGAACATCTGCATCAGGATGCCGACAGGACTGGCTTGCTTGCACATAGAGTCTAGCAGTACACAACAGATTGGCTGTCGACTGCTGGAAGAAGCGGGGAGCAACTCTCCTCTGGAAACGGGATAAAGTCGCCACATCCGTTGTTCCAGTGCAACAACCGAGTAGGAGCACCCTGGGAGATTCCCCATACTCCGGGTAACTAGAGAATTTCTCAAGCATCGCGATCAACTCATCCAAAGGCTTTTTCCCATGATCCCTATTCCATATCGAGTTCAAGAGACTCAGGTGCCCGGGTGTACTTGAACGAGTCAGTAACTTAGTTTTATACTTATGCGAAGGCCACAACCTACAAACCGTGAGACGTTTCTTCATCGACATAATCACGAAGGCCAAGCTCCAATAACCTTTTGCATATCAATAGGTTATTCGAGCACGAGGCGTACTATATCCGTCAATATAGGTTGATGAAAAACCAAGTTAATGAAATGGTATGTAAGACGGCGTGACTTACGTGAAGCAGTGAGGACCCTTCATTGTCATGAATGAAGGGATTTGCCTCTCCACTTGCGAAAAGGCGTAGCATCCCGGTAAGGTCACCCTCCGCTACGACGAAGAAAATCTCTGAATTATCAGGTTGGGTGATGTAATTCCTTGGGTTGATTGGTACTTGTTCACTCGCGTGATTTCGAAACTCGGGCTTCCATCCTCTTGACGACAGCCGCTTTGGGCAGGAGATGATTGATGAGTGATAGCGTGTCCTCTGATACTGTTCTAAAGCGTTCGAATCGAAGAGTATGGGAATGTTTTTGGTGTTGGGCTTTTCGGGGATACCGTATTTGAAGAAGGTTGCGCGAGACTGTGAGGACTGCGTCTTGACCTCCCCGGTACCTAGTACGGTCTTTGTGAGAGGAAAGCTTGGCGTATGGTCATTTACCCTGTTCCTTGACAGAGTCTGGTCTTTCAAGTCGATGTCCGCATTCATGTATGCCCTATGGAAAATAAGCCGGTGTCGAGAAGATTGGAGCATCTCCTCTGACCATTTGTAGCGCCGTGTCAACAACTTTTCTGTCTGATGAAGTCGAGTTTCTGTGTCGTTCAAATTTTGATTGAAGAGCATCATTGCGGATGAGATCCTCCGTCTGAATTTTCCAGAGCCGCTTGTCCGCTTGCAGACGTTATCCATGAATTTAGATGCGGATTCTACTGTCCTGTAACCCTGATGAATGCAATCAGCAAGCAAGGCGTTGTTCTGGGAACCCGACAGACGACCAAAAGAGTCATTCCGCTGTTCAGCTTGTTGAAGTAAAATTTCAAGATCCTGGATCCTTTGCCGAATCTCAATAATTCGGTCAGGAAGCCTCTTGAAGTCCCGCTTTGTTTTCACCGCAACTTGGATGGTCTGAAAAGTAGCCCCAGCAAGGGTGGCAACGCCTGCAATCGCGCTCAGTGGATCGGCCATAATAAAGGCTTAGCTGGCTCTTTGTTGATAAAAAAGAAAAGATTTCAAGAAAGGGAAAAAAGAAGCAAGTTTGCAAATCGTGCGAGAGTTGGCAGCCTGGAATCGTTTATAAGTACTAACAATGCCGGCCTTCTTCATGGCGGCCATCGAGCATCAGCGCCTAAAAGGAGTAGACTTGACGTCCAATTGGAGGTTGGTGCAGCCGCTCTTCTTCTCCAGGGAGTGCGCTGTCCTATGACTGCGCAGCCTTGTAATGGGCCACACAAACCGGGCGCCTAAAGATACCCAAGGACCCATCATCTTCCAACCCAGAGCCTAACAATGAGAGGGAAGCTGCGAGCCAAGTTGCAATGTAACGTGGGGTTATTTTGAGCGACGCAGGGGTTGGAGGAGACGGCCATGCTATACTTTTAACCTCAATGTCAACAGAAAACCCAAGGAGGAAAAGAAATAAATGTGTGTGTTGGCTCTACCTCCGTATATAGGAAGTATTGGGGAGGTTACTGACTGGCAATATGGTCATTGGGTTGCAAGAAAACAAAATACCACAAGTGCAGTGATCATGGAGATATGAGTTCATGGCGTTGACCTGCAACCATAAGTGTCAGGTACGACAGTGACGTATGCGCTTCTATCAGTGTGCGCATAAATTATTGCAAGAACAAGTAACTAATTGTTAGATTGGTTTCCTACCTCTTTGAGTATTGTAAGGCTCTTCGTAGGTAGCTTGCAGGAATGATTCTAACCAGTGAGAGAGTTTGCCAGACACGCGACCGGATGGGATCGGTCTAGCGGGCTGAATTGATGTGCGTTGCAGCATGGAAAAATTGTTTATGATTTAGGGGCTGAATAGGCAATTGTAATTGAGGCTAGATATAGCTAGAGCTATACTGTTGTGACTGATTAACTGTTTTTATCACAGATGCCTCTGTCTGTGAGATGTTTCCTCTCTTTTCGGCTCCTTCCAGTCCCCTCTGTCATTTGTCATCCTAGCGGCCTGGTTCCGCCGTCTGAGGAACTTATGGATACTTGTCTGACACGTGACCTTGACGTTGCAGGTCAACGACTGAATTGGCACGTAATGAAACACGGGAAATTAGGTGATGATAATGAGGTCCAGTGTGATCGTTTAATGGATGCTTAATCTGCTAGAATTGGTGTTGTTGTGTGTTCGTCTCCTTCATCCTCATCGATGTGTCTGTCTGACCGGTTTCCCCTCTTTTCGGCACAATCCGGCCACCTTATCCTTAGTCATCCTTGCGGCCGGGTTCCTGCGTCTGACGATCCTCGAAATCAGGTGATCTTAGGCCTGAGGCAGAAGCCTTTCTAATCCCCAATCCCGTGACCAGCAAGGTGCCATAGTCAGGTGACTATTAGCCTGAGGCAGAAGTCTTCCTAATTCTCAATGAGTCCAGCTGGCGCAGGGGCCTTATGGCACTCAAAGAGATTTGACGGAATAAGGGCCGAATTTGCATAAACCTCTGATATATCGATATCCCGATCTCAGCAGAAGGATGCGATTAATTCAAAACCTACTCGGTTGAGCACTTGTTTCTCTAGCGAGGACGCGAACAGCAAATATCCAGGTGAATCCTACGTATCCCGAACGTCAATTCACGGCCCATAGAACCACTTCATTTATTTCGCCCACGGCCGTGGTCAATTATGTGATAGCTGTGAACATGTCGGGGTGTTGGTACAAGCTTAGGGGTGTAACTTTTGCATTTTAAGGAGAAGAAGTAGGAATTGTTTCTTTTTCGCTGGAGGTCAAAACTGGACTGATTCATTGCAGCATAGATAACCCGGAAAATCATGGTTGTCAACAATCTAGAAAGGCCAAATGAGAGGCTGTTTCCTGCAGGGGCTTAAAACTGACAAGAGCCATGGTATTTCCAGCACAGTCGCAAATGGATGTCAGCAGCAAGGGTGTGTGAATAACGCGAGTGGGTATTTTGACAGGGGCAAAAGATCCACAACTGGACTCATCCTTTCCGCACAGTCGAATACAGCTGCAACATGGGGCGTGGAGATAAGCTTGCCGGGGGTGGTGGAGGCATCTTGACAGGGGCCAAAAAGAAATCCAAAACTGGACTCATCCTTTTCCAGCCAAGTACGGCTTCGCAATGGGGCGTGGTGATAAGCTTGCCAGGGGTGGCCGCATCTTGACAGGGCCAAATTTGAAGCCGTTTGCTGCTGGGACAAGAACTGCTGGAGTAAACAGTGGCCATTATCGGTGAGCAAGATCTCGTGTATCTCCGGCTCTCCCGAAAACACACCGACCTTGGGAGGATCAAGGAGTCCAAGGGAACACGTTTAGCACAGCTTCTGTTGGTCCAATTTAATCCACTTATTGCCTCGTGACTTGTGCAACATTATCCTCCTTGCAACTGACCCTCTTATTTCTAGCGCGTCCAAAAGCGGCTGTAAACAAATTGGACGCTGGCACAAACGTAGAATTGTAGCTTGGAGAGAGAATCATCACGCTATGTGCAATTCCCTACCCAACTGCCAGGAAAAACATCCGGAATGGATCGGTTTCATCAGGCAGAACGAGATCGCAAACCCCATAGCCCCAGCTATTCCACCAGTTTGACAAACGCTGGTGATATTGAACTTGGACACGAAAGACAAGGGATGTCAACAAGGCTAGATCGAAGTTAGAGATGGCCTCATCGGACCTCAATGTGACAAGGTGCCATTCGCGTCTCAAAGTGCGAGTTATTTGTTATACTCTTACATGCTAGGCGTGGTATTTGTTATTCCCATTGCATGCTTGATGTGATGTTTGCTATGTTCTTGTATCTAAGGCAGCGTGCTTGCTTGCATGCAAAGCAAGGGGTATATTGTTCATGATGACAGCCTCACATCACAGTACGTCAAGCGTGTCTACGAATTTATCCGCGGTTGGCAAGCGCATGGGGTTCTCTACCATCTACATAGTACCTAAATCGCATCTAATATCTTTCTCGAAAGCTGATGCACAGGATTCGCATCATCTCTTGCATGCTGCTAAAAGAAAAACAGCCAACTCTGGCTGCGGCTATGATAACGAATGCATTTACTGGGCTGCAATTTTGGATCCTTTCGTACGTCATACAAGATCCATGAATCGTCATATATTGGCGCATATAACAACCCTGCAGTTTGAATAACATCCAGTAATGGCCATAATCCGATCTTGGAGTAGGTTGCTCGCTTGAAGCCGATTTTGGCTTTCTAAGTAGGGAAGAGCTCAGAAGCGTAGGTAAACGTAAAAAGTATAAAGAAATCAAATTGGTATCTCCAAGATGATGCCAGTCAGTCACTTTCATCAGTGACTTTCATTTACTCTATCCCCAAAGCCCTCCAAGAAACTACACTCGCATTATTCGGAATCATCGCTTTTTTAATGAAGTACCCAATCATGAATCTTTCATTTCCCAGCATTCCTACTTTCCCAAAGGATCGGGATGATTGCACTATCTCCTCAGCCTCTCTTCGAGCTGTTTTTGACTTGAGTTGGCATACAGTGGCGGTAAGGCAGCTGCATGATAGTAACGACATAGTGCTGATTTATCTAGGATCAGAGCGTACGAGCCACGATGTGGTATTGTGTAAGTTCCATATAAAACCTACCTAGAGCATAAATGTTTGGATAACTAACGGTAAACCAGTGCGGATGCGAAACTGCCAATCATATGCCCAGCCAGAGTTGTTCTTATTGCAGTCATCGCAAGTGTGATTCATGTATCACAATGGGATGAGCTCTTATTTAACTGTCACATATTGGGATGGTCTGCTAGGCCGAGTATCTTCAATACCTGGATGTATTTTCCTTCTTATACTTTGAGTTGGATGTTTCAACAACATCAAATCTTATTTCTTAGCTTGAATTGAGTATCTTAACTGCTTCAACTCGCCCTATCCTTGCCTCTTCAAGATATATGAAATTAGAATCTCCTCAAGCCTCTTCAAACTATCAATAAAATTATCGTTCTCGAGGGAGCTTACATACAATCTAGCCCTTTTATGGAGCTGTGCGCTCTTTGCACGAACGTAGCATACAAATGAGTGATTGGAAGTGCCTTATTTTTACGAAACGGAAAGGCGGCTTGGAGCCGTGCTTTTCCTGCCTATGTTCGACACGTGACCGGCTGTAATCGGTCTGGCGGCCGGAATTGATGCGTGTTATGGCACCAGGAAATTGATTATGATTTGGGGTCAATTAGATGATATCAATTGATGATCGTTGCAGCCGTAATTAGGGCTGTTGTTCTGACTTGTGATGATGTATCTGCTTGTTCCTTGTCTCCAGGATTTCCCTCCTTTCGGCTTGATCCGGCCATCTTGTCCTTAGTCATCGCGGCTGTTCCTCCACTCCGTCTGACATCGGATGGAGTCCCGTGACTAAAGTGGATCATATTACTCCGATATGGCCTAGCTCATAAACTTTTAATTGGTGTCATGGGATAAGGATGATAGTCACGTGGAGATTATAACTGATAAGCTATCTAAGCTCTAGAGCAAACGGACCACGCGAAGGTCAGCTCGGCTAGGAACGGAGACGGAGTTCCTAGACTCGGAACATCGGGTTAAAGGGAGCTTGAGACACGCTAGGCCTAAGCTGCACACGCTGGATGAGGTTCGTAAGGGGGCTCAACCAAGCATTAAAGAGGCGATTCCTCCGCTCACTCGTTTACAGAAGACAAGGCAAAATATATGAATTTCCCAGTGTCCACTGTAACAAGAAACGTAACAATTGGTGAACAAGTGCCAGGGAATCAGGAAATGTTCGGGCACAGTAGGTAGCAGGTCGGTTGTTACAGACACGATGTTTCCTGAAGGCTCCAGGCGCTATTTACTAAAGACTTTTCTCCCTTCCTTCAGGAAATATTTTATACAATTAGTTGAGACATCCTGTCCGACGGAAAAGTCGGGCAGGCCACGATGACCAAAGAAAAGGGTCAAGAAGGCCGCAGAGAGGAGATCCCTCGAGGAAAACAAGCAGGGAGACAAGACACAACAAATCAGTCAAGGCGGCGTCATTTTCAGCCGTATGAAGTAGTCTTCCAAAGAGCATTCATTATTCGTGAAGCATTTGGTATTTTCTTCGGCCTAAAAAATAATATGTTGAGTAGTGCCTGGATTTTATAACTAGAAGAAGCTCAAGGTTTATATCACAAATATCACGCCTTTTACGTTAACTATCCACTACGGTTGTTTGTATCGCTGGAAGTACCATCTGTCTGAACGCGCAGATTGTTATTCAACCTTAGTACCAGTCGGCGCGTTCAAAGTTAGGTTTCCCAATATAACGACTTTGGGACAGTCGACGCAGTTTCAGTATGCCCCTCATGCAATAAAATCCTCCAGAATACTTCCAAATACCCCTACGTCATCATGAACCGGAAGAAAGCAGGATTCCAAGGCGATGTCCTGCTCATAGTCGAAACTGCCCAGATAGGTCTGTGCAACTACTCCTGGCATCTGCTCGAAACATGCTATGGGTAGCAAGGATTAGGCTACTGGAAATAAATCATTGGGATGATGCAAAATTACTCACCGTCTAAGGCTGTCAAACTGGGCGTGGTTGGTTTGTCCAAGTCTTGTCTCAGTGCAACCGTGAGGGCTTTTACTGCCCCCTGCGCCTCTGTCGATCGATCGGCATTCTTCTCCCACAGGCCTTTTGCAATACTCAAAGCATCCAAGATATCGTTTCGTCTATGCAAGACGCTAGGATTCGTCGTACCCACGCTTCCTCCGTTAAACCTACTCAAAGCAAAGCAAAGCATCATCGCAGCCTGCAGAAATTCATGGTTGAGTGATGAGGCCACTTTCCAACGAATGCTGAACATAAGACCTCCAGGTTCCGTCTCCTCGTTCATTCTGCGCTGATGTTCAAGGATTACCAAAGCGGCTTTGATGCAGCGCTGATTAGATTCTGTGTTTTCTTCTCCGACGGAGCCGCCTTTCACAAAGCTCCGTCGATGAAGGAGATAAACAGCCTTATTTATTAGAATGTCCAAAATCATGCGGTGTAGTATTGTCACCGGGCTGTCTGCGAGTGATGTCTCGAGTGACTTGTACTTTAACCATGGAGGTATGGCGTCGATGGCCGCTTGAAGCTTGGCACCTAGCGCGGCAATAGTAGCGGATGATGGAGGTGCTGCCTCAGTTGCGTCGTATATCTCCGCTGTTACTTTGATGATGGAATCTCTCTGTATAAGGTGCAAGAGCGGAGTAGACTCCGTCAATGGCCGCGTGGGTGGGATCTCATTGTGCTCAAAATTAAGATCATCGTCGAACAAGTGAACGGGTGGACGTGTATCACACTGAGAGTCCTTGATGATACGTGGTAGTCCGACTTGGGTGCTAGTGAAGAAATCCATGTGGTAAAGGGTGATCCAGATCCGTCGACGAAGCTCAGCCTGCAAGGGTCGAATATTTGGCCAGTGAGATGGATCGCGGTGCAATCCCATTCGAAAGGCGATCCGGATTACAACGCCAATCAGAGCCCAGTTTCCAATGGAGGTGTCGAGAGTTGCGTTCTGGTCAAGGGCAAAGTGCAAGGTCAGCGTTTCTATGGTGTATTTGCCCGGCCGAAGATAATCCCCAGCGATAAGACAGTGGATGGTGAGGGTGCGGTAGGTCTCCAACATGTTCTGTGATTCCACAGGGGAGAAGCCAAACGTTCCGACGTCTTGCTGCTGCAGGAACGCGGACATGCTCATGACACTGAACAATAGTCCTACCCACATAATTGGGGCTGCTGAATGGTCTTTCCAGAAGTTGGTGTACTGCACGGGGTGAGCAAGTAATCAGTGGCCGGTCGCATGGATTCCTCACCTCTTCGAAAAACTTGTTCCGGTGTAGGATGACTGATAAATCACAATTCCAAGTCAATAAGTATCGAGATGAGAGTGAGGTCGGAAGCATTCATCCCAAGACTTACTGGTCGCGAAGTCGAAAGTATTGAAGAAATGGGAGACATGTCTATCAACGACCTTGCGTGGAGGTAGCATAGCTAGAATCTGCTCCCTCGAACGACAAGTGGCACTGGCAAGGAGAGATATTCTGGTTACTGGTGACTCATGAATTAAGTCATAATTGAATAGAGTCCTATTCTGACTCATGGTGCTGTCGGAGTCCTCGTCGGACAGATCATCTTTAAGGTGTCGAATCTGAAAGCGTCAGCATTAGATAGGTTGCGATTCCGTAAGGTGTAACTGTTGCTTACATCCTCCAAGATGGTCATCCAGTGAGAGCTGCCGATGTAGACTGCATGGTTATCAGTGAGGCTCAATTTTCCCATACTGTCTATTGCTTGGTCATCACGGGGGTTGATTGATGATCTGCGATCTTCCAGAGCCTTGCTTGGTGATGCTATATTATCCGACGGCAGACGCGAGCTCTGCGCCATATCTCTCATCTCGGTAACAAGGTTTTCAAGGCGAGCGATCCTTTCACGAGCCCTTTGGGTTCTTGGATGGGGTCTGTAGTCAATCGCATCTTTTCGCGCTTGCTCAGGCGTGCTGAAGACACATTCTGTAGGCTTCCCTCGCCGTATGCAGCCGCTACAAGGGGATTTCCTATCGCAACGAAGCCTGCCAGAGTATTAACACGGTCCAGTTTATAATCGAAAGCGACTGACTGACTTCCGTTCTCTGCAAAATGTGCAGCTCAGTATGGGCTTGTCACGCCTCCTGCTGGAGGATGTTTGCTGGGGCAACATTGCGGAGCTTTTCATTGAATGACGATTTTCGATAGAGTGGGACGGAGGCTATCTGGAGGAAGTTCCTCGATGAGAGACACGTTGCTTGGAACTGGTGTTCTCAGCTGACGGAGAAGCGCCGGGTTAGACATAATTCCTGTCCGACACGTGACCGGGTTAAATCGGTCTAGCGGCTGGAATTGCTACATATTATAGTAAAGGGAAATAAATAAAAAATAAAAATAACCAGATTGTTTATTTGATATATCTTGTACGAGGATCTCGCGAATGCTGCTTTTTTCGTTGAGGCAAAGAGTGCTGCTGGGGATCTTCCGGCTCCTCGTCTGAATCACTCGCCCGAAGGACCGTTTTTCATCCTAGAATCAAGTCTCTTCACTTCCTCCCTAAGACTAGGATCAGAGGCCAGGTTCTGGTTCACCCTCTTCCTCGTTGCTTCGTTCATACGGAACCACGCAGTCCGGCCGACCGCCTTGTCCTTAGTCATCCTGGTGGCCGGGTCCCTCCGTCTAACAAGCCTCAATAATACAGGCTCAAACTCCGGAAATCTGGTCCTGTCCGTCCTTCAACGAACGATAGGTATTGGAGTCTATTTTGTATCTAAAAATGCCTATCGCACGCGAATGTTGACAAAAGGGTGCAAGTACAGGATTATAATTCTTACCACACGTATTGAGTAGCCCCGCGCATTTTATTCGGACGATGAATGAATGGAAGGAATGACCGTGTCGGACGGTTGATAGTCGGACGGTCGGACGGTCGGACAGTCGTTACGCGTAAGTGGAGTACACTTGTCTCGAGGAAACCTCATTCGTCAATTAGCTACAAGCCATGAATGAAGGCACCCTCCGTGATGAGATGACGCTGAAGGACAGTCCCAATAATCATTGCACGACGTCTTAAAGATCTACAAATATGTCTTGCTTTTGCCGTGGCCATGGTAGACCTCCTTACAGTGCACCAGCAATCCTTTCCTTCATAATCCCTTTACTTCTAATATCCTGTTCAAACTTTCGTCCTCAGCTCATTGGGAAAGACTACAGCTTTGCAACTTTTCTTATTCACTTACAGTCAACCACGCTCGCTCACCAACACAATCAACGGCTGCAGGATAAAACGATATGGCGCCGTCAGAGAAAACCGACGACTTCGTGTACCCTTCGGGTCTCAGGCTCGCGCTGCTGATGACTTCCGCATTCATTTGCATGTTCCTAGTGGCCTTGGTGCGTTCAAAAGAGGCGCATACCTTTGTAAATACATGGGCTAACAAACCTCGTTGCCAGGATAAACTCATCATCTCAACTGCCATACCCGCCATCACGAACGAGTTCCATGCGGCAGACGATATTGGCTGGTACGGTACAGCCTACATGCTCACCAACTGCGCCTTCTTGTTGGTATTCGGGAAAATCTACACCTTCTTGAATATCAAGGCCACATTTCTCACAGCCGTCGGACTGTTCGAGGTTGGGTCGGCCATCTGCGGCGCGGCCCCGAACTCCATCGCTTTCATAATTGGCAGGGCGATTGCTGGTCTCGGAGCTGGCGGTGTTCAATCTGGCGTGGTACATTTTCCCCCATTCTCATCAAAGGCTTTTCTCACTCAATTTCTTCTGTTAGCTCGTGATTATTGTCTACGCTGTCCCGCTGGAGAAACGGCCCCAGTACCAGGGTCTATTTGGTGCCGTGTATGGAATCGCGTCGCTCATCGGCCCGCTGATCGGCGGCGCCTTCACCACGAACGTCACCTGGCGATGGTGTTTCTACGTCAATCTTCCTTTGGGCGGCTTGGTGCTGGTCTTTGTCTTTTTCTTACTTCGCATCCCCGACCGTTCCACCGACAAAGATACTCTGAAGCACAAGCTGCAGCAGCTCAACATTGAGGGCCTACTTGCTCTTCTTCCTGGAGTGATCTGCCTATGCCTAGCTCTTCAATGGGGTGGTTTCACATATAGTGTAAGTTCCCTCGTCGAGTTCCTTCCGCGATGCATTTCAGGGCTGACCGAGCCTAGTGGAGCGATGGACGTATCATCGCGCTGCTTGTGATCGCGTTCGTTCTTTTGATCGTCTTCGTCCTGAACCAGGTGTGGAAGCCTGAGTACGCCACGGTACCTCCGCACATCTTCATCCAGCGCAGCATTGCCAGCGGCTTCTGGGTGAGCTGCTGCGTTGGCGCACACCAGACGCTTTTAAGTAAGTCTGGCTCATTTCAGATAGGCAATCATTGATCGCTAACAACAAACCAACAGTATATTTCCTCCCCATCTGGTTCCAGGCCATCAAAGGCGACTCGGCCGTTGACAGCGGCATCCACCTCCTCCCAATGGTGCTTTCTCTGGTTGTTGCCTCCATTCTAACCGGCGTGCTAACGACACGCATCGGCTATTACACGCCCTTCTTGATATTGGGTATCTGCATCGCATCGGTTGGCGCCGGTATGATCACTACCATTCACGTCAACACGTCGGTGGGCCAATGGATCGGGTACCAGATCTTGTACGGCTTCGGCTTAGGCGCTTGCTTCCAGGCACCCAACATGGCTGCGCAGACAGTCCTTGCACGGAACGAAGTGGCTATCGGTGCTTCCCTTATGCTCTTCGCTCAGACTCTCTTTGGCGCCATCTTCGTCTCGGTTGGCCAGAACGTGCTCGACGGTCAGCTGGCCAAACGCCTCGCTGGTATCTCAAACATCACTCCGCAACAGATCGAGGCCGGCGGTGTCACCGATATCCTTAAAACCATCCCATCTCGGTACCACGCCGCAGTCTTGGAAGCCTACAATGCTTCGCTGCGTGTATGCTTCCAAGTCGCCCTCATCGTGACTTGCCTCTCTATCCTTGGTGGTCTTGCCATGGAATGGCGCAGCGTCAAAAAGGAAAAGGAGACTCCAGAGCCCAAGGAGGTTGCTGAGAAGAGCGAGAGCCGATGTGGTTTGGCGGACAAGGAAGCGAACCGTGCCGACCAGTAGGAGGGAAATTTCCTGCTTGAAGACCCATATTCCTCAGCCATGTTTCAGGTTCAACTCAGCTATGGAAGCGATGGAATGTAGGAAGCTTGCTTATTTTCCTTGGTTGTTGGGGTACGGTCTACAAGTCTGGGTTACGGCATAGGTTCAAGAATAGTTGTTGAAAGTTCTCAGTAAGTCACTTTCGTCATCTTGACGAGAACTAAATTCTACATGATATGTCAATGATATCGCGAAACCGAGCTTCCTTCTTCAATCTACATCCTCAAGTGTGCTCTTTTCCTAAGTACAGCCTTTTGTTGGAATATCACCCCGAAGACCTGACTGTTTACGCGATTCCATTCCCGGATCCAGAGCTGAGCTCCCGCTGCTCTAAGCTGAGCTGTCGCTGAGCTCGGCTGAGCTCGGGCTGAGCAATGGGTGAGCCGAGGGTGAGGTGACACTGCAGCCTGGCTTGGCTCTGCTAACGGATCCTAATCCGGGCCATGAATAGCATGACAAATGGGGCAGAGTTGCGGCTGAATATTACATGCAGTCATTCATAGCTGCAGGTGAATAGTATGACGAAAGGGGCGGGGTTGAGGCGCACGCAACCCTTGTCCTCCGGGCGCTCTTCTTTCACCTTCGCCAGATGTTTCTTTTCCTTTTCCTCCAACTCTCAACCTGTTGTGCAGCTTCTTCCTCTCTCCCACAAAGTCCCTATTTCACTAGCAAAGGATGCCGACGCTCTTCCGCAACGTGCGAGTGAATGGAATTGAGACAGCTGTTGTCCACTATGACGCGCACGATTGCATATGGATCACCTGGCCCTCGAAAGACGACCAAAACATCGCGCCAAGTACACATTCTGAATTCAAGAAAACCCCATACAACGGCTTTCATACCACTTTGGCTGAGCTGCGAAATCTCGAATCAGAACTTCGAAAGACCATTCCTCCCGACTATTGTAACTGCAAAGCTCATGAAGGGGGGACACAGATCAAATCGGAGGACCATTCCAACTTTGATCGCTTTGTATGGCGCAACGATGAGGGAAATCCACCCTTTGAAGACTCCTTTCTGCCTAATATGATTCCCGAGCCCCCAGTATTAAGGCTCGTCACTGAAAGGGCCGCGGAGCTTGAACGAGGCAGGGTTAAGCAGGGAGCCTTTACCGTGGAACTGGCCCGAAGATTTCTCTCAATTTATCCGATCCCTACTTCTAGTCAATTCGCCACGGGCACGCTATTTCTAGGATTCGAGAGGCGGTATCTACATGTTTCACACATGAAGGAGCTCATCCTATCATTCATGGACTCTATGGAGCAGGCCTTATCCACTTACGTTACCACGACAGGATCTGCTACCTTTCATCAGATCATAGATTCAGCTGATATTCGGATACTTGAAGAACTGTCTGTCTCGGAACCCGAAAGTACTTTTACTTCTGGGAATTCATTCGAAGTCACCATTCGCAAAATGCGCCAGGAGTCTAAGCTACCGCCTTACAAAGATGGCTTTCAACGGCGTCAATGGAACAAGGATTCTCTGGTGGTTTTCAAACGGCCGAAGCTCGATAGTCAGTCTGCTGCATTCTTGTCCTCTGAGACGACACAGAGGATCAAAGATGCCGCAACTCATGGAGCTAGCATCTCTAACACGGTCATGAATGAGATTCTCATACTGAGCCACCCTCCGCTCCGCAACCATCCTAATATCATCCATCTGTTCGGTATTGCCTGGGACACCATCAATACCGATTCGATCGATACGCCTTACCCTATCCTCGTTCAGCCCTGCGCAAATCATGGGAATCTACTTCAGTACATTGAAAATATGAAAGCAAAACTTTCGCCTTGGCCGCTTCAATGCAGCATTATTAAACAAATCCTCATGGGGCTGCAAGAGTTGCACGCCTGTGGAATCGTCCATGGTGACATCAAACCTGGCAACATCCTTGTTGCAGCGGAAAGCGGCGACAAATCAAAGCTGACAGTAATGATCTCGGATTTCGGCTATTCCATCATCACACATGGTGGCCAAGAATGGGTCGAAGTGGCTGGTGCAACAAAGCGGTATGCCACCCCAGAGATCTTCAGATGTTTCGAAGGCTCCGAATTCAGAATACCTTTACAAGATGCATTCGCATCTGACGTTTACTCGTTTGGACTGACAGCTTGTTCGGTGATATTTTGGTGTCCAGCCTCTCACGACGTCTTCGATGAGGTCGCTCAATGGTCGTCTGAGTTGGAATCAAATAACGTATTGGGTCCAGACGCTGTCGAGGAGATATCCAACTCAGATTTCTGGAAAAGGTCCAAGACTGACCAAGCAGCCCATGATGATTTCATAAAATGCGTCAGGATGATTATGATTTGGAAGTTGTCCAAGCTTGAAATCGACGTGGATCAAAGCATTGTCTCTCGAATTTGCCATTGTCTGCAAGGGTCTTCAGAAGAGAAGGTGAAAGTCGTTACAGGATTTATTGAGTATCTGAAAAAGCTCTCAGAGGGTAACGAATCATCTGATCTGCACTCGGCAGTTGCAGGGTGAGTCCCATAAACATCAGCTTCAGGGTTGTCATTCTGATTATACTAACTACTTCCCTGCTAGTGATGGTGCCGCCAAGATCTTTGTCCTACCCGGAATCCAAGGAAATGCCCCATCTATCTTTCATGTCGAGGGTTACTTGCACATGACTCTTGTACAGCAAATCGAGGTAAGGTCTAAAAGCAACGCTTGGAACCTAGTATTCCTAACTTTTCACAAGGTTGTCGACGATCTTGACGTGGAAAATTTGCCATTCTCAGTCAGGAAGCAGATCTTAGGTGATTTACTGTTCAAAGCCAAGCCTTTGATTGAGTCAACTGCCGCCGAGTGGCCAACTCTACGCAAAAGCCTAGGCTTACAGAAATGGGCTGAAGTCATTCACGCAGCCTATCAGGTTTTTCTGTGTTGCCTTCTCGGCATCGGCACGCTTCCAGACTTGGCTCTCGCCGGCAAGTATCTGGCTGCGAGCTCAATTGCGGGCTGTATTTTGGCCGCGGTTGCTGCCATTCAGTTTCACGAACGATATCCAGATGTGACACTCCCCGATTGGAAGCCTGATCTTGAAGCTTTGTTCCAATGCGTCTTGCTTAGGCCTTGCATACCCTTGTCGGATCACCTCCACAAACTTCGATTACTTCGCGGTTTTCGACCTGATCTTGCCGAAAAGGCTATTGATATAGTCAACGAGGCTGGATTCGCCGAGTTGGGAGAGTTACATGCTGATCACAGGATGCACGATGAGAATTCCTTCTTGGGACCTGATTTACGATATCAATGGTTCGCGCGAGGATCACTCGGACTTTTCCAAAGAGTAGTCT
The DNA here is from genome assembly GCA_003934905.1 of Neonectria sp. DH2. Lineage (NCBI taxonomy): Eukaryota > Fungi > Ascomycota > Sordariomycetes > Hypocreales > Nectriaceae > Neonectria > Neonectria sp. DH2. Next base: position 452,240 of record RQWH01000018.1, on the reverse strand, counting down.
CCTCTTGTAGTTTGTCAGAGCTCATCGAAGGATTCCAATCAGGTGTTTTCCCCACTGACACAAAAGGCTATAACAACGAGACAGTGCTATACATGTGTTGCAGGGTGGGGGCATCGAAAGCAGTCTTGGCTCTGCTCGAGGAGTTCGAGTGGTGTAGAAAACAAACGACAGTTGCGACTCTCGATGGGAGACAAGCGTTTCATTTCATTCACGCTTTCCCAGAATCCGATGTCATACAGCTCGTGGATGCTTTGCTAGCAAACCAAGCTGATATAGATGCTGTCGATTTGTTTGGGTTTAGGGCCATCGACTACGCCATTCAGGCTGGCCGAGAAGATGTTGTCACCTGTCTTATTCATCACCGTGAGTATTCAATCCATCTAAGAAAGCCTCTTAGTCTACGAAAAACTAAACATATTGACCTATAGACACAACCCCTTTCTCTTTGGACACATTGTGTTCTAGAGATACTACCACTCTTGGCGAGGCTTTGAGATGGGGTTCCTCAGCAGCCGTACAAAATTGGCTTCCACATGCACAGCTCAAGACTAAGTTGGAGGTCCTTAGTCAATTAACTAGCCACGTTGAAGCTTTGTTTTCACCTGTACTTCTCAACACCCTCCCGAGGTTGGTATCATCCATCGGCAAGCTCTCGGTCCACGACATGGAATCCGATTTGGGGGCTCTCGTTATAGGAGTGTTACATACGGCCCAAAGGACTAGCAATTGCCAAGTCTTTGACAGCATTCTTAAGCATATCCTACCTGAAGATGGTATAGCCATTGAGTACCTGGTCCAGCTGCTGCAAAATGTCGTTTTGACTTTACGTCCTGCTGAGTTCTCCAAGCTATTGGGTATCAAGGCTTCATGGACCGCGTTTTACGGGTTTGATATCTTGAATAACCTTGTAGGTGTTATACAGGGGCCGGATCAAACCGTCACATGTATGTTCGAAGCATTGGTACGCCACCTCGACGGCCTAGATCTACTTGAACAGGTTGCAAACTACGCCCCCGAAATTGCTTGTGGACCAGATTGCAAGCTACCTGTTCATATGGGTTCAAAGTACCTTTTCTGCAAATCGGTGATGACGAAGCATTACGACGCCTCAAGGCTTATAGCACCACACATCGACCATGACTCCCAACAACCTTCGGCAATGTACCACCTCCTATACGCCCCAGACTCGCAGGTTCTAGCGCATATTGAGTTTCTTTTGGGACTGGGAAAGGAGCACCAAGAATACGTGTGCTGGCCTCTTAAAAACAGCACAGTCTTGCACGTTGTCACAGCAATGAATGGTAAACCCCAAACCAACTTCTAATAGCCTGTACTTTTACTAACTCTGGCTCATCACAAAGAGCGTTATGGGTCTCCCATGAATCTCGTGGAGGTGCTTGAAACCCTCCTCGAAAATTTCGTCGACTTTGATACGCAAGATATCGATGCACTTGACAACGACGGGTACACAGCGCTCATGCATGCAGTTGACGCTACCTCCCCTGAAGCTGTCACGCGCTTATTGGACTGGGGCGCTGACCCAACTATTACACGGACCACGTGGTTCGTGAACGTGTACACTACAACTGGTGTGCAAAGGTTTGAGCGATTCAAGTCCGCGTTGGAGCTCACCCCTTACGAGTACATGCTCGTTCGGCTATTTTGGCGGCGTGGGTTCATCGGTGAGCAGACGGAAAACAACAGGCAGCAGTTCTCGATTTCACTTCCCGTCGCATGGGACCCCTCTAACGCTTTGTTCCTGTGGATGGCGCGTCAGTTTGAGACGCTCGCCATCTTGTCTTCCCCAGGAGGCCTGGTGACTGATACCGAGTTGCAGCCGCTCGTTGAGCACAACGAAGCTATCAAGGGGTTAATAGTGCGAAGTCTTGTGCCCAAAACAAAGAAACGACGCGCCCAGTTACTGGAAAGGGAGGATGGGAGCTTGTATCTTGATATCTGGGGGTTTTATATTTTGGATGAAACCAGGGTCAGCGTGTTGATCAGTCTAAAGGAAAACGGATTGACTGATACGGAGCACGAAGCAAAGAGAAGTTACTACTGGAGAATGGCAGAACGCAGCGGGTCCGGCTGCTTAGACGCTTCCTTCGACGACAAGTGGCGATGCCAATGCCTTTTCGAGCATGGGCCAGAGGGCTGGGACCAAAGTCGTGACTGGCTTGGCCCCGAGGATGTGCTCACGTGGAAGGCGATGACAGACGGTTTGAAAAGTGGCTCAGATGGGTTGTCGAAGGACGAAGATGAGAGTCCCCAAGAAAATAGCGAGGAGCTAACTGGCAGACTTGATTCAATCTCAATAGTTGAGTCGAAGGATGGCGGAGAGGGTACAGACTATTGATGTTTCCGTTTCCTGGGATATTATGTAGGAATATAGATATTGGCGAATCTTAACATCTGTTGCTTTGTGAGGAATTTCTCTTTGACAACGTGAGGGAATTCGTCACAACTGTTGTAAGTCATCTTGCTAAAGCACGATAACGTATTAGTTCACAATTTGCAATCAGGAACCTGAACTAAAGTTGAGGCGATACAACTCTTTGCCGGATCAAGCAAACATGTCAACCACAGGGCACACCTTCACATCCAATGTCATCACTTCCTGTCTTTCTCTTCGAACTATAATTGATCGCAAATCTGTGAAGAAGAACAACCATGAACGTCAATTACTTCAACATAACGTGTAAGGTAGACATACGTCTCCAGCCAGCTACCCGAGCTGACTGGGAATTCCCCGATGATGCTCAAGATTTTCTGTGTCGGCGCAAGCTCAGCCCAGAGAATGGAAATCTAAAGGCAAGCGGGTAAGTATTCTAGTTGGGTCGTCAATTTCACAGTTACCGATTTGGGGTAGGATGACTTTCTTCCTCTGTGAGGCGTTCGTTGACAGGGGTAGGCATCGCAATAAGCTACGGAGTATTTCAGGAGCACTACTTAAGTAATTAGACACTGCAAGGAAGCCACAGAGTTACAGGCACTATTAGGATGACTGTAAACGGTGTTATACACCTAATACTACATTTTCACTTCGCCCGATTAACCTAGAAATAGGTCTATAGACGCCAGACGGCGGCTCTCTGCGGCGCTGCATTTACGTTATTAAGCTTTCTAATATCCTCCTGGAGTACAAATGTCTGGCATCTGGTTGCCACACGATGTGTTTTATCTGCTCTAGGAAATGCCCTCATGTATAGTTCAACCACACACTCCTTAGGAGAATAGTTCGGCACCAGCAATAGGGCCGTGGTATACGAAATCGTACTATCGTGTAAAAATGTTGTCGGGTCAGCATGTCCGTTCCTATTTAGGTCTTTGCTAGACAAGTATGGTTTTGTGATTACTATGAGCACATGGGCTGGGATTTCTCGGCGGAACCAGCATCCTCGCCATTTACTTGATCCCGACCCACCGCTTAAGCTTGTTAATAACTGCACGTCGCGAACGCAGGATCCCCTGGAACTAGGTCTTGACTTTGCGCTAGCATCTCTCCTCGGTACCAATTACATATTTCTCCCTTTGGTATCGGCCTAAGGTCAAGCCTGCTGCCGCCATGTCGTTCACAGGCCTTTTGTACGTCATTTCACGTGGGAGCCTTACGCGTCTGATGGCTCATGGAGGCTTAGCAGAGACACCAACCTGCCTCAAAATGCAGATCAGTACTTAAAAGTTATATTATTGGCCAGCTGCGCCTCCCGCGCTTCGTGGGTGCCTAAATCCGGTTCCCACGTACTGGGGGGATTTTTCGACTTCTTACGGCATTGTTCTGGGAAATTCTCTCTCATCCTACCTTCTTCGTAGCCCATCTAAACAATGTCCGATGGCATTAGGCTTATTACAGGCTTGCCGGGCTTGGTAACGGCCTGTGCCGACCTATACAGACTCACCGTCGCCGCTCGCAACTTCGATCACGATCTGCGAACTGTCATCTGCAGAGCTATCATGCAGCAGATGAAGTTTGCTTACTGGCTCCAACGCGTTGGCTTCGTCGAGGGCACGAAGCCAAAGTTGAAGCTCTCGCCTGCGGCTCAATACCTGGTAAAGCAACATCTCGAGACCATTCAGGGTAACTCGGCAGTTCCGCCACGATCAAACGCCCCGTACTAACGCCCTTCAGAAACCTTGATACGCCTTGCGAACCTGATTGACGAGTATGAGCTCCCTCGGATGGGTGATTCTACAGCGTCGGACATGGCCTTGCCAGAACCGTTCTGGCGCCTGGTCGTTCCAGGAGGCAAATCGCCGGGCAAACGCAAGCTCATAGCCCATGCGACAACTAAGCCCATGAAATGGGCCGCCGCCCAAGAGCAGCAAGCCAACAAGCTTTTGGGTCATTTACGGGACCTTCAAGAAGGTCTCGACTTGGTCTTGGACATCCCGTGCACAGACATCCAGCCATCACGGATGTTGTCGCATATCTGGGGAGAAAACAACCTGCAAAACTTCATTGAAGCTACCACTCAATGGGACCCAGAATTTGCGAGATGTGTAGAAATGAAGCGTCAAGTTATCGCAGCCACCAAGCGAAACGCCACCACAGCCAAGACTTCCGCGCCTAGAAATAGGTCGCCGCTTCTAATTCAATCGAGAACAATATCAAACCGGCGTCCGCTCCGGTCCCGGCACCTGGGAGTGGCAGAGCTCAAGAACGAAGCCACCGGTCTAGTGAGATTGGCCCTTCTCGAAGACAAATCGTACGCAAGGCAAAATCTCGACTATGTTAACCTCGCGAAGACTCGGGTTAATGAGATTGCCATGATTCTAGCAAAGTCTCCCAAGCCAAAACGCATGCGCGTGTTAGACTGCGCAGGATACATGCAAGATCGAATAGCCCAGAAGTTCTCGCTCGTTTTCCACTTCCCAGAGGATGCTGAGACTGATACATACCCAATATCCCTGCAGGAACTGCTGCTAGGGAGCCCAATTGACTGGGCTCAGCGCCACCAGACCAAATCTGACGATGTCCAAGTATTTGGAAAACCCTCTCTACGCACCCGCTTCGCTATGGCGCAAAGTCTCTGTCAATCTGTATCCCTCCTGCAGGCTTGCGGTATTCTCCACAAGGCCATCGCCGCTTCCAATATCATCTTCTTCAAGAACCGAGCATCTGCTAACACTCCTGGATATAATCACAATCTTGAACATCCTGTCATCACCGGCTTCGCTTGGGCACGCATGCATGGCTCTGACTTTATTTCGGAGGGTGTTCCAAGTAAGGACTTTACCTCGACGAATGGTAGCCTGCACGCGCACCCAGCCTACTCTTTCAACGTCGACCAACGGTACCTGAAGGTCTTTGACCTGTACAGTCTCGGCGTCGTACTATTGCAGATTGGGCTATGGCGCAGGATAAGAGACATTGCAGACGAAATATTTCCTAGTGCCAAGTCGAGAATTGACGCAACTGGGTCGAAAATGGACGAACTGGTTGACAGCAACAAATCGGACATGTGGCTAGTGGAAAATATCGGCCAATGGCAAGATTTGTTAGTGAAGCGACAGCGGCAAGTTGATCAATCTGACGGCATCGCCGCTCAACCACGCCGGAAATGCCAAGAGGCGCTTGTCAGCAGCGTTCAACGCCTTCTCCTTTGCTCAATGGGAGAAACTTACACCAACGTCGTAGCGCGGTGTTTGACTGGAGACATCCAGCACGAGGCCTTGCCCCAGGACATTGTGGACCCCGAGTCTGATGAGGTTGAAGGCGAAAGTGAATACATCTTACAGGATGCCATCATTAAAAACATTGTCGAGGAGCTTGCAAAGTGCAGGGCTTAGATTTGCAGCTGCTAGCTTGAGTTCTCCAATTGACCTGATTCGTTCGTTGCTCTCGCAGTGCAAGTTCATTATAGCCGTTGCTACTGCAAGCTCACCATCCCGGACATATCGAAAGACAAGAGTTGTCCGATGACGACAACTTGCAAGAAATGGACCTATATTTCTTCATGATAGTCCAGCAAGCAGAAAACCCCAACAGCCTGTACCCACTTCCTCATCTTCTCGCTGTTATGGAGGTTCTTCAATCTTCGCCACTTAAATAGAGTATTGCCAAAAGCCCTTACGCGAGGAATGAAGTTTCGTGTTAAAATTAACCTGTATTACCCAATTCCCGTTTCTCGATCAGGACTGGCCACGAGTGAGGCAGCACAGTAAAGTTCGCCCTCCGTTTCCACTACTGCCTCTCATCAACCTGCCGTATGTTGTAGTCTCTGACAAGAGTCGCTACAATCTTCGATGTCCCAGACCTAGCAAAGTGTTGCCCTGGGCAAGAATTGTAGCCTGCGCTAAACTCGTCGATGTCAGTATGACGTGTGCTCTATAGAAACGACACTATTGAGACTCACGTTGATCAGATACTTGTCCTTAGCTGAAGGCCTTTCTCCTAGCCATCAATCAGGATTGAACTCGTGTGAATCCTTGCCCCAAATTTCTTTCAAATGGTGAATCACCCAAAGACTGAACAGCGCAAGCCATGTTGTCAGAGCCCGCTCCGAAGGCTCCAATCGACGCAATGTATACGTCCTTGGGGCTGAGCCCATCCGAATTCTGTTTATGTTGTCGGATCCAATGAGAGACCGCATCATATCGGGTTTCAGAATCTTTCTCGCGGGCAACCAGCGCCTTCTTGGTGATATCGACGAGATGGCATATTGGCAAGATGGACAGCAAGGTCATAATGGGATTGCCCAACAGAGCCACATGAGTCCAGTAGAAGTACCCCGTAGCATTAGTATATGGCGAGAGAAAGGCGATAGATGCAAGGGCTTTGCTGACATCTTAGCCTTTCTCAAGAAACCCAAATTTGCGAGAGAAGATGGCCTCTCCCATGACAACTAAGGCCGCGTAGGATATGAATTTGTTAAAGTCCATTGCCGCCCCTGAAGAAGCAAATGAGTCTAGCCAATTGGGGAAAAGTTCAATGATCTCATCCATAGTTATACTGTTCCGATCTGAGTATGCTTGAGAGGGCGTATATAGACACCCCCTGCCTTGATTTCTCGACTTTGTCTTCGGGGTCGAGCGTAGACATGGGATTTTGAAACTGATAATCTGGCACCACCAGGGCCTTGTACCAGTTGCTCTATGAACGAGATAAGTAACTTCAAAATGGAGATGCGAAGCAATGCTCACCTTTCGAAGAGGGGGGAGTAAGATCGTTCCAATGGTATCCGTGCTCGGTCCCGTGTGGCTTGAGTTTCGTCTCATAATACCAAAATTGAACTATGCAAACATTACAGCTTCCATGTCCTCTTCCTCATCCTCGTCATCACTCTCCCATGCGCCCGGGAGATCTGGCATTGACCATGGCCTTAACTTTGGCGGGGCCTCAACAACGCGCCAGAACTCACCCGCGTATTGCTCGACACAAGGATCCCACTCGAATTCCCAGTGCTTCCTGCATGTACCTCGTCTCAGTAGAACCAACGACGGTCCTGACATGGGGAACAGAGTGCGTTCAAGTTCAGGTTCAAAGCCCTTTCCCAGTTCCATTTCCCCTCTGCAGGTCGCCAGCTCCCAACGAATATACTCTTCCACGTCCACGCCAGCCTCCTCCAGGTCGTCAAGCCACAGGTGTACCACAGATAAATACTTACAAACTCCTTTATATGGATGGCGAATTATCTCACTCGACTGTAAGGCCGAACAAAGCAGGGGAAAACCCTCAGACCAACCATTCGGCCGGGCGACGTCCTCTGGAGACGCATCAGTAAGCATCCACCGGGCTAGCACCCGCCAATCTTCCATTATGCTTTTTCCATTAAAGAAAACATAATACTCGAGATAATGCTCGAGAAATTCGAAGAGCGAGCTATGTCCAGGTCCCAATTGTGCCCGGAAATCTGCCGGCGAAACAAGCCCGTCTCGCTGCAAGATTTCCAATAGAACTTGTGCATCAACCCATGACCAGTGAATGTTGCGAAAAGCAGACATCGATACAAACTCGTCCATGTGTGGAAGGTTGAGCTTAACAACGGCATCTAAAAATCCGGCAGTTCCCCAAATCTGCCCGGTCAACAACCGTTTTGATGGAGAATAATCCTCCTTCATTTCGGGGCGGTCAAACAAATGGTCGAACCCGTCCTCTTCCATCCAAATGGCAAAGAGTTCTAATATGGTGTAGGGTGCAAAAAGGCGATAAGCGTAATCGGTAACTTGATACACATCAACGTCGCTGACCCTCAATCCCATCTGAGTGAACAAAGGAATAAGTTCTGGCTGGTTGTGATACATTGCCCACTGTGTTTTGTCAGTTACCTGTATTCAGCTTACCGCGGGAATTGCAAGGGATCTCACCGCGAGTAGCGTTAACCCCGACTCAGTACGATCATAGATAGAGGCCTCGTTTGTTTTAAACGCCTGGAGTACTAAGTCGGCTCTTCCATCCTTCACGTATTGGAAAATACTGCTGTCACATGGACGTGTACTCCACGGCTTCAGGTGGAATTTCCATCCGTCGTACGCTTTATGTGCCTGGATATCCCACGCCTTCTGCAACAACCACGATGGCAACTGGAATCGCGCCTGATAGACTAGGACTGTTAGAACGGATCACGTTGATTTTTGGCTCCATTGAATGGCTTACCTCGTAATTTGGCAGTGGCGTCAACAGAGTTGGGCTTTGCCGCCACTTCAGTCGTCTGGTAAGTGAAGAGCCGCGGGAACATTGAGTTCCGCCAAGGGATGCTCATAGGACTCATAGGAGGCGGCGACGAGTCTGCATGTGTCCACCTCTTTCCTGATTCTGGCGTACTGAGAGAGACTTTCTCTATGCTAGTATGCTTTTGGTCTATTTCTAGCTCGTTGGTGGCTTCCTTATCATACTGGGCCTGGGCCGCCTCTTCGATTCGCTCTTGTTCGCGAAGCGTTCGAAGCTCAGACACAATGATTGAAGGTTGGATTCTCGTCAAGGCACTATCAACTGTTAAGAACTGATTCCACTAGTCAATAGCTCAGTGTTGACTCACATTAAGTACGACTGCTGTGATAGAGATAGCAGTTGCAGAGCAGATTGCAGCCGCCTCTGGTGCTCATCGATAACACCCTTCTTGAGTCTTACTTTCACGCGAGCCATGGTTTTTTTCCACTTCGTGGCCGACTCAATATGTTGCTGCATGTCTTGCACCATTTCCTCCAATTCTTTGGTAGCCTTTTGACAGTAGTTCAAGCTCAGAATCCCCGCGGGATTATGCTGTACTATGCCACGCGTCCGCTGGAACTCATACTCCATTTCTTGGAGCACAGGGGCAAGTAATTGAAGCTGCGCGATGCACTGCTCAATACTAGCAGGCACATCTTGCACCTCGTCCCAGAGACGCTTGAGTGTGAGGGCGCTTGTGCCTAGCTTACCGGCCGCCCCGACGACGGCGATGACGCCACTGACGATACCGAGGATTTCTGCCATCTTGGTGGCTTCGATACAGGAGGGAAGTAGTGCGAAATAGAGCGAGATTGAAGACCGATTTCAATGGAGGCTGCGATGTGTTGAAAGGAAAAAAGAAACAATTCCCGAACCTCGTCGCTGACGAAATGAATACCGCCATTTCCCCTCACAGCCCACTGACACAGCCTCAGGCATACAGCGCACAGAGATCCAGCCCAACCAAAGTGCAATGAGAACGAGTGTTGGGCATAACATGGTATTTATTGGCGTGGCGTCGGACAGCTTGGCGGTCCGCCTCGGCCGCCTTGTCCGCCTTTCCTGTCAGCACTGCGACGCGGACAGTTGCAGGGGATGCGGGGGTTGCGGACTCTTGCGGGATTGTGCGGCTTTTTGCGGGTGTTGCGGTGATGACCGGTGTAAGACGGCAACAGTCAGACTACGACATTCAACCTCCGGTTCAAACCTGTTTGAATGGTAGAGAGCATATAAAGAGAATTATATATCCTCTACATCAGCCATATCATCTCTCTCATCACCATCACATTCCATCACTCAGACCATCTTTCTGAAGCTTCACCAGCCTTTCTTGTCTATCACAGCCAATTAACAACAACTCCTCAACCATGCCTTCCTACCTCGTCACTGGATCCAGTCGCGGAATTGGCCTGGGCCTTGTAGCCGAATTGGTAGGCTTTCTTACCCAAACAATCAGAATTTCACAATTACTCACACATATCGATTAGCTCAAGGACGAGAAGAATGTGGTCATCGCCACGGCTCGCAACACTGCTGGCTCTCCGGGCTTGCAGGAGCTCAAGGCAAAGTATACAGATGGCCGCTTTCATCTCCTAGACATGGACGTCATCAAGCTTGAAAGCGTCCACGCCGCTGCCGAAGCCGCCGGCAAGCTCCTCCCTGGGGGATTGGACCACCTTGTCAGCAATGCCGGAGTTAGCTACTCAGCCACAGCAGGCTGGGAAGACATGTACGTTTTGCCTTGGCACTATCTATTCTTCCGCGCCACAAATATTCCAGAACTGACCCAATCGCAGAAACATCGACGACTTCATGACCGAGATCCAGTTCAACCTGACCTCTCCCATCTACTTGCTTCGCGAGTTCCTCCCACTTATTCGGAAGAGCGACGCCAAGAAGATCCTCATCATGACTTCGTCGCTGGGTTCCATCGAGCTGGCTGGGCACATGAAGGGCCTGGCAAACACGTACTCGGTTGCCAAGGCCTCCTTGAACATGTAAGGGAAATTCCTCGTTGCGGATCTCAAGACTCGAGAAACACACAAAATATACAGAGAATACTGAGACTGACTCTGGCTAGGTTGATTCGCAAGTGGAGCACTACGCTCAAGGATGACGGCATCACCACATTTCTTCTTAATCCTGGTAAGTCAACATCTTTCGGCTTTGAACTATATCTAACAGAACTGATGATACAGGTTGGGTCGGCGTTACCGAACTCGGAAGCAAGATCACGGACTGGATGGAGACATATGCGCCTCGAGTCACCAGTCTGACTGTCGAAGACTCTGCTGCAGGGTGCATCAACGTCTTAAACGGCGTCAAGCCCGAGGATAACGGTCTGTACTTCAGCTACGATGGATCGAAGCTCCCATGGTAGAGTACAAATGGATGGCTGGGGAAAATTGGCGCTGATGTTCAGTACATCCGCTGGTCTTTTCATGTGGTATTTCCCTGTGCGGGTCTATGTCATCTTCACAGCAGACATGACCTCCTCTGCCTCTAAAATCGCTTTATAGACCCCTAAACTTAGGTTAGAGTGATTAAACAAACATTCGCTTCCTTGAGCTAAACATACCTGCAACTCTCCATCTCGCTCTCAGCTCCTCCAAGTGCTGTTTGATGGCTCCTATACCCTCCATCATCTTAGCATCGGGGTTTCCTTCGCTAATGCGTATGAGAGTCGAGGCAGCCTGGTAAGTGGCTTGAATGAGGAATACCGATACGCTGTTGATTACGGCCGGGACTTCAAGGCCAATCATGAAGAAGGAGCAAGCCAGCCGCGACAAAGTCTGCAGAGCCGAAGCGGATTCGATGGAGACATAATCAGGGGTTTCGTCAATCCCGTAGTTAACTGGGATGCATTCTTGACGCGAATACGCCCCATCGAGCAGCAAAAGAGTACTGTTTTGTGTTAGTGTCATAGCGGTTCAGATTGATAACCTCCTTACCTAAAGCAAACAGCTAAGTGAGAGCAAAACTCGATTCCTCGTGCCTGCGATTCCGTATCCGCAACTTTGATAAGAGCAAGCAGCGTGCGACGCAGTTGCGCTCTCTCATTAAGTAGATCAGTTACGTCACTAGTTGGTGACGTCAATGATTTCAGGGCTTGGCTAAGCAAGTAGGTCGATTGGGCGAGTCTCGAGAAAAGGCCCATCTCGAGTGTGAAACCTGTGGACATGTTGACAGCGTCTTCAGGAGTCGACGTCTAAGTTAGGAGCCATTAGCAGGACAGAACTTGAGAGGTTTTGACAGAACCTACATCGTCATCCCAAGACTGGGTGTCTACCGGTAGATAAAAGGCAAAAGTTGGGTCTTCCGTTGCCAAATGCCGCGAAGGGTTGCTAAGATTCAAGAAACTAGAAGCTAGAAATCAGAACCTCACGTTCAATTTGCGAGAGATGATGGGTCAAGGCAACTTACCGATCCAACATCAAAATCGCCCACCAGACTCTCCTCATCTCCTCGATCTCAGTCCACGATCGCGGTCGTTTTTCAGAGCCCATCAAATCCAAGCCCAATTTGTCAATGTCTAGAGCAGCGCCATACTGGGCGCATGCGCTGACGCTCAAGTGAGCCGCGGGATAGACGGCCTGGCCGATCTCATACAGGGCAATGATAAGTCCTGCTTGGAGCACATGAATCGACATGAGACCAGCAGTCTCTACTTCAAAATGGAACTGCTTAGCTATCATGTATATCTCCGTACGGCCATCGCTGCATTGAGGCGGAGCCGTGCAATATAGTTTCATGCAGATGGCAAGAAGGCTCAGTTCAGTCTGTCGCCGGGATAGCGGATTGAGCAGATGCGTGTGGAAGCGTCTTTTTGAGATAATTGGCATCCAAGAATGAATAGATTCGAAGAAGGCGACGGCGATGAGGCGGATGCTGGACGTTCCGCCGATGATATCACGGACACTGTCGGGAACGGGTACATCTAGACGCGGCAGCTCTAACCCCGCGTCTAGGAATACTTGCGGAGCAAGAAAAGACACGGCTGCATGGTCGCTTGCTATGTCTGACGCGGAAGACTGCGGTAGGGGCTGAGATGTGATGCCGTCGGTGTGGCGTGATGAATAGGTACAGTCGACATCCTTCTTGACGCAAAGCTTGCACGACGGAAGTGACTTGTCGCAGCGCCGTTTACCTCTTCGGCACGACAGGCAAGCCGTACGAGCGGTCGCAGAGACTTTAGCGCGAGACCCCATGGACGTTGAGCTGTTGTCGGTTGCATGCGGGGAGGACATTGCGGCATATATTGTAGTCCAGCCTTGTAGACCCAGCTGGCATTTGTCAGGCTGCTTACGGGCTGACATCACTTTGCGCCGACGCAGCACCTGCAAAGCCACTTGGCTATTTATAAAACGGCAGCTGAACTTTCATTCTAATTCTTTGTTTCTCCGCAGAAGTCTACTTCTGAAACAATTAGTTAACTCCCCAGGCCCCTAGCACATCGCTTCGGACCATACGCCCCTTCTTTTCCACGCCTTGCTCCAGCTTCTTCACCCGCCGCACTAGCAATCCTACAGCCAACGGGCCGAGAATAGTGCAGAGCACGATTGCCCAAGTGACAATCAGAAATATCTCAGAACTTGCAGTGCTTTCAGAGTCGGAAGACGAGAAGACACGTTTGCTTTCGGCGATGGAAGATATCAAAAAGCCAATCTCGCCACGAGCTGTCATGGCACAGCCAAGAATAGAGGCTGGATAAATGGATCGTGGCTTCGTACCCGCTGGGTCGGTGTGGGCAGACTTCTTTGCTTGAAACTTTGTGGTTGGTGATGTCTTAGCTGATGCAATAGAAACTTCCACGTTGAAGGACGGAACTGCCGGCTTCTCTGATTTACCCCAGAAATGCCCCATCCCTGGCTTTGGCACCTTTGCCATGCCGCTCTTGAGCTTGGTCGAAAATTGTGATGCAACAGAGAGGCGAAGCAACCAAGCTCCGCAAACTAGTTTACCAAAAGTCATCAGAAGAGTGTAGACGAGACCCCGCCAAACAACAGGACCACTAAACATTTCGGTGATGGGGATTGAAAACCCGATCGAGGCCTTGTTTCGTTAGTAGAAGATCAAGACAACAAGCGAGGATACTGTACAAAGAAGAGAGGCCTGAGGACTCGATTCACTGGCTCGAGGTAGTATTTCTCGTATATTTCCACGCCAGAGAAACTTGGCGTGGCGATTTGAGGCTGTGTCGTGCTGGCAATAGTGCCTCCCCGGCTTGGGGCTGAGCCTTGAACTTCATCTCCGCCGCCTTCTTGTTGGAGTGGTGCTGGCACAACCACAGCATCCGTCACTGGGTGAGGTACTTCCGAGTCCCACCAGCTGATTGAGGTTCCCGCGATATAGGCAGCGAATAAGTTCGACGTCCCAGCGTAGCTTGATGCGGAGATATATCCGAGAAGGATCAGGGTGTGAACCAAGAATACCGTTCTGCATCGACCAAGAGCTCGCTCGAGGTATCCTGACGGCCGCTTCTCCCGCTTGGCATTCAGCCACATGGTGATGGGCTTGGCAATAAACACGCATACAAGCGGCGCGAACACTGCGAACGCGAGCGACACCAAGAGTGGTCTGACAACTGTGACGGCACTGATAGATGTGTCTGATCCGCCCAGGTTAGAAATGATCTGTACCATGACGAGGCCTACAACGTCGTCCATCATTGCAGCGCTCGTAAGAACCACGCCCAATCGAGACTTTGTCAGTCCGCTAGTCCCGAGGACGGTGAAGGTCGTTCCTAAGCTTGTAGAGCACAAAGCAGCACCAGCGGCGAAGCATTGGAGCGGTGTTGCACCGGTAAGATACCGCAGGATGAACGAGAGCCCCATGGGAAGGCTGATACCGGTGATAGCAACGCCCAGCGACAAAAGAAGATTTGCTTTGAGTGCTTTGAGAGAAGTCGCCAAACCACCTAATTATACAAGTCAGAATGCGAAGAGAGAGACAGAGAGTAGATTGCACCTTCGTAGACGAGTAGGAGAAGTCCCAGATAGCCTAGTTGAACAATGACTCCTTCAACCTCGGTGCCGAGCCATTTCGCGCCAGGAGTACCCCATGCTACGCCCAGAAACACTTGTCCAAGAAGTCCACAGTACAAGCTACTGTCGAGGATGAAATTGACAACATTGAGTAGCAGAAGGAATGACGACTGTGTGAGGATCGTTACGATCCCTGGTTCATGGTACGGTAAGGATTTTAATGCCATACCATGCAATATTTCTTCGATCCAAAAATGGACTCGGAGATATGTGCCGGCTTGGCTTATGATTTAAGATGGTCTTGGGGGGAGAAAAGGAGAGGTCATCGAGGAAATTTTGGAAATGCGCTCCTTGGCATGAAGTTTGACTTGAAGATCACGTGACAGACTTGGCAAGCCAAATCTTCGGATTTATATCCATTACCAGTCATAGTTGTCAGTGGGGATTTCTTGTTGCAGACACTGTCCAATATCAGAAATGGAAAACAAAAACTAAAACTAAACAAAAGAAGAAATCCAGAGGAAGAAAATGTCGTGGGGTAGGTGCTCGACAATGCAGTTAGCAAGTTTCTAGTTAGTCGACGTCTAGGGTAGGTGTGACGATCGTTAAATGGAGTCACCGTGGCTTGACTAAAGCAACTGATAAGTAGGTGACAACTTATCTGTCGCCAGCTAGAGGCATTGAATAATTGAGCTTATGCAAGGGACAAGTTTCCAGATCACAAGAGGGGAGACGTCATTAAAGCTCCTTCAACTACCTGTAGGCTAGAGAACGGAGATCAAAACGCCAGGCGGCAAGCATTACAGACGGCTGCAAACAGCTCGAGGCAAATGTTGAGCATATTAACCACGGCATTTTGCCTTTATATGTAAACAAAATAATAACGAGGCACAGCCTTTAAGCTTTAGATGGCCGTTCTACAATGTTAGAACGGTGTGTTAATGTTGATAGTAGCGTTGGATGTTCTTGACAGGATTACTTAGGAATGTCGGGAATTCGATGTAACGCGGATGATTTGACAGCGGATGACTCTAGGCACAGACGCTCCTTCATTTCTAACGTGCCGCGATATCACTGGTTCATATAAACCCATAAAGACTGGCAGGCAAGTGTAGTTCTGTTGGGGAACAAACCTCCATTGCCGGCTTTTATACAACACGCGTGTGGAGGACACAGGGTAAGTTATTCTTGTTGATTATTCCATTTGAACCTTTGCTTTTATCTATATTAAAAAAGCTTGTTTTGCGAGTCCATTATGTTGATGCATCGCGCCATATTCTATCCCCACATCGGCTATACTCTATGATACACCTTTGTAACAACGCCCAATTCCGTGTCGTTGGTCGGCTTTCCCTCGCTCACGCTGCCCGTCGGGCTGTCGTTTACCGAAAACACAGCCCCGCTGAATCCGTTCTGACCGTGTGGTGATATGCGTCCGTCTTTCGATCCCACTTCCTCGCTCGTGATGTGCACCTCGTTCTTTTGGTAAATCTTCAGCGGGATGCCGTAACCCGCGTTGATCTGCTCCTGGCTCTCTGACGGACTCAAGTCGTCTGGGTCATGGACGGTTCCCAATCTCGTCCTCCTCTCCTCTCGCGTGCGGCTGCCGAGGTTTCCGTAGGCGGATCGCAGTCGTGTTGGTACGTCGCCGGTGCGCTGGCCGGAGGATTTGCCGTACTTGGCGTGGAAGGATCCTATTCTGAACATGCGCTGCAGCAGTGTCCATGTGAAGGGGAGGTTTGCGGTGATGATGGCGGTTGATACTTCGCGGATGTACCAGTAGATCCATTCGTTGCCGTAGGGATCACCCAAGCTGTAGTACTTGCTGAGGGCTGCTGCTAGAATCTTTACACAGACATTAGTTGAGGATTTCCAGTAATGTACGAGTGATGCTTACCGAGAATGCACCCAGCGCGAAGACGGCGACGAGTACTATCTTCCGCTTCAGGGGTAGTTGGGATTGCAGAAAGACTGGCATGGGAAGGGCGATGATCATGATATCGGTAGATATGTTGAGGACGGCGTTCGTAATCATGTGGTTCGTTTCGGCCGAGCAGTTGATGTCTTCAGCAGGAACCTTCCAGTAGTTTTGGAAAGGCCGACACCATGCAGCGAAGAACAGAATCTCCATGAGCACGAAGCTGAGGGCCGTGTAGCCTGAGACAATCTTCACGAGGTGATTCTGTCGTAAACTCGTCCTATCATTCTGTCAGTTACTTGATCTGATGGCTGGCATGAGGCAGGGACTTACGTCAATCGGCTGTACATGATCAACAAGCAGGCCTTTACGGACCAAAGAGTGATCATCTGCATCTGTTCGGTGACGATGACCAACTTTGACCCGTACGCCCGGTCCTTCAGGGACTCCGCGTCGAGTGTGACATGCTCGCCATTGGGGTCGATGAGGTTGGTGGGGGTATAGGTGAGAACCTTGACGACGACTAATAGGATGGTGTATGTGACCTAGTGGGAGGTTAGAAGGGCCATTGCTGTTTGAAGGTTTGTGATTAAGGTTACGTACTATGGTGAACAGCATGAGGTAGTCATCGATGCGAGTTCCCCTGAATGATCCGTATAGCAGTCTCCGGGATATCCTGGAAGAGTTGAAAGGTCAGCATGTGGTAAAAGGTGACGGGTGGACCCAGGATCGAGGTGAGGTAACCTACATTCGCGCTATGACTACAAGCACCGTCAAGGCGTACCATATCCACAGCTCGGTGAGAAGCGCCGACATGGTTGCGGGTGCTGCTGCTGCTTCTTGGAAGACGGGAGCTGCTGGAGTCGTCGACGTGAAGGAGATGATCGCCAAACACTAAGAGACGGAAACACGGAGGGAGGGCGAGGGCTGGGCTGCATAAGAGGGTTTAAAGTAGGGATCCTGGCACGTGGTGCTGCGGTGAGATCTAGGTCGTCTCCACGCACGAACTCGACCGGGTTACCCCCTTACTACGATGGGTTACGAATCAGGAAGCTTAATGGAGCTGGTCCAGATTCGATAGAAGGCCAGTTGAGGGTGGAATCATCCCATTATTGAGAGCTGGACCGTCATCGGAGGCCCATACGCGTGGATTCGAACGGAGTAGGTGTTACCTAAGAGGCTCTCAAGTCCGTGAGCCAAGCGGGATGGCGAGTCAGAGGCGGTCCAAGCCCTTCAGATCGTTGCGAATCATCTGGTCGACGAGCCCTGACAGGACAGGGCGATTTTACCCCTGAACAACGGGCCTTGGAAGACTGGAGCTCCCGCGAGGCTGGTTCGCACCATGCGGGGACCGGGGTTGCGCTAATCGCGATAGCTTCGGCGGTTTTGCGCTCTTCGGGCCGGCGTTTTCGACGTGGCGCTTGGCCGCATTGCGTAGTCTCGGAGAAGATTTCGATTCCCGTGTGACACTGCCGCGTTCCGATGGCTCGAGTGGTGGCTTGAGAGGCGCTTTGGTTGGCTCGGCTGGAGCGATGGATCGAGCGACGAGAAGTGAGACAGAGCTGACGAGGAGGGAGGATTCGCGTGAGGATCCGCGCTTTCCCTTTGTCTGCGATCGTCTCCACCATAGCCGGGGACCTGCTGGCTGACTTGCGGTGCCTGGAACATGATCCCTGGCTGTCGTCGTCTCTGTCATCTTCAGATATGCCCATGCCACATGGCTGCAGGGGCATCATCTCGTGCATCATGCAGGCAATCCTAACCAGGAAGGCGACAAAAGGAAGAAGAAGAAATCGAACGTTTGCTTTTTGTCACGCGAATCCGCATCGCAGATCTGCCAGGCCTGTCCGATGCCGTGGAGACTATAAGAGGGACAGGAGAGCCTGTGGTGCAATTGGCCGAATCTAGTCTATACCAGAGGGAATTATGAGCACCAGCGGATGGCCCGCGTGTGAGCAATGGACGGAAAAGCAAAGGAGAAATGTATTCCCGTACTGTTGTTGGGAGTTGCAGAATCATTCCCTGCATCCACGCCATGCACCTCGCCACCTTTTAGTGCCCGGCGCCACCCTCGTCGTGCCTTATCTATCGTCTTTGGCCTTTGGAGTTGCCCCTTTTTGCCGCTTTGTCCGCCCCGGTTCTGTAAAGCCGGGGGATGGCAGTGAGAGAGAACAAGAAGAGGGTGTTGAGGTGATATCCAGCAGAATGACACCTCCCAGCTCTGTCCGTGATGCCATCTCTAGTCAATCTCCAATCTTGTGTGGACTAGTGGATCAATATTGGTTGCTGTTACGGGATCGCAACCCTCATCATCCACTCCCACTCCACAATCTAGCGTGAAAATTCTTTGCTCCAACGGCCTTACCACCCGTTTTTGCTGATCCGTGGCCGCCCTGCCTCGCCTTATTTCGCTCAGGGTCAGGCATTCCTGTCAGCTGCCCGCCGTCACTGTGGATGCTCCCCACAAATGCCATGACACTGATGCTCACGCCATGATTGATATCTTGCCTTGTCTGCCGATCAACTGTTGAAATCCATCTGTCGCTTTCTCTCACTTTTTCTTGACGTTGTTCTGCATCGCTGAGCACCAGAAGTCGTATTTGCCCTGCAACGGCGACGCCCTATCGCATCCGCGGCACACGGCGCGTACCGTCTCACCCTCCATCACAAGTCGCCGTTCTCAAACAATCTCCGAGACAAGCCACCTTCCCTCTCTCATGGTCCCCGGTCTATATCTGGAAATGCTGACCGAACTGGAGGTTCTGGCTGCATAATCACCGGCACCGGTTTCAAGGACTTGTTGTACCGGCGACCGGATTTAGTGTTCTCCTCGATAAAACTCCGTGACAGGGTGTCACCTTTGCGTTGGATTGGATGGTTTCTTATCCAGACAATCCAGGCAACTTGCTTACCGTGTGATTCTCATTCCCAGCATATTTGCGATCCAATCGCAACATATTTCTCTGCGCCAATCGGCCGTAACTTCCATTTCCTCTCGCTACATCGCCTCGATAATTCCATGTTATCCTGCTGTTAGATCTCAATGGTGTTGATGCTGTCTAAGCCTCGCCAAGGCCGCTCCAGACGCCAGACGGTCGCACACACAAAGTGTGGAGAACAAGCCACTGCATTGGCTTTGTAGAACACTTGCAAGTGCATCCATCGTGACCGCATCGTCTCAACCAAGCTTTCTCGCATCCCTCTGCACAGTGTCCCCGCAGACACGCACCATGGCTTCATCACAGCGACGGGTTCTGGCTGGCCGCTTAGAGCCTCCACCGTCCATTTTCTGGCGTACACCAACTCTCAATTCTCAATCATTTCCACATCACCAACCTCAACGGCAACCTTAGCAACTGTGACATCCGGGGCAAACATTTAGCCTCCAAGCGCGAGCCGCTCTAAAATAAATCCCGATGCCGGACCACAAAATTTGGTCTAGGTTCAATAGTGTTGCTATCTTAATTAAGAACTTTAACGCCACCGCCGAGTTTCTGTGTTAGCGGGTACGAGAACGCCGCACCACGCGTCGCCGACTATCGATCTAGACGCCAGCTGACTCGGCAGCACTGAGGGTAGACTCAAGAGAGTAAACACGTCGGCACTCGAGATAGAGGTTTTGTGAATCTCCGAGTCATTCATGAAGCCCTTGACTGATCTGCCTGCCGAGTGGGCGTTGGAGGTGTTACAAGGCTAATTATCGCGGTCGAGGAAATCGGTGCAACCAGGAAAAGACTCATGAGTTGACATCGTGGCACGTTCCCCCGTCTGTGAAAACCTTTCAGCTATTTAGTATGCGAGGTATCCATATCAAAGCACCATACTATCAAGACTGCCTCAGATGGAGGTCAAATAATGTCCTGCTCCCCCATAACGTGCCTATTCGCTTCAGGTTGCTGTACAGGGTGCAAAAATATGAGACAAGCATAAACGTGAAATGAACTTATATAATACTTTGCCTCATCCTGCTGGGAAGAAGAAACAAATGCACGGCACTTTTCCCCACTCATCCGCCGTGACTTTCACCGGACCAGGACATTTGTTTCATTCCTTCTTAAGTAAAGGTCATGTCTTAGTCCCATTGTATCTTATTAATCTATATTATTGTACCCACAATGTGTCTTCTATAATAATACCCTGGACCGTGACATTGATATTAATTCACCATCTTTTACAAGCGAACCACAATCGCTGGTTCGTCTGGATACTGTCACACAGCGGTAGACAACAACCATATAGGACGTTGTGGCCGGGACTTGTCAACACCAGGATGGATAGTCATTTGAGTCAAGATGGCCTTCCAACATTGTGTACCCCAATGTCCAACCCCAAAGCACAACTTCTTCAGCTTTGAATTCGCGTGGTCTATTCTTTGAGAGCGTCGCTGTTCCACAAACGCCTGGCCCTGTTTTTCTACGCTCTAAACCCTGCTCCTACGCTTTAGAAACAGAAGATTTCACTTGGTGTGACTGTCCTAGCACACTCCGGCAGTGATAAACATAAACGAATGCCTGCAGGTTCTTCAGCGAAAGCAAGCTTAAGAAGATAACCTACAATAGGTTGACTGGAAGAACACCACGAGGTATCCAAGACTTGATCGTAGTACCAATACTAAATGTGCAAGCAACTTGGAGAGGGTTCCAACGGGGGACATTAGAAACCATCGAAAGTCACAATAGCTAAGCGACTCAGAGAAGAGCAAAAGTCATTAGCGACTTTTTCGGCGTCTGAATCCTGATATGATACTTTACTCCCTGCTTTACTCACCCGACGCTTTCGAATCTCGTGATCTCTCAGTGCTAGCTTTAGGCTCGTTCGGAATTGGTCGAATTAGTATACAGTCCCAGATCCCTAACTTGACTTTGTGATTGTACGATACGACCACGTTCAGGCTTTGATGTTGATTGGTTTGGGTTAAGTCAGACTCCCTGAATCGCCAGGGATTTTCTGGGAATCTGACATAAGAATAAAAGTAGGATGCACGACAGGTATGGATTTACAAGATAGCTTCCATCTTTTCCAAGGCTGCCTCGAGAATCCCCGATACCACGTCTTCCTCAAGGATTCCGTCCTCATAACACGCAGTGATGACCGTATCACCCCCTTCCACTCCGGCCACATCCAAACCTATGTTGAAACTAAGGTTCCCATTGACACAAGTAGCCGAAAAGCTCATATCATCAATCTTCCAGAGCCCATCTTGATCTGCTGTTGAGAAGGGCCCGAGGTTGGAGATTTGGACGCAATTGTTCAGATGGAGACCGAAAGCCGGAAAGGTGGATGTTAGCATGCCTTCAAGATCGCCCGACATTGAGTTGGCAGCCCGAAATACGACGAGCAACGGTGAGTCTTTCCCCTCAACTGTTTTTGCAAGGGAAGCACGGTATTCTCGGACCAGCTCCCAGGCCCCGTCGACATCCACGTTGGCCATTTTGCTGTTAGTTTTGCCGTCTGTCTTTCCCTCTGCCTTCTCATTTGACCTTGACTGGGAGGGAAAGACACGACGATACCTGTCTAGTAAGGAGATTTTCCTAGTGCCGCCACCACATTGCAGCAGCTTGCCCGAATCTGGCGACTTCTCCCCGCTGGGATACAGCCCCCGCATGTCGAGAGCGCAGTTGGAAATTCCGATCTTGGCCTTTGGGTAGTAATCGCAGGCGAGAGCGCATAGAGCCATAACAGTGAGGAGGGGCGTGAATGTCGTCTTGTGCTCACGGCAGGCGGCAAGGATACGCTGCATCTTGGCGGCGGTGATGCGTCGGACAACGACACGCGTCTTGGTGCATTCATCAGGAGTAGCCTCGGCAATTCCGTTCTTTGCGTATGGTTTCGACTTGGGCAGGCCGGTGAAGAGAAGTCTGCTTCCTAGGAAGAACCGGAGAAGAATGTTGATGATAAAGATGTGGACGACGTGTAGTATTGATGTTGTACTGGTCCAGAATTCCTCCAGCTCTTTGCCAAATCGAACCCTCTCAGGGTCTATCTCGACAACCCGCGAAGAGGGCTTTTCTTGCTCGACGTACTCGTTGATTCCGGCGAGGAACTGGCGATGGAACATATGGCCGAAGCGACCGTCGCAGATGAGGTGGTGGAAGACGAATGCCACCTCCTGTCTGCCGAGAACAACTATCTTCCACCATGGCTGTCGGGGATTGAATTGCTCATCGGTCCAATCCCATTGGTTATGAAGCCGTTCGATGACTTCTGAGCTCACGCCGGGTGGTTCATCGTCTAGGAACTCGACACAAGTCTCGATGTCGATCTCGTGTAGCGCCGCGATAAGAAGGCTGTGGTGTCCCTTTTTTGGCAACGGTTCCGGAACCCCGATGATGCTGAGCTCCGGGTACTTTTCGACGACTGAACGGACAGCTGAGTAGATTGCCTCTTTCTCGAGCCGCTTCTGGCCGGTGGACGTTGTGGGGGCGTAGTGTGCCGAGATAATAATGTTTGACTGGGCACCGACTCGATGTTGAAGGTAGAACATGCGGTCAAGGTAGTCTGTAGCATGTTAGTGAATGGAAAGAGGTGCGGCTTTTGGTGTACGAACTGCTTTGACGCACCACAGTGCAATGTGTGAGTGATGCCCTGGACTTGGCCATTTTTGCAGAGACCGTCAAGTCAGGCTTGTGTTCTGGGAGAAGTTTGTCAAGTTGCTGAAAAGACAATTGGAGAGAGAGCAGGAAATGAGACAGGATTCAGGATTATAAATCCATTACCCTGAGAGCTATTCACGGATATCCAAGACTGCAGGAAACTTAACTCGTTGAGAGAACCACAATTTGGTTCTTAGCGCTTATTGAGTTCCCACAAAACTTGGCTGGAAAGGGTAACTCGCACAGCTCAACTTCTGATTGGCCGGATCTTTCGCAACATTCGAGCCCCGCGAGTTCCGGCCAAGGTTCCTCCTGAAACAAAGAATCCCTCTCGCTTCGCTTCAGTCGAGGATCCTGGACAACGAGTTGCACTCGCAGGATGTAAGAAGCTTCAAGTACAGAACCTGAGGCCACTAGTAGCCTGCGCAATGGGGTCCAATGAAGGACGTCTCTCCCAGTTGAGGGCCAAGGTGGGTCTACCCCCTAGATCGAGTCCATTGGCCCACCGCTTTCGGATACCAACTGACTCTCCGCGCCCTTGAACTGTAGAACAAGCTTCCCGGGACAGGTCTGCTGGTCCTTGCCCTATCAGACCGCCCCAGGGCTACAAAAACAAAGGCTCCTAAGACTCGGTCCGGGTGCAAGGAGTGCAAGTGCGTCGTCCACACCGCCCGCGTGACATCCACTCCTTGCACTGTTCTTGTTGGTTGACACCTCGACAATAGGCGACGGCGTATCAAATGCGACCAAGGGAGACCGGCTTGCCAGAGATGCATATCTTCAGCCCGCGTCTGTGATATTCTGCCCATCACCGGTAACAACAACGTGGCTAAGTCCCAGGGAATCTTCGATTGCCGCATCTTGACGGAGCCCAACTCCATCCTGTCCGCCTTCAACACCCAGCAGCAATGGGACACCTTCTCCGTCTTCGTGTTCATGAACGAGCAAGCCGGGACCCTTCCCATCAACATCCTCTCCGCCCTCGCACCCCAGATTGCCCAGCAAGATGTCGCCGTCCGCGAGATATGCTGTGCCATCGGCGCCGCCGCCAACGCCTTCACGAACCCTAATTCCGACCCGTCGGCCGATGAAGCACAGTATAGACTCTCCCTTGTGCACTATAACCGGGCCCTCCGCTCCATCAGGGAAGCCAACCCGACTACAAGCGCGCTTCTCACTGTAGCCGTTGTGTCTATTCTTTTCGTAACCTATGACATGATCCGGGGCGACATGTCGACAGCGTTCGCGCACTTCAACCACGGTCATCGCATCGCCGAGGCCTATTTTGACGAGAGATGTAGAGAAACTGGGCTGCCATTCTCGCAATTACCATTGTCCACCCTTGAATCAGCCTTGTTCGACATCGTACAACGTCTCACTACACATCCCTGGGCCCTAGAACTAGGCTTTGACGGGTCCACGATAAACCACAAGCTGCACAACTGGTGCCAAGGCCGCAAGCACAAGTATATGGTCGAAGATATGCCGCCATCTTTTAAAGATTTGGCCCAGGCTCTGAGGTGGTGGGACGTGACGCAGAATTTCCTCGTTGATCACACGCAAGTTTCTGATCCTGAGGGGAAGCCATCATCTCATTTTTCGCCGTCAGTGTCGAGTCTTAATGTTGAGAACCAGAATGAGACGACGGTTGAGAATGCAGCATGGGAGGGATCTTTCACAGTTATGTACTGTTGGCACAACAGTTTTGCCCCCCTCCTCCAATCCGCAAGACACAAGAAAGATGAAGATTCCTACACCTACCTGCACGCCTGCACGCTCGAGACTCTCTATCTGGAGACGCTGACAAGTCTGCATTTGTACCACCGCCGGGACTCCAATGTCCTGCCAGATGTGAAGCCGATTTATCTCGACATTATGAAGACTACGCGAGAAATGCAGCAGCGGTGCAATAAGCCCAGTGAGGCCGCCATCCTGGACAATGCAATCATCCGACCGCTCATCTTTGTGCTGTACAAGTGTCGTGATGCCGATGTGCGTCAGGGTATTAAAGAGATATTAGAAGATGTCGATAAGAGTTCGCAGATGGCCACGCCTTTGCTGAGTATGATGGGGAGAAAGCAAGGGGCCGAGGTGCCAGCGAAGCTAAAGAACATTGAGCGGTCACTAGGGTGGTATTTAACGGCTTGTGGGTGTAGTTCAGGTGCTATAAACATTAGATGACTAGATGCATTGTTAATGAAGCAAGCCTAAATAAAGGGTACGTAGGATATACACGATAGGCAAGCCTAGCACCTTTGGCAATTTTCTCAGATACCCTAGATCACAACTACCTAACATAGGCAATGTTACCATTGGTGTTGTCCGAATATATCAATGGCATGGACGCTTGTGGTAGGGTAGTCGTTGAATTTCTTAAAGATGACCTTCATATCTTGTAGACAATCCGAATAAATCTCGTACATACACTGGATACCTATCCTGGCAGATGCTGATCCAGCACTTTTGAATGTTACGCAACCAGCCAGCAGTCAAGTCCTGCCTGGAGACGGGACAAATGAACGATACTGGCCTTCTATTGTTCCGCACTCCCTTCGAAGGTTGAAAAAGGGGCAGATGTAGTGCGGTTGAAGATAGGACATTCAAACAAGGATAGAACAAAGAAAATAATCTGGACATGTGAATAGCGATATCTTGGGGAAAATGGTTAAACAGAGCGGTCATGATTCCAAGGGAGTAGGTGATGCGTCTACATTGTTACCCGGTGCAGTGATGTGTAGTTGCTTAGAGGTTGCTTCATGCCCTCTTGTAACACAGCTTCGTCGACAAACTTCATGGCTGCAGGACTACGCGACGGACAAGCTGATGCGGGGAACTATAGATTCCAGGATGGAGATATATGAAACGAGCATCCTCCTGTAGTCTGCTCTCCAAGTCCTTCAGCCGGCCTAGTGGCACAGTCACTTGTGGTGGCGGATGGTGGTCAGTATACGCTCGGAGAGAGAGGAGTATAAATTTGATAGCAAAGCCCATCATTCGATGGAAAATCCAGGACTAGCCTCTCGGTGTAGAATCAGTAGTGGCTTGTTCTAGTGGAGCTAACACTGATCCTATAGATCTGCCAAACTGGGTTAGATGGAGGGATTGGAAATATCCTCATGGGACAGAGCCACGACTGGCATGCCAAATCGAGCGCCTGCTGTAACAAGCAACTTGTGTACTGCTGCTAAATCTTTGACGTGATCATCAAGTCTGCTAAGCCAAATCTTTCGCTTTTTCAATGCGTACTCGTCAAGTTCTCTTCTTTCCAATTTCTGTTCGAGAGATCTGGCTTGGAGTTCGCGTTGCTTAGCCAGATAATTTCTTGAGAAGGCGTTGTAGTCTAGGGGAGTATGCTCTTCGGCGTCAGGTAAGTTGATGTCAATACCTGACGCTTTTAGGAGAGCCTTCATGATTTCGATGTAGTGTCCCTTGCCGTCCCAAACTATAATGCCAGAAGAGCCCAATTTCCAGTCGTCGGACAACATTGTTCCGCCAAGGTTTGGTCTCCTTAAATCAAATCCACACATAGCAGCAAAGGCAACAGCTGTGCGGCCTTTGTTATCTTGTGCATTGACCTTAGTGCCCAGAGTATTTAGAAGGATCTCCACTACCTTGCTATGGAACTGTATGGAAGGCGTGTCAAAACTGGTCTTCAAGTTCCCGTCCCACTCGATTGGTTGTTGCATATGAATGTTTCCCGTGGCGGCCAGCATTAGGGCAGTCTTGCCGTAATCATCACGCAGCTGAACGTCGATCTTTGGGTGCTTTAATAACAGCATCGTATTGTGCATGTAACCAGAATAAGCAGCAACCATAAGAGGCGTTTTCGAGTCTTCGAATGCTCTCTTGTCATAGTAACCAAGAAATACGCAGTGGGATTGGGAGCAGCTTGCCCTTGAATTTATATCTGTCTTTGGATTCCGCAGTAGGATCTCTAGTTCTGCCCCTGAACCCTCGAAATTGGTGAAATGGTGAATTGGACTTAGTCCCCGTCTCGATAAGCTTACATCGAGATCGTTTCTTTCGAGCAACAATAAAGCAGTCGCCTGTCTGGCTCGAAAAATCGGGGTCAACCCTTTTCGATCATACATGTTGATGTCGACAGCCTCCTGTGCAAGCAGCCTGCGAGCAATCTCCTGATTGTCTGCCTTGCATGCCTGCATAAGAGGCGTAATGTGTCCTCCGAAGAAATGTATACACCCAATATCTGGGTGAACCCTATTGTCGTCTAGAAAGATGCTTACAGTATCTGAGTTTCCAGACTTTACCGCTGCAGAGAGTGCTGTGGCTTTGTAACTAAAGCAGTACAAGGCTTCTCTTATACTGAAGAGTACATTGGGATCTTCTTCCAGTGGTAAAAGGATCTTGCACCCATGTGTCCAGCCTTCACTAGCACACCAGAATAGAGGACCAGTTGGCGGAGAGGCCTTATTTAGGAATTCAGAATATGGTCTGGGATGCACTATAGCCTTGTATTGCGAACTTGTTTCCAAGGTGACTGTGCCTCTGGATTGGCTGTTGCCCAGATTCATCTTGCTGTGAGTTTCTTCGAAACTATTCTGAGAAGAACCGGGAGGACCGGCGCTTTGAGCTGATGTCGAACTTTTTCGGGTCAACGTGGTGTTGTGCGAATGGTAAGCCTGTTGAAACTTCTGAAGCCGGTCCTCCACATCAGGTGTCATACTGTCAGGCGTAAGGTGCTGGCCCCAGAATGACACCGCCCAGATTAGAAACCGAGGCAGTCGGGAAACCGAGGCACAGAGAGGAGAAGATATCTGTAAGTCGAAAGCTAGATCCCAATGAATGTCATGCCAGACGTTGTTGAGTGTGCCTATGAATAAAGGCGATGCCATGAGACTCAGGCAAGCAGTCAGGAGGGTCGATTCGCCATCTCGAGGGATGGAAGGACAGATGCCGCTAAGGTATTCACGGATGGATTCACGACCCAGCCTAACCTCAGGTCCCGTAGCATCAAGTAACTCTTTTAATAGATCATTTGACCCAGTCACCTGTTTGTCAACGAAGCTGCTCATAGTAACGAGGCCCTCGCTAAGCCCCATATAGCGTGGAACGTCAACAATCAGGTCGTCTATGTCGCCTTCGAGATATTGTCCCGGCTCCAGGCTCAAAGCAAGCTCCAGTTCCTTCGTATGAAGTGGAGAGCGGGCAAACGTGAGCCAAGTCAACAACTTGATAACGACCGGTCCAGTCTCTCGTTGTGCGACGATTCTCGACACGGCCTCGCTGTAGTATTCGTTCACATCTTTTGTCAGGTTCTCCAACGCGTCCTTCATCGCCTTGGCTGACGGCTTTCTTAAAACAGACTTGAGCTGTAGCTCTGCTAGCTTGAAGCTGAACCGCTGATTAGTACGGTGATTACCTATTGACCAAAGAAGTCACTTACATGCAATCGGATTTCTCAACGACTTTCTCCCTTGTCAGCTGTTGCAAAGCGGGCTTATCTTGCATCCAGGAAATGGCATTGGCCGCTTTATCGTAGAGCGTCTCAACAAGTTTCTCAATGTCTTCCCTGCTTGAGCGAACATCAAGTCGCTCCGTTGATGGGTTTGACAAGCGCAGTTTTGCCCAAATACCGTCTGCTTCCCGGGAAGTAATGCAAACCCTGACCTTTTGCGCACGGCAATGCTCAGAAATCTCTTTAAGCAAACACGCCAGTGAGAATCTTTCCGCATATTCAGGAGAGAACTCGTCTAGAGCATCCAAAACAAGAAAGCTTCCGCTAAACCTAGGGAGAACGTCTTTTAACAGCGCTTTCCTGTCACTGGCCGTAGAAAGAGGACTTTTCAATGTCTGCTCCAATTCGGAGCACAATTGAGGTTTTCGGGCGATGAGTTGACGTGTGATGGCCTCAAGTACAAGTTTCTCCGACTGTTGACCGAAACGACTATGATCACAGTATACGTAGGCGATGCCAACGTTTTCGTGCCGATACGACAGTTCAAGGTGATCTACGATTCGAGAACTGAGTGAGTTAATTAGCAACCACAGCCAAGTGAGAGGGCGCATAGAGATACTCACGCAATGTACGTCTTACCGGCGCCCGCTTGTTTCTCAGTCAGTTCACATGCTTGAATGAAGTTTAGTGGCGGAGTACTTACGAAGGCCTGGGCACCACAAGATGCCACCTTCACCATCACGCCATTTGATAAAACTGTCATTTGTGATGGCCCAGGTGCCACTATCGGGAAGTCTTGAGCTATGGAGCTCCTTCTGTTTCATGAGTTGCATGAGATGGTAGTCATTTGGACACAATGAACTTAGCGTCACGGCTTGCATTGTAGCAATCTGGTGCCATTTGACTGTGAGATACGTATCAGTAGCTAGAAGGGTCATGAGTGCTTTTTGAGCCTTGTCAAGCTCTGCTTTGGCGTCTTCCATCTGGGTGGGCTCAATGAGGCAGTTTGCAAACTTGCAAAAGAAGTTCTTGTTGAGCCAGAGCAAGCTTTTGTGCAAGAAGCAGACGAGTTGGGTTTGCAAGGACAGAGCGCCTGAAATGATCGTGGCGTCTAGGCTGTGCACAGGAAGCTTTTGAAGCTCGGTAAAAAGATACTCGTTGGCGTACAGGCTTTCCAGCCCGTTCACAACTTCTGCCGATTGTTTGGGAACTCCCATGGCAAGCTGCCTCGGTTAGTATGAGCTTGAGACTTTGCAAGTTCTAAACCCACCTCAAAGACCTGGGCGAGTCCGTTGGTCAAAATTTGCACTGGTGCGTGCCCGGTACATGATGGCAACGTCCCCGAGAGGCTCAGCGTCAATTTCGACAGCGGGAAAAGCTTTTGCATGAAGGCACCAGCCTTTGAAGATGCTGTCTGACTTCTGGTTTCCTGATCCTTTTGTAGAGTGTTGGCAATCTCACTGGTAGAAATCTGCGAAGTCGAGTCGACAGTCTTCTGGATACATTCCTCGAGGTGAGGTAGCTTCGATGATGGCAGACCGAGTTGTGCTTGAAGTACACTCTCAAGATCCTCAACAGCTTTGTGTAGTTTGACTAGACATTCCGCAACGTTACTGTTTTGTGCCAGGTGGTGAGTTGGAAACGCATCCAAGGTTACGAGCGGAAGTGCGGGAGGGTCTGATGAGCTACTTTCAACCGTGGACGGCGTCTCTTTGTGAGGTTTCGTAAACCTCAACTTTTCTCTTAACCGTCGCATGATGGATGGCAGGGAAGTTGCTTGATGGGAGTGGGCTACGAGTTGAAAGAGGAGATTGCGGTGGAAAGATGACACAACCCCGCCTCTTCTGATGTGTCTCTCACGGATGTGTATCGCATCACGTGAAACGTGCATATGAAAACTTCTTCACGTGGAGTCATGTATGAGTGGTAGGTTACGTTGCTGCGCGGCCTCACAAACCCAATGAGCGTCTTGCGGGGTTATGAATACTTTGAAGCAAAACTCAACAGTGGGATTGTATAGACCCATTGAAGCAACTTTGCAATAATTTCATGTTGCAAATATGAGGACTTAAGAATGGCACAATGCATTTTCAAGCCGCGTTATAAGGAGGAGCACTATGACGCTTGATAAAATTATGTGCAGCGGCTCCAATTGGCTGCACCTACTTAAGGGACTGAGACAGCAACTTATTGGCCGCATCATCATTGTGCTCTTCATGAATTTTATCACTTGTTTCGGGCTGTCCTTCCTTTGTCTTACTTGTTGCTGTGATATTAGCTGCCACGGCAGCCAATTTTAAGAATCATAACCATTTTTGACTACCATTGAATTCCTCTTCTTCTGATCATTCTTGAGGTCTTGAAATAATCTTCCTAGCATTTATTGGGCTTACACAATCGTTGCTTCTTCCCTCTTAATCCGACTGTGCTAAGACAGCATTTTCCTCGGTGGTGCCTTTACACTGAAGCGCGCGTTCTACGAACAAAGTGTACTTCATGGGTTTTCTATTATGGGTTTCTATTTAGAGATATAATAGCTATACTTTTAATAGTTACTTTTGGTAGTATAATATAATAATTTCATGTTATGTATTTAGTTTATTAAATATATCTTTAAATATGTTAAGTAAATCTTATACTAATAGTTAATAATAAATCGTTTAGTATTCAATTTTTCAATTTTTCAATATCTCCTAGTTTAGACTAGTAAGTGCAGTCTAGAATCTATGCATTGGCACCAGGCTGGCTTCTGGGTTGTAGGTATTACTAAAACTACATTAGCCTTAGAACAGTTAAAGGATTAGTCAGCGACATGCGTTGCGGCATTTTACGCATTGTATTTTCTTATGAACTCAACCAGCAGTGTCCTGTTCAGCTTCCGTCCGTCCTTCGCCTTATATCACCAGACGTATTTGGGTCCTCAGGCTTTGGACTCTAGGATTGATGACTTAACGGCAACGGCCATCGAGTCTCGTTCCAGGAAGTCGACATGACCAAATACGCATTTGTCGTCTCCGATGGCGTACCGGTACCAGCCAATAAGGCCATCCGGAGTCATGCTATAAAGACGGCCCTGAATTTGCGTTCGAAAACAGTGGCTGGGGGAGATTCGCCGGATTGCGCAGGCGACTCAAAGCGGACTTCACAATGCAAAAATGAGCTACTAGGTCGGTTCAGACTCAGGCCAGCTTCTATGAGGAGCCACACTGGCAAACCGAAGAAAAAGTTACAGACAAATATACGGCACGCCTCTTTTCGTGGTACTGAAGATACAGCCGACGACAGTCGAATCGTGGCTGTACCACTAAACTTCAACCAGAACTATTTTAGCAGCAACTACTCATCAGATATTAATTGGTTCGGAGTTAATACTCTCGACCCTTTTGCAACAACCCCGATACCATCAAATCCTAGAATAGACATACTTCTCAAGCATTGTACGTAATCTATTTTGCCGCTACCCGTTGCTCTAGCTTACCGCCTGTAGTCCTGGTGTTCTTCGACTACCTGACTACAACAGTTCCCAGCAACAAGACGTGGCTAGGTCTTGCGATAAACGACCCGCTACTCATGCGCGTTACCCTCTGCATGACGGCAACTTTCGGAGCTACGCGAACATCATTATTCAGTCAAGACCTGCGAAAAGAAGGATGGAAACTGAAGGGTGAAGCCATTAACGAGGTCAACTTGACCCTTCAAAATGGCCAAGTTACGGAGAATGTACTTGCTGCCATTGCGCATATAGGACATACTGCAGTGAGTATTTGAACGGCTTCAAGCTTCGAAGCCTCCCGGTGTTTCCGTACCAAATCGTTGACATTGGTGTTCCAGAGTTTAGAGGGTTCCTTCGAAGAAGCAGATATCCACTTGCGGGGACTGCAAGGGCTAATTGCTCTCAGAGGAGGTATCAAGAGTATCAAGACTTACCAGGTTGGCCGATTTATAAATTGGTAAGCGCGAACTATTCATGAGTCAGAGGACTGAAAAAGACGGATAAATCTAATACACTTCAGGGTGGACCTTGAATTAGCTACCGCTCGAGGGCGAAGACCTCTTTACCCTCTCAACTATGACTTGGACAGAGTCAAACTTCCCCAGTATATCATAGAGAACTGTAAGGATCCAAGTCTGTCTCGTTTACAAAGCCTCGGGCCAGGACACGAAACCGTTATGGCGGTCATCCAACTGCTTCGGCAACGAGTCATGGCCGCAAAATGCAACATGGATTCAACACTGCGGGACGTTCGCGCGCTGTCTTTATCCGCAGCCTTCCTTGCCCTTGATCACATTGAGGATATTCCGACGACCCTGGAAGAACAATGTCTCCACACATTACTACTAGCCACACATCTCTTTATATGTGCGGCCATGAAAGAAGGTCATCGATGGACGAGATCCCTCCCACGGACGATGGCACAGCGCGTACAGGGGTCACTCGAGACTGGGCCAATGTATTTCGCGACTTGGGTGTATCATCTGCCTGAGTTGCTCTGGGTATTATTCGTTGGCGCGGTGGTAAAGGGGGAGGATCCACAAAGACAGGGAACATGGTTCGTCTCACAACTAGAGGCCGTTCGGCAACTCCTTCGATGTAGCACGAGGACGGGGTTTGAGGAGTATCTACACTACGTGGTATGGGATGACAGTTTTGGTATTGAATTTTTGGATCGTTGGTGGGCGGGTGCTGACCCTCCAGACATTATGCCCTTGCTGACTTGACTGTCTGTCACCAGTAATGTGTTACGGTCAGGCTACGGCCTGTAGGGTGGCCAGATGGTCAATGTCAGCAGAAATCTAGGTGTGTAGATTTCCAGTGTCGGGACTGTCCAATTAGGATAGATTGTTATAGGCTCCCTTATATATATCAGAAGGCTACGAAATTATGTTTTATTTCCTTTTCTGGCAAGTCACGCAGTGACATTGCACCTATTGGTGGCGGTCAGTTTTTCTCTTGCAGCGGACTCGGCCTCCACGGAGAAGGAGAGAGGGAGGCAAACCTGGTACACTGGACTCCTATTGTATTCGTATTTGATCTTCTCACGCCAGCAGCTTCCGGCGGGCATTCTGGCAGATTCGAGGACCCTGTTGATTTACATCCGGTTCTGATGAGAGATCATCCAAGGTTCCGTTTGGATACTATTGCTGTTCGATCATCCCGTCCTGACAAAGGACATGAACGCTAGCGATGCTGTACGGAAGATGCGTGCTAAGGGTAACATGCTTCGAACCGAAGGATATGGTTGGGACCACGTCCCAGATTAGAAAACGAGGCACTTGGAAAAGAGAGGCCCTAGGCTTAAAGCAAACCCTAGTATCTGGAAAAGTGACATTTAAATTATCCTAGAGAACCACCTTTCTCGAGAACTTCCCTAAAACCTGGCTAACGCAAGGTTGGTCCGGTCGTCTGGACTCATGTCGTCAGAGAACCTAAACAGCAGAACCTGCCCCGACTCGCACCCGATCACCACGCTGCGGCCCTGCACCCGGCAGGAGGACGACCTATTCCAAGGCTAGAACGCCTCGGGCAGGAAGATGACCTTGCGCTCGTTCCAAGTGATGGTACCGCCGTCCTTGCTAATGCTCACCGGAGAGCACTCGGGCAGCCGCAAGCGCCGCCTCTTCGCGTACAGCCTTCTCTAGTGATGCTTCGCTGATGTCGAACGGCCATGCGCTAAACTCAAAAACCTTCGTTCAAACGGCTTATCGAATAACCATGGAAAGCCTCCGACTCCCCCAAGGACTTCGAGGAAGAATCTTAAGCACTTTCGACTGCACGCCCAATCACCCCCTCTCCAGCTGTATCCTTCAACTATCTGAGTTGCTGGACCGTCCAGAGTCATAACATGATCGAGTGAAACAAACACAAGGCTGAATCAAACTGGAATTGCTTGACACTTCATCTCCACACTGCAGGCCTTTTCCCATGAACTTCCGCCTGAGCTATCTTTGGGGAAATCCTTGTCTTGCCAAGTCATTCAAACTCGGAACAGGCTCACCTTGAGAAAACGACTGATCGAGGAAACGAATCGTCCTCGAAATTATACCAGCCTCTTGAACACTCATCTCCTGGTCGTACCCGGAAAGGAGGTCTTTGCTGTTGTTAAATTCGGCAGATGAAGGATTCAACAGACTATAAGCCGCGACTTCCTGCTCGGCAAACTGGATCGTAGCGTACAGTATAGCCATCAAATCGTTCACGACTGGAAAGCGCTGTTGCAACTCCTCGAGCACATTGATGCAGAGCTTGACGCTTTCTTGTCTATCGGACGATTGTGTGAACTGGTATAGGGGCTGTTGCAATGTATGGATGATTCCAGAATTTATGGCGAGGGGCGACCTGAGAGAATGTCAGAATGTCAGCATAAATCTGGAGCGTGTCCCCCGTTCATGCAAGATGGCTACATGTTTACATGAGCTTAGGCCAGGGCTGTTTACGTGCATTGTGATGGGCAGATATGGGCCCAGACCAAGGTTTCTGACTTCTGTGATCAGGTTTGTCATATCTCCCGCCGCGCGTTTTGCCCGCTGCCACTGCGTTTCGAGGAGGCTTACCATGCCCCGTGACCACTGGGACGAGTTGCTGAAGTAAGTTTGGCGCGGTTGATTTAAGGTGACTAGTATGGAACTGTTTTGATATTTGTCAGCTTTTCGAAGGCGAGCTACAGCAAAAGACAGGTATCTTACTCGCACAAGAGCAGAGCTAGATTTCGATGGAATACAAGCATTTTGAGGCTGCTTAAAGTCGAGGTCGTCGTAACGAGAGAGAAGCTGTCGGCGAATTTGTCTCGCCACGCAGACAATTCTAAGCTTGCTCTGTCTATATTGAACAGGCTTTCTACGATTTGATCTCCGGCCTCTCTTTCTAGGTCTAGTTCATAGCCTGCCGAAGGCTTGACTTGACGGATCTTGATAACTAATTTCGTGAGTTCCGTTAGAAAAAGAAACATTCTTGTCAAAGTAAGCTTGGTCTCTTTGTCATAGACCTTGGAGTAGAGGGTGGAGTCTTTGATATCCTCGACATGAAGAGGAGAAAGTTCAGGTAAGTATGGTTCCATCTTGGTAATGTTTCGCGAACTGAGAGAGATCGTCAATTCTCGAACGGCACAGGCCCACTGGAGACGCTTGAGAGGCTTCCCGCTATCCAAGGGGCCGGTGGATGGCCTTTCGTGGTCATGTGAGATTTCCTTGATCATCGTCGTAGCAAGAGCGAGCCAGTACGATGTCCTCTGAAAAGACTTTCGGTACGGCCTTGGTGAGCGGTACGATAGTAGCAGAGCGGCGCCAGCGAGCGCAAATCTGTCCTCCTCCGTCCCGAAGTCAAAGAGCAGCTAGGCAAATGGTTAGTCTCGGGAATGAAGCTGTTTGAATGACTTTGCTCCCCTTTCAGACTTACCCGTGCCTTCTCGAAAAGTGATTCTTGTGCTTCGGCGACGGAACTATAACCGAGCTGGCGGACATGATCGGCCGGGACAAACTAAAGCTTGTGATTCAGTCGGACTCGCAAACGAGGATGCAATTTGGGCGCTACTCACCGGACAGGCCGCGAATAACATGGATCTGTGCAACAGGAGGCTCATGTTCTTCAAGCCATGCTCGTATTCTGACCAAGACTCGTCTTCGGCTAAGACTGGCAGGAATGGGTGGACAAAGAGGAAATATGCCCTGAAGAAGCCTTCCTGCGCCGACTGAGGAGGAAGAGCAAAGACTCCCTTCCGAATGAGGTAGTTCAAGTCCTCTTCAGATAGATGAGACAGGCTGCAGGATCCTACCAATGGTGAACTGGGAGGTATGGAGTCACCTAGCCAGTCGACCGG
The DNA here is from genome assembly GCA_003934905.1 of Neonectria sp. DH2. Taxonomy (NCBI): domain Eukaryota; kingdom Fungi; phylum Ascomycota; class Sordariomycetes; order Hypocreales; family Nectriaceae; genus Neonectria; species Neonectria sp. DH2. The sequence goes on along the minus strand of RQWH01000018.1, from coordinate 415,865 downwards.
GAGGACGCTATCAGAGACGGGGAGCTGCTGGGAGTGAAGCTGAGAGAGGAGATCAGAGGCAGAAAGCCGCGAGTAGCCCGCCTGATCAAAATCAAAGGATGGCTGGAGGAAACCCGACTGCAATGAGGCGTCCCCTGGTGGAGAGAGGCCCAGCCCGGCGGCATTGGATTGAGATGCTAGACTGTCCTCCGGCCATAGAGCTGAAACACTGAGCGCGTCCTCACTGACTGCTGGGAACTGCTGGTCATTGATGGGCGTTGGTAGTCTCGTGGCTGATGCCGCGGACCGCTGGGGCTGTCTGCGTCGTCCTGCTGTCGCGGTACTGCGTCTGTTGCTGTTCCGGCCGCGATGTCAGTGGTGGCGCAATGAGCGGAGGGAGCGATATAGCTGGCCTTACCCGTTCTCCTGCTTGGTCATTACGCAGCTGGTGCCCTCCAGCCTACATCTGATGCAGGGAAGTCGAGTGATGACATCGCACCGGATCTTTCGAGCGCGGCACGCTTGGCAGGCTGCGGACGCTCGTTTGCGCTCGACGGACCGGCCGGATCTAAGTGCGGCCGAAGACATTGTGTTGTATACTTGGGTTTCTGGTCGGCAGCCGCCAAGAACGGTTTTGTAGAACGAAGCTTTTCTTTCTTGGTTAGGGGGTGAACCAGAGTGATGCGTCTTTTGGCACCTCTGCCTCGGCTGGACCCGCTCGCATCTCGCTCGCACCCCGCTGTCTCTCTCTCGGCAGGCCCGGCCTGACAGAAAGAAGACGCACGTTTACTCCATAGCACACTACATCCTATCCTAGTTGTCGCGCAGTATATGCACAAGGTGTATACATGAGTATTATTCTGAGTCATCTTATACTCTTTATCGATGGGTTTCACATCCCAAATGAGCCTGGCTCTCGCTATTCGAGAGCGAAGACGGATACTTGGAGGCACCGCAGCCCTGAGCTGAGAGCTTGCTTCTCCGCTACATCCGTGACTCCGCATCGTTCTTTCAAAGAACCTTCAGGCCCTGCACCGGTGGCAGCCACTTTGCCCGGTCAGCGGGGAACCCCTCATGATCGGGAGTCTCCACATCCGCCCCGAGCTCTCCGTTGGCACCATCCAGCGTCCCCGTTTGAACGACCCACAGGTCCTCCGTCTGGTCGGTGTGCAGGTTCTTCCACAGGTTGGAGGAGCAGGTGTCGCAGAAGTAGACGGTGAGGGGACTACCGAGTATATGCTGTCGGGTGTACGACTTGAGGTGCTCTTTCCCCTGTGTTATCTTCAGCGTGTCCTTGGGAACCATGGCGTTGACCGTGAACGCGCTGCCCGAGATCTTCTGGCAGGTCACGCAGTGACATTGCACCTATTGGTGTCGGTCAGCTTTTCTCCCGCAACAGACTCGGCCTCCATGGATAGAAAGAGGGAGACAAACCCGGTACACCGGAGTCCCATTGTATTCATATTTGATCTTCTCACACCAGCAGCTTCCGGCGGGCATTCTGGAGGATTCGAGGGTTGGTGCAAAGTCTAGGGTTCAGGAGAGTAGCATGTATTGCGTGGAATTGTGTAGTTCCGGGACCTCAATGGCGAGCAAGAGGCAGTCTTTATCTCTTCTCCCCAAACTAGCCAACACAGCACCTCGATTTGTGAGGCCTCGTCAGGGGAAACTGGCGAGGATCTGGTAGGCGCGGGCCATGGTACACGGCCCGCGGGCCGGATCTGTCACGAGTCTCCGCCATTTGGGGACACTTCCGCGGGCCGAGCGTGATGATGATGCTGATACTGTGTCGCATTGGGCAGATACAAGTGGGCTAAGCGGCTTTCTAAGACTTCTCGGCGTCGCCTCGCTGCCTGCCCAACATAATAGGCACGGAGGAACTACATGATAAAAATGAAGCAATGGCCGGGCGGTGTTGTGAACAAGACATTCCCGCCGCAAATCTTAAAACTTCAACTAATACTTCAAAACCTATCCCCGGACTTAGCCGCCCTCCACCACCATGGACCTCAGATCCGACCGTTCACTCAAAGGCAAGGTCGCCATTGTCACCGGGGCGGGTTGCGCCGGAGCAGGATTTGGAAATGGCCGTGCAGCCGCATACTTACTGGCCGAAGACGGCGCCGCCGTGGTCTGTGTCGATCGGCAGTCCGACTGGGCGCAGAAGACAGTTGAATACATTGAGACCTACGCCAAAGGGACTGCAATCGCCTGCACTGGCGATGTCACGTCAGAGGAAGATGTGAAGCGGATCGTTCAGACGGCCATCGTCAAGTTTGGCCGCCTGGATATCCTCGTCAACAATGTCGGCGTCGGTGGCTGCAGCGGCACTGCAGTAACGCTCAATATGAGGGAGTGGGAAAGGGACATGACGATCAACGTCTCGAGCATGGTCATCATGTCCAAGTACGCCATCCCCGCGATGCTGAAGAATGAGGGTCAGGTCAAGGGCAGCATCGTCAACATTTCCTCTGTTGCAGCCCTAAATGGAGGAATGACGAATCTGCTTTACCCGACCTCCAAGGGAGCCGTTACAGCTATGACCAAGAATATGGCGTACCAACACGGAAAGGAAGGGATCCGAGTCAACTGTGTGTGCCCTGGTAAGTACACTTCAAAGTCCCAGCCCCCGTTGTTTTACATCCGATTCTGATGAGGGATTATCCCAGGTTCCGTTTGGACACCGATGCTGTTCGAGCATCCCGTCTTGACAGAGGATATGGACGTCAGCAACGCTGTACGGAAGACGCGTGCCGAGGGGAACATGCTTCGAACCGAAGGATACGGTTGGGATAGCGGCTATGCAGTGCGTTGGTTGTCAAGCCCTGAAGCAAGGTGGGTGACTGGAGTGATCCTACCAGTCGATGCCGGTCTCTCTGCCACCATCCAGCTTGAAGTGCCACAGGCGAAGTAATGCCTATAAGAAGAGTGTTATTTTAGAGCCAATAGCATCGCTGTTTCTCAGATATCTTGTAGCAGAGTCTATGAAGTCTGCAACTTATACCTCGTAGCTTTGACAAGACCTTCTCAATACGAAGCAGGTAGACCTGGTCGTATTAGCCATGGCTTGTCTAAATTATTTTCGATGGGCACAACGTAGTCCCCCGTGCAGAACGACGCCGCATCTTGAATGTGAGAACCTTTTTACCATACCGCACCAATTACTCGATAGCCCACTACAACCGGGGTTTCACTTGTTTACATATTGCTATCTAAATCTAAACTTGGCTACCGATCGCCAGTTTCACGTGTAGGGAAGGGGAAGAAGGCTGACAAGAGTTGTTGTTTCGCTGGATCAGCGACTCAGTCTCCTCGTCGCAGCAGCGGAAATGGACGGCTCAGTAATAATTGATTTGGTACATAGCCCCCCATCATGGCATGTTGCCGGTTACGCTTATTGAAACTCTACCGGTCAATGCATAGCGCCTCGAACTGAATCAGTCAACGCTCCTGTATCTCCCTCCCCGCATGCTAGACTCGGGTATTCGGCAACGAAGTGGGTGGCTAGAGCAGAGCCATTGTTGCACTCGCCTAGTAAATAAACGGGACAATGGTCGTTGCCTGTCAGAGGTTACGGGGCAGGTGTGACTCCATGATTTTGTCACATTAGCCTAGCCAGTCCCGCTTAAGAGCTTGAAAGGAAAGTAGCATTCAGAGGTGACGACGGAGGCCCCCGAAGCGCGGCCCGCGGGATCGTCTTCGTGCCGGGATGGCGCCTTAATCCTCCCCTGATCCCCACAATCCTCTTACCTCAGATTGGGTCCCCGTGTGGGACCCGATCGAAACTGTTCCGCGGCCCGCCACCTCACCGACATTAGTGGCCTGCAACACCTTGCGGCAATCCGCGGGCGCTTCAAGTGCTCTCCATCACATGGTATCCAATGGATCCGCTAGGTCGAAATGGTACTCTGCTCTAATGAATGATTACCTATGAGCATATACTATGAAGGGCGCGTACACATCGGACACACATATTATATATACGGACCCCGAGAGAAGTACAAAGTCTCTGCAATCTAAGTCCATACTACGAGTTTAGTTCTTTGATCTCTATATTTCACTCTCTGCTCTCCATATCATGGGTTCTCAATACACTGTCCAGGCTGAAGCCAAGCGCCTCCTCGACCGTCTCCTGAACGATCCCAAACTTTATGTCAATCCCGAGGTAAAGGCAGCAGCGGAGAGCGTCGAGTTTACTGGATGCGCCAATCCGTGGCTCCCGGTCCCGGTCAAGTTCAGCGAGTCCATCTCGGCCATCTCAGCGTTTGTTGGCGCAAGCGCTGCTGCTGTGGCAGAGGACCGCTACGGAATCAAGCAGGGCATCGAAGTGAACACGTAAGACACCTTTATGGAAATACTATCAATGGGACGAGCTGACGTGTCATATCCGGCGGTAAAGTGACCATGCCTCCGTTTTCCTGTTCGGGTTCTTCCTGCCAAACATCGATGGCAAGGGAGTTACAGCAGCATCGAAGGTCATCGCGGACAACATAGCAGAGGCGGATAAAAACGACCTTTTCAAGCCGATCCACAGAGCCAGTACAAATCAATACAAGACGAAAGACGGGCGGTATTATCATACACACGGATCAATGAATGCGAAAGTCCTCATGAAAATGTTCAACATTCCAGAGCAGGACGTCACTATCGAGGAGGCCAGGAAAATATATGCAGACAAGGTAGCTCAGTATGATGCCCAAGAGCTCGACCACCTCGAGAACGAGGTCTTTCGTCAGGCAGGAACTATTTGTTATACACCGGAAGAGTTCTTCAACACAGAACATGTAAGTAGATACGTGTTGCGTCGGCTACCCTCGTGGCCATCGCCGCTCCTTCGCCGCCTCTTGGGATGACCTGTTTGTGCTAATCGGATTTCATATTCCAGGGCAAGATTGCAGCTCAAGAACCCATCGCCGGCATTGAAGAATTGCCCGCACCTCAAAAGCCTTGGCCAAACCCAGCCCATGTGTCCGGTTTTCGACCTCTCGATGGCATCCGGGTAGTCGACCTGTCTCGTGCCGTTGCAGCTCCCACAGTCTCCAAGATCCTGGCTGCCCTCGGCGCAAGTGTCATCAAGGTCTCCTGTCCTTCGCTTCCCGATACGGGCATTGCGTTGGTGGACGTCAATGCCGGGAAGCGGGATGTCAGTATCGACTTGAAGACGGAAGAGGGTAAGGCCCTTTTCCGCACCATCATCCGAGACGCGGACGTTCTTGTCGACGGCTACCGACCTCATGCCATTGAGAAGTTGGGCTTTGCCTCAAAGTCACTGCGAGACCTCAATCCCTCCCTGATCTATGTCCGAGAAGACTGCTACGGTTACAACGGTCCGTGGGCTCACCGCTCTGGCTGGCAGCAGATTGCTGATTGTACCGTCGGTATTGCGATGATGACGGGAGAATTCTTGGGTCTGAAAGAACCCATCCAGCCACTCCTTCGTAAGCACATCAGACCCACGTGAGAGTAGACGGCTGTCCGCTGACAAAATTCATTTCAATAGCGAACGCGGACTACCAGACTGGTGTCCTAGGTGCGGGCTTGATTATCCAAGCTTTGATGAAACGCACCAAAGCTCCTGTCACTTTCGATATCGACCTTTCCTTGTGTCATTACAACATCTGGTTGTACCGCGCGGAGCCCTACACCTTGGAGCAACAGGCTGCTATCCGTGCCCTTCACCCTAACTTCAAGCCTCGTCACACTACTGACCTACCGGAAATTGCTGGCATGTTGATGGAATCTCTCAAGGAAGCTCGGCCGGGCCTCTTCGAAAACCCGGATTTCTATGAACAGATCTCGGGAAAGGAATGGGGCGATGCGCGCCCCATTAATATTATCGGCGCTCCTTTTAAGCTCACAAAGTCCACTGTGGGCTTCTTGGTTCCCTCTGGAAGACGTGGCTGGTCTAACGATAACCCTACTTGGACTACCACTGTCGTGTAACATTGACATTGGAGCCCTTGTCAAAAGTGCCTAGGATCTTACTCACTCGTTATTGGGCGCGGAAATATGGCTTGGTTCCCGAGTGTTCCTGGCTGCGAATATGTATGTTAACTATCAGACGTGCTGCTAAAAAGGTACTCGAGGCATGCTGCACGGCCTTTCCGTAGACCAACTTAACATTAGGATACTGTTTTTTCAACCACGAATGAAACACCATAGCTTGAGTCCATTTAGTTTCTGTCTATCACTCGTAATGTGACTGCAATGTAAACATCACCCTTCTGACTGGTACGTAGTCTACATGTTCGCTACGGGCGATATCGACGCGGAATTGGGGCAGTTTTGCATTTTACACATCGACACGCCACCCACAGACGAGCATACGTGTCCCCAACCACCTAGGAATCATCTTGCAATATCCTGGCCTGGATCGTTGAGAAAAGACAGGGTCTCGTCTTCTGATGTTGAATGTATGTCCGAAATACCTCCTATTCCTCCACGCCAGGGTCATCGCCCAGTAGCTCTCCTTTTTCCCTATCTGCGCTGCATCCTATATATACTTATGATATTATTATTATTTCTATTTTCTTTTTATACTATTTAACCTTCAGCCCCTTTTCTAAGTATTTAAATACAATAGTCCTTAGTAGCACACACCTAGAGAAGGGGCTAAAGGTTAAACAGTATAAGAAGAACACAGAAAAAATAACAGTATAATAGGCTTAATACCCAAGCCTAAGGCAACAATGACTCGAGAAGATAAAAGTTTCTGCTGTTAAGTTAAGGTGTAAGTTTTGCTGCCTCAATCAGCTAGAAAAGCTAGATCTTGGAAATAATTAGGTTCAAAATCCAAACCTCTACCCCCCCGTTACGCTCAAGCAAAGGAAACACGTGATTCAGCGGAATCGCGGATAAGCAGAAACAGTAGTCCAAACAGTACTACTGGATATGGTATTGAGAGCTTGGTCAGGCCAACGATATTTTTGATTCCATGCGTAAGAAGCCCATGCTTAATAAATTAAACTCCGGTATCCCCCAATGCCCTTTCTTTGTCACATATAGATGTTTCCTGCCGGTGCGCATTTTCGATGGCCGATTGTATCTGCTCTCCGAGAATGATGTCGAGCTTCTGTTTGTTTTTGCGGTTAGTAGGTGATGTGAGGTGTGTGTTGAAGACCTCTCAGAAGGCCATGGGTTGTTACATACCGGGCCTTCAAATCGATGCCCGTACACCAGCCAATATACAGCGATGAACACAAAGAATATCCCAATTACCACGCATACATAGTCTAGACTATTAGCACTCCCGAATTATGTTATAGTTCAATGATGCAACTTACTCATCGTATCTCCTGATACTGGCAGACCCAGAGGAAAGCAGAAAAACTAATCAGAATATTAGTGTGGGAACGGGTGAAGAAAAACCATGGCCTGAACGCACAATTGACGTGATGACGACGAACAAAGCGGCGACCCAGTTCAAAGCATAGCCCAAGTTACCAAGCTTAAAGTGAGTGGAATCGTTTTGATGCTCTTTCAAGACTGCTCTGCCTCTGACAAGCAAGACGATCACGGGAAGCGCGTACGACACGTTCAGAAGAATCGTACACGACGCAACATAGGCACTGAAGGCAACGCTCGGACCCAAGTAGAGCAGACCAAAAGCCACGTTGAAGACGAAGCAGAGCGTGATGGTGCGGACGGGCACATCAAGCCCAGACTGAATGTGGGAGAAGTAACCGTGGAAGACGATGCCCTTGTCTCTCGCCATGGAGTAGAGGAGTCGGCTGGCACTGGTCATGCTGGCGTTGGTGCCGTTGATGAAGCAAATTCCCAGCATCAGCGTCAGTATCGTCGTAGCTGCTCTGCTTCCTGTTGCCTGGTAGATGAGTTCCACGATGGGCATCCCGGTGGACGTCGATATAACCGTCGTAGGATCTGTAAGGCAGAACAGCATGATGAGAATAAAGGCAGTTCCACTACTGAAGTCAGCGTTGTTACAGCGAGTTGGGTTTGGCATCCGTACGTGACTCCTCCAACAGCAATGGCATATACCATGGCGCGAGGCGCATCTCTTGCAGGGTTCGGCATCTCCTCCGCCATGTGAAGGACAACATCAAATCCGATAAGCGATAAGGCAGATTGGAGAAGTCCAAGAACCCAGGCCATCCCATCGGGCCAACCGGTCTCGTTGCTGAAGTTGGTGAAGACGTAATCTGCGTCGGTCTTCTCTGACATGGCAAGGAGTACGATGCCGATAACCACAACGCCCAAGATGGACCAGAATACTATTCCTCGTCAGCTTTGTAATGACCATCAGTGAATGAAAGTTACGTACAAGCTGCGTCATTCCATCGTCCCAGGATCCGATTTCCCCAAATATTCCCCGCCGTGGCGAAAGTGAGAATGGCCAGGAAAATGAGGTAGGTGCTCCACTGCGTAACAACGAATCGCTCGCCCGAAGCCACGACAGCAGCTGCGCAAATGAATAAAGCTACCATGTGGATTAGCACGAGTAATGGGGAGAGTTTGAACCTAGTCATACCTGCAAAGAAACCTTGGACTGTGACTACGACCAGCCATCCAGCAATGTTGGTCCAGCCGACTACGAAGCTCTACATTCGATATGTTAGTCCACCTAGAGCATGCCTTTCATCATCAACGTACCATCGGTCGCTTCCATTTTTCAGTGCACAGCGCGTAAACGAAATGATACTGACCACCAGCAGTCGGCCAGATGGCAGCGAGTTCTCCCAGGCTCGCCGTGAGTGCAAAATTGCAGACAACACAAAATATGAAGCCGTACAGAAGGGACACGGCACCGCCGGAAGGGAGAACAAGACCGATGGACCCCGCGAGGGCGATCCAGGTGCTACAAGCTTTGAGTCAGCTGCATCGGTGGGATCGACTGGGGAGCACATACTTGAGGATAGCGAATGCCATGGCAACCATGGTGAAGCTCGATAGGCGGGGCCGTAGTTGCCCTTCGCCGGGGGGCGTGCTACTTAGAGCCATGTTGAGGTTCGAGAAAGCAACGGGAAGTGCTAAGTTGAGAGGTGCATGTTGGAGAAAGTAGTTACCAGTTTTGCTGGGCACGCCCTCTATTTATGGTTCAGGGCCAACGGGCTTGTAGGTCGTACAAAACGCCTCTTATCTACCCGGTGCTGGACTGAATCGCCTCGGTAATGAGGAAGCGTGCCACAACCTCGCTAACACCATCGACATATTGGAGTCTTGCGTGCTACAACGGTGATACAGACAGCTGTATGGTGAAGTGATAAACGCGCGTAGATAATCATCGCGTTCTGATAGCGAGCAGCTGATGCTGATACACCCTCCAGTGTAACCAGATGCGGTAATATTCCGAGAAACGTCGCAAGTCGTCCCCAGGCTGCAAAGTGCGGGGTGCAGTAGCTCCCTTTCAAATGAAACTACCAACCCCGATTAGGAAATTTTGCGAGAAATGCTCACAAGCGGGAGGATTCGTAGTATGTGTTCATTGATACCGCTTCAGAAATGCCGTTGTAAACCTGGAAGCTCTCGAGGAAATTCCTCAATAGGCGTCGGAGATAGCTTTGTTAGTTCCCGAGACATCACAAACGTGTGTGTCGTTAAGTGACAGCTTTGCGTCAATTTAATACGAATCAAAACCAGAGCCAGTTGTACCTAGGTGGCTGTATACATGCCATGAATTCCAGAAGCCAGGCAATGAGTTATGTCAGCGACAGTATTGATTGCACCATCCACCACCCCCATGATTCGCCTTCACAGCCTAATGCATTGACTCAACGTCTCGTGGAGGGTCGTTCCACGCCGGCTTCCGTAACGTTCTCGTTGCTCGGCGCTCAAACCATGATTCAATGCCCTGAATATGTTAGAATTGCCTGCTCGACGCTCTGAGGAACCGAGTACGAACCGGATTGTACTTGAATGTAAGCCATCCAACAACAGTCAGTGTCAGAGTGATGCCTGCAACGAGCATATACCAACGCCAGTCCGGGTTGTCTTTAAATAAATCGACATTCATGCCGAAGAGACTCTATATATGAAGATAGCTGGTTAGCTCTCTGAAGAACGCAGCAAGTAGGATCAAGCTTAAAAGACTCACGGAAGCAAACATTGCCGGTAGAAAGATGAACTGTACTGATTAGCTTGTGGTAGATAGTATGATTCAAAAGGACTTACAGTGATCCAACTCAGCCGTTTCATACTCGTCGCGATGCTAGTGGATCGGTGAGCCTCGGTAATTGATACCCAAGCGAATTCCTATTCATGTTAGAGACAAACAAATCACATTTCAGTGTACTTACAAATTGCAGAAGGTCCCTCACTGTTTGGTCGAGCTGGCTGAGACGATCGTTGACTTTCTGTTCTAACTGGACGAGCGCATACTGGATTTCCTTTAGGCCATGCCCTCCATTGTACTGACGACAATATAATTTAGCAAGTCGCTCAGTGGATTGAACATGGTCCTTCAGCATGATCCGGAACTCAGTCCACTTCCGTGCATCCTCAGCCAGGCGATAAACAAGCTCGGAGCTTCGTCCCTTCTCTTTCAGTTGATCAAGACGCTGCACCAGTTAGCAACAGATAAGGCCGAAATCATTATGCCAGCAAAACTCACGCATTTGGACAAGTGGTCTTCCGCCTTGCCACAAAGTTTCAGCCATGTCCTCTCAAGCTCAGAAACGAACTGAATGTAAAATTCCGCACCATCTTCTGGGATCGCACTACCCTGCAGAGTGCTGAAGTAGTCTACAGCCCTCCAGCCCCTGTCGTCCGTTGAAGGAACAATAGCCCACATCACTCTACTCTCGCCCAGGTTAGGTATTGTGAAATGGTTTTGGCTACCTCTAAGGGTTTGAGGTTCTGCAGGCATGCATAGCTCTACATGAAAGCTTAGGCGTTCGGTAGATGTTTGTTTAAGAATTGACCGCCGCTGAGCGATTTCGACTTTGTAGGGCTGCAAGGTTATGTCTGACGCAGAAGCTAGTGACTGGGGCCAGGCTGAGAAGTCCTTGAATAGGCTTTTATATGTTATTCAGGGCTGGGTTCATCGTGGAGTTTATAGTCGAATAACTTACAAGAGGCGCCTCTTTGCGTCAGAGGCTACCGAGCTTTCGCCCAGTGCGTCTATTGTGCTGTTCCTTGCAAGAGGCAGCACAAATTTTCGCTGCTCGTTCTTTTCAGCCAGACATAAAACATCTGAATCTCGATATACTGTAAACCATTCGAATGCTTTGATATGTGCAGATTCTGCTCTGTTCTCAAGAAGCAGTTCAACAAAATCTGGACGACTCCTCTCGACGGCTATCATAAGTGGCGTCATATCTTGGTTGTCCTTTATGCCAACTGATGCGTTTTGAGAAATGAGGACTTTTGCCACATCTAGCCACCCAAACTGAACTGCGACATGTAATGGACTTTGCCTGCGCGAATTCAACTCATTTATGCCATAGCCAGCCCTGAGGATAAATTCCATGGTAGCTTTATTTCCCTCTTGGACTACCTGGTGCAATGTGTAGGTATCTCGGTTGATAAGGTGCCGTGCGATATCGAAGTGTTCTTTCTCTGCTGCCCACCTCAAAGGTGTCCATCCACTGCTGTCTTTGAGGTTGGCGTCGGCGCCTGTTTTGCTGATCAGTTTGAGATAGATATCCCAGTTCCCTTGCTCTGCCGCCCATGACAATGGCGTTCGGCCGTTGTTGTCTTTGCAGTTAATATAAACACCTTTGTGGTTGACTAGAGTGGACACAGCCCGAGAGTTTTCTGATTTTACCGCTAAAGACAAGGGCGTTTGCCCGTCGGTATCCTTGGAGTTCGGGTCGGTCCCATCCCTTTCCAGCAGATTTTCCAAGATATGTTCAAGTTGCCAACCGTCGGCTGTTGCAGCCCACGACAAGGGCGTCCGACCATTTTTGTCCCTAGAGTCCACTTCTACATCACGGAAACGAAGTAATTGTTTAACGATCTCCCCATCGCCGGTTTTTGTCGCCCAAGTCAGCGGTGTTCGACCGTCGTTGTCTCTAGAGTTCAGATCAATGCTTGTGTTTTCCAGCACATCCCCAACTTGTTGAGGGCTTCCTCTCTTTATAGACAGAGATAATGCCGTCCAACCGTCGTTATCCTTGGAGTTTATGTCGAGACCATCCGCGCCTAGTAGGCATCGCAAGGTCTGCCTTTTCCCTGCCGTTATAGCCCACGACAGTGGTGTCCGGCCGTTAGCATCCCTCGAGTTAATATCGACGTCACTCCGTTGGAGCAGCCTCTCCAAAACCCTGGAATCTACTCTCAAGGGCATGATGGAAATGAGCACCGCTGTGGCCCATGAGAGCGGCGTTCGACCGTCGTTATCCTTTTCGTCAACCTGGATCCCCGTTGCCTCCAGCAACAAGTCGACAGCCTCCAGATGCCCGTACTCCGCGGCCCATGATAAAGGCGTACGGCCGTTGCTATCTTTGCAGTTTATGTAGTCGTGACGCTCCGTAACTAGACGTTCGATTTCCTTCAGGTTTCTTGCTCGAATAGCGTCAAAGAGATGCTTTATTTCCAAATCGTCGCGAGATTCAAGACAGCCTACAGCCTCATCGCACTCGTGGCCTGCACGCATTTCACAGGCAGTGGCTGTGTTTTCAGCTGAGAGTGGCCACTAGATGTCTAACGCCTGTGCAGTGTCCAATTAGGCAGACGCGCAGTATTCCAGGCAAGCGCGGTTGTTGATGGATAAATCCCTGTGAGGAATTTGTTGATTCCAGTGGTAGATTGGGGAATGAACGAGGAGTGGTATGAGGAGAACTGCGACTAATTGCTTTGTGTGCTTGGTTTCGTGAACTCCAATTGTTCTGCGATTTCGAGGATGACGATTCAGTGCGATGAAAAAGGAGCAATTTGAATGTCGGGTTCCTGCCAGGCTGGTCGAAGTCATACGATTAGAGCAATCCCATCGTTATATCCGGTTATTGCTCTTATTTCTATCAGGCTGCGCTGGATGAAGCGCTCTCGTTGGTCGCCTTATTTTGGCCTCACTAGCTACATACACGATCTCCTCCCTGCGCGTTGTGTTTATCCTAGATGAAAGCACTAAGATGCTCCTTCTTGGAATATAGTCTATGGAAGAGCTCTCTAATATTCTCGTTAGTCGCTTCCAAGCTCCTCAATAGGCCCATTTCGTACTTCTTCTGCCAGTCTCGACCGCCTGGATCCAAGTAATCCCGACCCTGATAAGCATAATAGTCCCCGTTGAACATTGTCGACCTTTTACAGTACTTTCCATTTGAGTCGCACCCTCAAGCACCCCAAACTCCATCATGGCTACCATCAATGGCAGAAACGTCGTGGGGGAGGTTCCGGCTGAAATTTGGTACCATATCTGCTCGTTTCTCCATGTCGAGGAATACGACCAGTACGGGTTTTGCCACGAAGAGTCCCTCGGCCGGGAGGACAACATGTATAGCCCGGAGCTTCTTCAAGCGCTACTACAGAATGATCCAGACGGCAGTCCACCGATGCGGCCGGGATCTCCCCGGAGGGATCCTTTCCCTAGTTACAGCAGCGTCATCAGCGAGTTCCAAAGATACTACCCAGATGCAACTCCAAACCCTAAGCAGGATCTGTGCAACTTTCGCCTCGTCTGCAAACAGTTCTCCATCATAGCAACACCCTTCACGCACCGACACCTTTGCTGCTTTCTTACAAGGAAGCATCTACGGAAACTAAACTATGTCGCCAAGCATCCGACCATACCCAGAACTATCAAAGCATTGCGATATTACGCAACGGATTACGCACAATGGGACAAAGTGCCCAAGGAGACCTACAATTACGGTCACGACACATATGTCAATCCCCAGGCCCTCATGGCGCCCATGGTCGACTTATCTCTTAAACCAGCCGACTATGCACAATATTCTGAGATATACACGGAACAGAGTGAACTGAAACGCGACGACGAAGACATAATGTGCTTTTCAAGCGTGTTCCCTCGTTTTCAACACCTTCAAGCCATCGACATCCTCTCCGGAACCCGGTTGCTGAGGCGCGATAGAGTCAGTGGCCTGGAGTATGACCACTTGGATCTCCGTGAGATCAGTTGGGGTGTCAGGGCTCTCGAGACGGTACTATCCGCCGTGGCTGATGCAGGGATTACGCTCAAGAGCTTTGAGGCCGGAGTGTTTTACTGGATGTTTTTTGACCGAGACCGCACAGAGCTGGATCGTTTATTTCTTCCCTTGCGGCAGTTGCAGTGCTTGGAATTGGTCATGTGTGATCGGGCGGCTGACTGGTACGATCTTCCGGCTTTGATGAGGACGGGTGTCATACGGGAGCTGCTTGAGCCTATGAACAAACTACGCAGCTTGGTGATCAAGCTACCTCCCGTGTTCTACAGAGAAGCCAGTGTCACGGCCCGACTGTTCGACATTATCCCACCGTTCAAGTGGGAGCACCTAGCGAGGTTATCGATACATGACGTTGAGTGTACCAGTGAGGATTTGTTGTCAGTCTTGTTACGTCACAAAGATACCCTCCAGAAGCTATGCCTAGGCCGCATAGTCCTTCATTCTCCTTCATGGGAGTCTGTTCTTCGTATCATCCGAAATGAGATGCGCCTAAAAACAGCATGCTTGTGCAGCGAGCTTTTTGAGATTGATCCTGAAAGGCCTGCGGGGGATAACAACAACAATGTTCGGAAATACTGGACGGCCAGATACAGTGACGAACATGATAACCTGGAGTACAAAGAGAGCAAGTATTCATTGGTTTTTGACCTTAATGAATACTGCTGTGGGCGTGGGTCTGATGACGAGATCCTCGTCCAAGAGAACGCGGTTATTTACGACTTTCAGGTACAATAGTGGAGGATCTATCGGAGTATTGAGATCGGTCTCAAGTGGCAGCCACATTGACAGCTCGCTTAAAAAAGCTCCCATGTAGTTAACTCTTTTCTGAGCGTTAGTTAAGAGTGTCTTTATAACAGCAAGCGGCGTATTATAACCAGGTCATCAATATCAGAATAAGGTTCGGGTCCTCCATTGACGTTGAGAATATTTATCTTCTATTTGCTCACCTTTACATCACATGTGGATAGCTTATGAGTCATAGCCGCCTACAACTTATTCTTGACCCACCTCCTTGTATTAAAGACTCAAGTACAAAATCCTCATACGGTCCGGTCCTACAGCGTCAATCAGCCAAATATGCGATCTTTCAACAAGTAATCTTATAAAATACTAGTATAATCTCGTTTGAGTAGGAACAGTGACTTGTGTGATACAGCCATGTGAGTGTCCGGGTGACTGTTCTAAAGCATCAGAATAACACTAGCGAAGACGACATTATTGACAATCTCAGTAACATCGAGGGAACTGTCATCCGCATCCGGCGACAATGAGTGTCCTGTTTTTACAACGAAAGAAAATAGTGACTAGTCAGTGAAAACTTGAGCTGCCATTTTCATCGCGGTAATAATTCTCGTATTGCCAATATTTGTGAACAAGCACAGGCTGGATTCTTTCCCGCCCTTGAGTACGGGAGCGCGCAAGAGTTGACGAACAGAAACGTAAAGCCTAGCTGGGTAACATCAACGAGGCACTTGTATTTGGCTACTATATTAAGCGTATGGGCTTTAGAGCATCGGATTAACTCAGACGTGCTGCCCAAGCCATGAACTCTGGGTTGCAGGGTAGGTTGAAGTCTCATCACGTAATGGCTGGCATCACTGTTACAGACGAGATGTGATGATATTTATTTTATCCTCCTCCTACGTTCAAGAGATTGGAAGAAAATCACCAGCATTCAATAGTGCGTGCATGTTTGCCGACCAATCCAGCGATCTTGGAGATGGAAGCGATGTTACATTATGAAGACCATCTCGGAGGAACTGTTAACAACTTCTGCAAAGACAGCATCTCAGCGCTCAACCAGGGCGTAGGCAAACCGTGGAGGATGGAAAGTGGAGGCTCTACTGGTTGTCGGACCAACATAGAAGTATCGTGTGAATGTACGAGGCCCAGCCTGAAGGCAAATAATGATGGTGGGTATGATAGACTTCTGCGCGTCAACTAAATAATAACGGAACCCACTCTAACACAACAGTTTCCGAAAATGAGTGGCACTAAGAAAGAAAGGCTACGATAGCTGGCAACCAAAATGGCAGGAGGATCTTCAACAGTATCCAGACCACCGAATCTACCACAAGTCAAACGCAGCTGCAGAACCTTCATCATCCGCAAGCTCTCCATCCATAATCCCATACACATACGCCTCTCCCACAAGCAAATACCCTCCTTGGTCACCGGGCCGCGGCCTCAGAACAAACGGCGTATTCCCGCCAAACAACAAAACCACAATGTCCCCGGGCTCAACTTCGCTTGGACTAATTCCAACGTGTCCATTTTCGGTGAAAATAGGCCGAGCCATGAAGTTGTAGCCCATACATGCCTGATATGAATATGTCTCGGCCATCATATCGCTATCCATTACCTTGGAAGCGAGAGCTGTGAACTGCTTCTCCGAGCGCTCTGTTGCCCGGACAAAGTATGGATTGGATTCTTGAAACTCCTTGTCTCCGATTGGAATACGCCATACTGCGTCTATCCTCTGGTTCTCTGGATACCGGGATTTCTCCAAGAAGGTTATGAGCTCGCGAACCATTGTACGAAAGACTGTCTGGTCGAAGCTATCGTCGATATCAGCTCGCCACACTGACCCAATGTCTGTGATGGTATCCACGAGAATTCCATGCAGACAAATAGACCCGGCCGGAATAGGCTTCGTGTCATCCGACTTCGGCTGACCTCTGGCGCCGGTTGCCTTGAACAGAGGCATTCCAAGGTCCTCACTCCATGGGTTTCGGACGGGAAGCTTCCAGTTCGGAACCCAAGAAGGTGACATGGCCTGTCTGGAGCGACACCACTTCAACATGTTGATATAGCCCTTTTGCAGTAGTCCTCTGGCGGTCGTCTCATAAACAGCTTCGGTACTGACGGTGTAGCTCGCCTTGAGTCCCAGCTCATCTGCGTCTCCAGAAATGCCCAGAAGACCCCATATTTTATCTCTTGGGTCCCCCGAGTTTAGAACCTGTGCTGTAGGGCGTACATATGCATTGTGAAGGTGTCGATACAGCGGTTCAGGCCCTTGTTGTCGGTATCTCCTCCGTCCTGATAGCGAACGACCAGCCGCGTCGCTGGGACTCGCAGTCTTCAACAGATCCCATGGTGTTTCTGCAGCCATCAACTCCTGCTCGGAGAATGGCCCTGGAATCCTAGTTATCCTGCCTGCTCGCCACTCGGATATCTCCCAGGATTGGAGTAAGCCGTAGAAAAGGATAATGGCATGAAAGTACTCGACTCTGCTGGAAGACGCGCCGCATAGGATGACCGCGTTTTCCGCCAGTGTCATTTCCTGCTTCACCCATACCCGAACGAAATACGGCCTATTGGTGAGTTCTGCCAAAGCCACCCTCGGCAATCGTTCGTCGACCCGACTCTCATCGCCTTCAAAGTCGGCAGCTTTTTGCATGAGGCTGAGCAAGTCGTCTCTTGTTTTCAACAGCGTCGGATCTTCTCCAACATCGGGCCATTTACTAAAGGTTTCAGGCCCAACATCGAGAATACCAGCGTCGGAGGCTGCTTTTCCCCACGCAGCAATGCCCTTGATCGCCCGATCACTGCCATCGGCGCTGGGGCCGAGCCAAGCGAGGACCTTTGTGGCCTGGCGATACACGCGAGCCATTGCCTGGACCTGGTACGACTTTTCCTCATTGTCAACCTGGTTGATGCAAATGGCGTCGATCCAGATCTTCGACCCGATATACTCGTTCAGATGCTGGAGACAGTCGTGGAGGCCTGGTGTTACGTTCAGGACCCGATCTTTGATGAAGACGCGACTGGTGAACACGGGGTTGCCCCATGTGTACGAAAGAGCGTGGTAGGTGGGATTTGAGTCAAGGGAGACGTGTTCAATGTCTAGTATGACTTCGGGCGCTAAGGAGACTAAGCGCAGGATGCGAATGCAGCCTGGTTCGATGTAGTCATACTGATACCGGGAAGTCATCGTTCGGCGCGGTTTCGTGATAGATCAGCAGTGATGTCGATGGTGATCAAATAACCACGAAGTGGGAATAATTGTCGTTAGGCCACAGCATTGATGAGACTGTGTTGCTTGTCTTGGGTGTCTTGATGAGCGGGGTATCAGAGCGAATGCATCGTGATTGGATAGCTTGGACACTACGAAGGCAACATAAGTACGGACGAACATTGGCCCGAATTCGTATCGTCACGTTGAATGCCCGAATTATGCGGCAGGCGACAAAGCATCACTTATCATGATCACGCCTGTCTAGAAGAGAAGTAATAGTATGGACTTTTGCGGAAAAGAGAGATCAACAAGTGTATTTCTTCATGTCATCTTGTATAAATTGATAAGAAAAATGGGAGCGGAACTGTATCCAAATGATTCTTAGAGAAGTCAGGTGAGATAAGAGACACCGCTGAAAGATGAGTTTAGTTGGTGGGTTGCACCAGCTTCAATCTCAGCCTGTTGGGGAGTCAGGAACGTCAAGCATAAAGCGGTTAAGAAGCGATTCAACATACTTTTAGTATCGCGAGACGGAACAGTAGATTTCCCAGATCGATTACGAGAAATGCAAGTTCGAAATCCTTTCGAATAATAAATTGTTGAACTTGAAGGGCTCCTTGTGCCGGTCTTGCTTTAATAAAGATTTCCTGGCCATTCGTATGAACGAGCCTCATAATCCACCACTTGATGCAGCTTGTATGAAAGTAGAGACGCATGTGAGGCTCATGGAGGACTGTTTACGTCAAACACGTAGAGTAAGATTTCTGTCATCCCATGCAGCTGGCCGCGTCAGCGAGGACGGGCAGGAGCATTCTCCAGCTGGTAATCCTCGAAGCTATGCCGAACTGCCGGAAGAAAGACTAGGATCCCGGATGAAATGTGCCATGTAGAGCCTACTACGCAGTAAAGCGGCCCCACCCAATAAACATCAAACAGACGATACCGTGCGACGACGACGGGATAGCATCAATCAACGGAGCTATTGCCTTATTCAGCCTTTTCGTCAATAAATCACTTACGTCTCATCTCCACCGAAATCAATTGTATCCCATGTCTTTGGGACGACGGTGGTGAAGATCTGATCGGATATCACGGCCGGAGAAATACACTTGGATCGACCTGGGTAGGATCCGTCTGGTATATGCCCACTCTAAGAAATATCCAGCAGAGCTAGCCCCGGACAGAGCCCCATATTCTTTTCTACATGCATGGGTGAAATGTGGAATAGATAAATACGTGTTTTCTAAGTCAGTCGTTTCTATAATCTTGTTCGTTTCAGAGTTTGCCGTTTAGCCTTAGCAGACGGAACTACATGCCGAGTAAGAGTATATAGGTTTTGCAATTCCAAGATGTTTAAACGATTAGAGCAGACTTCACGACTGGATCGTTTGTAACTCAATCTTTTCACTATTAAGTACTTTCACACTCTTTCACATATATCTCTCTTTAACATCCGTCTCGAATACGGACATCTTCGTTCTTTTCGCATCACTCACTCAACTTCACCATGCAGTACCGTCTCCTAGCAGCACTCCTTTCCGGAGCTACTGCTGTACTGGCGGCTCCGGCCCCTGCGCCCACTGCGTTGCCCGACTTGAGAAAGGCTATTTCCAAGCGTACCTCGTCTGGCTCCTGCACCTTCAGCGGTTCGGATGGCTACTCTGAAGCTAGTGCATCCAAGGCCTCTTGCGCCACAATCGTCCTGGACTCTTTAACTGTTCCCTCAGGAGTCACCCTGGACTTGACTAATCTCTCGGATGGTACCTCGGTCATCTTCCAGGGCGAGACGACGTTCGGATACACCGAGTGGGAAGGTCCCCTCTTTGCTGTTAGCGGTACCAAGATCACGATATCTGGTGCGGACGGCAACTCGCTTAACGGCCTTGGCGCTCAGTACTGGGACGGCGAGGGAAGCAACGGTGGCAAGACCAAGCCCAAGTTCTTCCAGGCGCACGACCTGACCGACTCGACTATTGAGAACATCAACATTCTCAACCCTCCCGTTCAAGTGTTTAGTATCAACGGCGTTCAGACGTTGAGCCTTACTGGCATCACCATCGACGCTTCTGACGGCGACAGTGGCGGTGGCCACAACACTGACGGGTTCGATATTGGCTCGTCTGACGGCGTGACCATTACCAACGCCAAGGTATACAACCAGGACGATTGTGTTGCCATTAACTCGGGCACAGTGAGTTGAATTGAATGCTGCATGCCTTGCAAACTAGCTGACATGATTCACAGAACATCGTCTTCACTGGCGGATACTGCTCTGGCGGCCATGGACTCAGTATTGGGTCCATTGGCGGCCGAGATGACAACACCGTCTCAGGTGTAACCTTCGAATCGTCCACCATCACCAACTCGCAGAATGGCATTCGAATCAAGACCAAGTCTGGACAGACTGGCACAGTCAGCGACGTGACCTACAAGGATATCACGCTCTCCAGCATCTCCGACTATGGTATCATCGTCGACCAGGCCTACGACGGTGACGAGGCCACCAACGGCATTACCATCAGCGGATTTACTCTCGATGGCATCACAGGTACTGTCGACTCCGACGCCGATGATGCCATCTACATCAACTGTGGTAGCGGAAGCTGCACTGACTGGACCTGGACTGACGTTTCTGTCACCGGTGCCTCCAACTCGTGCTCTAACCAGCCCAGCGGTGTCACTTGTTAGAGGAAGAAGGACTAGATGGCGCGGCTTTTCTGTGTAAATAATTCGATTTGATTCCCAGGGCTGGACCTGCAGGGTTGCATGGACTCTGGGCCCGCCACGATCCCCAGGGGCAAGAGGGTTGGGTTGTAGACCAACGAAATAAAAGCAATCCCTCATACTTTCCTGTTTCTGTCCATTGTTACTGTAGCTTTGCAAACCCACCTGGGAACTCAGGCTTGAAATTAAGACGGGATAAATACCGGCATCTCTCAGACCCTGCAAAACGCTCGATGATGCCAAGTAACTACGTGATTAATGTTACAAGGAACTCCTGGCTACAACTTTGCAACCGCCGGTATCTGTAGCACTAAATCACGCACCTTTTCAGCAGCACCGAAAGCAAAAAGATATCCCAGACTAGAAAACCCGTAGGCATGAATAATATTTCCCACCCTTTCCACACGTATTCCTCCAGTTCTAGAGGGTCGAAACCCAACAATGTCTTTGACGACATCACGGTTCAGATCGAGCTCGGAAAATGCACCGTTAGTCATGGAGTTGATGCGAGTGAGGATATCTGATCGAAGGCTCAGGTCGGGCTGAACTCGATTGTCCCCTGGCTGCGTTACTCCTCCGAGGATAACGCCGCCGTCCGATGCGCGTGGGATCACGTAGGTGTATTGCGATCCCTGAATGATCATGGCCTCGTCAAGTTTGTCTGTCTTGACAAACATGGTCTGCCCACGAATGCCGAGTACAGCTTCATCCGGGGCAAGGGTTTTGGCACCGAGACCGGAGGCATTGACGAGAGTCTTTGCACCAGTCAATGTTGCAAGTTCCTCCATCGATTCAAGTGTCTTGCAGGTGAATGACACTCCATTTCTCTTCAGTTTTTGAACGAGCCAAGGCAGATACTGGTTCGGGTTGACTACCAGTCCATCGTACAAGAACCCAAGAGTCACACCCGGTGGCAGTTTGGACTGGTCCAATTGTCGAAAGTTGGGTACTTCGGATTTGTACCATATTTCTGCATCCTTGGAACGGTCGTCGTAGAATTCAGTAATCTTGATTTCCTGGAAAAGCTTTAGCAATTGGGCCGTTTGTTTACATAGAAAGAAACATACTCTGACGCCTGATGCAGGATCGCTTTTGGCTAAGTCCTTGTACGCCCGCAACGACGTCCCCTGAAGGTCAGGGAACCCGACATCGGGATGCGGAGCGAGAAGTGCACCAGCCCTAAATCAAGTAAGACATTAAGTCGTAGATTGAAAATGCCAATCTGTTTCTTCTCACCATGGACTTGCCCATTCTGTTGACTCATCGCCAGGCAAATTTCGAGCAACAACGTGGACCTTGTATCCGACCTCGGAAAGCAGTAAGGCAACGGAAAGTCCTATGACCCCGGCGCCAGCGATGGCAACGTGTTCTTGGTTTGTAGAAGGCATATTGCTTGATGGAGCCGATGGATTACTTAATAAGATAATTGAGATGGTGATGAAGCTCAATGCTAGAGTGAAGGGAGCCTTTGCTGCATTCGCGGGGAAAATGTTGCTATCTGGGGCCGGCTAACTCTCGCAGACTCAAACCGACGGCGGCCAAATAGCGACTGCGATAACGCTAGTCTCTTTCAATTCGGGGGAGGTATTGAAGATGCTAGGGAAAATGGAAGGCTCCGCAATCCGGAGCTTAGTGCTATGGTATAGACTACGTGCCCTGACGGATGACGTCTCATGCTCCAGTTGCCGTCACGTATCCGGAACCTCAAACTCCGATCATCGGGGTCGGAAGGGCATCCCGATTCGAAAGATGCCGGCCAAGAAGCCGCCCACATGATCGTCGGGAAGGAAGCAAATATCATTGTACCCATTGCTGAACTGCATTCTTAAGATCAGCTTGATATAAATATCCGATTTCTCTTCTTAACGCTTAAATCCGAGAAGCATCAATGTTGTTCAGACGCAGTCACCTACAAGAATCTACCTTGATTCACAACATTCTCTCGCCTTTGGCACCTTGTTCACGCTCATATCTTTCCAATCCACGCCGTCCTTTCCGCCCGTCGCTAGCTGTTCCAGTTGCACTGTCTACCTTTTCCACCACGGCTAGACAACTCAAGATGGACTTCAGTGTGCTATCGGACAGAAATGTCAAGTCTCTCTTGGTCAGCTTCGGGAAGAGCGAAATATCGTCCATGACCAACACGCTCGAGGCAGCATTCTCATCATACTCCATCGACAATGAAAGTCAATACCAGCCCCACCGTCAAGCTGTAGCCCGACCAAACGGGCAAATCACTCTTTTCATGCCTGCGACTCTTTCCGACGGCGTCTCTGTCAAGATCGTCGGCGTTCCACCACCACAGTCGTCGCGAACAGCTCTTGCTCCTCCTCTGCGCGGCGTGCTTGTACTTTGTGACGAACAAGGCAAATGCATCGGAATCGTCAACTCCGAGGAGTTCACCGCGTTCCGAACCGCGCTCGGCTCCGTTCTACTATACCGATATCGAACACGGACTGATCACATTGTCATGTTCGGAGCAGGCAAACAAGCTCTATGGCATCTCCGGCTGGCCTTGGTTCTTCGGGGCGCGGATATTCAGACCGTCACTATCGTCAATCGATCCGCCAAACGCGCGCAGCAGATGATTGACCGCTTGCATCAAATGGATGATGAGGGTGGCATCAAGGCTGCGGCAAATGTCAAATTCATCATTGTCGACTCTGAATCTTTGCCAACAGCAAGCGCATTCCAAGACAGCACGCGCTCTGCTATTGAGCAGGCTGATGTTATTTTCTGCACTACGCCGTCGAAGAAGCCCGTCTTTCCCGCCGAATGGCTGACAAGCGAAGAAGGCCGTCGCAAGACTCGGTATATTTCCACTATTGGGTCGTATAAGCTCGACATGCAAGAGATTGATCCAGACCTTCTCCGGGCCATTACCACCACAAACCTCGGTTCCTATAGTCTAGGCCAGGATTCCAATCAACAGGGTGGTGTAATTTTGGTCGACAGTCGCGAGGCCTGTGCTCTGGAGGCGGGGGAAATTGTGGAAGCAAACCTGTCAGCCGACAAGATGCTTGAGCTAGGAGAGCTGGTGAATCTTCAGAAAACTGGCGACCAGAAAGTGCAGAAGGAATTGGATGCGTGGCTGGCAAACGGACTTGTTCTATACAAGGGCGTTGGACTGGGAATCATGGATTTAGCACTTGGGAAGTCGCTGCTAAACCTGGCGAGGGAACGAGACATCGGAAGTAGGTTGGACGAATTTTGATGCTGTAGTTGATTGAAATGTTCGAAGAAATGAATACAGTCCCTTTCCATAGTGTTGCAGTTGAATCAGCTGGCCCATTGAATGAATCGAAGTCGCAAACCCAAGAAATCACCAGTCCACGCCAATATCCGAAGTCATTGGAAGTGGGGGTTTTCGAACAGACTTCGCACCACGGCAGCGAACAGGCTGCCAATTCTCATGCTAGACATTTCCGAAAAGGCCGAGGTGGATCCTTTATCAGCGTGGACGCGGCACGCAGCTTTCTAAACGGCTATCTCAAATCCTTCATAGCCTAATAATTGCCGTACGTCATTACTGCTGACGCAACCGCCCGGAATACACTCCCGAGCTTTGCCCATCATCCCCGACTGGTCGAGCATCCTGCCTGAAACAGTTGCTTCCCGTGCCGCCAGATTGTTGGGTACTCCAACAGATCAAGTCGCTAGCTTGTTTATCCTGACCATGAGGGACAGAAATCTGTGGCAACTTCAGAGCGTGGTAAGAATGCATTGAAAGGAAAGGGTTATAGTCCCTTCGACATCACTTCTTTCGATCTCAATACGACCCAATTTCAACCATTGATCTTCAATCTTTGAGATCTTCCTAGTAGTAACCTCCGATACAACAAATTTCTTGAGCCTAGCTCCATTCTGTATGCCTAAAACTTCCATTGGTTGCACCAGTTCATCACTAGGCAAGGCGTAATCTCACTCAGCCGCTCCACTGTCGGACTCCGGGACTTTGCCCTCTCCATACTGAATTTCACATGCTGGTGTCCTGCTTGATCAGCGATAAGCATGCTTCGGTACGTATCAAGCAGCTTGATAGCCGGATTCTTGCTGATATTCTTCGTGTCGCCGGCGCTCTTCTCCAGCTTCGAGATCCAGTCTTCAAGACTGGTCAGTTGTTGGATCTGTCCGCCATAATAGTTCTTCACCGTGATTGCCAACTCTGACCATTTGACAGTGGCGGGGTTGACGGCGTGGAAGTATCCCGAGATCTCGGAAACTGGGACCTGTACTGTCACGCCTGATATGTCCAAGATGAGTCCCGCCATATCCTCAATCGGGATCCAGTTGACCACCTGACTTGGGCCGAGGTGGTTAGGCAAGACACCGAGGTGAACCGAGCTTGCAATGAGGCTGGGAATAAACTCATGTCGGTTCCATACGCCCCCGCTGCTCTTAGGACCTGCAATCTGCCCAAGTCGGATCGAAGCTGTTGGAACCCCGGACTCCTTTGCCGCTGCATCCAAAATGAGACTTCCGATAAGCTTGGAATGACCGTATCCCATTTGAGGAAGCGTTGGGTCCTCGAGTCGTTCTTCGGGCACTGACTCAGTTCCTGTCCAGCCACTGGCAGTACTGATACTCGACAAGAAGACTACAGGCACGAGTCTCGCAGAAGCAGCTGCAAGGTCGACAAGGTGTCTAACACCGCGGATATGCGGCTCAAAAGAAGCGACACTGATGTTGAAGTTGACGGGCCATGCATTGTGGATAATGCGATCAATCGTGCCTAGCAACTGCGTATACATGGTTTTGCTGATACCAAGCGTGGGAAGCGATAGGTCTGCTTCCAGAAACTCGACCTTTGAGAAGTCGGTGCCCAGCCCACGAGATGCACTCACCGAAGCCTGCCGAGACATGCTGCCGTCCTGGCCTCGGTTGACAGCAATGACTTTCTTAACAGCCTTCAGCTTGCAGAGATGGTCTAGCAGGTATGACCCGAGAGACCCAGTTGTGCCCGTGACGAAAATTGTCTGCCCTTTATGAAGAGGTTCTGGTCTTCCTGGGCGTGAGAGCGGCAAGTCTTTGGTGTACTTGGATAGCAGTTCCTTACATGCCTTTACCTGGCGGTGGGCATCAAGCTCTCTACTAATACCTTCTTGGTTGATAGTCGAGTAGAGGATATTAGCTAGTTCCCTTGCTGTGGGGTTTTCGTAAACGATACGAGTTGCCAAGATTTCAGGTCCGAGGCGAATGCCTACACCCTCAAGGCCTGTTTCGAGCATCTTAACGGTGCTAATGACTTGCAATGAATCCAGTCCAACATGGAAAAAATCCGTTTCAACGCCAAGACTGTGTGCCCCAGTCAAGTGCGTGATCAAGCCGATAAGGGAACTCGCCAGAGCCTCCTTGCTACCGAAATCCAAGTCGCTAGACGCACCAATACCGTTTACTTGCCCATTCTGGTAGAGTAACTCGATCTCTTTCTCGTGGAGCTTGACGGTTCCTGCTCGTAGCGTGGTACCTTTCGGAGTGCGCAAGAATGACTTCCCTGGCGGCGATACTCCGATCAGCCACTGTACGATCTGGCCGTGCGCGACGGTTTCTGCGTTGGCCTTTTGCACGAAAGGCCACACCTCTGCGATGAGTGCTTCAACTGCGTCATCTCCCTCGCATGGTAAAATAGGCTCTAGAAGCAGAGCCGCTTGGAATCGGTCTTGTCCCACGACCAATGCCCCTTTGACGGAAGGATGACCTACGATGATCTCCTCCATGGTCACTGGGTTGAGCTTCTCTCCGTTTGAGAAGACAATGACGTCGTCAACTCGGCCACAGAACATCCAGTGATCGGAAAAAGTTAGATGAGGCCTGTACAAATCCTTCGTCGACCATTCGTCCAGATCGGGGAATGTATAGAAGACGGCTTGATGACCAGGATCTCGAGCGTCTTTCCGACGAACGACGAGCTCATATAGGCCAGCCTCTCCAAAAGGGCGCCACTCACAGCCCATTATTAGGCTGTTAAAGATAAAGTACTGCCAGTTCTTCATGTTGGTTTGGAAGTGGATTGGGTAAGGGCAATATCTGGCCCAAGTTAGCAACCTGGTCAACAAAGAACACAATGCCATGGACATACTCGGTAGCTGCGATACCATTGGAGAGAATAACCCCGTGGTTGGTAAGAATTTCACCAGCCTTTTGCGCGAGATTGCCTACGTTGAGGATTTAGCCTCCCCTTCCACGGTGCTACTCGCAACTTCTGCTCCGCATGACTTACCTCCACCGAAGGCGACAAACTGCAGTTTCTTCAAGGCAGAAATCCCAGCCTCATTCGTGGAAATCTCTTCCAAGATGACAGGCGGCAGAAATGCTCCTTGAACGCCAGCATTATTTATACATTGGATTGCCAGGTCTGCGCTTAGAGGTCGGTCTGGAATACCCAGAGCAATTGTGACATCGTAAGCAAGAGTCATGCTTAAGAGTATTAGAATCCCAGCAGCATGGAATAGCGGCATAGCAAGTAAAATTCTCTCTGCTCGATCTGCCCAGGCTTGGTACTGATATTTGCCTCCGTGAAGCTCGGGGAGTTCCTGTAGAGCATCCGCGATGACAAAGTTGCCCTGTTTCACAACGATCGGTTTCGGAATGCCCGTGGAACCGCTGGTGTGAAGAGTAAAGGCCGGGTCCCACCTTCCCTCATCGAAAGTACGGTTATAGACAAACGGTGGAGATGTTGCTGCGAGCATCGTGTCAACGTTAGGGACGGTGACTGTCTGTATCTGGCGTTGCCCAATCCATGACTTTACCAAGGGGCTGAGCGGTTCAGTGTGCCAGAAGATTCGGCACCCAGTTTCTTCCAGAAGTGATTTCTGTGCTTCGGTGCTGTTGCGCG
Organism: Neonectria sp. DH2; assembly: GCA_003934905.1. Classification (NCBI taxonomy): domain Eukaryota; kingdom Fungi; phylum Ascomycota; class Sordariomycetes; order Hypocreales; family Nectriaceae; genus Neonectria; species Neonectria sp. DH2. The sequence goes on along the minus strand of RQWH01000018.1, from coordinate 388,309 downwards.
GCGATAGGAGAAATGCTTGGTAGCCTGCTTTGATACATCCCAGTACCATTACAACATATCGGACGTCGTTTGCCCCGATGTATGCGACCTGGCGAATTTGACCTTGAAACCCCGCCCCGTAGCTCTTTGTGATTTTCCATGCCACCGAGTCAACTGCTCGGGCAATTTCCTTGTACGTGACTGGTTTCCAGCCGTCAATCGGGTTGCTGGTCCTTGGTATGAGGATAAATGGTCGTGAGGGGTCAGTAGCCGCAGTGCTGTCAACAATGTTGATCATCAAACGTTTTCCGTATTGTGACTTCGCTGTTTGATTTGCTTGATCCATCTTGGCCGTGGTAAAAGGTCTTCCAGTGTCTTCGGGATGAGACGAGTTGGGCTTGGGGTTATTGCTAGGAGAGGGGTGTGAGAGAAAATCACAAGGCATCTATTAGAAGGCTTCAATATTCTCGTAATCATCTTGTTTAGGACTTGCGTACGATATCATGGGGCTGTCAATGCTGTTACCTTGCTCCCGCTATGAGTCATGAAAGTCTGCCGTCCCGTGTTGGGTGGAGCGCATGTAACATCAGGGCCACCGTCTCGTCTTGTGGAAAGCTGAGCCATCGGGTATTTCGGAGGCCGAGGCTAAAAGAGGGTGTCGAGCTGAAACAAAGTCTCACATTCCTCCACTCACAAGAGGGGAAATGCTTGCCCGCCGTCAATATGCATACTTCAAAGACAAATTTAACCACCTATCTAGGCTTAAATTGAATATGACTGCATTGGCGCTTACCTGCGGTGTGGAAGTCTTTCTCCACAATGAGTAGGGAGCTGCGCAACTCTCGGTCTGAGCGCAACTACCGATACGGGGAGATTCAGTAGCGTCAGTTTCACGACTCCTTGTGCTACTCCATACCTATCACACCCCTCTTCTCTCTGGAATCGGCTTTAGAAGAGACGCTCATAAGTCATATTCTGCTGTACCTTCGTCGCTCTTAATAAGGATGCCGTCAAACATTGGATTGTAGGGAATATTGGTACTCGATCCTTTCTACCTATTTCACCTGACCCATTCCGTCATCCGACCTCGGATTCTCCCGTGCCTTTTTGAGTCCTATATGTGCATATTTAGCAATAATGGCCATAGGTGCGGAGAATTGCCTGTCGATCCAACTCCATAGTATTCATACCATCCCATCTTTTTATATAAATACTAAACTAAACCCATCTATGAGACATAAGACACGCACGCTGATGCTAAGCACATGGGATGGATATTGCTACCAAAGCGACCGCATCGTGGGTTTTCCTTGACACTTAGAAGCAATGATGGTATTTTGTCTGTGACATGCGTCTAACCATATCAACCTGGCTGTCTTCATTATTGCCACCAGCATCCAACTTACGGTGTTAACAGGTTTACCTCCCGCAATCTCGATTTCACATTACGATGACTCCTCATAGAAACCATTCCACGTTTTCTATATAATCAGGTCATCTTTGCTTTGGTTCCTTGCGCAATATCTAGTCCATGACCTAGAATAATGTGCCAGCGGTGAAAGGGACGTTGGTCTCTTTCCAACTTTTCGATGTTATGGCCCAGGCTGTGGGTAGATGGTTCGCCTGCCACACGGATACAGACCCAGAGCAAGAGATTTATAACATTCTTCACATATCGGGTGCATAGTGCGAGAAATACAGCCTGAATCCCATGAACAATCAGCTAGTGAGATCATGGGATGTTAGAAGTTGGATGCCAAATACATTTTTAGTCGCTTAACGACTCGCGAACCTAGCTCGTTCATTTTAGTACTCTCTAGTGACACCTATTTTACGAAAACATCTTTCGACGGGCCTCAGAATTCCATCCGAAAGGACGAGTTAGCCCAGGAACGGTTTAATCGCAGGGTCTAAGAAGGCCATGATTCCACTGGGCTTGAAACACTGCAATGCCCTCGATACCCTCGTCCGGCTCTACGCTAAGGCACATTGCCTCGCAACAACCCAACGATGGAAAGCTTGGGACCGTATGATCGCAAGAAATACGATTTCTGGGCCCAACAACTCGAAACTCTTCATTCCAGTCCATATATTCAGATCTTTCAACCGGGGTTTGGGCCAGGAAGTGTTGCTACTTTCTTTGAGGATAGGAAAGAGCTCTATTTGAGCTCTTGAACGAACCAGTCCCCGTGTATCTCAAGAACAGAGTCCTTCCGCTCGCATACCAAAACACTTGCAGCGGTGGATAAAGGCTTGTTCCCCAGCTGCGTATCCGAAGCGTGGGAAAACCGGGCACCTGCCTTTATGCTCCTTCAGTGCAGCGAGATTCACTTCAAGTCGCGGGCTTCTATGCGACATCTTGTGAAGATTGTACCCAGGAGTTTATCACTGCGCGCTCTGAGAATGGCTCTGTTGGCTTTTACAATGGTCTTTTCGCTGGAATCTGCCGAGAACTGACCGTTTTGATCTCAGACACTCTAGAATTCACGAGCGACATGGTGGACAATGTTTCTCATGATATCATGCTTTGCGGTGTTCGCATGATTTCCTTTGGAGACAGAGGATCGTTAAAGGAGCTAGGATACTCAAGACTTTTCTGGCACGGGCGAACATATGGTACGTAACTGGACACTAGCAAGTAGTTGGGCCGTGATTGTTGGGAAGATGGCTGTGGCCTGGCATGCTGAAAGGAATGCTTTTGGCCATGTGGTAGTCGTCGGAGTTTAGCACATCGGGGTTTACGCACGTCGGATCTCTGTGCTCCGATACTGCATGGCATCCTGCGCTCGCCTCTGCTTCCTCCCATTTCAGTGAAACCATCCACGACGAATTGAATGACCTTAGAAGCAAAGTGATGTTCTTATATTTGGTCTACATGCAAGCCACATAATACTGCGCGATAGCCTGGCTTACGAGTAAATCTCTCCTGAATCCCGAATGTCCGAGGTGAATAATAAATTCACAGAAAGCGGAATAACTCATATAAACCAGAACGATTGGGCGATTAATTGGCCATCCCTTTGCAACAGCGAAGCATATTTGCCGTACTGAACCACTTATTCAGCTACTGGGGTAGGTTAGAATCAAAGATATATCGCTTCCCACCTAAATTAGCCTATAGGAAAAGTCCCAACAATATGTCTATATATACGTCACAACATCACACTTGACTAGGTTACTCTTCTAGATTGAGATGGCTTTAGCGTAGGTTAGAAGAGGCTGCTATCTTCAAATATTAATTAAGGCAGACCGTATGCGTAAAAGGTCACTGTCTAAGGCGTTTGCACATTTGAGCATATAATTAAACAGTGTAGAGTAAATGTAATTTTTATGTTATGAAGTTACTCAAAGTAGCTGTGTTTCACCTGCTGACGGGCAACTGAGAGCGGGATGAAGAATAGATCAGTACAGCAACCTACTTTAGCTGTTATGAAGGGACAGGGCGCTTGAAGAAATACTTGGGTGCAACCATCTGCCTCTGAGCTAATAAGGATGTAATATCGGCATAGCGTAAGCACTAAGATCAACAGTCGTAGACGTCACCAGCTTATGATGATCTTCCTTTCGGTCGACACTACTCCGTCGGCTTCAAAATAGCCCAGCCAACACTCGTCAAACGCGGGGTCGTCTGACAAACCACCAGCCGGAGCTCGGTGTTGCTGTCAACGCACCTATATAAGCGGGTATGCTCAGGGCATTCTTCCTCTAACAGGCAACCAAATTTTCATCCGACAACACATTCGCTACTAGGAATTGAAAGACGTGTGATCAGACATGGCACAAAACGTATGCGACCCAATCGTCAATTGGACTGGTGTTGTAGCATTTCACTTTACTGACATTTGACAGAACCTTTCTTGCCTTCTTTACGGTGCTGGGAAAGTCCGTTTCGAGGAGCGACCGAGCCCAGAGATCGAGGATCCTCACGACATCTTAATTCGCATCTCTTATGTCGGCGTCTGTGGCAGCGATGTAAGTCATGCTACGCTCGAGACCGCCCAAATCTCAGTATTGATGCTCAGACCTTCAGGTCCATTTCTGGATGCACGGCGGCGTGATAAGGAAGGTCTCAGAGGATGAGCCTCTTGTCATGGGCCACGAAGCTTCGGGAATCGTCCACTCAATTGGCTCAGCGGTAACCAGTATCAAGCCGGGCGATCGCGTCGCTGTCGAACCAGGATTTCCCTGCCGGCGATGCAAGCGTTGCAAGGCGGGAAAATACAACCTCTGTCCCGATATGCGATTCGCCGCGGATCCTCCTCGCACCCACGGCACACTGTCTCGCCTCTTCAAGATTCCCGAGGACTTTGCCTACAAGATTCCTGATTCTGTCAGCCTGAAGGAAGCTGTCCTGGTGGAGCCCTTGAGCGTTGCAGTCCATGCCGCCCGTCTATCGGAGTTGAAGCCCGGCCAGACTGTCCTGGTTCTTGGCTCTGGAACGATTGGGCTGCTTGCAGCCGCGACAGCTAAAGCGTTTGGAGCCAGAGCGGTATTCATCTCTGACATAAAGCAAGCCAAACTCGATTTTGCAAAGGGATTCGTGGATTGTGCCACCTTCATGCCCTCTTTCGACGCAACGCCAGAGGAAGACGCATCGAGGTTCTGCGAAGAAATGAAGCTCGAAGACGGCGTTGATATCGTCTTAGAGTGCACCGGAGTTGAAGCATCTGTCCAGACCGGCATCTACGCATTGGCGGTGGGTGGTATCTTCGTACAGATAGGATTGGGCAAGGCGATGCAGTCGTTCCCTATCCTCGCCATGGGCGAAAAGGAGATGGTCTTCAAAACGTCTTTCCGCTACGGGCCTGGCGATTATGACGTTGCTCTTGATTTGCTCGGCTCTGGGAAAGTGTCTGTCAAGTCGTTGATCAGCAGTGAAGTGCCGTTTGAGCGTGCATCAGAGGCTTGGGAAAGGACAAGAAAGGGTGAAGGCATCAAAAACCTGATACGAGGAGTGCAGGATTGATTCATGCTGTAATTAGGAGAGAAGGGAGAAGATTGGGTTCATCTGGTGAGATTGAATGGCCTAGTAGGTTTTGTCTTCTTTGTAAATTAAGTCCTGCTTTGTTGGCTCTTCAAAGATGAGCAACAGCTCCTTTTGTGAGGCGTCAGCCAACATCGTATCAGTTCGTAGTACATGATGATAGCATGTCGATTGAAAACAATTATTACAGATCGAAATAACGAGACCATTAGCCTTGGCTAAGATAGCCATTCATTGGGATCAAAGTCCAACCAGTCCTCCTCCATCATTCCCATAACGGATCGATTCCCAGAGAACCAATCTTCCAATCGAGGTGCTTGGTTTACAGTCGGGACAGAACCTGACCCAAGTTCACTGCCAGAAAGTATGCTGTCCGCTTGTTGTGGCTCAGGTATGAAGCCCAGCTGGGAAAAATACATGTCAAAGTCGTTTCCTACCATGATCATGTCTTGGTCCTGCCGTGCCTGAGCCTTGGTCCCGATATAAAGCGCGGCTACTTGGTGAAGGACCTTGCAAAGACGTTGGAACTTATCGATGGCGGGTGACATAGATATAACGGGCTGTAGACTAGCTGCGAACTGGTCGAGTCGCTGGAGATCTTCGGCGTTGGACGTCTCGATGACGTGACAGAAGAGAACAGTGAAAGGGGTGAAGGGGGCGTATAGGATCGTCCTACTGTGTATTAGCGACGAGCATTGGCCTTAATTGTAACAACTTACCAATTCAAATATCCCAGCATCGCAAAGCGACTGTCCGAAGTGAGCTTCATGCACTCTTCGTGGCATCTGAATGCCATTCTCGCTGCTTCGATACACTCGGCATTAAAGGTGCTGGGGAAACCCGGTACGCTTGGGATAGCGCGATATATCAGTGTCAAAGACGCCAGGTGACTGACCTGGCCTGACTTAAGGATCATGTCGAGCGACATGGCGCGCCGTTGCTGAGGGTTGCTATCTTCGATTCCTGCGACCTGGATCATGCCGTTTTCCTGCTTCACTGCCGCCGATACCGCTTCCAAGACTTGCCACTGCTGCTTCATACTTTGTACTAGAAGTCGTGCTGTCTCGACTTGCTGTTCTGGCTGTCGAGTCGTAGCTGCCGGGCTGTATAGTTTCTCATACACTTCACCTAGCACACTCCCCGTCTTGATCCAAGCATTCAGCATGTCCTTCCATGGTTCGGTCATGTGAATACTGCCAAAGCGGCGTGGCGCCGAAATATCCCAGTCTTGCATAACGGAGTTGCGTCCGAACCGAAGCGAGAGGCCCTTGTCCATCATGTAGCAAAACCAGAAGATGGAGGACTTTGCATCGTTTGCGCCGTTTTCGACATCCTCGAGACGATGCCAGCCCAGCGTCTGGCACATGGCCGCTGCGGCGCTGGTGAGCTGGTAGCCGAGCGTGAACTTGGAGATCTCAATGGAGTATGTGGCCTGATGGAAATTAGAAAGGAGGTGACTGACAATTAGACTAGAGATACTACATACACCCAGTAATAGAGCCTCTATCATCTCTTTGTTGGGGAGATGCAGCAGCGGCCAGTTGGAAAGGGCAGTCTCCAGGTTACCCCTGCAGAGATAGTGGTATTCGAGGCACTGTCCACTCTGGGACTCGTCGGCGACTGACTTCTCCTGGAAAAGGTAGTATAGGCCGGCATTGACAATAACGAAGACGGCAATGCTGTAGTCCTCGGTGGCGAAGTAAACCTTGCGACAACACTCGATGAAATATTTTATGTTGATGAATGAGCAGCTCATGATGAATGCCATAGGCGGCGTGGCTTTGTCGTGTCAGAACTTCAGCATCAGCTTGTTGTAATTAATTCACAACTTACCTTCGATCTCGCGCAATATCTTTAGGACAACGTCTATCAGCGGCATGGGAAGCTGACTGATGCCTGCTTGAGGAACAGGCTTCTGGTGAGTGAACATGGCCTCGTGTGAGACGCCATTTCGGTCCTGCATGTGAACAATTTGTCGCAGGGAAGCTAGGGCATTCTGGATGTCAGGGTTGGGCTGTTGACCCAAGGGGGTGCTCGTCGTCACGGCTTGTTCGAGAAAGGCGCCAGCAGAAATGGCCTGGGATGTCATGGACGAGCTGCCCTCGAAGGTCTGATCGTTGTCGCTATCCGCACTGGGAGGAGATGCCTTGTAGACGTTGTTGGACAAGGTGACACCAACGCTGGGGCGTGTATGAGTTGGTACGGACGATGTTCTGGAGGCATCATCACGATGAAGATATGTTGTAATTTTGGCAAGCATCTTCTCGATTCCCGTGAGGCGGGCGGCTAAGTGGTCGATCTTGCGCTCACTGTGTCAACGCCATTGATCAGCGGGTAATCACAATGTCAGACACACGATATGATGCTCACTATTGGTTGGAGATCATGACCCTCTGCCTCACCTCCCTGGGTTTCTGCCCGATGCCAGTCGAGATGCATTCCCTTCGCGCCGCCCGGCAATTGGAGCACGGAATCCCTTTGTCCTTGTCGCAGCGGATCTGACATTGCCTTAGAACCATGTTGACCAGGGACAGACGGGAAGGTGACTCACCTTTCGAGAGCGACATTGATCACACTGCCGTCGAAGAACCATAGTACTACCGGTCAATATTTTCGAAGGAAGTCGTAAACATGGGAGGAAGTTGAACGCACAGCTCTTCGAGGACCGTCCGACTCCGGGCTGTCGGGCGCCGCCTCAGCCATTGATTAGGATTACCGGGAAGTCTAGGGATGGAATGAGAGGGCTCGTTCCGCGTCTTGGAAATGGATGCGACCAAGAAGGACGACTGGAAATGGGTTAACCGACTTAACTTACGTAGAAGATGTAGATTAAGATGCCTACGGGGCGCCGAAGCCGAGACTTGCTCCTTCATCACGGCGCCGAAAACGTCCTAGCTCGGTCCGCCGGAGCCCCGGGACGCCGATTGGCCACGTCCACTGACGTGGGCCGCGCTCACTTACTACGCAATTCGCCCTCCCACAAGGCTTTCTCTGTACTGCTCGAAATGAGGCCTTCACTCCGGGCCCCCGGAGCCCCGAATGGTCCTCTCGGGCTCGAGTGCCGGCGGCATTCACCAGTAAGTGGAACCCCCAATTTCCACTTGATAACACAAACCAGGCGTTGAAGTTCTATAAAGAATTAGCCAAGACTGCATCTACCTGGTGTCGTTTGTCTCTCTGCCATCAACCCACCATACACACTCCTTTTTCTTTTTATTACCTAAAAACAACTTCACTCTTTACGCCGAATACTCGAGCAATGAAACAAGAATCGATCAACGATCAGAGGCCGGAGACTGCCGGGGATGGTGATGGCGATGCTATTCTAATATCCCCCTCCGAGGTCACTCCCTCCTCGTCCTCGGATGAATCCTCAGGGAACGGCTTTTTCGTAGGTTTCTCCCCATCTAATTCTCATTAGCGGTTTAGGTTTAAGCGCTGACCGAAACTCCACCAGCGCGTCTTTACATACAACGATACAATTGGCTGGATCTCGACCTCGGTCGCCTTGGTTTGTATGGTTGCTTCCGGCGTTCTGCTTCCCCTGATGAACTTGGTGTTCGGCAAATTTGTCACCGTCTTCAACGACTTCAATACCGGTGTAAATACACCTGAAGAGTTCCGCAAAGATATCAACCATTACACGTAAGGGAATACCTTTGATATCGCCGCTGGCTTCGCCTAACCTGAATCCATAGACTCTACTTCGTGTACCTTTTTGTTGCAAAGCTGGTATTAGTCTACATCTGGACGGTGAGCATGGTTTCAAAACAGCTTTATGACTCTTGTACTGATAACTCGTCTTGTTCCAGACCATCGCTTCCATCAACGCCATCCGCGTCACTCGCTCGCTCCGTATCGACTTTCTGAAGCAGACGCTCCGACAAGAAATTGGGTACTTTGACTCCTCAGAACCCGGTTCAGTGTCTACCAGCCTCAATACTGGTGGCAATCTGGTCAGCCAGGGCATATCTGAGAAGTTTGGTCTGGCCGTGCAGGCTACCTCTACCTTCTTCGCCTCCTTTGTGGTTGCGTTTGTCGTCCAGTGGAAGCTTACGCTCATAACACTTTGCATCGTCCCTTTTATGCTGATTGTGATAACCATCTGCGTCATTATTGACTCGAAGATCGAGAACAAGCTTCTAACAACATGGGGAGAAGCGGACAAGCTGGCGGAGGAGGTGTTCGCTAGTATCAGGAACGCGCACGCATTCTGGGCGTACTCCAAATTGTCTCGAAAGTTCGAGGATATTGTGGACAAAGCGAGGGCACTTGGGAAAAAGAAGCCGCCGATTTACGCTGTCATGTTCTGCATCCAGTTTTTCTGCATCTACGCTGGATATGGACTCGCGTTCTGGCAGGGCATCCGGATGTATCACAGCGGTGAAATTACCGAGCCAGGCGACGTTGTTACGTAGGTTTGATTCATTCTCCGTCTGCTCTGTATTGGCGCTGACTGTGGTTCTACAGGGTTATTCTCGCCGTCGTCCTCGCCGCCCAGGGCCTGACACAGATTGCGCCCCAAATCATGGTTGTGTCCAAAGCCACGGCTTCAGCAGAAGACATATTCAAGACGATAGATCGCAAGTCCAAGATTGATTCTCTTTCGGAAGAGGGATCCCGACCGTCAGAATGCCATGGAGACATCGTGTTCGAGAACGTCGGGTTTGCCTATCCTTCCCGGCCTAATGTCCAAGTCCTGAAGGACCTCGACCTCATCATCCCGGCTAACAAGACGACTGCCATTGTTGGAATGAGCGGTTCTGGAAAGAGTACCGTTGTTGGCTTGCTCGAAAGGTGGTTCTCGCCGTCGAATGGCACCATCACGCTTGACGGGCAGAGCATAGACCATCTGAATGTCCAATGGTTGAGGACGAACATTCGGCTGGTTCAACAGGTATGTTTTGCCTTTCTCTTCGGTCCCGGGTCTTCCACTTATACCATCCTTGGTTTCCTACTGAATTCGTCGAAGTCATGTTACTGACTGAATCTGAGTAGGAACCTGTCTTATTCAGCGGTACAGTCTTCCAGAATGTTTCATATGGCTTGGCAGGCACACCGGAAGCAAATCTCCCGGATCATGAAAAGTACAAGCTTGTCGAGAAGGCCTGTAAAGCAGCGTATGCTTATGAGTTCATTGAGAAGCTTCCAAAGGTAGAAATGATATTCCCACGTTACTGAATCTTTGCTAACAAGAAAAGGGCTTCGAAACAGAAATCGGCCAGCGTGGAGCAATGCTGTCAGGCGGTCAGAAACAGCGCTTAGCTATAGCTCGAAGCATCATTTCCAACCCTAGAGTACTTCTATTGGACGAGGCCACCAGCGCTTTAGATGCCAACTCAGAACGCATCGTCCAACAAGCACTCAACAACGTTGCTTTAGATCGTACTACAGTTGTCATTGCGCATAGACTGTCAACAATCCGCCATGCAGACAACATTGTTGTCATGTCCAAGGGCAGGATACTGGAGCAGGGGACTCACACTGACCTGATGGAGCTGGGCGGTGCCTACTCGCGCCTTGTCCAAGCTCAAGACCTAGGTCAAGACAGTAATCACGGAGACGAAGCCGAACGAGAGACAACTGGAGAAGTTGGCGTCGAGAATATGAAGTCTACAAATCCCTCTGCGGCGATCTGGCAGGACAGTGAAGCGCAAGCACCCAAATCCGAGACCATCAACTACAACCTGCTATGGTCTTTGGTCATCATAATACGGGAGCAAAGAACGCTCTGGATTCCGGTTGCCATTCTTGCCGTAGCTGCGACCTTGGGAGGTTTGTATTTTTCTTACTCCTCTGTGGATGCATGACTGATTCCGTTGTTAGGCGGCTCTAATCCCGCTTTGGCGGTTCTCTTCTCCCGGATTGTAGACACCTTCGCCCTCACTGGCGACGAGATGCTCAACCGCGGAAACTTCTACGCTCTCATGTTCTTTGTCATGGCACTAGCCAACCTGGTTGTCTATGCAGTTCTTGGCTGGATGTCTACCATCATCTCTCAGCAGGTCATGAACTTCTATCGACACGACATCTTCAACAACATCCTACGACAAGAAATGACCTTCTTCGACGACCCTGACAACACGACCGGTGCCCTGGTGTCGCGGCTGGCGACTGAGCCGACGGCACTCCAGGATCTACTTTCCTCCAACATTGCACTGATCCTTACCATTCTTGTCAACCTCATTTCCAGCTGTATACTCGCCATCGCGTACGGCTGGAAGTTAGGTCTCGTGCTGACCTTGGGTGCTCTGCCGCCTCTCGTCGCCTCTGGCTACGTTCGGATTCGCCTCGAGTTCAAACTCGATGACGCAGCGGCATCGCGGTTCGCCAACAGTGCGGGCATTGCTTCCGAGGCCATCATGGCCATTCGCACCGTCGCTTCCTTGGCACTCGAGCACCAGATCTTAGCCCAATACGAGGACAGCCTCCGAACTATCGCGAGAACCTCTGTGACGAGCCTCATGAGTAGCATGTTCTGGTACTCCCTGAGCCAGTCCATGTCATTCCTGGCAATGGCTCTTGGATTTTGGTATGGCGGTCGCCTGATCTCTTTTGGAGAATACACTCCCCAGCAGTTTTATACTGCCTTTATCGCCGTAATTTTCGCAGGTGAGGCGGCGGCGGCCCTCTTTACTTACACATCGAGCATCACCCAAGCCACCGGAGCTGCGAATTATGTCTTCAATCTTCGAAAGCATGTCCCTGCAGATATGAATGATGCCTGCCATCCAGGGTCTAACACTGGAGAGACTAGTGATGATCAAGGCGCAGTTGCACTGGACATCAAAGACTTGGAATTCGCCTATCCACGACGACCGGCAATCCAAGTTCTCCGAGGAGTTAGCATTTCTATCCAACCTGGTCAGTTTGTCGCGTTTGTCGGCCCGTCGGGGTGCGGTAAGACAACAGTACTCAGTCTCCTCGAGAGGTTCTACGAGCCGACGAGTGGTGTCATCTTCATCAACGGTGTCGATACCGGATCTGTTCACCTCGGGCAGCACCGCCGTCATATGGCACTTGTTCAGCAGGAACCAGTTTTGTACCAGGGCTCACTTCGCGAGAACATCTCACTTGGATTAGACGATTCATCTGATGCCGTGGTGACTGACGACGAGATTCTCGACGCGTGTCGACAGGCCAACATAGACACCTTCATCCTATCGCTCCCTGATGGCCTGGCTACCCCCTGCGGGCCACAGGGCGCCCAGTTCTCCGGAGGTCAGCGCCAACGAATCGCCATCGCACGTGCGTTGCTCCGGCGCCCTCGACTGCTTCTGTTGGACGAGGCCACGTCTAGTCTCGACACAGAGTCTGAGAGAGTAGTACAGGCAGCTCTGGATACTGCAGCCAAAAGTGAGAGCAGCCAGGGGAGAAAGCGGACGACCATTGCGGTTGCACATCGTCTTTCCACTATCAAGGATGCCGATGTCATAGTTGTCTTTTCCCAGGGTCGAGTTGTCGAGGTGGGGGATCACGAAGAACTTTTGGAGAAGCGAGGGATTTACTACGGCATGTGCTTCGGGCAGTCGCTGGACCAGTAGAGTTGCTAGGCACCACTTGGCTTGGAATGGTGAGCGAAATCCCTCCTGGATCAGTATTTGTTCCCAGGGCTCAATGTAGGGTGGCCTTGCACGCTCTGGCTTCGCGCCATGAGTGCGCTCTAAATTTCATTTAGGCACTCCACCGAAAGACAAGGAGAGACACGGGGAGTTAGGCAAGGAATTGAATAACAACCCAACTCTGCCACGAATCTAGACCACCCTGAATTTACCTTCTCGCCTATGATCCTGAGTTGTTGATGTTTTAACCTGAGCTCGGGGTGAGCTGAGCCAACAAGAAATATGGGCCTGTAGTCTAAAAGCAAGCCAGTCAAACAGTTCTAGGATAGAAAAGGTTGTAAAAGAACGTCTAGATAAACCTTGAACTCTACGGTGATCAGTTCTTATTTCAACCTAGCTACTATAAGACGTTGAAGCTAATACCGAGACCCTGGAGAGTTAGGTCTAGTTTAGAAGCTCTTGTTTAAGTACAACTTTCCACCGCGGACCGCTGCACAAATTTCGATCGTCTGCGCGCCTAACCCTGAATGAAATTCTAGACGATTGCCTCTTAGCATTGATTCGAATAGAAGACTCCTTTTTTTGCTGAACGTCCTCTAGAAGATTTCTGATGGTCGGTTGCCGATAACCGAATTCCTCCGCAAAGAGGAAGAGTTGCTTCCACAAGTCGTCTACCCCCTCGCTGTCTAATTTCAAAAGGGTTCCTCGAAACATCCAATCATTTCCCTGCTTGTGCCAGAAGCAAACAAATAACGCCCTGCTGTCGAGGGCAACCGCGCCCCAATTTTGGAATGAGCTGTGGGATCCGAAGAACGCACAATCTTCCACATCCCAAAACTTGATAGGGGTCTCATCGGTGCGGTTTTGGGGTATCCCTGGTGGAAACTCTATCTGAACCAATGTAAAGCGACTGGATGAGACAATGTTGGAACTCCTCGCCCGAGTGAGTGGTGATTGTACACTTGGACTGGGCAACTTAGTGAGAAGAGTGATGGTGCAGAGTTCGTTCTCGTCGAAAAACACAGGCTCAAGGCAAAAAGGAGCGAGCTCTTCGACTTCGTTGTTGCCATTTCGTTCCCCAAGACTTCGAGCTCTTATGAAGGTGTTGGGTCCAATCTTGCGCATGGGTATTGTTAAAAAGTCCTCGGCGAAGCCGGGAAGCATGCAATTCAGCTTCAGGGCGTACCGGTAGCGTAAGCCCGAATATTCCAGAATGTATTCTGGTGTCTTGAGTATGAGACCTTTATTCGAGATGCTCATTTCGCCTTCGTCCAAGAGGGAGTTTGTGACAGAGTACATCTTTGAGCAGGAAGCAAAATCATTGACTGACTCAGCCAAAAAACTGCAAAATTCCACACCCATGGCATCTGGCGGCGTCCAAGCAAGAAGGCTCAAATCATATGTCGACCTAATGATCTCTTCTTGGAGGCGGTAGAATGCTGCTTGACCTTCTCCGTAGAGCATTGGCATATTTATATTGCATATCCCTAGTAAGCAATAGGCCATATCTTCCACCCGAGTGGTCTTCCGACCTGCAGCCCAGGACAGTCGTTTTGCGATACACGCAGAAGAAAGCGGAGCCTCGTGGCTTAGGATGTCGGTATCAATTGATGTAATTGAGGAGAGATGACCCATAAGGCTATCTTTGCTACCAATGTAATTCCATCTATAGTTAAAAAACTTCATAGAGTTTGGCGCTATCAGCTCTTGCAATGTCCATCCGCGATAGAACCATCGGCAATCTTCCAATGATGATGTTTCAACTTTGTCTGCTAGGTATACATAGCAGACATTTGCTTGTCGATACCATAGAAACATGGAGTTGATAGCTTCTGTCAATTCAGCGCTGCTAGATTTATCGATGCAACAGGTATCAACCCAAACGTATTCGATGTCATCTTTCAGAGCTAGCTCACAAGTCTTGCGAATCTTATCGTACCCTGTCTTTGACTTGGAGGACGCAGAATTGCAGTCTTGAAAGTTCACCTCTTGGATCCCATCCCAGGTGTGTGAAAGAATAGCGTATTTCGGTACGTCGCCGTAAAACTCCGCAAAGGAGATGCACTGCTTCTGGTTGAGTGATTGAGCTTCGATAAGCCTCATCCTAACAATGTTTAACAAAAAGCAAGGACGCTTGGACTCTTTTACCTCGGGATAAATAAGAGATAGAATAGGTTTTTATAGTGTGTGTGGTGCAGAATAATGTCCCCGACTTCTACGGTTCCTTGCTACTCACTCGGTGGTGGCAATGCTGTGGCGATGCTGTGGCGATGCCTGTTACAGCCCTTAAGACCCCTGCCTCCCCTACTGTGATTTGGTTCAGCTTTGCATCAGCCCACTTTCAACATCTGCTGGCTGTTGGTGTGATTAGTGGCCTCAGTGAGATGGCTTGGCGGGTAGGCAGAAGTGCATTTTTGTTATTAGGCATACTGCTCACCGCTCAATCGACTCGATTTAGACTGGATGTGTTATTACAATTTCAACCACCGTCGAAGGGATTAAATATTGCCTTGATTTGTAGAAGAGCAAGTCAGGCACCCCATAGGTTTGCTGCGGCCATGTATAGCGCTTCTGCCTAGCTGTGGCCGCCTTGTCGTATTTATTGTGTCCGCCCATGGTGACAGTAAGCTCCTTCCAGCACATGCGGATCATCTTGAAGGCATCT
Source organism: Neonectria sp. DH2 (assembly GCA_003934905.1). Classification (NCBI taxonomy): domain Eukaryota; kingdom Fungi; phylum Ascomycota; class Sordariomycetes; order Hypocreales; family Nectriaceae; genus Neonectria; species Neonectria sp. DH2. Next base: position 373,119 of record RQWH01000018.1, on the reverse strand, counting down.
TGCAAGGCCAATCTTGTATGTGATCATACTGGGCATCACGACGGCGAAGCTCCTCAACACGCGGTATGAGGGACCACGTAGCCGAATCTTCGGGACTGGGCTTTGAGGCATTGTTTTCGTGGGTGGATGCCATGGTGGATTCACAGCACAACGAAGAAAGGTGATGGCGAGAACTACTCTGCAGGGACCATCCGGTGCTAATCATCCTGACAGTAGTTGCTAGTGTGAACGGCCAATGATATCGGTGCTCGACCGGCGACGGGCCGCTGACTCAGCGGAACTCACGGACTGAATGCCGAGTCCGGGCCCACTTTCACAATCCGCCGCTCTTGAGCTGAACGAGATGGCGAAGATGTACTTCGTACCGAATTCATCGTCAGTCTTCTTTTTTGTTTCTTCCCAGTCCTCTCCTCTTTCTACTCCAAACTCCCAAATAGGACACTTTCACGGCTACCCTTGATCGGCAAGCACGGAACCCACGGCCCGCCTTGCTCCGATTCCCGTCGCCGTCTCTTCCCCCATTCCCGCACCATTGTTCATGCCAACATGGCAAAGGCTTGTGATTCCTGCCACCGGAGGAAGGTGTGCAATCCTGGGCATCTCAGTCATTGATCGACTGATGATTGGGCTAATCCCACCCTAGATCCGATGCGATGCCGTGTCTCCAAAGTGTGACTGGTGCAAGCATCACAACCTTTCGTGCACCTACACCCGGGTTTCCCTTAAGAAAACCAAGACAGCGTCGGAGTAAGTTCTTAATAATGATCCGCTCTCATTTAGCGCTGGAGCTCCCTATCCTTTCCCGAGCAAGGCGCGTGCTGACTGAGCGTATTATGCAGACCGGACAGCGCTTTGTCGGACCGCATTAGCCGGCTGGAAGATGCACTCGCCCAAGCTGTGAAGGCACTGAAAGCAACCGAGACACAGAGCAAGTGTACTTCCCTTTCCTTCTGGGTTACCCATAACTCATCTGTCGTGCAGACTCGTCATTAACCCACAGCCCGCAATACCCGCCAGTATCTCACCCTCTCACCATCACCAACCACTCCCCGCCAGTCACTTTTGCCAAAATCTACTTTGCCGGCTTTCTTCTCGGCAGAATTAACTCCAGTAGTGGCATCCCGTCCTTCTCCGCCGATGGCCTCCGATGGATCCAATCTCGAACGGGTGAGGCCCCTTCTTTTTTCGCATTCGACACTGGTGGCTTTCAGAGGCCCTCGCATCTACCACTCCTGCCACCACTATCAGCGGGATACGGACAAATGTCATCATGGCTGGAACTACCCGATCGAAAGATCGTACTTGAATACCTCCGCATCTTCTCATCCTCATTCTGGTCGCAGTTTCCCCTCGTTGACCCTGTCCTGTTCCAGCAGACCATCGGCCTTGCCTATGAATCACAATCATCCCCACCGTCGACTGAGCAAATGGCGGCCAAGGCATGCATCTTCATCTTTCTAACCACCATGTCCTTCATGCAGGAGGAAGCCATCGACTTCATCCCCCAAGTGGACGGAGATGCCTGTGCTGCTAAAGCTCAATACCTGCTACCCCATGTCCTCTTGGAAATGAACACGATCACCCTGCAGACAACATTTATGCTCGTGAGGATGCCCTAGACCCCTCCAGATCTAGTACTGATGGCTAACCGGTATCATCTCAGGCCATGTATCAGGCCTTTTCTGGACAGATTCCAGCAGCCGTGGTGTCTCACTCTATCGCATGTCGGATCGCCATTATGCTTGGTTCCCACTCAGAGCCTGCCGTACGAAATCAATCTATTGATGACTTGGACTATGCTGGGCGGACGAAGACTCACTTGCGAGACTTGTTCTGGCTATGCTACACCTTTGACAAGGAGATGACTCTCCGTACCGGCCACCCACCTTCCATTGCAGATGAACACTGTGATATGACTCTCCCCGCTGGTTATCTTGAAGCCCAGTACGCCGATAACGAGGATGGGTCATCTCCCTTTCGTGACCCCAATACTGCTATTCCTTCATTTCCAGTTGACTTACGGCTGAGTCTAATCAAATCAAAGACAACCCGGCTTCTATACTCAGCTGAAGGACGTCGCAAGAATGACGCAAAACTTCTCAGCGACATACGTGAGCTCGACGACGAACTGGAGCAGTGGAGAGTATCAGTGCCCTTAAAGTTCCGCCCAACCTTATCCCGTTGTCGGGAGCCTCGGGTGGAACATGATGGAATACCTCTCAGAAGCACACGCATCATCATGACGCATGTCGACTATCATTACATCATGATCATGATCCACCTGGCCAGTGGGAGGTGCAGTGCTTGGCCTGATGTCAACGGGGGAGATACGGAAGGTGTGAGCTCTAGCCTCGCCCTATGTGTCGAGGCGAGTCGATCGACGCTGTTTTATCTGCGAGCAGCGACCCATCTGCTTTTTGGAGGTGCTTTTTGGTAAGTCCTCGTAAACTCACTGTTGAAATTTTTATCACTAACAAGCAGTTGTAAGTCTCACCTTGTTTCATCCGATAGCTGCTATCACGACTATTTTCTGTAATATCTTGCTAAACCCGCTTGATCCGGCCGCCAAGAACGACTTGGAAGTCCTCAAGACAGGCCCGGAGCTTATCGGGCGAATGCGCGTGCACCAGCTGCCGCATGAGATACTGCATATCAAGCAAGTAGACAATTACGTCGCGGAGCTGGTACGGCTAGGTACATGTGCTATTAGAAATGCCCATTATGAGAGGGATAGCATGATGAGTGGTTGACAATATTAATATCGGTTACATGGATTGGATTTTTACACTAAGGGAGTGCGGCTGGTATAATGCTCGTGGTTACATAGAAGCTCAGTTCTCAATTAAAGTCAAAGTTAGATATCATCGAGGTATCTTCTGAGCGTGACGGCACACGTCGGCAATTGTCCCTTCAAGTTTTGACATGACCACAGATGAAATTCCTGGGAAACGCTCATAAAGCATGAATTCGGTCTTCCAATAGCTGCGCAAGGCGAGCCTCGAGTGCTGCGATTTTCCGTCTTATCCGAGCCTCTTCCCGTAGCATTTCGTTATGACCCCCAGGTGTAGAGCCTTCGGGAACATCTCTTCCTTCGCTTCTGAACGTTGAAACGTAAGGGGAGTTTTGAATGTGGGACTCCAGTGACTGAAATTGTGTGTCGCGTTGCGGAACTGAGTCACCTCTCGTGGCTTGTGATCCCCTCATTCGCCGAAGAAACTCAACCTCAGTAACATCGGTTTGACCGATGCCCACGGTGTTGGAGAGAGCATAGAGCGAATAGCACACTAGCCCGCTGACTATATACGTAAGAAACCCTGCTTTACTAACCGAAGGTAACGCAGATTCGTCAAGTTTCTTCGCCCAAACAAACCTAGATAGATTCCAAGACCGGCCAAAAATGCATGTACTGATACAGATAAGAGTGCGCTTGGTGCCGAAATGGTCAGGACTGATGGAATCGATGGTAGTTCTTCGATCTGAATTGCTCCTCCTTCCCCCTTCCGCCTTATCCACGCTTTGATGTTATCTGACGTCAAGCGGCGGCCGATGACCTGGTATTGCTTGCTGGCATAATAGACTGAGATGATTGAAGAAACCAGGCTGAAGATGAAGAAAGCTCGAGCTGTCCAGTGAGTCTGGTTTAAGTTCTCTAACGATAGAGCAGTGATTGCTATTTGGGCTAGAATTGTGCCCTAGAAGAGATTGATGTTAGGAAGTAAAATGTTTTAGCAAGGAATAAGCTCACCGCCACAGCAACCATGCTACTCTCTTCCTTGACTGCCTGTTTGAAATCCAAGGCTACACGGGGATCTTCAGATACCAATACTTGCAGCTGCATCCTCCAGACTGTGCTGCTTCCAAATACAAACAGCAACATCCCGGCTGGACCGTATTTCCAAGTGTAAAATCGGACACCAGAACCAAGTAAATAGAAGCTCCTTGTCACAGCAACCACAAGCTCTACGAGCCCATATACAGAAGCAAGCAGACCCAGAGGTTCCATTTTTGGTACATCGATTTAGGTCTGGAATCAAAACAAAGGAGAAAATAAAAATTGTGGCTTATTCGTAAACGCAGGCCATATTTCTCAAACCGTGACGGTGGTCAGGCTCAGCGTTGATGCCCAACCAGTCACGTTCTGCAAACTGTTCATGTGGCGTTTATGCAGCTGTGTCGACTGTAGGGTGACTGCCTTCTTGAGACCGAGCGAAGAAGTAAGATATCAAAGCGCAGTGTTGCGGCTGACATCATCTCTTACGATGTAACATACTCATCTAGCAATGACGAAAAGTACCGACGAAGTGATCGATTGTGTTTCATATCATAATCTAAAACATTTAACAGCGCATGTTAATAGCTTTAGACTTTGTTCCGTGATGATCTTGCCCAGTCGACTCTACCACTGTCCTATTGGCATGAGCGATGATAGTTCACCCGTAGAGCGAGGCATCAAGTAGCACGTAATGTGAACCTGCCAGTTTCATTAATAATTGTGAATATTCTAGTAAATAAGGTCTGCAACCTGGATGGGTACATAGCAACAGACGCGACAACATCAATGGCGCCCAACACTACCGCTTTAGATGTATCATACGCTGTGTGGTGACTTTATGTTTGTATGACGCAAGAGAATAAACAAATCGCGGTGCTTTCAGTAATCATCTATTTCCACCATGGTGGTATTGTTGTATGTCTAAATTATAGTACTGGCTTAATCGACTGAGGATTCCTGAAGATGTTCTTCGGGTCATAGTTCGCCTTGATGTTCTGCAGCCTCGGCAGATTCTGTCCCCAGTACAACGGCGGCGCCTCATTCGCGCTGACCTGCGAGTCGGCGTAGTTGACATACATCCCCCACTTGCCGTCTGGGATGGTCCTGGTGATGCTACGTCTGAAGCCCTTCATGAGGGAGAAGCCATCACTGGGATATTGTTGTCCTTGGGGCACGCTATCGTAGAGCTGGAAGAGCAGCAGCTTGTCACGGTGGACGTAGGCCGTGTCAGTGGTCTTGGGCTTCGTCACAGCGGAGTGCTGGCCGCCGTGGATGTCCATTTGGATCCACCATGAGTGGCTGGTGGTCATGCCTGTGGTGGAGACGTAGTCGACGAAGGACTTGAAGATATTTGAAGAGAGAGCCGGGGCGACGATGCTGGTGGCGTAGAAGGTGTCGTGCTGCACTCGTGTTAGTTGATTCCGAATATCGTAGGCAAATGTTCACTTACTGCGTTGTAAGAGGCACTGGTAGGGTTGATATCCCCAGAGCCGCCGAAATGCGCCACGAGTTCAAGCCATCCGAGCGCCCTTGCATCCGCAAGCTGGGCGCCCAGTTTGGTCAAAAGCGGCTGAATAGCCTTGCGCAGACCGGCCTCGTCGCCAACAAAAGCACCATCTAGGCTGTAGCCATTCTTGGAGATGAAGGCCTGCATGGTCAGCTCGCCGGGCATAGTCTTTCCAAACTCCTGCACGTTCAAGAGCCCTTGAGGAGCCGTCTGCTGGTTCCAGTTGAGGTTGATGTCGAAGTAGGTGACTTGTTGGGGGGCAGGGAAGGTGTTGAACTCGAGCTCTGCGACGATGCCGAACGATGAGCCCGCACCTCGAACAGCCCAGAAGAGGCTGGGACGCTGCGTTGCTGAACAGTGGACAACTGTGCCGTTGGCAAGGACGACAGTAGCACCCTTGATCCAGTCCAGAGCAAGACCGTATTTCCGAGAGACCATTCCGTAGCCTCCGTGGAGCACATGACCACCAACACCAACACTGTGTTTGTTAGCATAAGTTCAGTCCATCACTGATCGTGTAGGGAGCTGTTTGATGACTTACCCTGGGCATGTGCCGTGGGAAATGGCCCTTTTGCCTTGGTTGTAGAGCTCCGTCGCAACGTGTCCCAACCTCGCGCCGGGCTGGATCTTAGCAGTACCGTCCTTAGCCAGCGTAACGCCGTACATGCGATCCAGCTCGATCATCAGGTGGCCGTCCTCTCCGCCAAAGCCAAAGGACGTGTAGCTGTGGCCGCCGCTCTTAGCACTGACTTTGACTCCGTGCTTCGCGCCGCAGGCGACAGCAGCAGAGATCTGGGACACCGACGTCGGGACTGCGATGGCGGCGGGCTCGTATTGAAGCCGCAAGTTATATGCTGTCCCATCTTGCGTCCAGTCTGAAGAACCCTTGACGTCAAAGGCGACCTTGGCACTAGAAAGACAACTCGTCAACGCATCGCGCTTGGTCGGGACGGCGAAAGACGTAGACGCCTGGGCGATGAGGCCGAAGACCACCCAAGACAGTGTGCCGAATGCCATGTTTGCAATTGACAAGGTTGAAAGAAGAGTTGAATAAGAGCGGTGATTAAAGCCTGAGACATCGGGACTCAGGGCGACCTTAAAGTCCTTTTAGCTTACCGTTGCCGGCCGTTGCTTTGACGCCATTTCGACCCGCCGCGTTCGAGACCCGCAGCGCCATGCGTCCGCGATACGAACTCTGGCAGTCGGCTAGCATTCCCACACGGCATCTGAGAGCCGAGAAGCCAGCGGCCGAGCAGCGTTGATTGGGACGTTGCTCAGGGGAGAGAAAACGCCATGCTTACGGTCTATTGAAGCGTGTAAGCACGACAGTGCATCTGCACTTTGACGCAGGAACACTCCCGACCGCCACAACCCTATCGGGTACCCGAGGACGGCACGTCAGTCTTCAGCTGCGCTTGAATCGTCCTCACCGGAGATGACGCACAGAAATATGACGCAGGCTGGTAGGTCCTAAGCTAATTAGCGTCGGTAATGACGATGGGCGCCCCGTAAAGCTCGGACGCTATATTTAACTTCCCGTAAGTATTATTGGTGTCACAAAGGAGCTAAATTCAAGACATGACCCGTCTTTGCCACGTAGGTCAACGCTAGGCTCCGTCTCGATGTGTATTGGCTTCAGCCGTCGGGTTCCAATTCTCTCGTGGCTTGAAGTAATGCCCGTTCTGCATCATCTGCAACAACAATCACGAGGACGCAGGAATGTTGACTCTCTCAATTCGGGAACGAGGAACCGTAAGAGTAGCACAATGCTAGCGTGGAAATGTGTTGAGGGATGCATGGATAGTGGCACGGGGCTGAAGCCAAACGAAAAGTAAGAATATAGGCGAGATACAGGACTGACAGCCAAGGGATGTGCGAATACTACTACACTCTCAGAAACCTGAACCTGACTAAGAATTTGGCTCCAGTCCTGCAGATGAGCTTCTGCAGCCCTAAGCCTAGCTTTTGCTCAGTAATCACAAAGACACGGAAGTAGGGGATGGTGTGAGCTGAGGTAAGCTGAGATAGGCCAGTCTCTCATGCAGGCAGTAATAATTGGAGAGACCCTTCCGTGGAAACGTTGACAGCATATGACAGCGAACTGATCTGAATATCACCACGCCTATCAAAGCGGACGCAATTGTGCGCCCTCTGTTGACTTGAATGTGGAAGAGTATCGACAGCCGAGCTCTTCACTGAGAAGCCGAGCTCTTTCCACATGCCACAGTAAATGAGGGGACATCAAAGTAACGTAATCCGGTGGTGTCCTTTTTTAATTGAAGAAAGAGCCCTATTTATGTCGATGAATTGAAGTCTTTGGGCTGTGGTGTTGATTCTCCCTCATAGCTGTAATCAACCTCCGACTGGAAGTCCAAACACGCGGGCAGTTGGCCTGGGTAGCAACAAACCCCGCACGACATATCGGGTGGCGTCAACTCAGCCATGTGCTCATCAAGCCCGCCAAGGTAGCCGAAACACGCAAGTTGCGTCATGTTGTCCTCAGTGAATGGTACGGATTGGTGGTCTAAATAGCTGGTTGTCGAAGGCCAAACGTTTGTAGAAGTCAGGTTGGTATCTTGTTCGGGGTGGGCAACACTGGAGTTCTCGCCGGAGTCCGAACAATTGGTCGCATTTCTCGTAGAATCACAGGAAGGAGTACTATGCGCGAAACTGACATGGACTTGATCAAATATATCCGATAGCAGCGAGCGGAAATCGCTATCATCTCGACTTGGCATCTGGTTCCCGTTGAGGACATCCCGGACGATTTGATCGCCTTGCATCTTCCAAAAGGAGCGCATCATTTCGACGGTTTCTTCCACGACGGTACCGAGATAGGGATCCTGTGGCCTAGGTGCAGTCTCGAAAAGAATATCCCAAATAGTATACCATTGCTCAGCCGGCGATCAGTTTCTTATCGACGCGTACTTTCAGTCGCTTATGGGCCTGCACATATTCGAAGCTGCTGCCTGTGAATTAGGGCTGGGGTTCGCAGCTCTGATCATGAAAGTGCTGTTCCTGATGTTGCGGTGAAGAGAATCTGACATGGCAGCTTGGGCAGTAGAGTTGAACAGCGTGTCGTCGTTGAAGACGTTGCTTGAGGTCTCGAATGCGCATCATTTTGCGATACATGCAGTCCATATGATATTTCTGATCCCGTCTATACAAGGGGCACGCAAACACCTTATCCCCATGAAGTTTCCCAGCACGAACATCAGCATCGTCCGAATCGTCGTCTCCGTCCTCGCCAAAGCCACCAACAGCGCTTCCTGTCCGACTCCGTTTTGGCGGTTCCCTTCTGCCTAAGATCTGCTTGGCTGCCCGTTTTGAGGTGACGCAAGACCCGTAGGACAATCTTCTCTTATAAGGAGGTGGTTCTTCTTGTGGGGGGGAGACTTTATCCTCATCTTTGTGCAGTTCCGAAGGAAACTGCCAAGGTAGAAAAGTGCCTTTGCTGAAGGATTCCATGGACTCTTCACATTTCTCAACAATACCACCGTGTATAGAAGCTGGTGCTGATGTATCGTGTGTTGACAAAGAGGGTACTGGTGAGGTTTGAGCAAATGGTGATGGAACTGCGTATGTTTCTGGGATCCAGTCTGTGACTGGTAGTGAAGGGAACCTCGTCAACTCATCGCCGTAAGAAAAGTCTGTACCGGTTTCATAGTAGCCAAGTGCAAATAATCCACCATCTTCATCCATCGCCGCGGATCAGCAACGTCGGCTTCGAGTTGATGATGGTGTACGTGCGTTGTGTCGCCGCTCGGCGGCTAGCAACTGAAAACATACGTCTCTGCCACGGATGCAAGAATAACTAATGAATGGACAATGCTACCTCTATGGACAACGGACGCATGTTTGGAGAGAGCCCTGGAACTGGGAGAGCGGGTGGGTAATGATTTTAGAACGTTCAGTTCAGCGGGAGTGTATGTATGAATGGCTTCCATTGCTCAACCAACCCCCACAAGGTGCTTCCTACTGTGCATACAGTCGAGAAAGCCGCCTGTACTTTGGACACGAGAAGTACGGAACAAGCTGAAGGAATGACACGACACGCGATAAACGACCATTAATTGACATTTCAGGACCGTGGCTAGTAGATACAATATTCGAGTCTAGTGTAAAGGGTAGCGGAGTGCATTAAGAAATCGCTAATGCCACAGAGAACCGCGAATCGCCAGGCCAGATACCCACAGCAGATGGTTAGCAGGGCCGCCAGCGATCCTCTTGAGTTCAATGGTGCGAAATTACAGGGCTAAAGGCTGCAGAAGGGCGGCCTGCCTGGTTGTGTCCAGCAGTCGTAATCAGGCTGTGGCCACTGTACACGGCCCTAATCGGTCGGGAGAATGCAGCCTTGACAAGGCTCTCGTTTCGTTCCATGCCCCAACCATTCAATGCTTCTTCTTCTTTGGCTTGCGCTTGGCCTTCTTATGTGATTGCCGCAGCGGCTGAGGCGGTGTGATGCAGCCACTGCCCCTTAATAATCGGCCTTGGATGTCAAGGCCCGGGTCCAACAGCCAGTCCTGAAGTCGGGCTTGCCTGAAGGGCTCCTGACTTGTCGGTGGCCTGGGCGGTCAATGCGACTTAGTTTGATCCGTTGTGAATGGATGGGGGCAGGACATACTCCGTGTGGGCGTTGGTAGGCATGATTACTCTTGAGAAGACTGAGACTTAATATTTGTCGTGTTCCTCTTTTCTGCGTTCGCCTTGTGACTTGCAATAGTTTGCGAATGTAAGGGTTCAAAGCAAACACTGCGAGTACAAAATTTCACGTTGAATTAATAGTCCGCTTGCGATCCAAAGCGATTCTCTCACAAAATTGCTGACGTGGCGATGCACAATTGTTCAACACAATTGTTTCAGAGGACTTGTTGTTGCTCAATCCACACACGCAACCTGCCCTTACAGTAACGAATGCGATGTTTTAATGATGGAGCCCATGGATCACATGTCTTGATTCGTAGTGTAGATGCCCCAAGCTTACGAGCACCACAAGAATGGCATCCCTTTGGCCGTGGTAATCTTCCGACCTCGTGCTGCTAGGTATGTTGTCTGATAGGAAGTCGCGTCACCAAATGAGAGGCGCTGGGCCAAGATGCTCGTTTAAGTGTAAGCCTCCCCATCGTCAAATACAAGCCTGCTGTAAACCTCCAAGTCCAGTTTCGTCTCGAACAGAAAATTCACTGCTGCAACACCCGAGGTAAACCTATCCCGCCTCACAGTTGCGTGGCCACATTTGTGACCACAGTGTAGACCGCTTTCGCGACCGCATGATCTCCTCTAGTGCGTCTGCCTCACGAGGCGCTCAGCACAAATGTGAAAACTCCGGAGAGCCTGAACCCCAGTAGTAAGAGTCAAGAACGGGAGCCACGCTGGCACCCGGGCGGTTCGACTCGATCCCAGCCTCGCCAATGATTTTTGGATTTTCCGTCCCTCATTGCTTTGCTCGAATCTGTTTGCAGCTACTCAACGCTTCTGAATCGACTTTCATTTGCTTCTACTTGGACGCTACTTCATTATGCTGCTGATGAAATACTCGTCCATTTCGTTTAGTTTAGCTTTCCACCACAGTCTTTGACGAATGTCGTGGCTTTCCATCTGTCTTCTATTGACCAGATATCCACTCATTTCCTGGACCAATACCCTCCCGTCATGGTCGGCTATCAAAACGTGGATAGGCCATTGGACTTCATTCCTAACTGGCCTGTTGATAAACCCCCACAACACGACTGTCTTACCCACCAATCTCTACAGATACACTTACGTTGATCAAATTGAATGGCCTGGTGTACCCGCTGCTTGTGAAGCGCATGTGGTTCTCATTACTCCTGGCCTCAGGAAGATCAGAGTAAAACTTCAAACGGAGTGGCCTCCCGAGCCCTCCTCTTATTGACCCGAATTAGAACTGCATGAACCGCCGTCACCCGGGTATGCCTTAGACTGGGCCTATGTTTGATGAGCTTTCCCAGCAGAAATCATCTGTGAGCAACGGTATTGACAATTTCCGGCTGTCTCCTGGGATGGCCACACGAACTCTACTTGCCCAGGCTTCACCATCACCATCCTTATTCATTGCTCGACATCACGTCCTTCCCATTGTCGGCTTCCGTCGTCCGTTTTCTCATCTCATTGGCGGATGCTCTGGTACGGGCTGCGTCCTGCCTTGATGACTGTCCATCTTTTTCTGCCTGATGACGAAGGTAACTACTGACCCTTGTAGTGTCGGATGTCGAAGACGGCAGAATGTTACGCGTCTCAGCACTGATCACAGCTCCGAACCGACTACCATATCTATCATTGGACACATGCCGCACTGTTTCATCCTTCATTGAGCCGATCCATTGCGCCGACCTACCCGTAGATGATGCTCTCTTAACATCAAAAAGATCCGCTAGGGTTGTGACCAGTACTTGATCGCTGTCGCCATCGGCAATCAACTCCCCAACCCGGAATACCTTTTGATGAGCAACTTCGTTGGAAGCTATTTTGCACACCTCTAGACATTGGGTCGAAGTTTTGAGTTCTTCCTGCAGTCGCAGTCTCTCGCGGTCGTTTTGAGGCGTCCCATCCACCGGCAAAGACTCCAAGCGTTCCCGAAGACGGCCAATGGTTTCGGCCAAGCTATCTCGATTTTCACCCAAGACCTTGCGTATGAGCAGCTGAGCCTCGAATTGGTTCTGAGTATCGACAGAAGGCTGCGGGGGCGTCTGAGGATTCCAGGATGCTTCCCCAGCTGCCAAAGACTCGATGTAAGACTTCGCATCCTCGCAGATTCGAAGACATTGCTCAGTCACAGCTCTCTCATCCTCCAGATCTATGCTTATGTCCAAAGTACCCGTTCTTCCTGTGCTCTCCTTGGTGAGCAGCTCCAATTTCTCGTCAATGCGGTGTAGATGGATGTTGAGGTTGTACACGGTATCCTTGATCATCTCGTTATACTCCTCGAGGACTTGATGAGAAAGCTTAGACTTATGCCTGTACATTTGGGGAAATTCAAGGTTAGCAAAGCGACAAGGATGCAAGATGAGCGACTGACATGGTTATAGTGCCTAAACCAATTGATATGGTTGATTTGTATCCTACTAGAGTGTCCATGAAGTCGTTGATGTTTCCTCTCATGAACTCCATCTTGGTCCAATCTCGAAAGCCAACCTTCGATTTCCCGTCAAACTGTTTCATAGAGTTTTCGAATTCGCGGCATGCCTGGCTGCATCGATCAACCGGGCCTTTCAGAAGAGCCATCATTGACACTTCCAAGTCGACAACTTCCCTCAGGGTATTCAAAATGTTGGTCAGGCCTTCGAGCTCACCCTGGAGCCTGCGCAAAGTGGTATCGCGATCCTTGAAGCGCTTGACGGTCTCACTGAGCGACTTTGTGGACTGAATGGCAGCTGTGATTATGGCCAGCGCCGAGGCAGTGATGCTCAGCGGATCTGCCATTGTGAGAAGCTGCAAGATTCTGGTAAACCGGGTGGTGGGCTTGAAACAGGATGGGAATCAGTCTGTGAGATTATTCACGCAGTCACAGTCAACGCAACGCGGGGGAAGCATCTGTTGGAAATATCAACGTTGTTGCCTGATCTCGTCGCCTAACGTTCGAGCCTTAGCGCTGTGGTGGAGGCCTGTCTCTTCGTGCCACCAATCACTGAAGGCCAGCGCTTGCAATCGCTCCAAAGCCATCTCAGCTGGACGCTTGATTCGTCATTGCTGACACGCTCCAGCCCACCTCGATTGTTAGCAAGCTTACGGTTTAGATAATTATGCTTGCCTCGTTGGGACCAGCATTGTTACAAAGATTGTACAAAGAGAACAATCAAAGACGTGTTGGAGCCGTGAAAGTAGTTGGCTGGGTCACTCGCCCTTTTCCACGTCTTAGAGGGCCAATATCTAAAACCTCGTCATCAAGTAATCCGCCAGAGCCAGCATCTTCAAGTAGCATAACAATTCTCTCTGATAGTTAACTACCCCTCAAACATGGAACGAATTCATGTCGAGTACGTGTAGTTCGCTGGAAACCATTCATTCGCGCCAATATAACAACAAGCATCTCATATGATCTCCACAGTCTCAACTTGACAATTCTGTCGCCAAAAGCTCAGCCCCCCAAAGCCATTGTCATCCGAAATAAACATTCCAACTCGATAATACTTTGCCGGGGCCATCGGCGACTTTGCGATGACGATCCCGAATGCGCGCCTCCTGCTGCAATCCTGGCAGATGCATCTCCCTATCTTGCCATCCAGCTTCAGAGAATCCAGCTGCTCGCCTCTGACGGACGCGTCTGAGCAATACCCAATCGATGCTGTTTCGTATTCGCTTTTAGGTGATACCGACCCTAGCAAGACCAACTTTAGGTCACCTGGAGGAACCCGGTCGAACCCTGGCGTCCAATCGAGGCTGCAGTCGGCCAGTGACTTCCCATTGACAATCACCCGCCATTCTGCGCTGAGAATCCCTGTCTTGGACTTGCGTTGAACCAGTTCAACGTCGATGGCATAAATAAGGCCAGTAACTTCCAAGAGTGCAGATGTGATTTCCCCAAAGCGATTAGGCCCCTTGTGGATCACTAATACCGTAACCTGACATTCCGGACGTGCGTCATATGAGTGCATGTAACTCCTCAAGCTTTCGACATAGGCCTGGCATAGCCAGCTCCAAGACGGTACGATGTACGGGGAGATGTTTGTAAGGCGATTTAGGTGTTCCTCCAGTGTCCGAGGCTGCTTCTGCAAGGTGGTGGTTTTGGCGTTTAACCAAGGCAGGTCAAGCCATAGGCCACTTTCCCACATACCAGCGATGTATTCGTCATCGCCCATTATCGAGTTGAATACTGCAGCAGTCCCTGAGAGTGATGGGAGGATGTCAGTGCTAACTGTAAATGGCTCTCTGAGCATGCTAACAAAGGATGACCAGCGGGTCGAGAATGAGGTGATGATACCATGCCAATCGTCAAGGCCGACAATACCTGCGACATTCTTACGACGGGGTTCATGCCTGGCTAGCTCGTCATACGAGTTCCACAGTTCATTGCAGACAAAATGGATCGTTTCTCTACCAAATTGGAGTGTTCTCGGTGACAACAACTCCTCTTGAAATGTCCAGCCTCGAATGTTCCAGCGACTGTCGTCAAGGTCATCGTCGAGATTTGGATCGGGCCCCTAGGCCACGGCGATGCCGGATATGTCTGGCGGAGTCGGAAGCTGCCGTTGATTCTTGAATTGATATGCGATTGAAAACGAATGTGTAAGGCTGAGGTTCTCTGGGGTATTAAGAATCCCTGCTGGCAAGACGGCGATGATATGGCACATATTGTTACGTAGGCGCCACCGTAAATCTGTCCCATCTGGGAACATTGTTCTGCCCAGTCACCGTCCGTACCCTGCATAATACAGAGAGCGTCAACCCAAAGATAAGGCAGTCCCAGAGACCTGGAAACACGAATGGCATCTCTTAACACCGGTGTCATCTCGGTCTCTTGGATGCCAGCGAGTCTTTGTGGTAGAGACGTCCTTTCTGTTCGAAGCTGTGAAGCTGCTTCCTTGGTACCCCAGCAGTAGCTGAGTGCTGCGTACTTCGGAGATAGGCAGTTTTGGTCGGAAAATTCTACTAGCCTGCAATCGTCCTCGGATGTTTTCACGAGTCTTTTTGGACAGAACCCTTTGCTAAGCTGCTCATGCTCATGCTCATCGCAATCGTTGAGCGTGGATCGCATCCAGTTGAGAGGGCCTTCTTCTAGAGCGGAGTCAAAGCCCCAAGGTGGCAATCCAAGCCATGTCGACGTCGCATCGTGGTGTGCTTTTTTCTATTTAGTATAGATGAAACATAACCAGAGGAACTCGTAAGTGAACACACCAGAGGATGATTCCGCAAGATATGTGACAAAGCAGATTATTGACATCGTCAAGTTATCTAGGGCGCGTCAGCAGGCAATCGTCTCCTGAATACCTGGAATATCTTGCCTTCCTCCTTGGCATACAGCGTAGCTTGGAGCCCATTTAGTTTCGCATGACCGCCATTCGCGGCATTTGCCGTATCTTCCCCCGCCAAATACTTGAGTGACAATCGCGCATCGAAGGGGCCGTTCGAGCCTCTAGCGTTTTGAGCAAATTTAATGACATCGTCGGACAAAAACCCTTGCCGAAGTAGGTGGCAGAAGTCACACTGTTGCGCAGATTTGGTCAGGGTAGGGAGACTCGGGAACACATCGTCAATGTCGTACAGCTCCCAGCCCGGAGACTCGCTGTCCATGTCGAGGCGACCGTAGAACCCATGAGTCCCTACCCTGCTGTCATCAAATTCGAGCACCCTGCATCGTTCACAAAGCCTCGCTAGGCTTGTGGGCATAGTAGTGTCGACGCTGGCGCCCATGCTGAAGCAGGCTGCGGAATGGACACGCTGCTGAAGGCAGGGAGAGCAGGCAACAGCTCTTTTGTATGAAGATCGGGGAAAACAGGCAAGGCAAACACAATGCTGTGGATCCGCGGCCGCGACCCAACAATGCTTGCGTTAGGCAGAGTGGCGGCTTACTATGAAGGAGGCGCAGTAACCAACTGTGGCGGCGGGTCTTCCACCACTGAACAAGCTGTTGGCCGTCAAGTGTAAAGATTGGTGGGTTTAATATTGTTTCAGGCATTGCATGCTGAGTCGGTGACGCGAAGAGAATGATCCTGAGCGCGTCAAGGCGATGAAGAACACCTTACACGTCAGGCAAGTGACGGAATTTAGGTTGAAGTAGAACATTCTGCCGCCATTAAGTTATCTCATGTTCTGCCCGATTCCATTGGTTCAGTTTGGCCCATGGTGAGCTCCCAAGATACTGATGTATACTGCACGGGATATCGATACAACGAATCGCGAAAACCACGCTGCCTACCCTAGAGCTAAACTGAGGACAGAAATCTAGTATCCCAGGGCATTAAAATTCAGTTCTTACACCCATCTCAGGTTGTAATTAAAAGGAGAAAAAGGGATTGATAGGCATGGATTATTTTGAACAAAGACGACACCTGACATAGAGTTGAACATCAACGGAGGCGGATTCTTGATTAAAGATATCCCATGAAATTGATGTGGCGAAGCACCCGTACGAGCGAAGTCCAAGTCAGACGTTTGCCGAAAGTAGCAATTAGTATCAACCATGCGAGTGGAACGCCAGCGGATCGTCATCTCTTTCGTCAGATGGCGCCCTCTCTTTGGTCCTCATATCAGTGCCTCCGCCGATGAGCACCTGGCGGCCGCGTGCGAGATGGCCTCCCAGGTGACGGTGGTACAGAAGGACATGAACATCAGCGATCAGGTGTTGAAGTTTCGCTGGAGCTTAGACGGTTCAATGCCGAGGTGGCCCAGCTGGGTGCCGTCGTCGGTGATGATATGCTTGAGAGCGGTGCCATCGTCGTCGACGCAAGGCAAGCATCTGTCCTGCAAATACCACGGTCAGTCCAAGTCAAAATTGCCTCTCGCAAACTTGCCTGGTGGGAGCCAAGGCTGACCGACTGTGCCAGGCTGGAGCTATGGCTTAAAGGAAACCAAATTTGACGTCGAGCCCGTACTGTGTTATATCCGTCACCTCGGCGAAGACATGGAGGCGGGAGGCATCGTCGCCAGCCCGACATACATGTTCCCCAACTCGTCCGTCACCATATCCAAGCACTTCTTCTACATGATGTTCATCATCCCGACGTCTGCATGCACATACCGCATGCGCTACGAAGTCTACCGAAACAAGAACTCATCGGTAGAGGAGGTCAAGGCCGAAGTCGACTTCCTCAAGTAGGTCGAGAGCGAAGATAAGTATCTCAGGAACAATGGGCAGAAGGGGTTCAAAAGTGACACGTACACCACAGGGCCACTACATCCGTACATGGAGAAGGCCATCGAGTACTTTGAGGAGGTCCTCCGGTCGGCACTGACCAAGCATATTGAGGAGGAGAAGCGGCTAGACAGGGAGATCTGGCCGACAAGGAGGTCGGTTGCTAACGCCGAGTTAAATGAGGACGAGGAATTTTGCCGTGGCGTGCATGATTCCGCCGCGACCACTGCTGGGAAAGATGGGTTAGCATGGTAAGCCTTTTTATTTACGTTAGTTGTATACACTCTCTGCCAGCCGAGGCGTCATTGTGGCCGGCATTTCAGAAAGAAAGAAATAAAAAATAAAAAGAAATAAAAACGACAACAGCACAGAACTGTACATGATTGAAATATAATCGAAGCATAATCATATTCCTCTGTATGGCAAGACTATCTGATGGACCTTTTATGCTTTCCCAGAGTCATCTCCATTCTTCACTGTCGAGATCCACTCACCAACAGTCATCAATCGTTCAGTGATCAGTGGCCAAATCAAATTCACTGCAGCATCCTTTGTAGCAGTACTGAACCCAGCGGTTCCGTCCGTCCTACGAGCAGCGTTAATTTTATGACAAACAGAGGACAAGGCTTTACATAGCAGTTGATACTTACAGTAAGGTAACGTGATAGCCACTAATTCCGGGGTTGTATTTGGTCAGCCTTTTCTCTGCCCTGGAGTCACTAAAATTGGGAAAGAATCCATCACGTACAGCTCTCTGGCGTATCTGGCAGTGGACTCGAGACAGGTGTTCGCAACCAAGCCGGTCATGACCAGGTGCGTGATTTCACGTTGGTGGAGTTGATAGTCGAGGTCGGTATTGGCGAACGAACTGTAGCCATTCCTTGTCAGCGGTAGCTCACAAAACAAGTTGCAAGCCCAGGTATGGGAACCGCATATATGTTTGGTCTCTTCCCTCGTCGTTCTTCCGTCTAGATATTAGAGGAAAGCTTACCTGCTGTTCCAATGCTTGCTGACAATCACGTCCCCATTGTTCAAAACATCTGGTTCGAGCCCTTCGAAGATTTCGGCCCCCCAAGCGCCTTCCTCAAACACCTTGCCGTTTCCGATAGCCGTTGTAGAAGAGTTCATATGCTCCCAGCCCATGTAATTGCCCTCTTTCCAAGTTTGGTGCAGCCCATAGAAGATGGGAATGTGGAACTCGCGGGCCGCAGTCACGAGCTCTTTGAGGTGAGACACCGTGTCTGTGGCAATAAGAGATTCCTTGACAACGGGGTAAAGCTTCCCCTCTGGATGAAGGAAGTCGTTGTAGGGGTCGATAAGAACGACGGCCGTCTTGGGAACCAACGGAGAAGTAGAAGTAGACATGGCTTTGGGTAGTGTTTGGTGAGTGGGCAGATGTAGATGGAAAGCTTGCAAGAATTCAGAGAGATAACTGCACGAGCTTACTTATATACTTCAGGCTTGGGCAGGTAGGCTTCAGCACACAGGAAAAAGGGGACGTAAGCTCGGCCATGTATATAATTTCTCCGAGGTCCCAGAACCCAATGGAGCCACTTATGGGAGACGTGCTGATTGGGGCTGCAGGGCACAAGCCAGCCACGCAATCGTTTATCATCGCGTGGCGGATCATATGGGGCTCTGGCAGTTCTTCGACTGTGGACGAGTGTGGGTGTTGAGTAATCACTGAGGTACAGCAGCATCCCTCAAGCAAGTACTGGCACAACCCAGCATACCCCCTGCCATTGCAGGAGCTCTTCGGCACTGGTTGCCATCATCACAAGCCAACGCCATATGACCAAGCCAGTACCACCTAAACTCACACCGTACGAATCATCATGCACAACTAGCGCCTTCTGCAGACCTGTCTCGGCGAGACGGACGAGAGCGTAACCCCGCATTGAGCTCTTTGTAACACGGCCAGTTCCGGCTCAGCACACTGGACACGTTCGTTGGCTGTTCGTCCGATGGATTCTGCCACTTGCTTGTGTTTCTGAGCGTCTCTTGGCAATCTTTGGCTTTGGTGTATGTAGACTGGTCTCTTTGACTCGCAGTCTCAATCGGCTCATAATAGCTGCAACAGTATCATTTCTACCGTACGATATCCCAAGTCAAAAGCCCCTCAACAGGCTGATGGTACCTCTAGTTTATCGCCGTCACTGCTACGTCTGCGACTTGGGTGGGGACAGACATCAGGCCAGCATTGATGACAAATTTAGCTTTGACATTCAGCTTCCCGCGATAGGCAAGGCCTCGGACATAAGGGTGGAGAGGAATGACAAATTTACTTGCACGCTCATAGTTCAGGGGTTTCATTGGCAGTTAAACGAGGCCTCTATACGGCTTGGCTGACAAATCTGTCTCTGGTCGGTGAAGGACGTCATGTCGGTTGGAAGCCGGGTACTGATACTAGAGCTCCATAAAAGACGAGCGAATGCGCATGAGCAAGCCGCTCTCATCCACCACGCGGGGTAGATTGCCAAGAGTAGGAACTCTAAACTACTCAACATGCCTTTCTACGATGTGTCCCATTCCTACCCCCTCGACGATGCTGAGCGCCAAGGAATAGCCGAACGGATTACGGCGTTGCACTGTACCATGTTCAACGCACCTGCTCTCTTCGTAAACATCAGGTTTTCCCCCATCAAAGATGAAGAGTATTGGTATGGCGGGAAGCGCAAGAAGAACACCAACCGAATCTTTGCTCATGTGCGAAGTGGCTCGAACCGTAGCGATGAGGCATTCGCACAGCTGGCCAAGGAGATTGAGACGATTTGGGATGAAGTCGTAGGCAGGAAGCCACTCGATATTGGGCCGAATAACCCCAAGATCTTGCAGGCGGTGTTTGTTATCCCGGGTATTACGGCGAGAGAAGAGGGGCTTGCGATCCCACCAGTAAGTGGAAGCCTGACTCGTCATTGACATGGTGCTTACGGGGTCTACTTACAGGCCGGAACAGAGGGTGCTTGGCTGAGGGAGAATCTGACCTTGTTCCGAGAGCGAGCTGAACGCGGCGATGAAGACTTTCAAGACTTGCTTGCGGAGCTGAATGACAGACCCAAGTTGCTGAATTGAGTAAGGAAGGATGGAGAGAATATGTCGCCAGGAATCATTATCGTCCCTCTTTCGTGAAGTATTCAACTATACCTACAGAATTAGTAGTAGTAACCATCACTTGTTCACTCCATTTACGCCAGGGTACATTGCCATCCTTGTCCCAACACTACAGGACTCGACATTCTAGACAGGTCAAGTTGACTCACGGGCATGACTGCAGCTCCCGGTAGCACCAGATGCTTAATTTGTCATCCTCCCGTCCGACGTCTGGTTCTCACCGGTCTTTCCCTGGTCCACATACCCACTTATTTCGCCGGCATCACCCATGCAGCATGGCTCACTGTGAGGGCTAAGATTGGTCATGCAGTAGAACAAAGTGCTGGTGGCAGTAAATTTGTCATCACTGCACTTGACCACTTTCATCGCCGACATCGGACCTTAAAGATCAACGGGCGAATGCAAGATGGAGCTTGGCTTACTGAACACTTACGACTGGGCGAGTCGTACCAGGGAGATGACCAAGGTCGGAGCTTGGGAACCTTTGTTTCATCGCGTGAAATTTCACTGCTTTCCGTACGCCGCAGAATGTTTTTGATTATGACTTTCAGGACTATGGTAGATAGGCACATACAACAGCTTACACACCCGACCCAACTCAGGAGCCTTTCAAATCTCAAGAACCATGAATAACACTCTGTTTATTCGCCAATCAAGACCGACAACTTCCTCCTTAAGTCCTGTAGTGTCTTGCTGACGCTGGTCAATTCCGTCCGGGAGTGGTTTAGCTCCATCTCTAGACTCTGCTTCTCTGCCCTTAGAGTCTCCGCCTCGTTCACAGCCGCCTGCCTCCCGGAAGCTTCGGCTCTCAGTCGCGTGATTTCACCATCTGAGACTCGCGCTTTCTCGGCGACCTTCCGCGCCAGTTCAAGCTCTTTCTGTCGGAGGTTGAGTTCCTGTCGTTGTTGAGACAGTTGAGATTCAAGATCCGACACCTTTTGCCGGAGCATGGAGGTGGTCTCCAACTCGGAATACAATATCCGTATTGCAGAATCCACATTCGTTGGTAGGGTGGTGAAGCGGGATTTACGTGTTCGCACCGATGCGGGTTGATGTGCTGAGTCTGATGCGTCTGCTACCGGGGCTGGAGGGGTGGGATCTGGGCGGTTTGTTGTCGAAGGTGCAGGCAGCTGCCGTTGGTCTTGAGATGTTGGCGTGTTCCTCTCCCGTTCGGTCGGTATGACTCTCCTTTGCCTGTCATCCGGCGGTGGACAAAGTCCATCCTCGGAGTCTAGGTTTTCGATTTGTCGTGGTGCTGGTCTGAGCACAGGAGATGTCGGAGGCGTCATAATAGGCGGCTCGACATGCCAGTTTCTGCCCACGCATATATCACAGAACCAGTGTAGATTACCCCCTTGCTTCGAGTATGTCCCTTGTCCGGGCATACACTCCTGATGGTAAGAAAGTTGGCAGGTGAGACACGGCACCAGGTCATTGAGGTGTTTACACTTGAAGCAGAAAGTGTCGTGGTGTGCACCGGCTTCTAAATTATGCTCCTGTCAATATTGTTTCTTCATTTCCAGATTGTGACTGACTGTTGCTCACTTTTCCAAACTTTGTGTCTTATCAATGACGAGGAGATAGGCTCGTCCGGGGAATATGGTGGTACAATGGGTGGCACGTCTTGTAGATTTACAACGATTGTTCCGCTTTCTGATGCTCTGCTATCCTGGTGCCTCTCTGAAGCAGCAACAGTACCAGAACCCCTCGGCTGACCTTGGCCAGCTTGCCCACTGCGCGTGGCGGGCGCTTCTAGACGAAAATACTTTGGCTGTGGCTCACCGTCATCGCGGCGGCTCCGGCCCCTGGGGGGATACATGCCGCTTTGGGAATGGCCTTTGGGAAATCCTGACGGCTGGGGCTGAAGGCTGCCGATTACAAGGTGAACCGTTGAATCAAGACGATTGCGGTTGCTCTTGATGCAGAAGAAAGTGGTGAGAAAATGTACGGTATTGTGAGCGTGGTGTTTACGTTTGACGTATCCACATACTCGGAGCGATTTGTCATGCACCCATTTGTCATGGCCGAGTCACATGACATCTGACCATACTCAAGTGCCAGCAGTCGCAAACAGCTTTCAATGAGTATGGATAGTTTCGTTCGTTAGAGGCCAGAATAATTGAAACTTGAAAATAAGGATCCTTCTTTTCTTTTTGTTTCTTTACTTAAGCTCAATATCAAATCAGTTGGTTGATTTCCTCGTTCTGAGTTGGTGCCTCACGGTTCTCGGAAGTATCGTTTCATTGACCTCAGGAATATGGGATCAAATGAGCATAATATATCTGTCACGATATAAGAGTGGTTGTTGGTCCCGCAAGGGACGTTCGTCTTTTTGTGACAATATCGAAATCCAGATTCATCCAAGCAATGAAACACTGCACCTGTTTTGACCTAGAGATTGGCGTTGATGCCCTACCACCAGCAGTTCATCAATGGCAGATTTCTAATGTCAAATGACGTATTTGCAGCGTCGGCAAATGATTAATTAAAGGTATTCGCGTAACCTACTACTCTCTACGTAAGCCTAGTACCGTTGGCCGGTGTTGTCTTTGCAAGTTCACACCCTACGGTTTCTTATTTGTTGTCCATTGTACAGCACCTTCGAGGCAAGTCTCCACACCTTCTCATTTGGACGCCAAGGATATAGAAGAAACCTATCCCCCTTTCTATCAGGGTTATACGAGAGAAAATGCCACTCTACAATGCTGATAAACAGCTTTTCAGCCTCCCCGGATCCTCTTTCAATGTCTTCTAACCCACGTTATTACCGATAGATGAAGATATGCCTGCGAGCTAGAAATGCGCCGCTATTATTTATGACATGTCGAAAGGCATCGTAGCTAATCAACCATTTTGCGGTACACCGTAGCAATTAATATGTGGTACAGAGATGACCATTTTATCGAAGGGCGTTGACTACGAAACTAATAACCATGCCATTCCACTAGTTTCTCTCAATGACAAGAAATATACGTGGAGACTTCATCGACAGGGCACAAGATCCTCTTCTTATCTCCATCGCACGGCAAGTTGACGCTTAAAGGCATTGAAGATGCTCTAGGGAAGAATGCGTTCGCTCCTCACATGGAAAAACCTCGACTTGTCTATCTTTCCAACCTAACAGAGATTAACACCCTCTACACTAAGGCCGAACCAAGCGCAATCTCTGAGCTATGGAGACAACGGGGGCTTATTTTGTTCTTTGATGGAGTGCGTCTTGGGGCAGCGTTATCCGCAACGAAAAACGACCTGACACTGCCGGATTTGGTCCGGTTGACAGACATCTTTTAGATCGGCTGGATGAAAATCGGATTGCTTCTCGGCGAAGCAATTGTCATCAACACGCCCTCCATTTCCGAGGACTTTGTGTTCGATGTGAAGCAGCGCGGAGGGTTACTCGCCAAGGTCCGCGTCATGGAATCCAATTATTGGAGCTATTCAGCTCCAACCGCTTCTTCCACCTTGCGCGACACGACAATGCCATGGCCTAGCAGCTGACGTCTGGC
Organism: Neonectria sp. DH2; assembly: GCA_003934905.1. Lineage (NCBI taxonomy): Eukaryota > Fungi > Ascomycota > Sordariomycetes > Hypocreales > Nectriaceae > Neonectria > Neonectria sp. DH2. The sequence continues at coordinate 349,414 of RQWH01000018.1, read as the reverse complement.
GTTTTGGGGACAGGATACAAACTTGAGGCGAGAACAGAGACGAACCAGGCGTTTGTCATCTTACCGAATGCACTCATCTCTAAGCTCCAGGGCAACTTCAATTTCTATATCTGGGAGAAAGCTGGCGACGATCGAGCAGTAATTCGACTCGTTACTTCGTGGGTGACCAGTGAAAGTCAAGTGGTCGCTTTCATTACGCAATCACAGGGCTGAATTCGGTTTGCCTAATTACTGGAGCAACTGACAGTCAGATAATACCTAGAAAAACCGCACAACCCTTACTCTCGTCGTTGTAGTTCTTCCTCTGGACCCCAGTGCGCCCTATACGTAACAAATACTCGTATGACATTAGTGAAAAGCAGCGTGACAGAAAATCCTAGAGAAGGAGTGGTCTTAATTACAAGGATTAATAGATGGCCTGCAAAGGGCGCGTCTGTCAAGAGGCCGCCATTGGTCCGAATCGCCGACGACGGTCGGCAACGCTGACTTTTCCCGAGTCAACTTGTTTCCCGAGTCAACTCTTTCCCGAGTCAGCTTGCCGCCATTTGCTCACGTCGCCGACGACTGTTAACTCCCTCTCAGCCCCTCGTTTGTTGGAAACATATAAGATCTGAATTTAGAATGCAATTTTTTGCATCATATCACTGCTATTTCCCCCGATGCCTGGGCGAACAAAATGTCTTCGCTCCTTTCGCCTCGCAGCGATCAGGAATGTCCCATCGAGATCAAGATCAACCATAATTTCGACTCCCACGTCTACACTTCTGGCTCGGCTATTTCAGGATGCGTCCTAATAACACCCCAGAAAGACACGCCGTTCGATAGCTTCCGGATGCTATTCACCGGAACCGCTTCCACGCGGGTCGCTTTCCCGCAACACAACGGCTCACCCACTACCCACCACAAATTCCTACACCTAAGGATTCCGATATGGAATGGCCATCTCCCTGACCCTCGCACCTTCAACGCCGGTTGTTGCTACAGCGTACCATTTGCTTTCATAGTCCCTTCACAGCTTGACGCGGCTGATTGTGCTCGTTCCTCCACCACCGAACTACAAGATCAGCACTTGCGACTCCCACCCACTATGGGTTCTTGGGACGACGACGACCGCTCTCCGGAAATGACAAGAATCGAGTACACACTGAGCGCTGAAATACATCAAAGCGACGAAAAGGCTGGACAAGGCAAGGCAATCAAGGCTTTCTCCCGCCTTAAGGCACTGCCGCTTCATCCTGAAGATCCTCCACTTCACATCCTTCCCGAAGGAGAAAGAGACCATACGGAGAAATATCGCTTGATCCAGGCCAAGAACATACGCCAGAATCTGTTTGCTTCCAAGATTGGCAATCTGAAAGCCGCCGCTACACAACCAAGCCCAATCACTCTATCAGTTGACACCCTTCGCACGTCAGACTCCTCCATCAAACTTGATCTGGAGTTTGAACCAGCTTTCAAAGAAGCGAATCCTCCTGAGATACATTCCATGACAGCGAAGCTTCGTTCTGTCACCTACTTCTCGCTCCAGCACATCGATTATCAGCCAGATCTCAGAACTCCTCCCCTGAAGCAGCATTCTCCAGCGACATCATACTCCATTACTGATAGAATTCCCATTACTCATCCGGAGAGGCTTCTTTGGAAACAACAGTCCCTATCAGAAGCCTCTAAAAACTCTGCAAGTGACTATGGGGGTCCTTCTTCGGAGTCTCTTCAAGCTGGGGGATGCATCGGTGCTGGAGGAGGTATGGCGAGCATACCAGTTAAGCACTTCACGGCATTGACAATCCCGTTGTCGCTTCCAATCCTACCTAACGTGGTTATTCTTCCAACTTTCCATTCCTGCATAATATCTCGCACCTACACTGTTGATTTGCTGTTATCAGTCGGGCAATTTGGCACGACTCTTTCTTTAGCAATCCCTCTTCAAGTGATTGTCAAGGAGCGGATCAGCTCGCTAGCAGCTGAGCTACCATGTTATGTAAGTAAAATACCGCACGAGCAATCAAACAACAAGATTTACTCACGTTGCCGGCAGGCAAATCTTCACCCAGTGCAGGCTCAAGATGATGGCATGCCGCCGCCATATGACCTCGCTAGTTAAATGACTCATGTCGCATCATCGCACTCGCACTCGCACTCTTCCATTTTGGTACTTCCCGAATCGGGAACCCCGATTAATTGCGACACCTGACATGCCTGCTATTGGATTGTTGCTGGTCGGGTCCCATTTATTTATGTCCGCTCTTAGGAACAACCTCGTGAAGGAGACCGCCAGTTCGTTTCTTGAAGAGATGTACATGTATATATTCCTAAACGTTTCTTTTCAACTTGAACCTTGGCTATCACGATACTCACCAACCGACCGTGCTGTTGCCATGTCTTCTATTGATCCGACCATCTCGAAATTGGACAGATTGCTACCCAGGACCAAGCCAGTATCGGAACAGGTGACAGCCCTCTCACTGCTGGATGCAACCGCGGCCAACTTTGCCCTCACCAACGCCATCTGGTTATTTGAACGTCCCGATCATGTCCATGACGATGCTTTCAGCTTGGTAGAGCATCTCCGCCAATCGCTGCGAGTCGCTCTCGATGCCTACCCACATTGGTGTGGCCGTCTAAAAGCCGTCAATACCGGCCATGGACCCGTCTCGGATGAAATACGGCATCTCCCTCCACATGCCCAACGCTACGGTCGTGTCTATGTTCATTACGGAACCGCGCACGATCCAGGTGTTGAGTTCATCGTTGCACAAAGTTCTGCCACCCTAGATGCTCTCTATCCAGTTTCCCGAACGGTAGATCAGCCTTTGTGGAACCGACAGACGGTTCAATTCAAGGCCTTCATCCCTCCAACATCTATTGCCAATGCGCTGGATCCAAATGAGCCTAACGAAGCTGGAATCTGCAAGCCCCTGATGGCTATTCAGATCACCGAGACAGCTTGTGGGGGATTCATCTTAGCCGCCAAGATGGCACATCCCTTGGCAGACATTTCGTCTCTCGTCGGCTTCATCAATAACTGGGCTGGTATCAATCGCTCGATACTTACCGGGGAGCCTCAGCCAACTTTGAGTCCTTATTTTGATCCGGCTCGATTGGACGCGTTGGCAGCAGGTGACATCAACGCGGAGAAGCCAGATGACGTCTTCCTTCAGCAGACCGACAGTTTGCCTCTTCACAGATACGACTGGTGGGATACATCTTCCAAGGCTCCCTGGCCTACCAAAGTTCCCGATGTGTTCCAAGCTGAAAACCTTGCACCAGCTGGGAAACCCATGCCATGGTCGGAATGGGACGTCAGCGCGCCTGTCTCTGAATACATTGTGCACTTGAACCACGATCAAGTCGAGTTCCTTTGGAGAGAAGCAAACCAGGGGGCTTCGTACAGATTTAGCCGGCATGATGCCTTGCTAGCGCACATCTGGTCATGTATCGTGCGCGCTCGCAGCTTGGAAGCAGACACTGGCCCAGTTCACTGTGACCTCGTCTACGGTGTGCGACCTGTGTTGAAGCTTGGAAATGCGTTCTTGGGTTATCCAGCCATCATGATCAATGTCGAAATGACGGGCGTCGACGTGTCAGCTACGACGGAGACAGCTGAAAAAGAGAAAAGAGTGTCTCTCCAACCAATTGCCCAGCGCATACGCGAGACAATCAACAAAATAGGCCAACCGAGCAATCTTGCTGCCCACATGCATAGTTTGGCTTATGAAAAGTCTCCTCAGCGGCTGTGGCAAGCATTCCTGGGTCGACGGCATATTCTTGTGACGAGTTGGGCACGCGCTGGTATCTACGATATAGATTTCGGAGTAGGATCAAACATTCGCTACGCTGATGGCGTGATTCCGGTCTTAGACGGGATCGTTCTGATCAAGGAGGCGCCTCCGTCGAAGAAGACGGCTTCTGCCGCTTCGGACGAGTGTTCGTCGGCACAATCCTGGACAGGTAACGGTGTTGACATATCCATCAATATTCGCGGGGAGGACATGCAACGCCTACTTGAGGACCCATTACTACTTCCAAGGTGTGTCAGGGATATTTGATTATATATTTTGGAACAAATAGATTGTGTGTCAATAGGTGTCTTTTGCAACGAGACCAAAACAAATATATAAGGCCAGCTTTATTAAGTCCGTATGCCCCTGTGGACTTATTTGATGCTCTATGCCACTCACTTCCCGATTTATAACCAATCATCTGCCTATATAACATATTAAGGGCATACATTGATAGAAAGCAGGCAAAAGTCAGCCGTTTAAACCAGACTCCCCAGCCGTTGCCTCGACCTCACCTCTATGCCCAGCTCCCATGCCCAGCGCTATCAAATCATACCCCTACTACCTCTCCATACTCCGAGGAGGCGCATCGCCCTGGGGAGGTGGACGAATCCATGTCTCGTCGAAAGGAGGTGGTGGAGGCTCGTCCTCATCTTCGGCCCTGCCCACGGCCTCCACATACCCAACATCTTCCGATGTCCCGGCCGGCGGAAGAATGGTCACGTCCACCCCCCACCGGAACTTGAGCTCCTCCTCGGCAACCATGGCCCTGAGTTCATAGTTGATGCGGTGAGTGTACTTGAGATGGCGTGTAGAGAATGAGGGGTGGATATTCCCCTGAGCGAACGCCTTGCTCATCACCCCGCCGTGGCCGATACGCAGGTTGACCTTCTGGCCTACGTTGACAGGCGGGCCCTCGTCGCCGCAGGGGATATAGAGCGGCGGCGTGCTGGGGCCTAAGGCAATGCACGACCACGCCGAGATAGACATAACAGCCGGGTTAACGGCGGACCACGGGCCCGGGCCGCCGTCGCAGCTGACCTCCGTCGCGGCCTGGATCTCCATGGAGAGCATCCGGAGCTGGATCTTCTGCGGCACGTCGCCGATACGGCTACTCCTCAGCACGTTGGCGTCCGGGACGAAGTGGACGCGGAGCGGGATCGGGCTCGGGTGCTCCAGCTGGATGATGGCCGGGGTGTCGATCTCCATGTGGCCTGCGAAGGTGGGCACCTTGCGGGAGCCGAAGAGCGACCGCGCCTTTTGCGAGAAGGACGGTCCGGCCCGGCCTACCTCTGGGAGCAGGAGGTACGAGGAGACCCAGCCGTAGAGGCGGTGCCTCGTGAGTCGGAAGTCGACGATCGGGGGCTCAAGGCTGGCGGTCCTGATCGTGATAGGGAGGATGGCGTCGGTTGTCTCCACGGATCCGTGTGCGGTGGATTGCAGCTCGGCCTTGACGGCGTACTCGATAAATCCCTTGACCTGGGCGCCGAAGCCCGCGTGATCTAAAGTGAACGTCCCTGGGAGGATTTGCCGCTCGCCCTGCTCGGCCAAGACGTCTTCAGTATACACAGGTATAGCAATAGTGAATGGCCATGCATGTTCCGCCTCCTCGGGTGTAGGGGCAGGGGGGATGTGTAGAGGGCCTTGGAAGATAACCTGAACGTGCTTCTCTTCATCGATCAGGGTGGTCCGGCCGCGGTATACGACGCCGCCGCCGCGGGCGCTAGGGCCGGCGATAACCTTTGTCTTTACCCTTCCGAACAGCGTGACCTTAATCACTGCCTCGGTACTGACGGTATGCGCCCCGCGGAAGACCCAGCCGGCGATAGTATCGCCGGGGGCAAAGGCGGTACGGCCACCGTCGAGGCGGATGCCCAGCGTGGGGCCGGCCTTTGTGGAGGTTTGCGGCATGTCCAGCTCTCAACAGCAGCACGCGGAAGAGACGGGGCGAAATGTCCTTCTCCGTCAGGTATTTTAAAGCGCGAGTCTCAAGAGGCTGATGTGCATTCATCAGGGGAGTGAGCGCGGAGACGCTGCCAGCAAACCTTTGAGCGAAGTGTCCTTGAGGTCGGGGTCACATCTGTGGTGTCATGTGATGTTTCTGCCCAATTTAATCTCAGTCAGGAGAGTCTCGGTGTCCAAGGTCAATTGTTGATAGATACCCTGTCCACCGCTGTACCGAGTGCGGGGAATAATCCGCCAAGCCCCATGGGTTGATCCACAGACTGGAAAACTGCAGTGATGTGCTGTAGATGGACTCACTTTTGGCGTTGTGATAATGGATACTAACAGTGGGGGTTACTTGGCTAAATAAACATCTACCTGCCTAACTGAAGGCTTGGTATTTCGTATTATGGCAAGGGGAAGGTCTTTCTCTGCGGCACAGCTGCCTATTACTCAACTATTGTCGCGGCATAGCCAACCTGGAAGTCCCGTTGCGGAACAGCTGCCACTAACTCAGTGGAGGTTGCCAGGGGAAGAAGTTTGTTGGCACTAGCAGACTGCTCACTGCCACCAACTCAGTGGTTGCCAGGGGAAGAAGTCTGTTGGCACTAGCAGACTGCTCGTAACAAAAGGCCCTGCGTCGCGTGACCCCGGCAACCCATGGCTGTGTTAGTCTAGATGGCCCCATTTACAGCACGACTTGGTTCTGGAAGCAGAGGCTCTGTGAGCTGCACAATGAACTGACCTGGCGCTGGTTTGTCATCTCCAGCGGTAAAACGGACGCTAGCTATGCATTCCACCATGCGCTTAGAGTTACATGACCAGAGATAGCGGTTAAACTATGCCCATGAACGATGGGCCCCTGCACAAGTCGATCCCTGCGGAGATCTTTTGAGGAGTCGGAGGGTGGGGGAAAATCTCTGAGTGTCATTAATTGCTTTACTGTGCCTGGTATGGGTCTGGCTGTCGTTCTGTGGCAACCTTGACCATGAAGTTTGAGGGCATCTCGGATCCGGTCGAGTCAGGTTGCGGCTACTATGGTCGGCAGGACAGGGCTTGTGAATGTGTTTGTGCTTTACTGCAGCATAGTTTTGACTTTAGTTAGCACTTTGCTGTAACCTGGAGTGTGGGTGTCCTGTGAAATCATGACATAGCTAGGGAGTCTATGTAGGGACAGAGTTCCCAAATGTTGTTGGTCCTTCTATGTACTTGCCATAGACCTCCCTTTTGTTATCACTTCAGTGCCGCCGGATTCTAGGCCTAGGCCAGTAACAGAAATTTTCACCGGCCGCAACTAAAAACAGCCCCCCAGCCTCCAGGCGAGAGCCAGGACTCGGTACTATAAAGACGCCGACTGATCCTCCATCCGGACCAGTTCTTGATTCTGCACCCTCAGCTTCAACCGCCAGCTTCTCGTCTCATCTCTCAGGACCTCTTATCATGAAGACCGCCTCTGTCATTGTTGCCTCTGGGCTCGTGGCGCTCACGGCTGCCCTCTCCCAGCCCGTCGCCACTGCCACCAACGGCACCATCATCGTTAGCCTCTAGAAGAACCTGGCGCTTGGCAAGGAGTCCTCTCCATTAGGAGCATCACCGACAAATCCCTCCTCGTCTACGCCTGTGGGAACAGACTGACGCTCAAGGGCATCGAGATCGAGGTCAACGCTGATTAAAGCACCCAGGGAATGATTAAGGTGAACGGCAAGGAGTACACCCTTGACGAGGATGCCAAGATCAGCGGCGGCATCGTCTGCTGAGGTCACTGGAACCAGTTCGCATCCACCGTCGAGTGCGAGGTCCCGTGGGCCACGAGCCTGGACGACGTCAAGGCCGCGCCCCGAGGGCGGTGCACTCGGCTGCATCAGCGACGGCCTAGAACCGGCCACGGCCGAGTCCGTCTACGTCGACGACAGCCTCATCGACGAGACGGATCAAATCGCCGACACGAGCCCGGTGCCTTCGACGGGTCTCTAGCGGGTATGCCATCTCGGCGACCTGGTCAAATAGCCAAGGCACCAGCTGCGACGGCAAGGCATGGCAGACCGTCTGTGTATGGGACTGGCGCCGATCCGTCGCATACGACGCCAGGAAATACTTTCACAACTCTTGCACTGGCCTCGGGGATCCGACCGGCCGTTGGTGCAGGATCACGTCTCCGCTCAAGGGCAACGCGCACCACGCCTTTGTGTGCTACCGTGGAAGCGACTGCAAGCACCAAGGCACGGTGGATTGGACAGACAAGGGTGCCGGCAGGTGGTAAGCCAACTCTCCGTGTCCGCCTCCCCCGGGTCTGGGAATCAGACGGCAGAGGTGCACTCACGGCGGACGGGGCACGGGAGGGATTCCCGTTGATTCTTTTCTGTGAAGGGCTTTGGGGTTCTCTTTTGCGACGATTTTCTCGTGTGAGACTCTTCTCTTTTGACCCAGGGCATATCGGGCCTTGTAAGCATCGGGAAAGGTGCAGAGGGGGTTGGGAGGTACCTTTTGTACTCGCAAACGGCTATTGCGGAGGAACCGGATGGAATAGGACTCTAGCTTTTCAATTAAGTATCTCACTGATTGGAAATTCGCGTGCTTTTTTGGTTTGAGACATAGTGTAACAGGTTCTTAGCTCTCGTTAAGTGTGTTTAGACTTCTAAGTTGTGACGGTCGGGTCTAACCTAGGGGTATAGGGTAGGTTCGGAGGCGCGTGAGTTGTATGATCGAGTGGACCAGGACGTCGTAGTGAGTAATGTAGGTCACGATGGTAACGTGCAATAGCCGTATGTAGTTTCTGTTGACGAAACAGAGGTCAAGAGTCCCCTTTTTGAGGCACGACAGCGCGATATACACGTCCTAATGTGCTGTTTCTGGCTTCTTGGAAACATAATTACGGTAGCTTGCTGGCTGTAAGTTGAGCGTTGTCTCAAATAGGAGTAATCGCAGTATTAACCCTACTTCTCAGTAACTACGAGATCTCGAATACTAACCAGGCGGTTCTTACGTGAGAATATGACCTTGTCAGATGACTCTTGCCTCGCTGATTCTTGTGTCCTAGATCTTTGTCGTGACCCCCAATGGGTAGAAATTGCTCCTTAATCTATTACCCCTGCCGCCACAAACCCTAACCGTCCTTTGAACTGGGTAGCTGGTATACTTGTACCCTTGCGCTGCTCATTCATCCTGGATGTTCGGTTTTGGAAAACGTTTGCATATTAAAAGACTTGTGTTTTGTCCCCATATCAGTCGATAATTACTCCATATCATCCTCAGCTAGACTCCAATCCTCTTCGTTCTCAGCTTCCGTTACACTCCCGAAAAATGGCATCGTAGCATCAATGTCAAGAAGAACAACAGGAATCTCAAATTCCTCCCTCCATAAATCCTCCATTCCTACTCGTCGACGCGGCTTTCTCAACGCTGACTTTGCCCCACGCTCCGCTCCTCAAAGGCGCCCATCGACCGTTGTCATTGACTGAACCTCTTTTAAGCTTTCCGCCACGTTTGGTCTTCTGGCGTATTACCTCTCCAAAACCCCTGAAGGGGGCACAGCTCCCAGAAGTACCGGCATCCTTAGCCTCGTCGAGCCAGAGCTGGAAGAACGGAAGTCTCATTCTTGGTATGTCCCGCTGATATCGGCGTCGCAGGTGGGCCCTGGTCAGTCACGGATCTGAAACTCGTTGAATCGAGAACCCGAATGTTGAGGGTCTTCGTGTTCGCCACATCCCAAATGGCTAGATCGTTCGTATCTCTTTCGATGTGTTGCGTGATGGTTGCGCCAGCGCCGATCCCAAGAACCGCAGACCGGGGAGCAACGTTGAGCTCTATTACCTTGCGCAGAAATAGCTGTGTCCCCTCTGCCGTGAGGTATGAACTCCAGTTGAATAGGAATGGGCCTAGCGATTACAGAGCCTAGCTCGGCTGTGCCCCCAAACATGTCACCGCAAGGATGCCACCATCCAAGAATGTGAGTGACGACATGATCTAATGCAAAGAAAATCGAAGAGTCAGACTACAAACCCCTTTGCAACTGTGGTTGTGCCAAACACTTGCATGGCCAATTCAGCTTTGGTTGCAACCCTTTCAGACTACTTGGGGGAGGCAAGGATAATGGATTCTATCACAAAATTCAAAAGCAAACTCACGTCACTATTCGGTGTAGGGATCAAAGATGAGGCGTCACAGAAGTGACAGGGTGATGTTGCGTGGACTGGCTGCGTCAGATTCATGTCTCAATAAACACGACTTGCCTCCCAATTGCAACATCTCAGAAATACCATCAAAGTGTGATGTACACCGAATTTATGGATTGCCTAGCCTTAGCCTTACTAGTGTGAGAATTGAGTGCGTGCGCGTTGCGATGGTACTGTATAGTTACAATACGGGATAAACGACACAGAGAATGTCATAGATAGGCCACGCCGCTATCACAATGTGATACTTGAGAGGCTTAAGACATGGAAGCAGGGCGGTGAGCGTGACCGCTCTAATTGAATAGTACGCCACATCATTGGGTGCCTGATCGATAACCTCAACACTCCGTCCCACTACAACTCGACTCGTCATATTTTAGGCGTGCTCTTTGCTTTTGCCACGGGGTCTTCCTGCATCAGAGGGGTAAGTCCATGGAACGGGTCGTTTTCGACGGATTGCGACAGCCACATTTCCATCATTTGTCCTTTCGCCTGGCTGCGAGCTTCGTTTGACAGAGACACCAACTGACGCTGCGCCTCAAAGACGGGTACAACCTGACGCTGGCGTTAGTTTGGGACATGCATGTACGTCATATCAGTTGGTGGAACTAACCACCGTTCGGGTACTTCTGTCATCCATACCACTGGGTTCTTCGGGCTGCCTTGAGCTGGAAAACAGTCAGGGAAGTTCAACGCAACTTCTTGTGAAGGGGCACGTACAGATAAAGGGAAGGGCCAGGAGGGGAAATTCAATTATCAAACAAATCTTGCCGTTGGAAACCAGACAAAGAACTTGTTGGCCGGCATCAACTCTATTTATCGTAACTGTGTAGACTGATCATTATCACAGCTACCTCACAGTTGCAAGTTCAAGCGCGTTGCAATTTCTTTTCATGAGACGCAAACGCTCTAAATTCGGAGACATTGGGGAAGCGCAAAGATCATGGCTTTTCTTGTATAGGTAATATCAAGCCGATCGTGACATGTGGTCCATAGATTCTGTGTCTGGCCATCGCACAATGGAGGGTGGCTTGGTGGCTGCAAAACCGCTGCGCTGATCGCTCTGCAATGCAACGGTGAGACGGGATTAAACTGGTTCGGGACCACTTGTCTATTGAGTCTATTCAGCGAGATGTCTTACCTTGATCTTTGTCCCCGAAATGTGCAACACGGCTCCTGGTCTCTTCATTGGAGCCGGAGAGCATCGCGGGAAGTTTGACTTAGGTCTTTGGCGGGCTTTCGTCGGAGAAGCCAATAAGGGAAGCTTCAGTGACAGTCCTTAGGCCTGGACCGGTGTAGCTGGAATGCATGTCTGAGACTGCCTCAGCAGTGGCGAATAGGGTCCTCCGTGAACAGCCGGGTTGAGACAGAACTTAAGTGGGATTGCAGAGAAAACATCTCTTTTAAGGGTATGGTAAGACATCAATGGCGTGCCATGCAAAACTGAGGCTGAGGAACTTGACGTGGATGGTGTCTCGGGGTTTGCCCATCCCCCCGCGCTGGCATTGTCGATGTCACCACGAAAGCCCAGGAAATCAACTCTTTGTCATTGCCATCATTATATTTGCCGCTATCAGCACCAACTAGGACTATGTGAAAAAGACCCCGTATGGCGATAGACATCCGGTCTTTTAGGAACCAGAGATGGACTCGTCAACATTCAACACGATGAGCTCGCTCGCAGAGCACCAAGCGGCGCAAGCAAACTCCTGGCTTGAAATAATGCAATGGGCCAGTTACCCAGATTCAATCCGCGACTGCGGGGCGTTTGTTCAAGCCCCTCCATTCATGCTGACTTACGAAGACATCACGACTTTGGCTGTAGACCCAGGTCACGCATCTAACGGCTTCCACCTAGACCCACCATTCACCTTCCTTGAGCCCCAACCCACGCTCGTGCCCTCGTTAAAAGTAGACGCAGCGACGCAGACTACCGCAAACACCACCGCTCTCCCCCCGGAGGCACATACGAACTCGGCCAAGAGACAGCGCTGCACGCCGTCCAAGGCCACCTGGGAAGAACACAAGGAGGCAATTCACAGGCTCTACATCTTCGAGAATTCGACTCTTACTACAACCATGGCTGTGATGGAAGACGAGCATCAATTCATAGCGTCGTGGGTGTCCCCGAGCCTGGGCTTCCGAGTCGCTGATTCTGACGACACGACAGCAGAAACATGTACGCAGAGAAGTTCGTGTCTTGGCGTTTCTACAAGAACCTGAGCAAGAACAGGAAGGGCACGCCTCAAAGAAAGCCACTGCACTCCGGCAAGAGGCGAGGTAAGATCTAATCAGACTCCTAGGGAACTGTGCGTTTTTTCCTGCTGATCATAGGCAGTCCGCAAGGTTTTGACCGCTCCCAAAATGTCGGACGCAGTAGCGAAATCGACTGCGAGCAGTCAGCCGTGCTACTCCTGTCGGGGCGACGGTGGACGACATTCCTGTCGAGCAAGTCAGGATGCCTTGGCACAGTAATGACTCTTGCGATGGAGAAGCTCCGTTTTGGATCACATGAAGGGTTTCCTTTTTCTTTTTTTCTTCCTTCTCTTTCTTTTGTTTCTTTTGTTTTCTTTTCTTAAACAGGATAACTCGCTTATCCTGCTTGGGGCTGTGTGTCGCTGAAGGACGTCGTGGAGTTTAACTTGGTTTGTACCAGACCAAACTCTTGCTGGCAGTCGACTGTCAAGGCTGACTGTCTATGCTATTTGGATAGTACTATTTACAGTGCTGTGGCATGAAAGATGCAGAGATCATTTGTAATCAATCCAGCCTTGGGTTGCAATGGCTGTCGCTTGTTTTCTCCGCTGCCATTCTCCACCCGCACTGCAGAAGCTTACATCAGATCATCGCTTGGATCCGGCTGCTTATCCTACTCAGCGGCGTCAACCGGATGTCTCGTCGTTGGAGGACAGGTGCTCGCGGCCCATGCCGACGTCGGCTTAGTACGGATGACATCTCTTGCCCAGAACAGGTCTGGTCAGGGCGGCGATGACGCTGGTGTCGCGTCAATTGCCGCCGCGACTAATCGTCTAGACTGCCTTTCAATCATGTCGGCGTGTTCGGCACAGCTTGGTACCTTTTGAATTGAGTTGTCGCCAGCACATTCCGCTAGTCAGCTGCGACGACACCACCCACTCACTACCATGTGAGTTCGCCAATGACGGGCATCCAACGCCTACTGTATGTAAGCGGGCAGTGCTGAAGGAGTCAGCAGGCAGGAATGGTTCCATGCGCCCGGAATCCACAAAGCCAGTTCCCCGTGGCTCCGGTTAACTAGACGAGCTCTTTGCCGTAGCAACAAAAGGCTTTCACATGATTGTGCTCGACAGGCCATGGTTTGCCCTCTCGAGGCGTATCCCTTTGGCTTTAACTCGATGCGTCGCGGGGTGGCTGTCACGGCGACCGGGTCCTCGAGGTTGATTGGGCCGCGCTTCAAGTGTGGTGGGGATGTTCTCCTGGTTTGAGTATAGGGTGGCTTGGGGGCTTGGGTTGCTGCGACGACGCAACTCTGAATACGAGCCGTGGTCCCATCCTAGTCTCCCAGATACCGCAGCCCTTGGAATACGAGGGCCGTGTGATCCATATAAACCGAGGCTGTGTGCCACTGCATGTCAGTCATCCTGTGCTACCTCGAACTGCAATTAATCTACTGGACCATCATCTACTATCGTGCATATCATCAGCCTCTCTGCCCCGTTTCACTCCAATCACATAACAATAATTCATCAATCTACCGACAAACACCACTTACAACACCTACAACCAAGTACGTAACTACAACCAATATTCCCCCGCGCCGTCGCCCGATATCATTCCGATATTAGGGCCCTCTGCTGACCGTCCGACTCCGGATACCTCGAGGATTGTTCTCTGTTGGACAACGTTGCTCACTACACCACGTTACCGACTCTCTCCATATCAAGGAACCATGTTTACCAAAGCCATCTCCGTGGTTCTGGCCCTGGCCGCTCCTACACTGGTCTTGGGCCAGACCTACACCGCGTGTAACCCTCTCACAACCAGTATGTCAGCCTAACTACTTACACCGCTTGCATCCGTCACGGTGTCATGGCGATGCTGACACAATACAACTCGATAGCCTGCTCTCCAGACCCTGCGTTCGGCAAGGACACTACCACCTGCGACTTCACAAAAGGAGAATGTGGCGCCTTCACCTCCCTTGGCGGCAAGGCCGTTGAATACACCGAACAGGGTGCTGTCTTCACCATCGACGCACTAGGCCAGGCGCCCACCATTGCAACCGGCAAATACATCTTCTTTGGCCGCGTTGATGTTGAAGTCCAGGCCGCCGCTGGCCAAGGCATTGTGACGAGTGCGGTTCTACAATCTGACGACCTCGACGAGGTAATTATACACACTCTTGTCTCTCAAGTCCCGTTGCTGATACTTCCCTGCAGATTGACTGGGAGTGGATTGGTGGCGACAATGCCCAGGTGCAGACAAACTACTTCAGCAAAGGCGACACCACGACCTACGACCGTGGAGGTTTCTCCCCCGTCGAGAACCCCACAGGCTCCGCGCATGTCTACTCTATTGAGTGGACGTCCAAGGTTATCAACTGGATCATCGACGGCCAGGTTGTGCGAACCCTGACCTACGACGAGGCCAAAGGCGGTACTTCGTACCCCCAGACCCCCATGCAAATCAAGCTTGGAACCTGGGTTGCTGGCCGCCCTGACGCCGCCCCAGGTACCGTTACCTGGGCTGGTGGGATGGCCGATTTCTCGCAGGCACCTTTTGTCGCCTACTACAAGAGCATTTCCATTGTCGACTATGCCGGCAGTGATTATCCCACCACCAAGAGTGTGACGCAGTACATCTACGGCGATCAATCTGGTAGCCACCAGAGTATCCGGATTGTTTGATGATGAGGATGGAGACTATAATGATAAAGCAACACCATGAATTAATGCATTTCGGACCTACAAGCGTCACACTATAATATTCTTCAAATTTCCAGTTCTCCTTAAACAAATCAAAGTGCACATGTATACCTAGGCCTTCCATCGACGCCGTGAACTCTATACAGTTAGAGGTGCAATGAAGACGGCGAAACAAGGTTCCAAGGGCAGCTCGAGGGGGAGCTGAGCGCGAAGTTCCTTCACGCACTCTTCCAAACACTCTCTGTCACTCAGAAGGGACTTTGCACACCAGAAAAGAGGCACAGCTGGCCCCAAGCGGGACCTCGGCCCACGGGACAAGTTTACAGCCGAAGAGGAAGGTCTTCCCAACGAGTTGAAGGAGGAGCTTTATCTCCCGTGGCTGGACATTCATCAACAATTGAGCGATATCTTTCCGGGGCGATCTAAAGGGGCGGTACAGGTGCGCTGTTGTACAAAGCTGAAGGGTCGCAAAGGATACTGGAAGCTATAATATCACCACAAGCGAAACCTATTCCTGAACTACGAACGATTGAGCTGTTGGTAGTCTTCCCTCGACTCTCACTCGGGCCTGTCGATCCTTGCTCCTATTTTCCCTCCACATAGTGGAGGCATTACGAATGATGCCCAAATGTTGCTAGTTACTGCACTGCCGTGGCATTCATGGAAGCGATATCACTGGGATGCTTCCAGCCTGAATGTTACGTACTTGCAGAGGCGAAGCAGTTCAACGTAATCAGCTAGGTGTGCACGGCTGGCACTTTCCTGGATCCTCTTCCTTTCAAAATCTCAACCCTTTGTTCTACCTCGGTCGGCCAACTGCTAGCAGGTTCTTATCCTTGCCGGCTTCAAGGTGCGTCCTGGATATAGTTACTCTGAAAATTCTTGTATCTAATGCCGCAGACAAGACGTTGCAGATTGTTGTTCAGCTGCGCCACGCCGCCAGCAGCCAATGTCTTCATTGCACCTCTAACTATAGAGTTGACGGCGTCGATGGAAGGCCTAGGATGGGTTGTCGAGTATGGGTAATAATCGTAATACAACGATCAGAAATTATTGGAGAAGTAGGCAACAGCACTGCTGACTGAACGACAATATGGAGGAAATAACAGCAGGCTGGGATACGTGGTTAGTGACGATGGTCTTCAGGCTCAGATGGGAATTTGAGCAGCTTCGGTGCACACATTGAACAGATGGATTCGGTGAGGCTTCCTTGGTAATGCAAAGAGATTAAATCTTGGCGCAATTAAAAGGGTCTTACTACTAAAACAATCGTCTATTGTACAACCGTAAACCCCTTGTATATCGTGGCCTATCCCCAAGGGCCTCTGAAGCGTTTGGACGTATCAGCCCTAAAGCGCGCCATCAATATAGTATTTTCCGCCTTCTCGAGCTTGAGCTTTGCCTGTGTCTCTTCCCGCTTTGATTGATCGACGTGCCTGGCAGTGGTTGCAAGCAGTGATCGCACCTCGTGGTCGGGTAGATGCGCGAGACTTTGCTGGTCTCCACGGGTAAGCCGTGATAACTGGGTACATCGTGCTGTAGTATTGTCGTCTTGCATAGAAACAAGCGCTGATTCGGCTGTTGGCGTCGCTAACGGCAAGGTCGTAGGTTCTAGGCGTCGCTGCACTGGTTGGCGAGCTGTTCTTGACCCGGCTGGTCCAATTGTTCGTGTACGGTGGCTGAGAAGCTTGCCCGAGGGCAATCGCAAAGACTCGTCGTCGACATGGTATCCTGGTGCGGCAATCTTATAAAACTCCGCAACATCCGAGGAGACCTCGAATCGGCAGTGTCCTTTGGCTGTCATATGGTGCTGAATACCTTCAACAGTACTGCGGCGCACGGCGCACAGAATGCATTCGCCATATCCGTAAATGATCATGTACAAAAATTCGATAAGCGTCTCAAGGTCAACTGTCAAACGGTCTTGATATGGTATGACGAAGCTGTGTGCCTTGGACATATGTGCGAGGTTGTCGTCAAAGGTGCTGTTCTCCTCGCCGCAAAATAGACATTGTTTGGAATTGAATTCCAGCTCAGCGGAAAGCTCCGTCTCGCCGTCGTCGGATTCCTCGTCTAAATGTGTATTGCTCTCTGCATCCACGACTCTTTTTTCGCTTGGTGGTGATGATGGCGGTGATACGACGGTGCCGGGTTCTGCTACTCGCACACGAAGATTGTAGATGCTGCACGAAAAGGGTTAACGTCTTGGGTCTTGTCCACTCATTTTCCGATGAAGTAGGGAAGCTTACTGCCAATCGCTTTTCGCGTGTTGTCGCCACACACTTGGGCTGGCTAGTTCTATATCGCATAGCCTGCAAAGAGAGGGGATTTGTCGTCCATGATTGGTAGGGCCTGGTCGGAGGTTGTTGTGATGTCTAGAATTTTGGCGGCTTGGTAGACTTGCGGGTTGTGTAAGTGAGAGTGAGGCGCTTTGTGGCGAACGAGTTGTTACTTGGTATTGCAGTTGATAGGGTTATTTGACAAGCTTGGAGATGATAGCGTGGAATATATATACATCCTCATTCGCACAGCTAGGACGGAGACAGACACGGAAACCAGGGTGCAAGTACGGAGTCCGGACTGCCCGCCCGGTAGATGCTCGCAATTCCCGGGTCCAGTCCGACCGATGGCGTCTGGTTGACTCACAGATTGTCTGTTCGGGCGTGTCTATCTACGCTACGCCTCAATTCCCATTGGACCCAAGACATACTCTTCTTTCCTCTGCTACAAAGACGGCTAGAGTTCATTTCTTTATTCTGTGAGCCACTATGAATCATTCTGTGACTCACCGTTTTGGCTTGATACGGAATAATTAATGCACGCTACAAGAAATGCGGGGCATCTCAACACCGATCTCCTTGACTGCGGTAAGGCACCTTTCGGGTACCGCACAAGGAAACAGGCCAATCCAATAGCACAACAACACTGGTATCTCTGCTCTCACAGAATTTAGCGGGCGCTCCATGTATTGTTGATCCCCCTCTATACAGACTGTAATGTGAGCGTCTTAGACTATGGAATAACAGTGTATTCTGTGTACCTGCTGGTATTGAGAAAAAGTGGAGGCGGTACTTAAAAGGTGCCTTACCGCTGTCAAGGAGATCGCACGCTGCGTGCCGAAGTTTTGTATATGTACGTGGTGAAGAGGGGGTTACTTGGGGAGATAGTTGGTTAGCTGCGTGCAGAGAAACAAAATGCGAGAAGAGCGGAATCAAAATACTTACAAGGCGAACCCAATTATGGCGCGAACGATGGGGTTGGTTGCCGCTGTGGCGGCGGCGCAGAGACTATATATATTGATGATATAGTCAATTATGGAGATGAAGGCGAGGACGTTGCCTAGCCCAAAGAAGATGGTCCCCACGAGGCCAACAGCCCAGTGGACGCCTGGGGAAGACGTCCAAGCGAACCAGAACAGACTGGCGGGGAGATGACGGCGCCCCATAAGGCTGGCTCAAGGCGCATCTCAGCGGTCGATGCAACGCCAGGGCAGGCGATCATCTGACGGTACTTGAATTCGAGGACCACGTTGAAGAGCAAGCCGACGGTCTGGCCAACCATGATGCTGACACAGGCCAGCATCCAGTTTTCGGGGTTCGAGACTGCTTCTGGAGGCATACACCTCAGAGAATAGGGGCAGATAGTCCGCAGATGAGAACTTGACGGGATCCCGTGTTCTCTACGAACTCTGGTCGTATGTACCAGAAGCTGGATGAACTCCGTATATGACGAGGGGGCAGAAGCAATCGTTGACTTGATCCACCACACCTTGAAATGTCACACACCCAAGGGCGCCTGCATCTTCATCTTCAAACTATTGCCTCGACTTTGAGAGCTTTCGTGGTCGAGGTCGAGGTCTCGAAGAAATCCAGGTGCATCAAACGTGGCCATATCATTTCATACAAAAATACATCACTGCGAAAGACTCACGTCTCATCCATCACCCAACTCTCCATTTATGACTGCATGTAATAGGACGAATGAATTTCAACAACCAAAGTCTCAACTAGCTTATACCGCTTGTTGAATTCTTGCTTAAATTCACTGCTCCTTGGCCTTGAGCATCTTTTCGGTATACGTCTTTCCTGCCTTGAGCCACCACGCTCCTACCAGGATCAACAGGCCTCCCACAACCACACAAGTGTAGTTCATGTTCTGCACCGTCACGGGCCGGACGTAGGGGAACGAGAAAAACACTATGGCAAAGGCAAGCCAGCCCACAGAAATGGCGTTCACGATGGGCCCCATCTTGGGCCCCATGTGGAAAACACCACGATGCATGTTCTTGCGACCGGTAAGAAGGTTTGTAAGGATGGGAAACATGTAAGAAATGTTGTTGATGGTGACTGCGGTACCGAGAAGCGAGTTGAACGCAGTCGTAGATCCAAGATAGAGACATCCAAGGGCGGCGACAATGGCAGTGACGGCGATTTGCGAGTAGACCGGGACTTGATGCCGAACATCAATCTTGGACCAGCTATAATAAAGGAAAACGTCAACACCCAGTATCCAAAACAGCAGATGCATCTCAAGAACAGCTTTCACTCACATCCTAGAGAACGGTATGGCGCCGTCGCGAGAAAATGCCCAAAAGACTCGACCTGTGCTCAGCTGCGAGCTGATGACACAGGGACCAAGAGCGATGAAAAGAATAAACGTCAGTCCGAAAGCACCACCGGCCTTTTGCGTTACTTGACGGAAGAGCTCTGCAAGTGGAAGACCGGTGCTGGTGGTGGCGAGAGAATCGAAATCCTGGATCGAGAACATGAGACTGATGAGGTAGGTAATGCCTGTGCAAAACGCAATGCCGAGAGTAATCGCGATGGCCAGCGGGGCGTTGCGAGACGGCTGCCGAGGAGCAGTATGTTAGATAGGGTATTGCCACGGGCTCGTCAAGTTCAACTCACATTTGGCATTTCCTCAGTGATGTGCGTAATCCCATCTAGCCCACCAAGACTGTACAGAGGATTTACAAGCCCAGTAATGAAGCAAACGGCCTGGTTGTTCCAGCCGGTGTTGTTGATCCAGGTCTTGAAGACGAAATCCGCGCTCCGGTGGGTTGGCGCACAGGCGACAACGGTGACGAGGACTGCCAGCCAGCCAATCTGGAGGTAGAACAGCGAGAACCGATTGAGGGCCGGGATGATTCTATTTCCAAACATGACGACGGCGGCCGTGATCAGGTTCAGACCCTGGTAAACGATGAAGGTTTGCCATGCTTTTATCTCCAGATTGTCGATATACAAGGCGACGAGCGCCATCAAGATCTGTGCGTAAATGATATTTGTTGAAGCGGTGGTGAAGATCCCTGCCCAGTAGTTAGCTTTGGCTGTGGTTGTTTGCATCCATGTCGAACTGGGGTCTTACAGCCGAGAACACTGAACCAGCCGGTGAAGAAACTCAAGATGCCGGTCGATTTCCTCGGCGCGACTGCGGCAATCCAGTGGTACATGCCACCTGAGGTTGGGTAGGACGAGACAAATTCGGCAAGGGAAGCCCCGAGAAAGCACTGCAGGCAGGTGACAAGAATGAAGCCATAGATGACAGCTCCGGGGCCTCCAGCTCCAATCTCGGTGATGAGCCCAAGACCCAGACCTGTCCAGGAAATGGTCGTGGTCGATGCCAGGCCGATTAGACTCAGCATGCTGAAATGGCGCTTGAGTTCTTGCGTATGGCCTTTGGAGAGCGCGCACAATATAATTAACAAGATGTCACAATGACGTTTGGGTTGTATCCAGGACTTACCCATTTGCGCGAGACGGAGCTCGTCGGCATCCAATTCCGTCTTGCCATCGCCGACAATAACTTTTTCATTAGTGGAGCTCATGCTGTGCTGTGTCTGATAAAATGCCAGTATGCTACTAGGCGCGTGCAAGGCGAGCACAGGAAGTTGACCAAATGGCTAAAAGAGGCACGGATGATCCTCTTCCCCGCCAAGAAGCACCGATTGCAAGGTGTGGGGGATTATATATTCCCAATGCTATGAGGATGGGGTGTGCCAAACACGGAGCCACAACCCTTCTCCACCCCTGAATCCCTGTCCGATAACCTTACACGGTAGAGCACCGGACCCAAGGCCCTGTCAATCTGCGTACTACGTAGTATGTCGTGTGACAAAATCCGTTATCTGGCGCGCCAAAACCCGGCAAGCCTCGGGGAAAGTATTATCTGAGTGCTGCAGACCCGGCAAACCCGGAGCCGGCAATGAACCCACAATCTCCGCACATTATCAGAGGTTGCAATAGCGTAAAGACCCTTGTCTCATTGGCTAAGCCTTCGGTCCTACCCCAAGAAACAAATGTAACCTTGATCCATAGCCCGTGATCTACAGCGCCGGCGTCTGAGCGTTCGTAGGTGCGCGTTTCTATCTTCTAAAGGCAGTTTAGGCGAACACTGCAAGGTTAATCTGGTTAAGGAGAATAGAAAGTGCACGAATGGGCCCGCTCGCGCTTGAGGTTGAGCGTGACCATATGAATCTCCCACGACCCGCACTTGGTGCGAGCTTCGGTTTGTTCCACTGAACATTCCCGACTCTCTACAAGCATCCTCTGTCGAGGGATTATCGTCGTTCAATATGCGTCTATGTATTGCTCGCACTTTGGGGCTTTGCGCCTTGGCCAGTACTGCGGCTGGATCCTATGTCGCCTCCATGTCATCAGGCACAAGACAGATGTTCACTGAGAGCATGAACTGGATGGATAATTACTACGACGCGGATGCCGGCTACCTCTATGACTTCAGTTCTGGCACGGCCTTGCGACACGAAACCCGCAGCTCAGTGTGGTACGCGTTGGGTCTGTTGGCACGAAACAAAGGCACGGACGTTGCCGAGGCCGAAAAGATCATCAAGAACACAATTTCTGGCCAATACAATGTCGAATCGGAAGAGTGGTACGTAAACGCTTGCTACGCGCAACGGAGGAAATAACTGCTGAATCAAGCAAATATTTGACCAGGTTTGGGAATTATCAGCAAGAGCCTGAAGAGCCATATGTCGGTTCATCAGCGTACCCCGCAACAATTTACGGCTCTTGGGACCCCAATTGGCGTGGCTTCATTGGCACAACCTTAATCATAGCAATGGAGGAGTTCTCTCATCTCCTAGCAAAGGATACCCAGAAGCTCATTCTGGAGTCCCTTCGCAAGGCCACGATTGGGGATTCGTATCGATTTGGTCACTTGGACAAAGCCCAGGACAATCTGTACCCGGCCTATAGCAACCCAGTAAGACGTCGTCATTCGGAAAATAAGATTGCATGACAGAATGTTTGACTGCTAACACCTGTAGTCAATTATGCGCGCGTTCGCTTCTGGATGGACCGGACGACGTCTTGGGGAGGACAACATGACTGCAGCTGGCGAAATGTACGCGCAAGAAGTCATCGACCTTTTCAACGAGCAAAACACGCTTTCCGAGTTCAACTCCGGTACTTACACCGGCGTGTCGCTGTTTGGGCTTATTCTGTGGAGCAAGTACCTGCCGAAGGACTCGGTGATGACCAAAAATGGACCCAGGATGATCAAGTATACGTGGGAGGCTGTTTCTGAGCTCTGGCATCCTGGGTTGAAGAACATGGCTGGCCCGTGGGACCGTTCATATGGCTATGATATGAATCGTTACCTGAGTCTGATGGCGTTGTGGTTCTGGCCCTTGATCGGAAAGGATCAGGCTGGGCTCATTTCCAAGGTAAGTAAACTCGCCAATCTAGCCGCTTTACCAGGTTGCCTAGTAGTCAATACTGACATGACAAAACAAACATAGCCGCAGGTGATGTCTCACATGGCTGACTACGCTTGGGCTCCTGTCTTTGCCGTGCTCGCTGACAAGCACAAGAGCTTGATTCCCAAGAACATTATCAAGAGCCTGTCCAAGTTCAGTGGCGAACACACCTTTACCACATCGACGAGATCTCCGCCATTTGACAACTCCCCTCGCTACTTCACGACTTGGCTCTCGGACAAAATCACAATTGGCGCGGAGTCCTTTGATGAGATTGTCGTGGGCGGCCCGGCTCGATCGCCAGAATCATTCAACCCGGCTGTTATCCAGTGGGACACAGGCAGCGAGGTCTCATTCATTTCGGTACGTTGTACTTATGCTAAAATAGTGAAAGGGCCTATCTTCTATTCGAGAGCTTAGAGATGTAGGCGGTCACCAAGAAGCGCGATGCTAACATCCAATGTCTACAGTTGTATCCCACTGAGATGGCTCTCGATGTCAAAGTAAATCCCTGGAACCTGACATTGTCGTACCCGCACGGCAATTCAAGCTCCATCTTCACTCTTGTCGTTGGTACTTTCGCCAAAAAGCGTACTGTTTCGGGCTGGGAAGACGTTCAGGGGCTCGATGTGACAGTGTCCGGCAACGTCAACGAGGCTTACGAGCTGTCTTTCGGGGGGACCTTTGGGGCAGCAACGTCCCTATCCGGGACTTTGAATACTGGAACTTTACTTACACGATGCCGGCAGGCTTCACAGGCGTACCCACTGTGGTGCTTGATGTCCAATTGCTTGAGAACTAAGACATCGAGTGACAGGACGAAGCAGCGAGTAAGCTGTGAGAGGGGGATCCATTTGATCTGGTTCCATCTCAAGCCCCCATTCTCAGATGTCTTGCACTAAATGGGATGGATGAGGACTGTTCTTGACTTCTATACATAATAGTAACTCAGTACCTAACACGCTGACATCTATAACATAAAGTAGCAATGAGCAAGTTCACACAGTTGCACTTGACTAGACCGTTACATGAAGCCAGGAATACTTCCTCGTCAAGAGTGGCAAGAGAATCAACCCTAAAGAGAGTATTGAACATTCAATACTTATCTTCCGAGCTGCAAAATGGCGCAGTTTGGTTCAATTTATGCATCTCCACAGCAATTCCTTGAATTCTTTCTCCACTAGATTCAGCTAATTAGAATCACGCCGATCATGGCTGCAAACCAGCCGCCTTAAACCCGTTCACCTTGTTAGCCGCATCGGGCTTAGACTCGGCCTATAGGGCCTTTTAACTCTCTCCCACGGGAGTTCGGCACTCTTCTGACTTTCCATCGTGGTTAAATATTTTCCCAGATTAGCAGCACGGACTTACTATATTTGATAACTCGAACCTGTGGTAGTCCGTTCGCAAAGATGACATAGCCAACATGGCCTTGCCTCTTCCTGTTCTCCACACTGTTGCCTCCGGTTGATCCGGGATTGAGGCATATGTCAAATGCATTATTCTGCAGATGTGGCGAAAGTGCGTACTGTCCGGGAATAACCCCATCGAGGCCTCTGCCCCATCTATCACTCCATCATAAGCAATGGATCCGCCAAGGTAAGCGCTCGGAAAAAGAAAGAAAAGAAAAGAAAAGAATTGTCTTGTATACTTACTATGAATACGTTTCTGTTATTACTGCGGCTCCCGGGACTATGAACAATTCGTGTCCTTTCCACTCAAAACACGAGCATCCTTCATAGAATGTTGCAACTGTAAATGGAGGGTTATGTGTTTAATATTCACTGGTGATCATTTTTGGGTCATGGTGGAACGGTTCCACCAGGAAAAACGCTTCCCCGGGTCAAGTTTCCACCCCACGGGACCCCATGGGATCTGTTATCCTCTTTAAGGTCTCAGTATCGTAGTTTCGTTTCCAAACCCCATACTGCCCCAGAGGATGGGGTTCTACGTGACATAGTTTGTGGAGAAGCTTACGTCCACATGCCCACACCAACTGGGGAACGAGGCATTACTTAGGCTCCTGCCCTGTTTCTTCCATTCCATATATAGTCTGTTTGCGGAAGTTCCTTTTGAGAACTTTCATCTTCCTCCTCAACCTTTCCCTTCCCTCTCTCGCTGTTCGATTCAGCCATGGGTATCCTCACTCTTGTCGAGGACCGACAGACGCCTCCTTCAGTTTATAACTGGCGGGTGTATGCCTTCGCCATCGTGGCATCATGCGGTTCCAACATGATCGGATATACCAGCGCCTTCATCGGTACCACAATCACCCTCGACTCCTTTCGGAAGGAATTCGGTATCGACACAAAGAGTACCGAGCAACGAAACTTGATCAGTGAAAACATCGTCTCGCTTTTCATTGCCGGCGCCTTCTTCGGCGCCCTTCTCACCTACGTCCTTAGCCATTGGGTTGGTCGCAAATGGTGCTTGGCCATCGCTTCGGGCATTTTCACCTTGGGAGCTGGTCTGCAGTGCGGTGCCAATGGAAACAGCGGCCTCGGCATTCTGTATGCTGGCCGTGTCCTATCGGGCCTGGGTACCGGTATTGCCTCCAACATCGTCCCTATCTACCTTTCCGAGTTGGCGCCACCAGCTATTCGAGGACGGCTCGTCGGTCTGTATGAGCTTGGGTGGCAGATCGGTGGTATGGTAGGCTTCTGGATCAATGTAAGTCATGACAACCGCCATTTCTTTATCCATACGTTGATCGCAGGCTAATTGTTGGGGTATTTGTAGTATGGTGTCGAGAAACACATACCGGAAAGCCGTAAGCAATGGATTATTCCATTCGCCATCCAAATCATCCCGTCTAGTCTGCTCTTCATTGGCTCCTTGTGGATGCGGGAATCCCCTCGCTGGCTCTTCCTCAACGACCGCCGGAAGCAAGCTATGGACAACCTCTGCTGGATTCGCCAGTTGGCCCCAAACGAAATCTATATCACCGAAGAGGTCGCAGCTATTGACCAGGCGTTAGAAGCCCAGAAGGCCGTTGTAGGTATCGGCCTGTGGAAGCCTTTCCAAGCCCTCGCCAAGCGCCCGAACATGATGTGGCGTCTCTTCCTTGGATGCATGCTCTTCTTCTGGCAAAACGGCTCGGGCATCAACGCCATCAACTACTATTCGCCCACCATCTTCTCTGTAAGTCCGCTAACCCCGTTGATTGATAGGCTTACGGGGGCCACCAAGACGACCCGTGTTATGTTTCAATCAGATGACAGCAAGGTGCTAACTATTTGCAGAGCATTGGTGTCCAGGCTGATACTGTTAATGTGATGACTGGTATTTTCGGTGTTGTTAAGGCTATAATGACTTTCATATGGCTACTTTTCCTAATCGATCAGCTTGGAAGACGGAAGCTTCTGCTCATCGGTGGTATCACCGGTTCGCTATGCATGTGGGTCATTGGTTCATACATCTACGTTGTCGAACCCACGAAACACCCCCAGGACCATTTGTCTGGCAGTGGTATCGCGGCTATCTTTTTCTTCTATTTGTGGACGGCCGTGTACACGCCCTCCTGGAACGGTACTCCGTGGGTCATTAACTCTGTAAGCCCTCCTATTTCCAGTCTCTCCAAAACTCCCCCACTAACAAAAACCCTCAACAGGAATTCTTCGATCCCAACTTTCGTTCGATGGCCCAAGCTTTCACGACCGCGAGCAACTGGCTATTCAACTTCTTGATTTCGCGATTTACAGAGCAGATGTTTGCTGCCATGGGATATGGCGTCTACATGTTCTTCGCGTCCCTGTCCTTCCTTGCCTTCTTCTTCGCGTTTTTCCTCATCCCTGAAACCAGTGGTATTCCCTTGGAGAAGGTTGACCGGCTGTTCGATATCAAACCGATCTGGAAAGCGAACAAGGTGCTCAAAGCTGAGCTCAGGGAGGAGGAAGAGCAGTTCCGCCATGACGTTAAGGGATGCCCGATTCATCACGAAAACCAGGATGACTTGTCTGAGGGGCCTTAGAAGGCATGAATACTGTAGTGTGCACAGACGGTCTGAGTCGCGAATAGGGAGCTCAGGCCTGCTTACTTATGCGGGGCTTGTAACGCGAGGGAGGTGGATTATAAGTTAATTGGCCCTGCCGAGGAAAGCAATCATTTGCTGGGATCTTCTGCTTACGGGCGTCTTCGAATAGTGATGTCATGGGAGTCAAGGGTGCTGCAATCTCGCGCGTGACCAGCCCGCGATTGTTTGACGAACATGTGCCAAGCACACTCTTGGCATTTGATCCACCGAAGACAAGATGCCGCCAAGAATTGGCCACCGGAAGTCGAAAGGAGGCTGTCGTCTCTGCAAGTTGCGAAAGGTCAAGTGTGACGAGAACCAGCCTCGGTGCGGCTGGTGCCTCCATCGTGACATCCCCTGCTTCTACGACAGTGGCTCGGACGAATAACACGTCGTCTCCGATTCTGAAGTGCCATCACCTTTGTATATCGCAAACGGTAACAACCTTGGTACCACACCCAACTCGAATTCCCTTGGACTCGGAGGCTCCAACCCGGCACATGATCGACGCCTGTCAATGTTCTTGCTGCATCACTTCACCTCCGTGGTAGCCGCCTCATTCCCCACTGAGCAGATTTCCGCAACGCGGCGCGTGTACGCCGAGGACATGGTGCAGATCGCCTTCACGCATGATTTCCTGCTTGAGGCCATTTTGTCTGTTTCTGCACAGCATTTGCATCTCGCGACAAGCAAGACCCTGCAGGTGGGCTCATCGCCTGTTAGGACTGTAGTGTTGCCTTCAGCGTTTAGTCAGTTGGATCTTGTTCTGGTCCACAGTCAACACCTCGACTTCGCAATCGCCGGCCAGCGAGAGGCTCTCGCGGCTATGCAACCCGAAAATGCTCTAGCCGTGTTCTATGCATCAATTCTGTTGTGCATCTCCACCATCCGGCCTGTTGGGCATGTTCTGGAATCAGGAGCGGGCTATGTTCCCCCGATTCAGTGGCTTGCTGTGTCTAGAGCTGTTGCTACCGTCTCGTACGCAGTTCTTCCCAAGCTGCCGCCTGGGTCTGCCATCGAATACCTGGCATCACTGGACGGAGTGGACTATCTCAGACAGGCGGAAAGTCTATACGACCCGGCCAACGCGACTGAATTCAGAGGCCTGCTAGACTTTGCCGATGTATCAACAACTGCAGAAAGCAAAGAGGATCTGGCTTCCTGCCAGGTGGCACTAGCATTGGTTGGTGGCATTTACAGGGCTATTCTACTAGGAGAACCGCCAGCCCAGATCTGTCGACGGTTGATGGCCTTTGGACCACTTTCGCCACCTCTGTATGTTTCCTTGGTAAATCAACGGAAACCACGTGCTTTGTCGATCTTGGCTCAGTTCATGGCCATGACGAAGATGGCTGAGCACGCGGGCTATTGGTGGTTTCAAGGGGTTGCAGAGCGGGAGGTGAAAGGCTTGAAGAGCATTTTGCCGCCTGAGTGGCAGTGGTCGACTGATTGGCCCATGATGGTTGTATACTGTGGCTGGGAGCCGTCAACATGGACAACGAGACCTCCGTCTCGGTGCCCGGTTCATTGATGCCGTGTTAGCCAGCATCGTGGTACGTGATAGACATGCACGCCGACCAACGTAGGAAACGTGCTGATGCTGTGTAAGGGGAAGGATCCGAAACCGAGGCCGCCATGCCAAGATGGGGGGTGATCTACACAGCCGTTGCAGGATCCGAACCCGAGCAGCGCGCTACAGGATCGCTCCACCTCGACCGGATTAGGTCCTCCAACTTCAGTAGATAGATACTTATATATCAAGCTTCACACAGTTGATATTTAAGTCTAGTCATTCGCATAGATTATCACATGCTATATCTCATAAACGAAGCAGGACATTCATCCTTCTCAGCCAGCCGCATTTCACATTCGTCATGCGCTTTATTCTGCTCCTAGCAGCCCATCGGATTGCAGCTCAATGCTGCAAAGCACATGTAAGCTACCGTCGCCACAGGCCGCCGCGACCTTTGAACTGACTATCGTGATAGCCGCCATTTGGCAGGACTTCAGTACCACCCTTTAACAGCTCCCAAGAACTAGCCGGCAGTGCCTTCGTTGGTAATGTCTCAGACACTGAACCACTCTCTCCTCCGTTTCCGTTCAAGCCGTCCGTGTCACTCATGCACCAAGACGGGGGTAACTCGGGTTCCAGCAGCTCACCCGGGCCTCGCGGGTTGAATACCTCTGTACAGACCTATGCTACAACCCTGCGTGTTATTCTCTGGGGAGCGGACGGAGCCATGACTGCCGGAATGACCAACACGACTAACGGCACCACGACGTTTTCGCTCGCGGCTGTTAACGAAACGAGCCTTGAGGTTCAAGCGTTTTGGGTTCCCCCGATAAAAGGTGAGGTCTTGAATTTTGCATACATGACGATGAACCAAGACACGAATCAGCTCGTCGTCGCCTCCAAGCAAGGCAATATCTACGTTGTGCAGCGAGAGGGAGATGCCACACGACTTTTCTTTACTCTTAAACGCACAATTGGCTTGACTTCGGGAGTCTTCATGGGCAACGAGATACTTCTTAACTCCATGTTCGACACCGCGGGCAACATCTGGTTTACGACAGGCGGTCTCCGGGTCCAAGCAGGATTTCCCGATGCTCTTGGTGATGCGGCTCAAAATTCTTCAACCATCGGCTACATTGAGCCCAATGGTAAAGTGCACAGCTACCATGTTGTAGACCAGATGGTTGAGAATGGCATCACAGTCATCGGGACAACCATGCTCTACGTCACAGGACCATCTAGCACCAAGGATACCGCCAACGCCACCGGGTACCTCTTCTCGTTCTCGCCCGGCGAGGGCCACGATGTTGCGATCAACTGGCAGGCTACGTACGATTCGGGCTCTGGCCGCAAGCCCGGTGCGTGGTCGCGCGGGAGTGGCTCAACGCCGGCGCTGCTGGGGGACAAGTTCGTCGCGATCACGGATAACGCAGACGCACAGCTGCATGTGCTAGTATACCATCAGAACGCACAATGCGAGCAAGATGCTCAACTCGTTTGTTCGACGCCGATATTCACACCGGGAGCCGGAAACAACGACGTGGGATTGCTCGTACACCAAGACTCTCCGCCTGGCATTGAACATGGCAACCGGGGCACATTTGGCCTTGTAGCTTTCAACAACTTCAATGCCACGCCGCTATACACGCCGGGCAAAGACACGATCAACGGCGCGGATTGGAACGACATCAGCGGGATCGCAGCTGAAACTGTGCGAGTGAACGTTTCGAATGATGGGAGCACTTGCGGCATCGCGTGGGAAGCTCCGATCTGCATCCCATCCGTGCCTATCTTGTCAACATCCACAGGACTGATATATGGATACACGCAGGATACTGCTCAGGCAATGAGGGCGCAGCATCTATATGAATGGTACGCTGTTGCACTGGACTGGCGCACCGGCGAGGAGGTATGGCGGGTGCGAACGGGGGCAGGCGGAGCATTTAATGACAACTTCCTGCCAGGATCCATAGGGCTGGATGGAAGTTTCTTCCAAGGAGTGTTTCAGGGGGTAGTGCGGCTGCGAGATATAGGCTGCTAGAGCAAGGGCTTGTCGTGTAAGGTCTTATGAGGCAACTGTGTCTCCCACCAAGAATTTATGACATTTCACGTTTAGTTGGCTCCGACGAGGTCAACGACAGCAGTGGGTGCGCATTACTGCTGACAGGCTGGTACTCTTGCAGCCAGTCTTCTTTCACTGCTTTTTGCGTCTGACCTCACATGTGCCCACCACGACCAGGAGTGTCCTGGCTTTGATGATCCAGTAAACTAATCGTCTTGAGCCCACCACCTTCCTACCGGGTAGTGGCCAGAACACACTGTAGCAAACAGCCCCGACCATCGTGGTAATTACTTACGGCGATTTGAACACGAAGTCAAGAATTCAATGCTCAATTGTAACAGGCGATGGATTCTAGAAGCCATACGACCATTAATCAAGACCAGCAGAAGGGAAACCACTGAAATACAGAACCAACAAGAGGGAGTTGAGTGGCGATGAGCTCGTGGTTTCAATCGCTCTCTGAAGGGAATACTCTCCGAAAAGCTGAATACCAGGATGCAAAGCTCGCCATGTCCTGCCCACTGATAACAGCGTACACATTGTTTTTCTGATTAGCATGGTTCACTTATCAGACCCGTGACCAAACCGGGAAATGAGCCGGAAATTTATTATCACTGTCAGCCCAAATCAACGCTAACACGCTTCCCCTCGTGGATAAAAGGTCGGCTCACCCGGCTCACCCGGCTCACCCGGCCAAAAGATATCTCGCCCACAGAACATTCGCCGGTCTCTCCCGAACCTTCCACTTTCCACGCCTCAGTCCGTCCCGTTGTGACACTGCAGGGAGTGGACTTCTGACTAGCGAATCTTCGCATCTGCGTCTGCCGAGTTTCCCTTCCCCGCACCAAACAACAATGCCTCCGCAGGCCGTGCCGGAAGTCGGACGTGTCTCGGGCGATGATTCCCCCGCAAAATCCCGGAAAGCTTGTGGTGAGATAAGGCCGTCGCTATGTTTGCCATGAGACGAAAGCTGACTGTGCACCCTCACTAAGTCAATTGTCGGCGACAAAAGGTTGGCAGATCTCACCGCCTGTTCTACCTTCCAGATTGCATTTATCACGTCCATGTTTTGACCTGTCGGGCGTTTAGATGAAATGTAGGATCGATGCTGGTCCACATTGCCGAAGGTGTCTCAGAACAGGGGTACCTTGTGTCTTTGTGCCACGAGCCAACGTGAGTGGCCTTTTACTTCTTCTCTCACCAGGAAGAAGACCTACCGTGCTATATCTGACATGATGCTAATTCACTATAATACTCTTGTCTAGGCTGCCTCGTATAGTTTATACCCCGAAGCCACTGACGAATCTCCACTGCCACAGCTGAATGAGCAATTGTTAGCATCCAACACCGCCGTGCTCCGTCGCTTGAAGCGAATCGAGCAACATGTTGGATTGCCAGACATTGACGAGGAAATGACCACGGACCTAGTCGGCTGTCTTCCACTCAACAGCAACGTTACTAGTGATCCATCGCTCATCCCTTTGTCGCCTGCCATTCAAGTTCTGAAAACAAACTGCTCTGCGAACGCTAACAAAGAGATATGGGCGGAACCTCTCATCAAAAAGCTATGGCTTACGTATGAATTCATCTTGAAGTTTAAGGACATCTTACTAACGATTCTATAGCTTCCACGACACCATGTTAGGCCTACACTTCCTGCCAAGCAAGCAAACTTTCTCATCGCCGACGCCGTTGCTGCTCGCTTCCATGTTATATTGCTCCAGTACAAGAGGTTCCAATGACGTTGCTGTCATAGCATCCGACTACTTCACTGTACTTTGCAACGCCATCGGCCAGCTCTGCATGCCCTCAAGTGCCATCGGCCAGGACTCGAGGAATCCTGCGCGAGCCGAAGAGTGGGCGTTTCAGACCATTCTTGGCATTATACTGGCAGGTTTGTTACGAGAAGGCATCAGCAAAGAGACAGGCATATGGATATCAATAGCCTATCGCCTCATTCTAGAGCACTGTCCCCCCATAATGGACGAAAGATCTCTTGAATGGCAGAGGCTTTTCACTGGACTGCAGGTTTGAGCTTCCCAGACGGTCAATCATGTCTTTAATCAATGCCACTGACGCTTGTCTATATTAGATTGTCGATCTTGAACATGCCTCGATTTATTTATCATGCCCAGCAATCCCGATCATTGCGCCATTTCCCCGTCTTCGCATTTCCATGCAGGATCAGCTCTATAGGCTATCACGAATGATGCACACGGGCCTCACTCACTTCACTGGAAGAGGCCTACCCACTATCTGGTCCTGCTTCTCGGGAGAACTCTCAGCAGCAGTCGACCTGTCTGTTTACTTCAGCGACGTCGATGCAGCCGTCATTCGAGACTGGGCACGTCAACTTGATGACTGGCTGGTTGAGTTTGGAGCGCGCAACGATGAGCCGGAAAACGAGAGGAAGCTGGTGTTTAGACAGTATGTCTTGCATCGCGTTTTGGTTCTCTCCATATATCTTCCAGCGCGAGGGAGCGATCTTTTCTCCGACACGACACCCAAGGAGCAGCATGAGCTGCTCGTTTCCGCTCGAGCTGCTGTCAAACTTCAGCTAGCAGACTCTTCCATCTGGTCTAATTTTGATCTTGTAGTCATTACTTGGGCCGCCCTGATTGTTATACAAGGAGTCGAAGGTGGAGTGGGAGAACCTGACGGTAAGAAGCTCACCCTTGTCACGGAGGTTTTGTACTTGCGCCATCGTATTCCCAGTACGCTGACCAAGATGCGTATTTCTCAGATTTGGAAAGTGTAAAGGTCCACATGTTGAGCCTGCAAGAGAAGCAGAATTCAGGTCTCCATGGTTTGCTGGCCAACTGCCTGAACCAAAAGTTGCAGGCATTGAGCACTCCCATTTTTGGAGAGGATGGCGGCTTCCAACCCGATGGCGGCCTTGATACGTCCTGGTACATCTTCAACCAATCCAGCTTACAAACTGGATACGGACTGTTTTCCTTTGAGGAGGTGTAATTAGTATTCAGTCAAACTGCGGTCTACTCAATTTGGGGTGGTATCTTCAAAATGGAATGTCAAGTTGAGCGCATTAAATGCCGGTAGAGTAGAATGAGCTGGCTATGTGTATTTAAAAACGGGTCGAGTTCAACTCAACAATATTTTTTCTCTCAATGTCGAAAACAGCGTAACGTGGTCTACAGCTTTCCCTCGACCCATAAGTCAAGAAAGTCTACGGTAACACTACTCTCTGAATTTCCCCTCACTTAATTTGCAAAGAGTCTGGGGAAGCGTCATGCATTATCGAGACCCAACTGGGCTAATGTCGCCATTTTCTAGACTTGTCCATAACGTAACATGACGCTTTTGGGGAGTGATTGTGCATGGTCTATGGATCTCAAGTCCACTCTCCGGCCGATCCCTCAGTTTGGTGGCACTGTCACCTAATCGGGATATCTGCGTCAAAGAGACTGTCAAAGGCAAACCGAAAAGATATACTTGAAGACTTGGCGTCTAAACTCATTCAAGTCCCATACTATCTAAATGTCAGCCTTTCTGTCCACACTTGCTCTTTCTAACGACGCTTACGTACTATACTTTCGATGTGCTTCGAGATGACACGGAACATATTGCTATCTAATGCCTATGTACACTTAGTATCATAAATCAGCATCTGCAGTTAGTTCCCCTGAATATAGATATGAATCCCTGTTCTTCCCTCAATTTTCTTGCAGCGTTGTGAGATTTGGTTTTTATAGTAATCAGAAATTGCCTTAAATCGGCCGTTAGTCTTTACTTTGCTTGTCTCGTAATACCTTCATTCTTCATTCGTTTCTCTTTAGTCCCATAAATGACACTCGTTTTTGTATTTATATCATTTTACTCTAAATATGAGGGCCTTCAACACTTTATCATTCCTTTGGGTGTTGCCTACTGTTTTTGCCTTCCGTCATCCTGGCCTCTTGTGACTGATCAAGATATCGCCTGAGTGAAGACCAAGATTGCCGTTGAGAAAGAACCATGGGCTGGTTCCCGGAACAAGCCGATTAACCTCGAATTTCCGAGTGCCTCTTACATGAACAACGCCGTGAGCAGTATTGCTCTTGCTAAAATCGGGGAGCTCCTGTGGCACAATGCGGCTGCCGCATTCGACCTTGCCCTGTTGTGGAATATATTCGGTAACGACTTGTATGCCGCAGGCGCCTCCGATATCCTTGCGGCCTGGGCGAGTAAGCAGTAAGCGGTGGAGATGACGACTACCTCGCCGCCGGGCTACAGGCTACGAGCTTGCTAATACTGCCGAATTATTGAGGGACTACGTACCATTTACCGACAATGGTTCGTCTGCGCCACCTCTATGATCACAACCATCTTCCTGCCGAGGAATGTGGATTTTCTTAATCACATCCTAGGGGTAGAGTATAACGTCAAGCACTTCTTCGCCAACTGGGAGCTCTGCAATGTCGTCTTCGCCATGGCCATTGGTGTCCTCGCCGATAACTAAACCGCTTAGGACTTGACGGTGGATTACTTCAAGACTGGAGTTGGCAATGGTGTGATTGGGAATACTATCATGAATATTGTGGAGGAGCTAGGTACTGGTAAACCCTCAGGCTAGGGCCAAGAGTCAGGCTATGACTAGGGCTATTCCTCTCTTAATTTACAGCTGCTCAAGGCCATTGGATAATACGTATAGAGCTAAGGCAAGAAATTTTTGTCTATAACAATAGTTGTATTCTTCTTGGGTAAGTTGTATGGGCATATTCTCAGGCTTTTTGCATTTTTTATATATTCTACCCAACGGGAAATGTCATTTCTAACATTTGGTCTATAGTATAGAGTACTTTACCTAGTATTTATACTTATATTCTTTTTTTAGTTTACCAATATCTTCACAGATAGATAAAAGCAACACAATAGATAATACACAATAGTAATACAGTTAGTGTCGATATCCCCACCTCGGCTATTATGTATGACGACTGTAGCCCTAATGCGCATAGTCTTGGAATTCCTGACTACCGCCAGGCACCTGAATGCCAAACCGGGCTGTAGTCTAATAACTTGAGGCTCTGTGCGGAATCTAGGAATCTGGTAAGTGCCCGGTTTAACAGCGGGATTCCCTAACCATATAAACCGGGCCATAACCACCGTTTATTCGCAATGAATGAATTAGAACGTTATGCTTAGTGCGGAATAGAATTCATATCTAGTCGTAGATAATTTAGTACTAGCTAAAAAGTAGAATTTCCAACACTATCTTGTACCTCAAGAGGATTTTGCACAGGCACAACAGAGTGGTCTAGGTAATCAGTTGTCTTCTTTCCCTCTACCTGGGCTTGGACAAAGCCATTGCCCAACCATTTAAATGGGTTGCCCTTAAGTTCTTCCTTAAGCTCATAGTCGTAATCCTCCCAGCGAGGATTGGACCAGAGGTACATGCCATGGAGAGCACTCCCTGGCCACAGCGCGAGGATGCGACCATTCCCGTTGTGTCTCCACCAGGCGTTGCACTAGGTAGGGTTAGTGTCAGAGCTTGACACGATCCAAGGAGATGATATTGAACTTACGCTTGAGTTAAAGACGGTAGGCTCGAGATACTCGTCAGTGTATCGACCGAAGTCTTTTATGGCAGTTCTCCTGAAGTACAATATTAGTATTGGTCTCAGCTACAATAGTTTCTCTGGAATGGAAAGCACATACTTTGCCGTCATAGACTTGTACCACTCGCGCTGCAATTTCTGGATGCACACAATCATGTACTTTGCGCCGTTCTCCAAGAACGGGACCGTGGATCCGACGCCAGGTCCACCATTGGGACCCAGGAAAATGAAGAAGTTTGGCATGTTCTCCGGAGCCAGTCCAACGTAGGACTCGGGGATATCATTACCCCACTGTTGTTGAAGGTTAATGCCGTTCTTCCCAATAACTGGGAAGTGCTGTTTGTAGCTGTTTTACCCTCTTCTGTTAGCGGTTGCCCGACAGATCCAAGGCCAAGAGTACGGGATGGGCATACCCAGCGAAGCCGGTCGCGCAGATTATCGCATCAACCTCGCGTTTCTTTCCATCCTCTGTAATGATACCATCTTCAACAATCTCCTGAATGTTTGTAGGGATGAACTCGACGTTGTCCTCGACCAGGGCCTCGAGATACTGGGAGCCAAGTCAGCAACTTGTCAACGAAACTAAGGAAGTGTGGTACTCACTCCTGGGCCAGGCGTTAGGCGGCGGCATGCTGGCGCAAAAGAAGGGCGCAGAGCTTCGAAGATCTCGGGCTTCTTGGTCAATTTGGCTCGCATATGATCTTCACACATCTTCTGAAACCCCAGTGCATTTGGCGTGTCCTTATAAAGGACATCTGAAGCCTCATTCAGACTACCCTCGATATTGCGCCGATACTCGAGGTACTTCTTGGGATCCTTCCACTCTTCAAGCTCTTCCTTTGGCGTGTTGGCTACAATCTCATGTGTTAGAACTGCCTACCGTGAGAAAGAAAGTTGGGGCAAGAGAGATGGCAACTCACGGTCCCCGTTACGGTCCATTACACCGAGGGCTCCGATGCCAAACGGCGGGATCCAGGTTTTGCCTTTCATGTAGTGGTCCACGCGTGTGGCTATGGGCTGCATCTTGGGCAGAATCTGTATGCCGCTAGATCCTCCACCGATCAAGGCGACTCTCTTCCCCGTGGCGTGGAAGTTGGTATCGTAGTTAGCAGAGTGCATGAGACGTCCCTTGAAAGTGTCTAGGCCCTTGATCTCGGGCATCTTCCACTTATTCAGCGCACCGACAGCTTGGATAAGGACATCTGCTTTGTCAGTAACGACCTGCCGCTCAGTTAGTCTCCTGAACACTCCCCCGATTATTGCGGTCCAAACGCACCTCACCCGTGTCGGTGCGGGTGAACGTCACGGACCATTTTCCTTCTTTCTCGTCCCATTCGGCCTTGTCGGCATTGTGGTTGAACTTCATGTACTTATCCGCGCCATATTTGCGGGCAACGGACTTGAGATAGTCTTGAATCTCGCCACCAGTGGCCCAGTAGCGGCTCCATTTGGGGTTGCTCTCAAAGGTGAACTGATACGCATGAGACGGCACATCACATGCGACGCCGGGGTATCTGGGGGTAAGTTGTCAGTACTAGTTGCGCAAAAAGATCCGAGAGCAAGTGGTCATTTCGGAGAGGCACCTACCGTGACTCGTACCAAGTTCCGCCAAGATCCGGGTTCTTGTCATAAATAGCCAGTTCAAGGTTGGCGATGCTCCGAGGGAAGAAGATGCCGGCGATGATGCCCGACATGCCACAACCAATCACAATGACCTTCATAGGGCGAAGTTGGTCTATCGCCCGCCGTGAGAAGTCGGCAGGGTCGGCAGGGTCGAAGTCATAGGGTGCGCGGGCGCTTTTTCCATTGGTGGCAGTTTCTTTTGCTTTGCTAGGAGCCCACATGATTGCTGCAAATGGATCGAATCAGTCTACTTGGATTGTTTGGCTGATAGTGTATGCTTTTGTTTGCTGTCTTCCATGTTGAGTGCCAGTAATGGACAATCTCGCGGTTTTATGTACCTGCACTTGCTTGTTCTTGTCCACGGGTACGTGGGGTGTCTCCCATCCGCACATTCAACCTTAGGTAAGTGATGTAGGTCACGTAAAGGTATGTTTAGAAGCGGTTTTGATGGAAGGCAGGCACGGTCTGACTCTACAGCTTGTTACGTGAGCTCTTCTGACCTCATCCAGGCACTAGTCTCACTGCTTGGTTAGCCTGGCCCCGCGACGCACCCCACATCGCCACCCACTAATGACAGGAGGAGAGCGCATTGGTAGGCGCAGGAGCGGAATAACGTAGAAAAAAGGAGGACGTAAGTCAACCTTTACAAATCCGCGCCCTGGCACACAAGTTCACGGTCCACACGGTCCAGTCACGCACATGGGCATAACCGGCTGGCCTGCGAGGGTTTGGTAGTGCAGGATCCATGACAAAATGGACAAGGCTCGCTAGCTACCCCGTCGAAGAAGACACATGCCGGCTAAAGGGTCGTGTGTCATGCCAACAAGACTCAAACCCGACTTAGTCCAACAGCATTTGGTAAGATGGTCATAACCCGAGAGACCTGCATATGAAGGATGTTACCAACAGTCCGAACTCGACTTGATCATAATAAAACGCCAGCTGGAACGCAGCATCGCATCTCAGCGCCCACTCGAAGCAACCATGGCCTCCCAAGCACCCACAGCCTTCGTCCTTATCCCAGGCTCGTTCTGCTTCCCTCTTGTCTATGACAAAGTAACGCAGAGACTCCGAGCAAAGGGCCATGAAGTCACGGAAATCGGCTTGCTGACATGCGTTCAAGATCGGGACTCGGACGAAGCTCGACCCTCAGCGACCATGTACCAAGATGCCGCTATGATCAAGAAGGTGATCGAGGAATGGGCAGACAAGGGTTACGGCGTCGTTGTGGCCGCGAATTCTTATGGCGGGTTTCCTGGATCCGAGAGCGTAAAGGGCCTTGGCAAGTCAGAGAGGGCGCAGCGTGGCCTGAAGGGAGGAGTTGTAGCGCTGGTCATGCTGGCGAGTTTCCTCCCGGATTCTGGGGAGAGTGTGGTGTCGATTATGGGCGACAGCATGCCAGACCAGTTGAAGAACCCCAAGGCATGTATCACAGATTCCAAACGGCCCGGGGAGTTGCATCTTGGTTTACGTGACTAACTGTTCTGATTATACTAGGGCGAATACATGGAGCTAAGCAAAGAAGGCGGCGGAAAGTGGATCTTCAATGGCCTTTCCGAGGAGGACGCCGACCACTACATGAGCAAGATCGGGTACCACTCTCGTCAGTGCTACTCCGACGCCGTGACGTACCCCGGCTGGAAATATATCCCAACGACATACTTGTCCACGAGCCAGGACTATGGCCTGTCGCCAGTTATCCAGAAGCAGATGTATGAGGCGGCCAAGAAGAAAGGTGCGGATATCAAGTTACTTGAGACGGATGGTGACCATGTGCCTATGTTGAGCATCCCAGATGAAGTGACTCGGGTACTTTTGGAGGCTGCTGGGAAATCTTAATAGTGGGATGATCGATTTACATTGAGCAAGGA
Source organism: Neonectria sp. DH2 (assembly GCA_003934905.1). Classification (NCBI taxonomy): domain Eukaryota; kingdom Fungi; phylum Ascomycota; class Sordariomycetes; order Hypocreales; family Nectriaceae; genus Neonectria; species Neonectria sp. DH2. Next base: position 310,253 of record RQWH01000018.1, on the reverse strand, counting down.
TTCTCAACTCCAGAACATCACGCATCAATCATAACTCATCAAATTAGCGCCTTATTTTCTTTTCCGCGTGATCGAATTACTGTAGATTCATCATGTTCTTTTTCCGTTATATCTTCATTTGGTCCGCCTTCCACTTGTCATTTGAAGGCCCTAAGTTCACTTAGAACGGTGTCCCCTTACACAGGTAAGCCGCCCACAACGTTGACGACGTTATCAGCCAAGTTTATTAGCGCTGTTGCATTGCCCATAGACACAGATGCTCCACTCAAGGTCTTCATGATGTCTTTTACATAAGCAACGCTTTTACATGCTGTTAGGTGTCAGGATCAGCGTCAGCATGTTCGGGTGACGGGTGTCTTCAGTGCCCCTTTCAGACGACAAAGCCACAGAAACCATTTTCTTTTCATGTGACAAAGTTTCTATTCTGAGGTTTTCAGTATGTAATCCTATGGTGTACTAGCTTGCTTTCATCACCGCTACGTCTTTCTCCTCGCAAGAGCTCAGTAGCCCAGTAGGCACATTGACAACCCTATCACGAATATAATCTGCGAAGCCTTTTCCCAGTGAATCAAGCCGAGACGAGCTGCTCACTCCCTCGCCCAATATGCCGTAGATGACAAAATGTACAGCGAATAGGTTTTGGAACTCCACTCTCTCGATATGGAAGTCTTTAGACCAATCGTCACCCATCAACGCCTTCATTCGTTCTCGTGTCAGGAAGGTTCGAAGCCATGGCCAAGCTTCCGCCTTTCGAACGAAGAGCCCGATGTTTAGATTTGCTCCCTTGTCTCCGGACCGCGCCATAACAATGTCGCCAAGTCTGGCTTGAGTTGTGGGTTCGAAAGTCTCGAGATCGACCGGTGAGGCAGTCTCGTAGTTGTCTCGAGACCCGACTGGCTGATACCGTGGCGGATGACCCGCATCAACTGAAAATTCAATTTTCCCATCTTCGGAGAGGAAGTTGACCGACTCCTTGAGCTCATCTTGGGACACTTTTGCTGGATAATATGTGTGAAATGGTAACGGTATAGCGGTTCTCATGTCTAGCGATAGATGGAATCCTTCGTTTGAGCGTTAGCGTCTGCACCAGGTTTTTAAATAAAAAAAGAAAAGGAATAAAACATAAATAAATAAATGAAAAGGAAAAGGAGGGAAAAAGGCAAAGGAGCAAGTGGCATGATACCTGAAAAGTGTTGCATGCCAAACTCTTGCACGGTCTTCAGCAGCGTATAGAGAGGCTGCTCTGAGTCGGCTTGGGCGAAAATACGACAGTAAGTCGTGCTTCTCAGTTGAGATGTTGGATTCGGCTCGTTGGTCCCAACGACTTGAAACTCAAGCACCGCAAAGCGACCTATGACGCCCGACCTCTGCAGCCCAAATCGCATTTGAGTTTCGTATAGTGCCCACTTCTCTGCGGTCGCATATCCCGTGGCGTTCAAGAGTACTTGAGACTGGTAGCCTCCTCGGAAGAAGATGGCTAGTTTTGTCGTGGGGCTAGGGGGCCTCCCGCGAACTCCGGTTAAACGCACCCTAACCAGAGGTAAGTTACATGTATCGCACACATGAGGCTCGACCGGCTCGTCCTACCTATCGGTTCCAACTTGCTCAACCTTCACATCATCCAAAATCGCTGTGACATCGCTGTTGAGGTAGAGATTACCTTGTAGCTCGTATAGCAACTGGTTCTTGACGGTATCTACCGTCACCAGTCCCTTTGTGTTGTCGTGCTTGCATACGGTAGCAGTGCCATTGGACTCGATCTCGACAATGGGAAATGGCAAGTCAATGAGCTTTTCCAGATCGACCTCGTAGAATGCCGAGTAGTTGGAGCCTGTGACGTACGCAGAGCACTCGATCAGATGGCCTGCAACCAGCGCCTGTGCTAACTTGTCGTATTCCATCTCACCCCACGAGTGCCAGAACCATGCAGCCCCGATAACTGGCGAGGCATCAGCTACTCTCCCACAGATGATAACATCTGCTCCGTTCTCTAAGCCCTTGACAATGGCCCTTGCGCCCAGATAGGCATTGGCTGATACTATGGATGATGCAGAAGGGTTCCGGGCGAAGTTTTCCACGACAGGGTTCAAAGACACATTGGGATTCTTGATGTCTAAGTGGTCAGGGAGACAGCCATTTGCGTCAATATCCACTTTCACTCGCTCGTAGAGGTCGTCGCCGGAAACGAAAGCAACTTTTAGGTCAAGATTTCGTTGAGAAGCCTGCATGTTAATTAGCGCAATACGATTCTTTGCGCCTTCCACGCGGCTCATCTTCTCACCAGCTTCAGGCACTCTTTCGCAAGGCCGAAAGGATTAAGCGATCCTCCGTTGATGATTATCTTGACGCTTTTCATCGCAACTAACTCTAGGCTTTCTTGCAGGCCTTCTAGCGCAAACGGCTCATATCCTGGGTGTTTGCCCTGGCGGTAAGCCTCTGCGTGATCTGCCATGTTCATCTCTAGCACGTAATGATCAGCTCCTTGGTACTTTCGAGCCTAGTTTGAGAAGGGTAAATACCTGCAAGGTAGTCTCCGGTGATGAAGTCAACATCTCCAAGCTCTACCTGGCGTTTCATCTGGTAACCTGGGTCGCCTATCAACCTCATTAAGGTCAGATCCTCGGTCACACCGCAGCTTGGTGACCCTTACCGCGCGCTCCTGAGCAATTGGCGATTCTCACGGCCCTCTGGCCGCGGGCGTGCCACCTCGACGAGTGATCTTCCATGTTATTGTAGGCGTAAAATTGTGGTGAGCTTAGCCGGTGTTTTGCTGCTGGAAATAAGGGTGTTGCTTTGGCGTTAGATTTTATTTCTCGCCCGGTCTATCTGCAGTCTTATGAGTGGAGAATTGAGCTGGATTCGAACGAATAACTTTAATGTCCAGTCATGGAACGAAGTGCCTTTGAACATACAAATTAAGAGTTGACAAACGACACCATTAGTCACGTCGCGAACCTACCAGCTCCCGTTAGTCATGCGTGGTTAGATAAGCACACAATTTGTATCACCCTCAAGTTCAGGCGTGTATTGCATATCCGCAAGGGTCTTTAATCTAGCATCTGTCCGAGAAGCAGATTTGCTAGTCGTTTATCTCTTTGCCTATTTGTAGTGATTTGTATCATTTCATTGCAACTCAATATCCAACCACGAGCTCTCCTACACTCCATTCTACCCGGCATGTCTTCCCTAGCAAAATATTCAAAGCTCGAGCAGACGAAAGAGGTCTTTCTGAAAGGCATACTCGAAAACCCCTTGATCTCTAAGCATTTCCCCCCGGAAGCTGCGCAATGTGCGGCCGAGATACGCTTCGAGGGTTCTGAAGAGCCCACTATCCCGATCAACTGGCGATTTGCGGAGAGCATCTCCGCGCTAAAAGCTCTCGAGGCTACTTTCCTCAACGTGCTGTTACTTCGGAAGTATGGAGTGAAGCCACCTCGTGTCACCATTAACACGTGAGTGACTATAGGGCAATCGTTACTATCAAGACCACGAACGCTGATCTTGTAGGGAATAGTGATCACGCGTCACTTTTCTTCATGTCCACGCTTCTTTTTGCCATCGATCCTCAAGGCATGAACCTTACGATTCTATCCAATTCAACCCCGCAGGGCGTACTTGCTTTCCAGAAATGTTTTCCAAGGTGAATAAGTCCACGGGCTTTCTTCAGCTTGACAGACTGAACTGATCAATGTAAATCAGCTGGGATAAGGGCGATGCCTATACGAAGCCATATCGCATTGCGTCGACAAACATATACCAAACAAAAGATGACCGTTTCTATCAACTACACGGTAACTTCTACTTGATACCTTTGCCGGTTAACGTCAGTATACTTACATGTGTCTGTACAGGCAGCATGAACCCCGATCCCACGATTCGAAGCCTAAGTCTTCCCCTCCAAAAAGATGCGGCAACAAGCGAGGAGGCCCGCCAGCCATTCACCGAGGCTGTCGGCAACAAGACTGCTGAAGAACTTGACAAACTTGAGAACGAGGAGTATCGTCAGGCCGGCACAATTTGCTGGACAACTGAGGAATACTCTGAAAGCGAACATGGTAGAGCCAACTCCCATGTAGGCTTATACGAGGTTGAAGCAGATAAGAACGCTACGCAAGCTCCGTGTTGGTGGCCCGAGACTTCGCAAACGTCTCCAAAACGGCCTCTTGCCGGTCTCAAAGTCGTAGACCTGACAAGAGCCATCGCTGCGCCCGCCATCACCAGAGGACTTGCCGAACTAGGAGCCAGCGTCATGAGAATTACATGCCCACGTCTCCCAGACTATTCTTCCCTGCATGTAGACCTCAACTGGGGTAAATGGAACGCCTATCTTGACTTCAAGTCAGAAGAAGACAGAAAACGAATGGAGCAGCTTATTCTCGAGGCTGACGTTGTTGTTCAAGGCTATCGACCCGGTGTACTTGACAAGTTTGGATTTGGTGTAGACGGAATCCTACGCCTTTGCGAATCTCGAGAAAGAGGCGTCATCGTCGTGCGTGAGAACTGTTACGGTTGGTACGGCCCGTGGGCAGGAAGAAGTGGCTGGCAACAGATTAGCGACGCTGTAAGTCTACCCAGGTGTTCCCACTTAATCAAGCAAACCTAACTTCAAGCCGCAGTGCTGTGGAGTTTCAACCGAATTTGGTCGGGCAATGGGCAACGACGAGCCAGTTACGCCCATCTTCCCAAACAGCGACTACTGCACCGGCATTATCGGAGTTGTCGGTGTCTTGGATGCCCTCATAAGGCGTGCAAGCGATGGTGGATCGTTCCGCGTTGACGTAAGTTACCCTCTTGAGAGCTCTAGAACAATTCTAAGGTCTGTCTGTGTGCAGGTGGCTTTGAACTATTACTCCCGATGGCTTGTGGATTCTTGTGGAACGTACCCCCCGACGTCTGGCAGGACCTGTGGAAGCGAAATGAGAAGCCTGTCTTCCGTCACTATCACACAATGAACGACACAATACCGCCTGTGCTGAAATTGATGGCCGAAAAGCATGCAAACATCTTGCTTCGACCCGAGTTCTTTGAGGAGAGGCCGTGCAGCAGCATTGGCTACAATATCAAGACTGTCAAGCCCATCTTGCAGTATGTGGACGGGGAGGTCGAGCTGAGATATGACGTAGGCACCAGGACGAATGGAGTTGACAAGCCGTACTGGCCGGAGGATCTCACGACCGAGTTTGTGCAGTAAAGATTTATCGTTTAGTAGAAAAGAATAAGGTCATAGGTAAATCGATTATGTTGGCTCTAGGTCTGAACGTTTCTGATGCGTGGTGGAACAAGAACGAGGACAATGTTCGACGGCTGCCTAGACACTCAAGGGCAGAAATATTTATCCATCCTCAATTTGTCAATACTATCCTATTTACACAAAGCAAATAAAATATAACAGACAGGGTAAGATGTTTCAGCTTCAGATGGGAAATGGCCAATATCCAACGCCCGGCGAACCAGTTATCGATATGAATAGAACCTTCGCAGTTACATCCTGACACCCATACGAACTCCGCTGAATATACTCTCTCAATAGCTTGATAAAAGCAACCCCACCTTTAGAAATCGATTGACGGAAGAGAGCTTCTAGTCACTGGGAAAGAAAATTAGGGCGGGACGGGAAGAGGCTCGCATCAAACGAATCGCGCGCAAGGCAAACCAAGGCAAGGTCCGTCTCAAGAGATTGCAGCCTTAAGGTGAATGACAAACACGGTATTGATTCAAAGCCCTTTCCAACCGCAATTGTCTCTTAAAAAGGAAATACACAGTTAAAAGTATACTAATACAGAGGAAAGCGTCCTCGAGCCTGGAACAGGAATGCACCGGCAGCGAATACGCCCAAAGCTGTGCTGGCAAGCAAGGTCCGAGTTCCAATCAGTGTCTCCTCCATGACTCTGCCAATGTATTTCTCGCCTTTGGGTATCTTCTCCTCTGCCGTATCACCCGCGATTTCGTAGTCAGACCAGTCGACCTTCGACATCATCTTCTGGTACTCTATCACCGTACCACTCCAGTTGTTCGTAACCAGGCCATCCTCGGTCTTGTACCAGCTCTGACATCTGGGATCGGCAAAGGACGATGATGCCAAAGCTTTCTGCAACTCCTTGTTCCATTCTTTGACTCTGTCTGTCCTAGGCATGATAGAAAGTGTCTGGCCCCTTTGCCGAGCCTTGAACACTTCTTTCACCAGCGACAGAATGTATCGAGTTTGAGCCTCAATCATGAGAACGATGGAGTTATGACCCAAGTTCGTGTTAGGCCCATAGAGCATCCCGAAATTCGGAAGGCTTTCCGCGGTGACACCATACAGCGCAGAGGCGCCTTTCGCCCAGATCTCGCCCAGCGGTCGCTTACCCACACCATGCATTTTGATTCCATGGGTAAACTCCTGGGTTTTGAACCCCGTCGCAAAGATGATAAGATCAAGGTCAATCAGATCTTCCGCATCATCGTCAGCATCCCCTCTTACAGCAATCCCATCATCTGTGATTCGCTGAATTCGTCTAGTCTCCAAGGCAACATTAGGACGACGCAGTGTTGGGTAATAGTCGTCGCTGAGTAGTATCCGCTTGCATCCGGGGGGATAGTCCGGTGTTAGTGTTTCCCATAGATCAGGACTGTCTGGTAGCTGCGACTTGATGAAGGTTCGACAGAACTCTGTCATCTCGGACGACTCAGCAGATTCACGTTGGATCAATGCCTGGAAATAAGATTCTCTGCTGTCCATAGCGTCGGCCCTGAGACGATTGAGCAGAAATGGAATCCTCCGAAGCAGAGTCCTCCTCCATTCTGGCACATCTTCATTCATCCTGGGAATGACCCAGTTAGGTGATCGTTGGAAAATTGTCAAGTGAGAAGCCACTTTGGCTACTTCTGGAACGATTTGTACCGCAGTGGCGCCTAGTTCAACGTGTTAACAGCTATTCTCGTCGCGGAACAGGGAGAGTAGGTTGCTTACCATTACCAATGATACCGACGCGCTTGCCACGCAAGTCATAGCTCCAGTCCCATCGAGCAGAATGCATAATCTTTCCCTGAAAGCTGGCTTCGCCTGCGATTTCAGGCCGATATGGGTCGTTAAGTTGGCCAAGCCCCGCAACCAAAAAGTTCGTATCAATGGTATAGGTGTCGCAAGCTTCGGCCTCCTTGCCTGCCAGCACCCGGACAGAGACCTTCCATTGCCTCGAGGACTGGTCAAACTTCGCTTCCCTGACTTCTGAGCCGAATCGGACGAATCGATATAGGTCATACTTCCTGGCTACACCTCTAATGTAGTTCTAAGTTTACGCGAGCAAAGGTTAGCAAGGAGAGCGGAGTACAGAGGCTGGGAGACAAAAAGGCGAGAATGATCTGACAAGAATCTCCTCTTGTTCTGGGAATAACCTCGACCAATTTGGGTTCTGTTCGAACGAGAAACAGTAGAGGCGTGATAGAACTTCCCTCTTGTCAGTACTTGATCTTAATGACCTTGGCGGACCCGGCATGGTAAATGACTTACTATCACAGCAGCATCCTGGATAAGCATTATCCTTCCACGTTCCACCGAAACCAGTACTTTTCTCGAGGATGACAAAATCCTCTATTCCATCCTCCAGCAATTTGATAGCCATGCACATTCCTACGGCCAAACCATGTCAGCTAATTGGCCCTGAAATTCGCTGTGAAGGGTCCAGCTGTGCAGCCCAACCATCTCACCTGAGAACCCTGCACCAATGATTACCACGCCTGACTTGGTAAAGCCATGGTACTGGGCGGTATTGGTTGCCCGCTGATTGAGATGCACCATTTTAGCGGATGATGGAGGAGGCGGCAGCGACGGTGTTCCTGCAGCTGTAACTGATTTGCAGAGTGACGAGTTGGTCCTCAAGCATGTCTACGGGGAGAGACAGGAGAATATATTTGAACCTCATTCGTTGGTAGGAGTGAGTGCGTTCGTGTTCGTTGGAGCAAGCAAGGTAGAGGTGAATGACACACCAAAGTGTTAGGTCATCTTTTGTAAGGGACCAGCTGATGGGGCAACAAATCTGCACAGACCAGTCAAGGAGCTGGAAAGTGAGACACTGGCCGGCCGGCAAATCACACACAATCGACACGCCCAGTCCGGCATTTCCTATCCTGGTAAAAGCCTCGGTAAAAGTTCTCACGGCCTCGACGCAGTAGATTAAGATCAGCAAAGGCGTAGAGGCGTTGGTGACACAACAGACGCTACATCCCTCACGCCCACGAAACCAGTGCTAAGGCGGCGGCCACAGAGCTTACGATTGCAGCACAGACCTGCTTCTTCTGATTATACTAAAGGGCGCTTGAGAGCATGGCACATTGTCGATTTAATTGTGGTATACAGCATGCATCTCAAGCCAAAGTTGTTGTAGTTAACTCGGAGTCTATGGAATCAATCTTTTTTCTATTCATACTTCCAAGGCTAGACCAAAGTGAGCGCAGTAACTCAATCCAGGGTGACTACGTAAGCCCGGTAAAGACTACTCTAAAAATACCATTGATCCTGACGTTGGCCCGCTTGAGAATTCTGCTCACTTCCTATTATGGCCTGACGTTGCCGCAAAAGATGACGCCTCGTCACCTAAGGAACGTAAAGGCGAACCAAACAGCTCCTCTAGCTCTGTTGATATCTTCATTGGCATCAGCGGGCAGTCTTAATACTTCCTCTCCTGGACGTCGAGCTTGACCATTGACACCCAAGGGCGTTCTCGTTCTCGTTCTCCCTGGTGCCGACATTCTTATGCGGACTTCATGACCAGTGGAATATACGGTCCATGAGCGCCCGAGGCTGGGCATCACTCGTTGGGAAGCGGTGTAAACATTAGTGGCTTGGAAGCCAGTGTGGGAGGAGGAAGAGAAATCGATGATGACCATACCAATTTCCCCTTACCAGCTAGTCCAATTGTTACAGTCCAATTCCGGAAAGTACCAGGGGAACAGTGAAAAGTTTGCTATGGAAATCACCTGCGATTTCTAAAGCCGCGATAATGTTATGAAAACCACTAGGATAGCACTTTGCAGTGCTAAAACAACGCTGTCATCGCGAAGCTCCCCGAAGGGCGCAAACACAAAGATCGAGCCACAATCACGGTGACATATACGCAACAATAACAGCGATATTAAGCCAAGGAGATAAGGTGAACCAGGGGTGACGGCCCGTTACTAGCCTTTGTCATGGTTGGTGTGGTAAGCACTTAATGTCGACACACATTCCTGCCTGGATGGGTACCCGCCCGCTGAACAGACGAATCGAGTCAGTGACGAAAGTGGAAATCCCAGCGCAAAGTCGTACATTACTTGATGATCAAACTCTTGTCTTAGTCAGCATTCCTATTTAGAGGTGGGATGCACAGCGTAGTCTTCACAGCAACATAGCCCAAAACATTATCAATGCCAACGTATCATAGGATGCTTAGCATACAAGAACCTGATTCTCTTTTAGTCACTACCTAAGCGATTCCTGCAAGCTCATTATGATAGATCTTGACAGTTGCTTCTGTCATTGGGATAGGCGGATCAGGTGGCTCAGTGAACATCCGGTACGATCTTCCTTGAGCGGTTATCTTCTCATACCCATCAAACTTCAACTCCGGGTATGCCTTGAAGAAACTCCTGTCTACTCGCCATGACTTGGCCTCATAGAGTCGGAGGTCATGTGACAGCCTCAAGGCCAGCTCAGGCGTGGAGAGAAGCTCGACGACACTAAGTGGTCCTGTCGTTCCGGATGCCAATGACTGTCGGCGCCCTTGCCTGTGAGTCAAAGATGGGTTCGGCAAGCAGCCACCCAGGGCCGAGTCTTGCAGTGAGACATTTGGCATACCATTGCTGAAGTCGTCCTGCATGCTAAAATCCAATGTGTTGGGCTCGATGTCCAAAAAGCTTGTACTGATGGGAAGATCAGTATGATCTGGGTCGTTCTGATCATCCGTGTAGATTCCCTTATACACGTTCCAAACCCCAAAGTAACCTTTCCCGTGAGGCGCGTGTGGGAGAATTTGGGACACGTCGTTAACTTCGACAACGTGGCTATTCAGGTACTCACACATCATCCGGTCCAGTGCCACGTTCCCGTTGTAGCATAGAATCATGCGGTCTCTCAGCGACGGATAAGTCACCCAATCAATGATGGGCGAGTGCGGGACAGTGAGCTGGAGTTTAGTAGGCCTGTATCTGGGAGATAGGTACTTGTGGGACTCGGCTGTTGGATGAAGGCGCCATAACATGATTGGTAGAAGAAGTTCAGGAACCTGAGATTTGAACCACACCGGGTAGGTCGAGGGCCAGGCGTGCTGGGTAAGGAGATTTATCATGCCAGCAAAACATTTATACAATCTGGTTGAACAAGTCAATACCCGGGCATTGGAAGAAAGCAATGTGGAGATGGGAGAGGCAGTGATGTTCAGTTATGGGACTCACCGTTGGCGGGATATTGGGTCTGACGCTGAGTATAACCTGTAGCGAATGTGTTGCTCAAGAGCCTCTATGTGTTCAGAGAGCCTTGAATGCATCTGAAAGGGTGCGTAAGAATTCTTGCTCTTGGCCGCCGGAAAAAGCCCTGGTGGCAACGAAGGACCGATCTGCGACAGGGTTGCAGGAATTGATGTTGACGGCCCTTCTTCTAATTCGCTTGCGCCAATCATCTCCTGCTGCTGTGTCCTCAATGATTCAGATGCCTCCTCTTCCAAGGTGCCAAACCCTAGGTCTTGCACTGGGGCGAACATGCACATCATCCATTCCTCTGGATCCGAGTAGGGGGCAGAGCCTAGATCGGAGAAAGATGTGTTGTCTAGTAGACGTAGATCCAATGGTAGCTCCTGGTGCTCGTCGTTCGCAAACAGCTGCAGAGGGTTCAAACTTGGTTCACTAGGAACCCCTTCCCCTGGCAATGATTCAGATACATGTACCAGATAGTCGATGTGGTTGTGCTCCGGTGGCACCGCAGTTATACAGTCGTCAGGGTCCAAGATCTGCCCGACGCTGTTGTACCTCGCGGTGTTCCCGTGCTCGGAATCGAAGTTGGCGTTGTCTCCCCTGGGTGAATTTGAATCCTCGGCAGGCCGCTCTGAAGTTTCCGACCCGGGCACTTTGTCCACAGGCTCAGCTTCGATGGGGCTCCTCGACCCTTCGTTGCCCTGGTCATCATGTGTCTCTTCCGCCATCCCTTCTGACGTTTGCACAACGAGTGTTCCTGATGCTGCAGCGGCCTGTTCGGTGTCGGTGTTGACCGGGCTTGGGTGGACGTTCCCTCTATTCTCGGCTGACTCTTCTGGTCCTTCCTTGTCGAGAATCTTGCCAACTTCACAACCAATGGAATTCAGGGAGACTGAAACTTTGAGAACCTTTGTCCGTAGTTTCAGCATCTCCCTTCTCAGCTCCGCGGTCTGCTGTACCAGGACTCTGTTCCGATCGCTCTCCGACTGCGCGCTTGACTTTGAGCGCTCCTCCAACTCCTTGATGTACATTGACCTGCGTTCACGGAACTGTCTTTGCGACAAGCGATTCTGTAGCCGTCTAGGGAGGGCGCATCACGCACATTAGCACTCGCCGTTGTTCAGCTACCGGGCATCCCTTTCCCTGGCCCAGCTGCAGTGGAGAGCATTACCTTCTTGCCGCCGAGTCCGGACCGCCGCAGTCGTCAACGTCATGGTCTCCATCAGTCCTCAGCTGTCTTTTCCGTGGTGGCGGCATTGCGGCCAGGCAGCCGAGTCTTGTGTCGAGCGATGACAGTCAGGAGATGATGTAATATTGAGAGTCACTCCTCGAAGCGTTTGAGCAGTAACCGAAGGCGTTGCGTGACAGTTCTTGCATGACAAGGGTCTGAATTGACGAGGATTGAGGTTAAGATGCATCCCCCGTCCGAGGTTGCCCACCGTAGGTACTTGTATTACCCCGCAATCAGTGAGGAGGTCCCGCCCGCTCCGTTGTGGCAACAATCACGGGGTTGTCCATTTCCCCAGATCAGGCCCTTAGTGGCTGCAGATGGCGGCCACGTACTTACCGCAATAGTGTAAGTTCTTTGGACCTGGACTGCACCATTCCTTCTGGAGTGTAGCGGCATTTCAGTAACATTCGCCGATGGTCCAAGCATTGTTCGTCCACTAGCCCTGCTACTTGGATGGGTCTGTGAGGGGGTCCGCTGACCTATTAAAACGACCTTGAGATGCAAAAAGAATTATATAGCAACTAATGGTGTGACTGCGTGTGTATTGTGTAACTAACTGGACTAGGAAAAGGGGGAAACGGTGAGTCCCAAAGGGGATCACCGTTGTCGCTAGATGCCCAGTATCTAACGCGGAAACCATGGACGCCGGTCCAAAGACGCAACACGAACCACACGTTACAGGACGAAACACTGGGCCGCAAAGGAAGTGAGTAAATAAATCGTTCTGGGGTAAATACAATCGAGGGAATATCCCGGCAGGATTTGGTGTCATGCGGCAACAGTACTTAATGTTTCTTCGAGAAGCGAAATCCCCCATTTTTCCATCTGATACTGCAAGGCAACAATTTCCTTTGGGAAAACTTGAGACGAGCCTACGGAAGGACCATCTTGTTGGTACGGAACGGCACATGTGTATGGATGAGAACTACTGTAGTGATAGCGGGAATTCTCCGTATCTTTACTACATCGCGCAACAAGGAGAGGGCTTGAAGAGAAGCCACGCTAGCAAATGAGAGCGCCAGCAGACAGGTTAATCCGTTATCCAGGTCACACTCCAGCACACGTCGAGTTTTCTCTACCAGTGTCAAAAGCCCATTCCGATGTAAGGTATTTTAGACCCTTATTCCAAAGTCGACAAATTCTCGGACTTGGTGCTCATCCCTTGTTTCGCCCGATCCCCTAGCCGAGTTAAGCCAGCAACGCAAGCCTGACAGGGCGGATTGGGGTGGGTAAATGTGCGGGCTGAAGAGGTGGGCAACCGAGGTAGGGGATCCAAGCGGGCAACCGTCTAGATGCGATGCGACTTATTTAAATCAACGCACAATGGCATTGAATCTTATGTCTCAGCTCACTTGTCAACCAAGTTTACATCAAACTACTCCAAAATGTCTGCAACCACTACAATCTCGATCACCTTTGATCAGTTCTCAAACATCATTGATGGCAAGCGCTCTGAGACCAAACGCACTCGCCATGGGGTCAACCCCTCAACTCTTGAGCCCCTCGCGGCTGTTCCATTTAGTGAATCAGCGGATGTCGACTTTGCCGTCTCCGTTGCCAAAAGAGCCGCCTCGAGATGGGGCCAGGTGCCTTTGGCCGAGCGCCAGAGCGCAGTCATCCGTTACGCCGATGCAATCGAGGCAAAAGCCGAGGAGTTTGCTACGATGCTTGTTCGAGAACAAGGAAAGCCAGTGCGTTGGTTTGACTGCATTATCAAAGTAATTGTGGACTGAGATGTGTTTAGCTTGCCGCCGCAAACGGCGAGCTTGTAGAAGCTGTCAAGTTTCTCAAAGGCATAGCCAGTCTCCCCTTTTCAGAGCAAGAACCAGTCGAAGACATCGAAGAACGTCGGGTGTTTACCCGATACGTCCCGATAGGTTAGCTGAAATCGTCAGATTGACCGACTCACACAAGTCCTGACTAAAGTGGGTTACAGGCGTTGCAGTGGGCATTATTCCATGGAACTGTGAGTGATACGGCACTCCACGTTGGTTTCCAGTTAACTAACCATGACAGTTCCCGTTCTGCTTTGTACGTATTTCTGCCCATCTCAATGTGCAATATAACCTTTAGGCTTACGTTCTTTACAGACACGTTCAAGGCAGCGCCAGCTTTGGTAGCCGGGTGCCCCTTGATTGTCAAGCCTTCGTGAGAACCCCAAACGATACATTCAAGTTCAAGAGATAGCCCAGCCTCTAACACATTATCAGCCCTTTCACCCCGTATTCGACCTTGAAATTGGTTGAACTTGCTCAGAACTTCTTCCCTCCCGGTGTTCTGCAAGCTTTGAGCGGTGATGACTCGCTTGGCCCTCTGCTCACTGCCCACCCTGGAGTAGACAAGGTCAGCTTTACAGGCTCAACCCAAACCGGCCGCAAGGTTATGGAGAGCTGTTCAAAGACACTGAAGCGAGTCACACTAGAGCTGTGAGTGTTGGTCAATATGCTTAGCCTCGGAAGTACTCACTTAGTCGACAGGGGGGGAAATGACCCTGCAATCATCTGCGGCAATGTTGACGTCACATCAGTCGCACAGAAGGTAAAGTTTAGCATGTCCCATGTGCACTCTGCATACTAAGACAGATGATAGGTGGCGACCTTTGCTCTGTATAACTCAGGACAGGTATGAGAGTTCTCAAGTCTATCTGTCGTCTGTGCCTAACGTCAAACAGGTTTGCGTCGCGATTAAGCGTATCTACGTTCACTCGTCAATTTATCGTGACTTTATCACGGCTTTGGTCAAGGTCGCCGAGTCTATGGTTGTAGGGGACGGCTTCGATTCGAATTCTTTCCTAGGCCCTGTCCAGAATAAAATACAATACGAGCGTATCCAGGAGCTTATTCGATCGATTCGAGATGCTAATCTTCAGGTGGCCCTCGACAAGCCGGAAGCAGTCATTACGTCCGGCAGAGGCTACTTCGTCAACCCTATTATAGTCGACAACCCCCCGGAGGACTCCGCGATTGTAACGGAGGAGCCATTTGGTAGGTGTTTCGCATCAAAAAATATGGTCATGTTCTAAGACACTGCAGGTCCTATCTTACCGGTCTTACAGTGGGACTTCGAAGAGGATGTTATCCAACGCGCGAACAATTCCGATATGGGGCTTGGAGCGTCGATTTGGACACGGGATCCTGAGCAGGCAGAGCGATTATCGAATCGTCTTGAAGCTGGTAACATTTGGATCAATTCCCATCTAATTCTTCAACCGAATGCTCCTTTCGGTGGTCACAAGAGTAGTGGTATTGGGGTGGAGGGCGGCATTGACGGTATCAAGTCGTTCTGCAATACGCAAACTGTTTACAACTACAAGGACAAGTAAATGTTGGCGGGTAGATAGCTTGCAGTTAATACTGAATAGGATGTTGTGCGGGTAACTGAGAGAAGAAGCCCTATGGGCCAGCTATTGCTTCGGTTGATCTTTCCAAGGCCCGGTGAAACAACAGGTCACTAGACGTTTTGGAACTAGACAGGATTTACTTGGACATTTGAGTCACTTTTGATTAGGCAAGGTAAATTGAAGCCAACTGAATTTCATGAGGGGAAACAGCTGAGACCAACGGCCAGTAGTACTCGATCCAGTGCCGATTTCTTCATCATTGCCATTAGGTCAAGATCCGATGGAAACGCCGCGTTGCCGACGAGCCTACACTTGCCAGTAATAATTCGCCCTCTGGCATAATGTGCATTTTCTATTTGCGCAACAGAAGGATTTACTTTGCTATATTTCGACTTGGCTGTATTTTGTGTGTCGGCGTTGATGATGTTTGCATGGGTTTAGTATTAATCTATGGATGACGTCTTGGTGGCTTCAGGGTAGCAATTGGGATGCGCGTGTGCCCTTGATGATGTCCATGCAGGAACCGATGACACGCTGCCCAGCGAGAAGGTGAAGACGGCCTCCTTTCAGGGTTGCGGAGTCCGACCTCTACGAAGTTCTTGTGAAATGGAATGTTGGCTCTGGTAGCCGCCCTTGCTAACAATTTGGGCTATATCTGTTCTGGACTGGCCTCCCAATTCTATGAAGCAAGCATAGGTCAGACGCAGTGAAGCAGTTTGAATTTCCAGATCAAATAGGGACGAGCCTCCCTAGTAAGTCTTCCGCTCTTCTACCTAGGATCCATAATCTTTGTACTGAGAATTCGATTGATTTCCTAACTGCCTATTTAAACCGAGCGGCGAGCCACTCCCAGACTGACTCGGCCATTAGCCCAGGTGCGAGCCCAGTCTTTGCGTCCTGGATGCATTCTTCATGAGAGTGATTCGGAAGAATCACTGTTCTCGTTGACACCCCAGATTGGGAAATTATGTTCCCTGTTTCTTGAATGTCATCCCGGAAGACCTCGGCTTCCCCAGCAAGAATGAGGAGGTCTTGCGTAGGAAGATTCTTCCACCAAGCTACATCGGCCCGCAGTGGCTCCGAGTACTCATCCCGTACGGGCGAAGGAGCATAAGCATCGGCCCATTCAAGGATCAATCTGGCATTAAGCAGGTCTCTGACCGCATTCTCACGCCACGAGTGTGACTGAACTGAGAAGCTTACCCAAGGAGATATCAAGAACGCTCCCCGGAACGGCTCATCCATCTTGGAGATAAGGGAAGGCTCGACAGGGTGATTGATTAGGGAGAGGACAGCTAGGGCCAAGTTACCCCCAGCCGAGTCGCCTCCAATCACAATCTTGCATATTAATCAAGTCAGCGTAGGTATTTGCCGTTGAGTGTCCAGGTTCACATACGTTTGAAGGAAGAAACCCCTTTTCTAGAATACTTTGCAGAGCCGCCATAGCTTGCATCGGTTGCGTTGGGTATCGGGCTTCAGGCGTCAGGGCTATCGAGGTGAGAGAAGACCTTCACAATGTGTTGGGATGACGCACTGTACTCTAGTATGGCCAGGTTGACGGTATGACCAGCGTCCGCCAACTTCCTCTGACAGTCGATCAAGAATTTGAGATGGCCCTCATCCACTGGGAGATTAAAACCACCGCCTTTCAGGCATTACGCATGAGAATGCGTGCTAAACAAGGAGGGATGACACCAGGTACTCACCATGAAAATATAATATCAACTTCTCTGTATCCGAGTTTCCGACCCAATGTATCTTGGATCCAAGACCGTCAGGAACGTCCTCTTCTTTCCATTGTACGGCGCCTTCCCGAGAGCTTTGGGCAAGGACAGTTCGCGCAGGCTTGTATAAGGCACTTGGTCCTGTCAACTTCAACTCATCACGAGAGGGAAAGTACGCACCGCAACTGCTTAGAAGACAGGAGTTCACATAATGCATGCGACAATCGATTGCGCAGCTCATGCGAGTATGATCTAGTAGAGGAACAATCTCGGAAGAAGACCGCGACAGATTGGTAAACGAAGTAAGATGCTACAGAACAGGTTAATTTTCACTCCTGGCCGAGAGGCAGCGAGCAGTGCAGGTCACTCACATAACCGTAAGAGGTTGAGCACCATCGATGCTGATTCTCCCATGTTAGATTCGTTCAAGTCGCATGAATCAAGATTTCAAAAGATGAGCAGCGTTAAGCGTGATCGACTATGAGACAAGCAGAATGTCCGCAAACTCACATGACTGCCGACAGCCCGGGGTGCAGTAGCGAAGTCTTAAGATGCCCACCGGGCCTGTCTACTATTCCTCGGGTGCCCACCTTTCGTGAAGGGGTTAGTGGGCGAGGTACATACCTCGGAAGTCCGCCCACCATCGGTATGGTTTTCCTTGGCCCTACTGGTACTGCGGGGCCTCGTGGGGGTCATGCGTATGTATGGTGCTCAGTCTCGGCTCTTGGTTTGGTGAACAACTAACGCGCGGTTTCTCGACTATCTTGGTAGATCAGGCGCACCGGGATGTTGGGAGAGTTGTTTTCCACACTGAGGCGGCCGCTTATTTACACCACGCATCGCACTTTTTACGACGGGCGAAGGTCTTGATACGCAACGTTCAAGTGTATACAATACAATACAACACAATCACTATCTCGACGGTAAGCACACATCTGGCCCAGATACTCACAAGTCACAACATGACCACTTAGTCTTCTCTGGCCGATGCACACCTAATGACACTCTACAGCAAAACTGGTCCGATAACGTGTTCACTTTGATATGAGCTTTACTTGGATGATTCTGTTCATTCAGATAGTACGCCTGTGACTAGCCGTTCTCCCTTAAGGCGAGTCGTCGAGCCTCCCGTCCTGATGAGGATCAAGCCAGTCCGATATTATTGCAGACCGGGCTTTCAGCGCGTTTCCAAGGTGGTTGAAGGCTAGATGCGTCACTGTCAACGAAATATTCCCGCCAATGTTAGGGCAAGCATACCTGGCCAGGTGCCACAGTTATGGAACATTTGCGAGTGCAGATTGAGCAAGTCCGATGCCAAACGACCTGCGCTTGGGCCTTCAAGCATCTCTGGCGAGCTCGGCACGTTAAACTTGGCGTTGAATTGGATTTTGCGATTCCTGGTGAAGGCGAGGACCTTTTGGACAAGGCGAATATCTTCTCTTTCTTCGCCGCTGTCTGGACCGCCGAGGCATTCCTTGTATAGTCCTTGATTGAGGCAATTTGAAAAGAAGCAGATCCAACTCGCAAGGAGCTGGATGCAGTAGAATATGGCTGTACCGGTGTGGGGCGTAAAGCTGAATTTGCTCCTGTCGGATCTCGATCTAGAGTAGACCTTGAACGTGAGTTCTAGAGCATTTACAGAGTACAGTCCTATGTGGCGAAAGGCCCCCCGTCTGCCAACATTGAAGAATATGTCATAAGTTTGCTGCCAGTCGTCTCGACCGCTTAGCAGCGAACATCCTGAGCCCTCGCTGTCAAGCCGAAGGTCGAATGCAGGGAGCGTCACGCAAAACCTTCCGTAGTCCCGGGACGCGAGGGCTTCCTTTGCCTCCTTAATATCCAAATGCAGGAGGATCTGAGTGTTGTCGAACATGGCCAGGTTACATGTGAGCAGAGGTGACAAGGGCTGGCCCTCCCCCTGTGGTGCTAAACGAAGCCAGTTGGTCTGCCACTGCTGTAGAGCGGTTTGCGTTGCGTTGAAATCTACCTTGTTCTGCATTCTTTGTAGCCAAGTCTCTCGATAGACGGCTGCAATGAGAATAAAACACGAGTAGTCGTTGCGGGGTTCAAAAGTTTGGGCTAGCATGCTGGCATTGGCCGAAGCCGTCGAAGTGGTACTCATCGGACTTTGGTCGCTGGATACGCCAGCAAACAAGGCCTCGACTTCTGGAGCGAAGAGGGGTGGAAGAGGCTCACTTTGGAAGGCGGATCTCCATGTCGACGGGCTGTCTGCAGCCCAAACCTCGTCACTACAAGGCATGCGATGTTCAACCTCACGCCAGTCCACACTGGTGACGGTATCCAAATAAGTGAGAATCGAGCTCATGAGTGCAAAGTAGGTCAAAAAGGTTCTCTTCCTCTCCTCGTATTGAACCCAGTCCAGCCAGTCAGCAGAGGCGTTGGTGCTGCAAGATGGGCAGGTCGACCATGGGTGGACCAGACCCCTTGATGCGGACTGCTCTAGACCCATTTCTTGAACAAGACTTCCGAGGGACACCGAGTGACCGACGGTGAGATCTTCGATGGACTTGTCTCCGAACTTGGTGCCGCAGCAAACGTAGTTGATGAAGGCCTGTATGAGTTCAAGCGGCGGAGCCCCCTCAGAACCAAGCTTTTGAAGCTTCGCAAGCCAACCGAGAATCTCTTTCCTCGTTTCATGGTACAGCTCGAGCGCCAATGCCTCTTTCCGGTCACAAGTCGCCCCCAGAGCTAGGATGGAGAGAAGCAAGGACCGATGCGGCTGGCGCTTCCATCGGGCGCAAGTTTGACCGTGTACGAGCGTGCCTGGTGCGCCCTCCCCAGACAGCACGTGTAAGGAGATGTCGAGAGTAGGGAAGTGCAGAAACGGCCGGATGGTTGCGCTGTGTCGTTTGTAAGACTGGACCAGTCGGTCGAAGGTTGATTGCGTCAGGTAAGGCACAGGATGAGGCATTGGTCGCACGTGTGATGACAGAGATGCCGGCTGCTCTGGTGGAAAGAGCCCATTGTGAAATGAGGGCAGAAAGTGCGCATTACTGCTCTCCGAGAGCCTCCGGTGGCTCTCGGGCGAGCCAGATCTCTGATGGGAGGTAGCAGAAAGCGAGTTGCGGTCGTCTGACCGACGACTAGTAGCTCGAGATAATGTGTGCTGCCAGATTGGCGGTCCAAGACGAAGGGTCTGAGCTACATCCGAGTAAGAAGGAATACCTAGGAGTAGGTCGAGGAAGCCGTCCAAATCCGACTCGTTGAAGGCGGCCACCCTTGACAAGCCGGGATCAATGCCAACGCCATCGCTTGATGAAGAAGTGCCCGTGGGCTCGGCATCTTCTGTCACAGACTCGCTATCTTCCCTCGTGGGCTTGAAATATTTCGTTGCTGCTACGTACCCATCTTCAGTCACCGTCTCCAGCCCTTCTGAGGCGGGGGGACTTGCGGAATTAGAGGACTCTGGATGGAGCGTTGACCTGTCCTGCGCATCACCAGCATGGATATCCTCGTACCCGCAAAGGCGCTGCCCTCGATGGACGTGGCTGGAATGGCGAAGAAGAACGTCGCGACGCCCAAATCGCCGACCGCATAGACCACAACTGAAGGGTTGGCTCTTGCTGTGCACACGCTCGTGTCTGGCGAGATGATCGCGTCGGTTGAAGGCGCGGCTGCAAACATTACATTTGAACGACGCAGCGGTAGCAGCAGTTGCAGCAGTAGCATTAGCAGTAGCTTGCGAGGTGGAGGCGCGGCGCATGGTGGTGACAGCGCAATGACTACCACTTTGGAAAGGGAGATGAAGATGGATCAATTTCCCCACATTGGACACTTCCCCGGATTTCCAGCACGGGCACTTACTGATGAGGGGGAAATCTAGTCCGACCCAACTGGGCACGATCAGGGGGTTAAGGGCGTACCTCCGTACACTCACCGAAGCCTCTAGACTATTACGTAGTCGCAGTGCTCAACACTACAGTCATCAGTTCTACGTACAATCAACCGCTGAATTTCGGACTTGGCTGTATTTCCGTGTTCCACAGTGCGAACACCAGACGAGACAGGATCGGCATTTTGCTTGGAAGTCACGGTTCTGCCTCTAATCCATCATGCTCCCGTCCCTGCTCTCGGGTTCTACGCGTTGAGTGCCCTGAAAGTGCGACGAGACCACACTCTGGACGCAAATGTCGTAGCCAGTGGTGTTGCCCCCCACCCCTTATTCTGGGGCTCCGCTGCGCCCGCGCCCAGCACAGAGAAGCGCTGGGAAGAAACCAGGCTCTTTGGCCTCAGCCCAGGATCGACTTAGTGATCCGGATTAGAGGAACGAGTGTTAGATCTGGCTTATAATATAGGTAGATAGATGGATACTATTCATGTAACGCACACAGGCCCTTCAGAGCAATGAGGGACCTCGGTAATTTCATCAGGGCGGCCTTCTTCAGCCACGCCAACGCCTGGACGGCGTAACCAGCGCTTGAAATTCTAAGGATGAGATGCCATTGTTCACTTTATTGCGGTTGCTTTATTCAGCTTATTTGCCGATTCTACTCGGGCTGAAGGTCTGCTTGTGCCTGTCCGCCCACATCTGCTCCACGCCCACCTCTAGTTACTCCACGCCCACATCTAGTTGCTCTACGCCCACATTCAAGCCGTCGCCCACATCTCCCCCATCCAGCCTCGGCTGCCCACCGACTCGGGCTTCGGCTGGCACCAGGACACAGTGAGGAAAATAAAAACGCCGCCGACAGCTGGATGATATGATGGTGATTAACTACAAATTCTTGTCCCTTTCCGCCACCCTCTCGCCCTGTCGAGTCATAGGGCACCATCCATCAGCCGACGAATCGCACCACGCCCTTGTTAGCCATGGTTTTCAAAACATGTCTCCCTCCGCTGCCATTCGAGCCCCCGGATGACATTCCCATCTCCAAGTTCATGCTTGAGGATCGATGGGGGCGGCAGCCGGCGGCAAAGTCACGGCACATGTACACATGTGGTGTGTCGGGGGCGTCGTACTCGGTTGACGACGTCAGTCAACGGGTCGAGGCGATAGCAGCAGCGCTTGGGCATCTTCTGTCATGGTCGCCGAATCATGACAGCGAGTGGGTCAAGATTGTGGCCATATTCTCACACAATTCGGTGGGTTTCATCCATCACAGACAGTGAGGGACTATTATTGGCATCTATCCGTCCCAGGCAGCGCGCTAACAATATCTTGACGGCACAGATTGACACTGTTCCAGCCATGTGGGCCACCCACCGTCTGTCTGGCATTGTCACCCCTATTCACTCCAGCTCTGTGGCGTCCGAAGTCACCAGCCAACTGAAGCAGACTGGCTCCAAGGCCTTGTTCACGTGCAGATCCCTCCTCCATGTCGCCGTCAGCGCCGCCAACGCCGCGGGCATACCCCTCAAGCACCTCTTCCTGCTCGACGTTGCAGGTGACGTATCAAGCCCGTACCCGAACATCCTTGATGCGCACCAATTCAGGACCGTGCAGTCTCTGGTGGAGCTTGGCAAAACTCACTTGCCGTTGGAGCAGCTCTCTTGGCGCAAGGGTCAGGGGGCGTCTCAAGTTGCCTTCATTTGCTTCTCGAGCGGGACATCCGGTCTTCCGGTAAGATTTCATCGCCGCTTGGCCGTTCCCCCATGCAGGCCCCGTTCGAGCTAACAATTGTAACCCAGAAAGGTGTCAAGGTATCGCATAGAAATATCATAGCCAATGTGATGCAACTGGCCGTCCTTGAGCGCTCGCAACGTGCACCCGGCGCCACAGCCGTAACCCTGGGCTTGCTACCGCAGAGCCACATCTACCCTCTTGTTGTCATCAGCCATGCTTGCGTCTATCGCGGCGATGAAGTGGTAGTGTTGCCCAAGTACGAGCTGCACAACATGTTGAGAGCCGTCTCGAAACACAGCATCAGCATCCTCTATTTGGTGCGCCTTTGCTCTGGTCCAACCCTATCCCCTTTGGGATTTTAACATTTGACAGGTTCCCCCCATTCTTCTTGACTGCATCCGCAATGAGAAACAGGTCAAGAAATACGACCTGAGCTGCGTTACCGACATTATGACGGGGGCCGCGTCCTTCAGCGCTGGGGCTTGGGCTAAGATACAGGAGATAATGCCCAACGGTTTGCTCCGCCAAGGCTATGGTATGCGCATCGATTCCCTTGACCGTGCCTTAAGAGTAGTGACTGACTGATAGTAAACTGAACAGGACTGACTGAGGTGGCTGCTGTCGTAAGCTCGTCGCCGAAAAATGACCTCTTCAATGGATCTTCCGGTCCATTGCTCACCGGAGTCGAGGGCAAGATTGTTGACCAGGACGGCACCGAGCTTACAGGCCTCAACCAACCCGGCGAGTTGTGGGTCAAGTCGCCGAGCGTGGCACTGGGCTACTTGAATAACGAGGCAGCTACCGGTGAGACGTTCGTCGGTGGCTGGATGCGTACGGGTGACAAGGCTGTTTTCCGCAGGAGCCCTCGAGGCAAGGAACACGTTTTTATCATCGACCGGATCAAGGAGCTCATAAAGGTCAAGGTTCGTAGATGAACGATCCCCTGAAGCATCCGTAGTTGGAGCAAAACACTGACTGATACGGCATAGAGTATGCAAGTCGCACCGGCCGAGCTGGAGGCCCACATCCTAGAGCACCCCGACGCCGTGGACGCCGCCGTTATCGCAGTGGATGATGATCGCAACGGCGAGCTCCCAAAGGCATTCATCGTGAAGAGGGCAGGCGCAACATTGTCAGACGCGAATTTAGTCCGAGAGATCCACGAGAGCTTCGAAAAGCACAAATCTCGCTATAAGTGGCTCAGAGGAGGGGTTGAGGTTCGGAAAGCTATACCTAGAAGCCCCAATGGAAAGATATTGAGACGGGCTTTGAAAGACGAAGAAAGAGAGGCCCGCCAGCGCGCTCTGGCTTCTAAAATATAAATTAGAACAAGTATTAGAAGTTGCATCTTGTGGCAATTGCTTCAAAGTACGGAGTATCTTGTATGAAATATGGGTTGACCACAAACACGACGAGAAGAACTCTCTGAGCAGATCCGTTTTGTTAGCATCGATTGTTCCTGATCATGTCCCAGGGCCATGGTAGTGAAGAGTGCTTGGCTGTGTGAGGATACTGGTGTCTGGCGTTTAACTGCTCGGACCTCCGCCGACCTACCTACGAAACGCCAGTCCCCGGAACACTTGTGTGATTGGCTTTCTATCCCTTTATTTCTTATCCATTGGCGACAGCACGCACGATGCCTTGTACGAAAAAAGGAAGCCATGTATTCCCCGTCCCCGTACCCCTGTTGTCAGCCCTAACTCAACATCCCTCCCTGGTTTTGTTGCTTGCGGGCTGGGATTTCGTAATCGCACACAACCTCGGCAGTGAGCACAGGGGCTGTGGGCAAGTGGGCGGAGTAGTGGTCGTGTGCCTGAACTGCTCCGAACTTGTTGACTAACACTAACGTGACATAATTAGTATCCCTGCAACTAGGCTCCCACCGAGAGATGGCTGTGGGGACCTGGACAAACGATTGTTCTAGACATCTCTACCGGCTTTCCGCGTCGCGTCCGCTGGTAATGGTAGTCATCGTTACCCGTTGAATTCGCCTTTACCATCTCTATTTCCATCCACCGTTGTCTTGTCTCCCCGTTCTTTATCTCATGTCGTCTTGTGCTTGTCTATTGAAACAATTTCAAAGAGGAAAAGCCCCCAGCCAAACCCTATCAAGTCGCCACTATGGACTCGTCGGTAGATACGCAACGCTCTGCGACACGAAACGCATTCAACTTTGTCGCGCCTGGAAAGAAAAGGGCGCCCCGCGCGTGCCTCAGTTGTCGAGCCAGAAAGGTCCGATGCGACTTCGCACGATATGGGAAACCATGCGGCAATTGCATTATGGACGACAGGAACTGTGTGGTTACCACCAGAGCAAGCAAACGCTCCCTATGGTATGTAGTCGGTTCGTGCTTGGAAAGGGGAGCCGCTCACAAAGATGAAGCCCATCCAAGCAAGCTTATACAGGGAATCAATGCTCCTCAAGTCGCCCACGAGACCCCGGGCTTGTCGGTGCTCCATTATTACCCGATATCAATCAAGAGATCGAGGATCACGTCTACGAGGATAAATTCCGCTCAGTACACCCAGAAAACTGTCATGATATTCAGGAGAGCAATCCGGCTCGAAGTGCGTCTGTTTCCATGCACAACGAGTTTGCGGTTCCACCCTGGAGAACAGCTAGCGTAGCTGATGGGCCAGATCCCACGAACTCGCCTCGTGAGTTATTCCATGTGGACAAAGTGTCAGGGATTCCAGGACATGTCATGCTAACGGAAGAGAAGCCTTTGACTATTCTCTCATTGACGCATTGACCCCGTTTCTCTACCCTCCTAATCCAGATCCTTCCGCTGGACGCGCCTCTGGGTCGGCCACCGTCTTCTATACCTACTACCAGTTTCTAACCATCAACAATACTTCGCAGAGCTTCCCGCAAGACTTTAATTTCCTTGAAATGGAAGGGTGTTTTCATGTTCCGACAAAGGTGATCTTGGACGAACTCGTACACCAGTATTTTGCCAATGTTCATCCACACTTGCCGCTGCTCAGCGAGGCCGACTTTTGGGAATCCTATCGCTCCGACGACTCAAGTGCGGGTTCAAAGCCGAAGTTATCACTACTAGTCTTTCAGGCCATGCTCTTTGCAGCAAGTAATGTGAGCAGTGAAGACCCTTCCGTCGGTAGCCACTCATGCTGACATGCAACAACAAAAGTTTATATCCCTCGAAAAGGCCTCGCTTCTCAAGTACTATAGTGTCCGAGACCTGAGGGCCGACTTTTATAGAAAAACCAAGGTTCGTCGCTCTGTCCCATGATCGGGACGTTGCACAGGCTTACACAGGGGACTATCAGTTACTCCACGACTTCAACACCGAGAAGTCTGCGGTCGCCATTGCCCAGGCGGCTCTTCTTCTTTCACACTGGACACCACCACTCAATGGAGTGGATGAGATACCAAATGCGAGATGGCTGGCCATTGCCATTGAGAACTCCCTGAGAGCTGAAGCCCATGTGCAAAGCGCGGCGGAGGGGCCCAGAAGGAGCGAGCACAAGACGCTGAGACGTCTGTGGTGGTGCTGTATTCTGCGTGATAGGCTCCAGGCCCTGGGTCTGCGGCGGAGCATATTACTGACGAGGGCTCATTTCGACTTTGAGAGACACCTAGGCCAAGGGTGTGCAGAGATCAAGGACGAGATCTTGCGCTCCCAGGTATACGGCCGGAAGACGAGAGAAGACCTCGCAAACGTCGTCTGCAAGACGGTTGAGCTTTGCGTGGTACTGACCGACATCCTTCTCCTTGTCTTCCCCCTCAACAAAGAATTACTTGTTCCGGACGAAGCGGCGCACAGAGAGGCCAAGGGCGCATTAAATCGCTGGTTTATAACATCTAGAGCAGTGAGGTACAAGACAGGAAACAGCACCCAGGATCATTGCGTAATTGTCTTAGCCAATCTGATGCTCATGTGTTACCAGTAAGGTCCCAACATCTAATTGTTCCTCCTTCCAAAGAAATGATGGCTAACAGGGTGATGGACGCACAGCTCTACAACATTGGCCCTCTCCCACCATGTCCTTCAAACCAACACTGCAGGCACACCTCCTCCTTCGCCCCCGCATTCGCCTGCGCCGATTGACCTCGTGGAGCTGAGTGGTGAGATTCAGCAGGCCGCTCTTGGCATAACCGAGTGCCTGAACAAGCTGAACCAGCTTCAGCTCACTCGCTGCCTGCCTATTACAGCGTATGTCAACTAGGTCGCTGCCGACTAGGTCTCTAAACGCTAACAGTATATTCGCCAGGGTCGCATACTCTGCTTTCCCTCTGACACTTTACGTTCTTGATGTTCATCTCTCCGGCCCAGATCACTACAAACGCCCCATCAAGATGCAACGGCTGGGTATCCTTATCGACGCCATGAAAGTTTACTACTCCCAGTACCATGGCGTGGAATGGGTGGCAAAGATTGTTCGCGGGCTAGCTAAGCAGCTGGATACTCTCCGCTGGCAAGACTCTCCGGCCAACTGGATAGAGCTGCTCATCCTCCATTCCGACCATTATGTTCAACTCACACTGGCTTTGGATTGGAGCTTAAGGGACGGCAGGTGTCCTAGAACGGATGACTTTAAGCAGCTCTACGACAGGCCTGCCGTCAGTTTTGACGCGGTCGGGCAAGACTTGGCAGCTAACGAGGGGGCTGTCCAAGACTCCAGCGGCTCCTCATCAGCAGCGCCCGACTCCATGCCGGCGCTGACGGGCATGCTAACACCAACGGCGAATCCAGACACAGATGAATCTGCCATGAGTTGTGCCCAGGCCGGGCCTGGCGAGCAGTCGGGGGGACTCGGGATGCCCAGCGCGGCTTTGAATGACAGTGTCAACTATAATGCGAGCCCCCATGCCATTCTGCCGAATGATGAAACCGCTTCGGTCCCAGATTTGGAAGCTGACATGAGATTTTTGATGGAGAACTGGGATGACGACCTATTGAGCTAGGTTGGTATCGCTCTACTACGGAATCGAGGATCAGAAGGCCCCTGTGTCAATTGGATGAAGCTGTTTGAGACGTCACATCACTGATTGAGCATTGTGATTTGAATCATGTCCCATCGTTACCCTCCATGATATTTCAGCGGGTGCCAAAACTTGGAGAGAAGGCAACCTTCGGCAACGGATGGTATAAGGAGCTGTTGCTTGGTAATTAGCATTGGAAGGGGATTCAACTCATGTACGAAAGCCTCATGTATTGGAGTGTACTAGTATTCAGAGACAGATTTCCTGCATGAACTGCTGAATCCAAATAAGAGCGCAGCAGCTCGACAGTTTTGGGTCCTTTCAGTCCTTCTATGTAACTCTGTATCCTCTATAACTGCGGTACACATGCTTACAGGGACTTGTTAACCCTTCCCTAACTCACGAGTGAGCAACACTTGGATATTTGTTATGTGAGGATGAGGATCCGGCGTACTCGAAAACCCCAATTACTTGTGGTTCTGTCCTGGGGGAAACCAATTCATCAACCTTGAAGCCCTTGTGTACGCAGATTATCATTCGGCTAGTTGCCTACGATCAAACCATACGAATTACCCATCATGCTCTGGAACCTTTACCTTTTCACTTCGAGTCAAGCCATACTTCCTGAAGCCAGGTCATCAGTCGAGCTTCGACACTCTTTACGGTTCCCGCCCTGCACGATGGTACTCAGCGGCTGTGGCGGGCATGAACACGTGAAGCCCCCGCTGCTATTCTGTCTTCTTGAACTCAGACTACGAGGCTTACCTACAAAGCGAAGAGACTCTGCTTGAAAGATTCCATGTTGCTATAAGCTATTTGATATCATAGGCTACACGTTCCGGGGTCGATGCTACTGTGCGGTGACAAAGAGTATCATGGTTCTCTGTCCATGTTCGTCAAGAAAGATCCAGGACAACCCTTCCACTTAGCTTGCCAGCATGCATGTCCCCAAAAACCTCTGTCAAATTCTCCATCTTCTTGACTTGGACGTGAGTTTTGACAATGCCTCTAGCAGCGAATCCGAGCACCTCGATTGCCTCATGCTGGTTTCCCACCGTGGACCCAATAATACTCTGTTGTTGGGTGATCAACGAGGGCGGATTAGCCCAGCGATCGGCACGAAGTCACCCTCAGCCATTCCGACACATACCACGGTGCCGCTGAAGCGCAAGAAGCCCAGAGACTGTGCATAAGCTCTATTGGATGCAGCACAAACGACAACGGCATGCACACCTAGGCCGCCAGTCAAAGATTTGACGTGAGCTGTCATGTCAGAGTCGTCAGAGAACTGCGTCATATCGACAAAGTGTTCTGCACCGCACTCTTTCACGATTTCGGCCTTACTGCCATGATCGATACCAATTATGCGCATTCCCAGAGCCCTCGATCCTATCTGGCAAGCCAGGTGGCCCAATCCGCCACCGGCTCCCGAGATAACGACCCAGTTTCCAGGCTTGGCTTGGCTGCGGAGCAGGGCAGAGTACACGGTCACGCCAGCGCAGAGGAGAGGGGCTGCATTGACTGAGTCAAGCCCCTCAGGGATAGGTGTAACATAGGCTGCCGGCCCAAGCACGTATTGTTGGAACGTGCCCGGTGTATAATACCCAGAAATTTTCATGTTGAAGCAGACGCCGTCTAGTCCGACAAGGCAAGGCGCTGGTAGGAGAGTCATATTAGACTTGGTTATTCTGGGTAACAAAGAAAGGGGCTGGCAGACCCCGTTCGGGTGCAAGTGGCGACTCGAAGCGATGCTTGATGTCGATGAAACCGGGGTAATAGAGTGAGGACTTACCACATCTGCCGCATGCGCTAGCTACCCATTTGACCCCAACACGGTCGCCTATCTTGATGCCAGTAGACTCTGCGCCGATCCCTAGCCTCACAACGTGGCCAACTCCTTCATGACCCCAACTTGGCCCTTGGGTGTAGGAGCTGGAAGCACCTTCCACTTCCATAGCAGTTAGATTAGCATTGGATCGCACAGTGTCGAAATCGAAAGACAAGGATAGGCAAAAAGACATTGTACATACCCCATTCGTCATCACAGCATAGTCGGAGTGACATACGCCTGAATGTGTTCTAAGTCCCGATTAGCTCGTGTTAATAGGGGATTCTGCACGTTTGAAAGGACAGCTGGG
This sequence comes from Neonectria sp. DH2, assembly GCA_003934905.1. NCBI lineage: Eukaryota > Fungi > Ascomycota > Sordariomycetes > Hypocreales > Nectriaceae > Neonectria > Neonectria sp. DH2. Next base: position 280,863 of record RQWH01000018.1, on the reverse strand, counting down.
GGGACACGGCATACAGGTTGATAAGCACTTCTCCTGGCCCAGGCTCCGGTGTATCAAGCAACACAACCTTGGTTGATATTGTGCCGGGCTTGTCGTAAATGACAGCTCTGTGCTGCTTGGGAACTTCTGGGAGTGCGGATACCATCGTGATTTATTTTGCCCGACGACCTTTCAAGTGGGGAGACAGGGCTTTACGCCACGAGAGCACACAGAATCTCGTAGGATTGAAATCGTGGGGCTAGGGTCTTCTTGCTCAGTTGGATGGGTTCATTGTCAGGGTAGTCAAGACATTAATACTAAAAGACAAGTTAGAAAGCAACCAATTGTGGGTGATTAAAGACCATGACTAATGACAGAAATGGATGAAAGTGACAGGGAATTGTGTTAGTCAGTGGAGCACCCGGAGTGAACTGGCGTCATCACCCCTCTACATCTTTTCCCACGTTGGACTACGTAACCAGTGATGACTCATCGGACAGGCGTTGATGAGGGGTGCAGGTGTTATGTAATGAGAGGTTCACTGTTCATTCAACCTAACTAACACTGTTCCACAGACACACGAACAACTTCTTTGTCTTTGGATGCTAGAAGTTCCTCGCCATTTTTACGCCAAGTTGGCGCGTGTTCGATACCAGAGTAAATAGCGTCTTCGTCCTTCTTAGGGTGAGGAAGAAAGCGATTATAAAGAGGGGGTTTGCCGTTGTTTTACGGGCCAAGAAACAAGTCAACAGACTCAGAATATCAAGCTAAGTCAATTCGTGTTTCAGCGTCCAGTATTTGCCGACTCTGTCCCTTCCTCTTTCGTCCGTCCCAATACCGCCACCATGACCGAGTGGCTAGGAAATAAAACTGTGGTCATCACCGGTGGCAGCTCGGGCATGGGCCACGCAGCGGCAACAAAGTTGCTGGAAGTTGGAGCCACCGTGCACATAATCGACATACAACCTCTTGCAAGGGATCATGCGCCATATCCAAAAACCGGAAAACTGTACACACACATCCCGGTGGATTTAGGCTCCCGCGAGCAAGTGCACAAGGCTTTCCAGGACATCTACAAGGTCAGCCCTGACGTCTATGGGATTGTCAACACCGCTGGCTCCGCCCCCTCCGATGACAAGGGGCGGATGATCGAAAGCGACGAGGTCTACCACAAGACTTTTGCCACCAACACTTTGGGATGCTACCACGCTACTACCGAGTTCCTCGCCCACGTCCGGGATCACAACCAACCAGCCGCCGCAGATGAGCGAATCAACGAGACCAAGTACAATATTGTCACTGTTGGTTCCAGCGCCGCACTTGTTGGCTTCCCGCAGTGCTGTGTCTACACCGGGGCAAAGCATGCTGTGCTCGGCTTCACTCGCACTTGGTCAATCGATTGGGCCCCCTACAGCGTACGCTCCAACATGGTGGCGCCAGGCGCAACCGACACGCCTCTGGCTCGCGTTCAGATGCCCAGCAAGAATGAGGAATTCAATGACGACGTCTACGGAAAACAGGACAGGGGAGATATCATGGACTTTGCCCGTCTGAAGGTGCCGCTCAAACGATGGGGCCACGCGGAGGAGCTTGCTGACGCTATAATTTTCCTCCTAAGCGAGAAGTCGTCTTACATTACTGGCCAGGTTCTGCCTGTTAATGGCGGCTGGCCCCCATAAAGAGATACTAAATGCATGGATCCCTGTATGAGGGAACATAATGTGTTATAATTACTGTATCACGCATTGATTTCTTTGTCTCGAGCCTGGTTGGTTCTAAAGTTCAATAATTAACCTGTGCATCTGACCCGAACCCATCTACCTTTTCCGTCCAGTATAACGCTTTTCATGGATTGGACATCAAGTTCAGAGAGAGGGACCCAGACGGCTCAAAATGCGACATCGATGCGAACCATGTTACTGGGAAAACTTGCTGTGTTTAAACTATTGGGATTGACGGCGCTAGGCATAGCATCTTACTGTGCTATCTGCTGTATGTTATCTACTGTGTTGCCTTGATGTATCAGATGATATCGACTAAGGCAAGAATTAATCTAAGTAACTAACTAAAGGCATTAATATATATAGAAGATAGAAGAGTTGTTAGAACTGGAGATTGCTCTCTTATTAGTAAAATCCCCACCAAGTTACCCCTTTATTAAAAGGTTCCTGAATTTCATTTGACTCCTCTATAGGACATTCTATAAAATATCATTAATATGTAGTTCTAGCTAACTGGCTCAGCCTAGACGATCCTCGGCTTGTCTAAATACCTGATATTACCACATTACTCAGAGACGAGACTCAAGCACACTGAAATCCATTTCCATTTCTAGAACTGAGCTCTTGCTGCTCTAAGTTGAGTTGGTGCTGAGCTCGGGCTGAGGAACCTAGAGTTTAGGCTGAGGCGGGCTGAGGTTGGGCTGAGGGAAGTTGCTAGAGTCGGCTTGCTTTTGGGGCATGCCTCTGTAAGGTCACTTAAGGGCCGGATTGGGACCAAATTCATGTGTTGAGCATAAATTGTTATGCTGAAATTAAACCGGGGACAAATGACGCTATGAAAGCACCCGTTAGCTATAGCTCACGTGTTACTTATGTTTCATAATAAGATACTGTAGTATTACGAGGTAAAACACAAGCGACAGAGAAGTTAGTACTACTCTGAGTTTAATATAAAATGCTTGTATGTATGAGGTATTCGCCTTAGAAGACACTATCGCGTCGACTTGTTCTACTCCTAGAGCGTGTGTATATTAACTACACCAAGTTTAACAAGGACGTAACAAATGGTCGGAAGAGAATCGTCTCACTATACTCTAAACGCTTGCCTAGCTTCCTTGTTGGCCGAAGGAGCTAAACAAAGTTAGTGTTGTAATTCAATAAGAGCGTTTCCTAGCTAAACATGGCTGATTTATAGTCCTTAATGCTATTGAGTTATAGTTATTAGCCTTGGTGGAGTTAGACAGCATGTATGTTTGGAAAGACTACCGTCAACAGGCCTTGCGAAAACTAGCCTTGTTTATTCTTATGACAGTACACCTAAGCATCATGGGGTAGTGAATGGGGCAACACCACAAACAACCTTTCGGTTATAACCCACGCAGTAGTTTCTCCGTCCGAGCCCATCGATCGCTGTCCCAATGGTCCGGAATACGATTCCTTTGTTCCATCTCAATTGCATAATCCAACGGTATCTTTCCATCCGCATCACATTGCCCTTTGGAGAACCCTATTTCATCGCAAAGGAAATCTAGAACGTCTTCCGTCAGAGTACCCCCGATAGCACTATGATGAAGGACATTTCGCCCTTGTTTATCTTTAGCCCTTAGATCCACACCACAGTTCGCTAGTGTTTTCAGCAGGCTCACAGAAACTCTGCGGGATCCAGCGGCCAGGTGCGCCAGACCCAAACCTTCTTCTGTCTCGAAGGATGAGTTTGCTCCACTTTCAAACATGAGACGCAGCACTTTTGGGACATCATTGCCTCCACACAGGACAAATGTGCTTAGATATTTGGCCATCGGCGACATTCCTGCATTGTCAAGGTCATTGATGCCAACTGGCCGTGTCAGAAGATAGACAACGATAGCAGTGTCAACTGAAATGTGGTTGCTGAGAAGATGATGCAAAACATTTTGTCCTTGTTTGTCTTTCGATTTCCAGAACGTTTCGAAAGACGTATCCGGGACGTTATTTGCCAAATTCTGCATTATTCCCCAATGCTGGCCTTTTGTTGCGTAATGCAGAGCATTGAGCCCGTTGATATCACTGTCGATGGGGCTCGCTCCGTGTGCTAGGAGGGCAGTAACAGCGTCCAATTTTCCATTCCCGCTAGCAATGTGTAACGGGGTTTGGTCCTCCTTAGTGCGTGCTGAGACCTTGGCACCTTTCTTAAGAAGCTTTCGGATCACGGGCTCGGAATTTTCCCCTCCGCGGGCTGCAATATGCAATGGAGAAAAGCCGAAGTTATCTTGGGTATTGACATCGATGGAACGCTGTTCCAAAAGGAGAGTGATGATGGCCAATCTGGCCTCGTAAATCGAAGCCTGAAATGAGCGGTATTCGATCTCACTATCAGAGTCGTATTCGAAAAACTCGAGTGGAGCCTCGATTCGGTGCCATGAATCACTCCAAAAGTCCTCATTCGCAAGCGATTTTACACCATGCAAATCTTGCTTCAGCGCTAGATGCAGCGGTGTCTCTCCATGATCCGAAAGAAAGTTCGGATCGGCTCCATGGTTCAACAAGAACTCAGTCATCTGTTGACTACCCGTCAAGGTTGCCAGGTGTAGAGCAGTTAAGCCCTTCTCGGTGCAGGCCTCTCCGGAGTCTTGCGCGCCATCCCTCATAACATAGACCACTCTGCCTTGTTGACAAACTGATATCCAGACCTCTCTCTTCACTTGCGTATCTATCGGTGTTCCGGCGTCGAGGAAAATCTGTGTCATCTCCTCGTCATCGTTTTTGACTGTGTAGTGGAAAGGAGACATGTTGTCGACATCTGTGGTTAGCTTAGCTCCCCTCTGTAGCAGCAGCTGAACGCATCGTTTCCAACCGTTGAGCACAGCATAATGCAATGGGGTCCTCCGAGCCACATCCCGTACACTGATATCTACGCCTCGCTCTAGGAGAAATTCCGCGTTGGCTTCTTCATGTTCACCCTCATGCTTTGCCACCAATAATAAGCAGTTCCCAGGCATTTTTGATGACGAAGAAAAAAATCGAACGACTGAGTCTGGCTCCGATATGGCGAGGCGGGCATGTAGTACACCATATTTCTTGACGTAATCGAACAGCCTCTCACCTCTCTTACCTGATGACCTTTCGTCCACTTCCGAGAAGTCGACGTCAAAGGCAGGGAATAAAAGATAGGTGAGGCAGGATGTTGCAATTTCTGCTTCTGCATTTGGGAACCAATTTTCTCGCGTCCGCTCCAAGTACTCTTGTGTCGTGTAGTGCATTAAACCGACGTTGTGGCTCTTTTCGTCAAGCGTTACCAAGCCAGCACAGACAGATATCATGTCGTCGATGTCGGTAAGATTCTCTGGGTCAAGTTTGGAGTTTCCATCCTCGACGGCGATTGCTTCTCGAAGCTCTGCTGCCTGGAGCGGTCTCTTTGCAAGTGTGATCCACCCCAGGACGTTCTTGGCGAGCTCTCTCTGACTCGCGCACTGGCTCTCTATCCTCTCCATCACAGCCATGTATGCCTCGTCGTATGCTGATGATCCGGTTGGCAAGCCTGCGAGGGCGATTTTAAGGGCTTTGGTGGACTTTTTCCCGACTAAGGATGGGTGATGTAGGCGAGCAAGAAGGAACCTAGCATCATGTCAACGTTTAGTGTCATTTCATGAAAGCAAAAGCAACTTACATTCCCCCACTTGATTCCACAATTCTTGTGCAAATATCTTCTTGGAGTTCCGGGTCTCGAACAACGAACCCACCAAGTCTAGACATCCGATGGCCAAGGTATTTGCGAATATCATTATCGCTCGCACGTATCTCGAGGACACGGCTTTCATCGAACTTTTTAACGATATCGGGGATAACCCTAGAGGTTACAAAGATGTTTGCTTCACAACAATCTCTTAGTTTGAAGAGCTCGGTCATAATCATCGGCCTAGAGTCATCGGATGCAGGACACTCGTCAAGACCGTCAATAACTATGAAGACTTGGGAATGCAGAGATGCCACGGAATTGACCGTACTGGATATCTCGTCAAGTGATGGCCGTGTGTCTTTTTTTTTGTGCTTTTCGTACAGAGAGCTCAATGCATCTGGCAAAGAGCTCAGACATTGGGCAAGCTGCTTCAGGATGCTCGCGAGAATCATACCAGTCCCCTCGGTATCTTGGCGTCTGAAGTCGCAATAATGATATGCTATGCCACAATCGTTCTTTTCCCCGAAGAGTTCCAGAAGATGATCGATCACAATAGAGGCCAAGATTGTCTTTCCAGCTCCTGGAAGACCTGGACAGAATAAGATCTCTCCCTTTGTTTCGCTCCATTTTCGGAATTCGCCAGAATTCAGAAGCCATTGGCCAGTTCCCGCTTCATGCTCACTAAACGCCTTGCTTTGCTGTGACCCATGATCAAAGGTTGTTATCCACTTGAAGATTTCACTTCGCTCCTGTTGTTTCGATCGTTCGGTGAGAAAATGGATGTCCTTTTGAATGCTGGCGGACATATGACTGTGCTCCTTTTAGTCCACCAAACATTAAAGAGAAACGTTATAAATACCAGGATAGTTGTGTGGTATTCAACAACATTCGATCTCGAATCTCTTGAATATCATCCGGCTTCCATTTGAGCCTTTGACAAGCTCTCCTCACACGTTGGGTCGTACTCATGCTGAGAACCGGAATTTCGCTACACTGGTCAAGTCTCTTCTGAGAATCGATTAAAATGCGGTGAGAGTTGTTTATGATACTCTGGAAATTTGCTTGTTGCTCGGGCTCAAGTTCGTACCCCGATAAAAAGACTTCGATATCATGGACGACGATCGAAAAGTCCTTGCGCCTACAAGGCAAGATACAAGTCAGTATATGTGGAATTGACGTGAGATATACCTACGCATTTGATATGTCGTTAAACTGGTTCGGAGCGTCGACAAACCGTTTCCGAACCTCTGCGACAAGCTTCAGGAGGGCGATGAAGTCGCCCAAGCTGAAGCTGAAACTCATTTTATCGCAAAGCCCCGATGTTTGAAAGACGACCAGGTTCAACTGGGCCTCTGCTGCTCCTAGTGTTATTTTTCTCAACAATTTGATGAGAAACCCGAAGCTATCAGGTGCCCTGATTGATCGCCTCAAGACAGTGCTAGGTTGAGATCAACTCATCGAAGGATGTAGGAGGGGTAAGCGTTATATGTAATGGATAAAGTGTAGACAGGTGATAATTAGGCAGCAATGAAACGCCCTGATGATTGGAGAGCGTCCTGCGACCCCGCAGATGGCCAACTACATTTGGTTGCCTCTTTGTTGTCAGGGCATGCGGAGTACGAACCAAGTAACATCACAACCGTTCCCTCCGTCACCACCAGTGTTACAGGCACCTACTGTTACACCGCAAGGCAAATCATTGCGTGTTGATCGCAATTGTAGCAATCAAACAACTGTACTTCTGCTTTTTGCATCTGGTACCAGCACACTAACATCAGGCAAATGTCTGTGTATCAAAACGACACACATACCTGCCCAAGCCTGACTTGCATTTTCTTCCTGTAGTTTCGCTCGTTTGCATTATTGCTCCCTCTTTATAAGTCTCTCTCGCAGCCCAGTCGGAAGGCGTCAGCCGCGCTTGTAGCTTTGCCCATTGGACGAAGGCGATTAGGAGAGCCGGAGAGGCCACTTGAGTATTGGATAAGATTGGAGCTTTGGGTAAGCTGATTAAGAGCTCGGCTAGAGCTGAAGTAGCGAGTGAAGATGTCGTCATACGGGTTGCACGAGTGGTGTTGGGAAGGAAAAGAAATGACCGACGCCAACCTGCATGACTCTGCCCATTTGTACGCCACCAACAAAGACGATGCCCAACAGTGTAACAGTGTGCTTTGGGCATTAAAATGCCCAATAGTGCACTTTTAGTGCAAAATGCCTCAATCATCGGATGGCAGTTCTCCCATTCTCTGCATGCCAACTCGTGAGACAGATCATCGAGTCCCTCTGGCGCTCGTCTTCGCCTCACTTTACTCTTTCCGCCCGCTTGCTACCCAACCTAAGCTACTGCCAGATTCACCTGGCAAACACCGTCCATGATGAGTAGCAAACCGACCGAAACATGCATGTTCTTCGTGGACGACTCCAACATATGGATCGAGGCCCAAAAGTTCGCCGCCTCGGGCAATAGCCACATGCCCAAACTGACAGACAGCGACCGCGACCCGCGTCTCAGAATTGATGTCGGGAAATTGGTCGACACGCTCCGCAAAGACCGCAGCCAAGGCCCTTCGTTTCTTTATGGCTCTCGCCCGCCGCCTAACGATTCAGTGTGGAATGCATTTGAAAAGTTCAAGTTCCAGACCAAGATCTACGATCGCGCCCACGGTAAAGAGAAGGAGGTGGATAACTCTATGGCAACAGATCTAAGCTCCAAAGCCACCGAGCTCAGTATCAGGGCTGAGTATGACTCGAGGGCCAAACAGCAGAAAGCCAATACGACGTTTGTCGCCATCACCGGAGACCGCGACATGCTCCCACCTGTCAAGTTAGTGCTGAAATCTAACATCCGAGTGGAGCTCTGGGCCTGGCAGTCGGGAGTTTCGACAGAGTACTTGAAGCTGAGTGCCGAAGACGGTCTGCTATCGGTAAACTATCTGAACTGGATATTCGACAAGATTTCCTTCACCAATTTTCTTTCTACCCGACAGAGCAAGGCCAAGCAAGTTGATCCTGGCCAAACAATAGTGCTCTGCGAGGTTGCTGACCTGGGCGGGAATAACCTCGAAGCTTCCGTCTGCGAGCAGCTCATCCAGTTGGGCCGCTTGTTCTACATCACTCGATCCAAAACGGAAACGGAGATGTTTGTAGAGTTTCCGAAGGTCCCTAACATTGGGGCCATGGTCCTCGAGGCACGAGAGCTGTTCAAGGATATGTTGACGGTGCTGTCATGGCCCGAATACGCAAGTCGTTTCAACACGGACCCCCCGGCCATGGTCGAGGTCATCAATATGTATGCGCCGTTGATGGATGATAATGACCAATACTCCGAAAATGTCGGAATGAAAGAAGAAGAACACGAACCTGTCGAACGTAAAACCCAGCCGTCTAGCATCGCGGAACCTGAGGGTGGACACATGGACAACGAAGGGATGCAAGGTCTCAACGACCCCGACGACAACGGTGGCTGGCAAACTGCGACTCGATCCGACCCGGGAAGATATCATCGTAACTTCAAGCGCAAAACTCAGCGATGTCCTGACCGCCTCCGCTGCAAGAAAAGAGGCGAGTGTGGTTACAACCACAATGACGAGGAGCGGGACCTGTTTCGGGACAATCCAAACCAGAATTTCGGGCTGTGGAAAACGCGGAAGTGCAATCTCGCCTACTGTCGCCGCGGGAAACGATGTCCGTTTGCCCATGCCCAGGACGAAGCATGGTGCCTTCGGTGCCGTCATGATGGTCACTATACGGAAGACTGCCGGTATAACTAACTTCGTAGGTAGTGTGTCGGGGATTAAAGCCGTCTATCTTGGTCAAGGAGATTTAGGTCGCTTTCCACGTCCTACCTGGACAGTCTTCAGCTTGCAGTCCAACCTTGCAAGAAGCTAGTTTTTTTGGCCATCAGTTCAGCTTTTAGTCCCCTCTTGAAGGGAGTTTCGATTTCAGTCATTTCTTCTATTTTAATAAATGTCTTTGTCGGCAGTTATGTTTTACTTTTGACTATCTTACTTCCTTAACTACTTCGGGCTCATCAAGTTGCCTTTCTTGTTGTGTGTTCTTCCCCCAATAATGTAGTTATTAAGCAGCCGCAACTCAAAAAACGCTGCTGAATGTCATGTACGAACTTCTGCCGATTTACAGTCTCTTCCATACTAAGTAGACACAAAGTGTAAGGGAGATTTAGCAGATTTCTGGGATATAAGTGAACGCGCCAGCTATTACACATGTCAGCTAATAGGGTCAGTTGGAGCTTCTCGAACGGTGGCCTAACTGCCGCGTAGCTTGTAGGGGATATTCCAACTTCTTGTTTGAGCATGTAAACGCGAGTAGTAAGCAAGTATGAAGGAAAGAACCAAGGCTATTCAGCGACTATGACATTAGATTTCTCCGCTTCGGCCTACTTTTCTTACTACCGAGACACGGTAGTAGGTGGAAATTGAGAGAGGTAGCCTATGCATATACGAGGCCGAACCAGAAGTCAAATATTTAAATGGGAGTATGTTATTGTGAATCCTAGGGACAGGAGCGTAAACTTTAACGTGGGGGTTGACGGGACACGGCTGGGCAAGAGGAACTTGGACATCAAGTTTTTAAGCTGTAGTCTTTAGGTTATAGAGTAATATGAGTATAGACGTATCTATATTCTTTGTGCTATGATAGGTAGCACAAAGGCATGCGGGGATCTTCGATCACCACAAACCAAGTATAGCGCATCGAGGAAGGTGATGTACCTGGCTGTTTCCATGTGAATATTGCCTCAAGGTAGCAGCGAGGGTGTTTCTCCGCTCTAACTTTCTGCCCTGGCCTCGATACTCATAACTACTTGGAGGGGCTTTGCAAGGATCGAGCTGGAAACGGCAGTTTTCTAATGGAGGTTTGTCTCTCTTGAGCCCGGAAGCAACACATGTTCAACCACTGGTTCTTTATTAGCCTGTTAAACTTAAGGTCACCATTGAAAATATCTCCTCATTGTAAGACTCCGGTGAGTAATTGGACGGAGCGATTTGGGCACGTTTTCAGCGAGGACGGGAATCCAAAAGATGAAGTAGGGCCCAAGAGCTTGAGAATGTAAATTGCGAACAGACATTGTCACAGTCAACTGCAGCGTACTCATCGTTCCAACATTTATCTCACCTGTTGTTTGTCTGATGAGCTCGGTTATAAAAATTCCCCTTGATGTTTACAACTACATAAACTAAACAACTAACCCTTCTTCTCCTGGGAGGCATCGAAATCTCCCATTGTCTCACCACGATCGCCCCGTAAATACTGCAAAGGCGGGATGAACTCGACAAAACCAATATTCGGACTGGAAAGCGTATATCCCATAGCTTTCTGGGCTTTCTCGGTCCAAGCAAGAACTTCCTCCGCCGGGGTTGCGAGATAGATGTTTTCTTCTTGTCGCAGATACCCTCTAATGAAAAACAAACCGTGGACAGATCGCTTCTCGGTCTGGGTTACGTTTGCGCCGCCCGCGTGATAAAGCCCACCGAGCATGATCCAACAGTCGCCGACCTCCATCTCAGCATAGAGCGCTTCTTCTGTCTTCGGGATACGGTCTGACCCCCAGAGGTGGCTTCCGGGGATGGCCAGAGTCGCGCCGTTGTCGACCGTAGTCTGGACGCCAGGAACCAGAAACGCCATCTCGACATCGGTGCCGACGCGATAGCCCGTTTGCGTCAGATCGGGGTGGTGGACGTGGTAATTCTTATCATCACGATGCAGGCGTTGAGCCTTTCCACCCGGTCCAATCTCGAAGGTCACGGCGATGCTACACACTGCCTCGCTGACGTAGGTGTGCTGTGTCTCGCCGTAGTAGTTGGAGGTCTCCTTATCGACAAACTTGGCGTTGCAGGCTCGGATCAATGGGTCAACAAGCCACTTTTCGCGCACCGTCTTGCTCCGCCGAACGAGATTCGCACACCGGCGTGTCTCTGGGGGGAACAAATCGCCCTGGGTAATGGTAAGTAGGTAGTGGTGGGTGCAAGGTCATACTTGAGCCGCTCACCTTCCAGGGCACGTCCGCATCGAGAAACGGCCGTGTCTCGGCGTTGACCTGAGCAACGGTTGCTGCATCTGTGAAGTTCTTGACAATACAGCAGCCATCCTTGACAATGGCATTGATGATGCCGTCGACATCGGACCTGTCTATGCGTTGAATCGCGGGGTACGTGACGGCCATGGTTGAAGACTTGGAAACTCGAAAACTTGGGAATGTCTGCTGTTCGTTGCAGTAGCTCACACAAGTCTGGCTAGTTTTCCGCGAGTATAGTAGATGATGCTGTTGGGATGACCGCGTGTATAGAAAAAAAGAGAAACGTAGGTTCTAAAAGAGATCGCCGTTGTCGCTAGTAGCCTTACGATTCAGGCGGAAGTCTGGACGGCGCCCACTAATGGATGCTTTATATTTCAAGCCTCCCACTCATGGCCATCTCATGTGGTTATCTGACATCCCAATCAGTGGCCCAATCGGTGTCTTTGCCCTGTTCCTTGTCAGGTCTCGGCGTCCACTTTCCTTTCCCAGGAGCATCGTGCGGGGAAGCCCCGTTAGCTTGCGCTTATCATGCGGACATCCACAACGTCGTATCTAGTATCGCGCCTTATCCCTAGATCGGGAGTTTAGGGCGAAAGCTAGCTGCGTCGAGGTGCCTGAGCAGCAGCGTGACGTCTCCCTGTTCGACCTGTCGTTCTGTCACGGCCAACTGCCAGACTGTCACCTCCCCACACCGGAATACCTGCCTGGCCATGCTCCGCGACCATGCCTGCGTGAGCTGTCGTTCTCGGAAGGTCAAATGCGACAGGCTTTTCCCCAGATGTTCCACTTGTTCCAGACTCGATCGGCAATGCGTGACCCCCGCAAGATCTCCTGAAATCACCTGGCTGCATTCGGATACCGTCGGGGAGGACGACGACCATCCCCAATACGAGCATCAGCAGCGACAGCATGGTGCCAAAAGTCTGCCTCTGCTTTCAGGTAGGCTGCCACAACCCGTATGACCACAATAGGTGCTAACATGTGTTCTGGAGACGGTGAACGGGCTCGACATGTAGCCACAATTTTATCGGCAATCCGGGATGCGTCTGTTGAGAGATTGCTGACGGATCTCGATATCCGTCTCCAAGCGTCGGAGGCTGACGATACCATCACTCTTGGCCCGTTCGGTGCGTTCCGGTCACCTCGTGCAGCTGAGCTCGAGGAGCAAGACATCGAGGCCATTGAGGTTCAATATCGGGACACCCCATCGACAAATCTAGCCCTCGACGTCTTCTCCATGAATAGCGCCCTCAATACTGAAGACGGGGGAACTATCCCCGACGAATCGCCACTACATCTCCCTCTTCCGGTTCAACAGCTACTTGATTCTGACCTCGACACGACGAGCCACGACCTTTGCACACAACTGCTAGACGATAGGTCAACCTTTGAAGATATCCTTTCTTCCTCAGATGGCTTCTCATTCATCCTTCCCCCTGGAATGCCAATGTCCTACTCGTTCAACGTGAATGATCTGGACTTTCCCACCATTCGCCTCCTACTTGAGCGCTATCAACACGCGCTGGTTCCCTGCTTTTCTCCTGCACGGATTCAATCGAAATCCCCTTGGGAGACGTTGCACATACCCAAAGTGTACGAGACACTTGGGCAATTCATGGTTACAGGCGACGCCGGCAATTCAAAAGTCTCTCTTCTCTTCGCCGTTTTGGGCGCCAGTGCATTTCATCTTGACATTCTCAACCCTTCATCAAACGAGACTGCGCTTCCTTGGAGGGTCATTGGAGAACGGTACCGAGTACAAGCAAAAGCTCGACTCAAGACATGCCTTCAAAGCCTCTCTTCCGGTCTCAAGCAGGAAGACTACGATGATGTCCTCATGGCGTTGTTAAGCATGGTAACTCTTTGCGTAAGGCCCTGCAATTAATTACCTACCTGCTCCAAGACCGCATTACTAACCGCACATCGTACACACAGGTCGTCAGTGGAGACATGGAAGAGACCTATGCATATTTGCGTGATATTGAACATTTGATTGCTCTCTACGGCGTAGCCAAAATACGCAAGTCTCCCGGGGTCCGCATGTTGCACAGCACCTTTCTATACCTCCGCACCTTGCAGGCTAGTGTTGGCATTTTCGGTACGCAAGCCCAAGCACCTTCGGTCAATGGACACCTGGAAGGATTGGACAATGGCGAAAGTTCCTTTGTGCTCACCGACCCAAATACCACCCTATGGTCGAGCCTTTTGCCCGCGGATGGAAATTCCGACAGTTCCATGATGCTGACAACAACGGCACCGCCTTGTCACATTTGTGGGAGAAACAAATCCATCTTTGAGAAGATATACTCGCTACCTGAACCTTTATTCCAACTGATCTCGCGCGTCACCACACTGGCGCAGAGAATGGAAATGCTTACACGAAGCCAATACAGATCAGCAGATGCAGATCAAGACTTGCTGTCCGCCGAGGCAAGCCAGCTAGAGACGGACATTTGCGATTGGAAGAATGACATCACCGATCCCGAACGCGCCAGTACGCCAACCATCTGCTTGGACTGTACGACACAAGAGGAATTAAACTTGGGTCAAGAGAGGACTGCGAGGCGATCGCGTGTATCCTTGTTATACCACTTTCGAGAAGCAATGCATGCGGCCATGCTCATATACTTTTACCGATGTGTCCGAAATGTGGACACTCACATTCTACAACAATTTGTCGATAAGACCTTCGACCATTTAACGCAGTACGGCGAATACAAACGCCGATCCAACGACCCGTCGTCGAACCTCTGCTGGCCTGGGTTCATTGCAGGCTGCGAGGCGTCGAACCCGGATACCAGAGGCAAGATCTCTGCCTGGTTTAGTTCCGAGACTGCTCTCACAGGCATCCGGATGTTTGAGGTCGCAGGCCAAGCTGTAAAGCAAGTTTGGGATGCACGAGATTTAGCAAAGAATCGGAATCTGCCCTGGTCAAAGATATTGATGGAAAGCAGCACTCTGGACCGATTAGTACTAAGCTAAGCTCCTGAGATAATATACTATGAATGCTTTTACTTTACGCCAAACCTGGCTCTATGCATATACGAACTCCCTCAGTGATATCCAGATAGCAACAACCGAACCAAGCCTCCACGATGACCTTTCTTAATACGGCAATCCACCAATTGTCATTGCAGACTCGTACTGGAGGTATGGCTGGAATTCAGCGTATAGGCTATCCTGTCCATGGAGTTAGCATCAACCCACGAAGAGAAGCGAGAGAACACATACGGGGTCGCTTGTCATTTCAAAGGTATACCGTGCTGCTTCGTCGTCGATGAAGACCTTCTGACGCCCACACGCAGCCGCCGCATCAGCCGCCAGCTGGATCTGACAACTCCGTTCCATGAGCATGAACAGGTACGCCGCTTCGTCTACGGTGTTACCAACAGTGAGCAGACCGTGATTCCTCAGAATCATTCCCTTGCCCTCGCTCCCAAGGCTCTTGGCTAGGGCCTCTGACTCCTCATCCTTGAGCACAATGCCGCCAAAGTCGCTGTACACGGCCTGGGCAGCGCCGTAGAAGATGGTGACGTCTTGGTTGATCATCTCCAGCGGCTGAGCAAAGGCAGACCAGGCTTTTCCGTTGGGCGAGTGGAAGTGGCATGCGGCGTTGACGTCGGCTCGGGCTTCGTGCAGCGCCCTGTGGATGAGAAAGCCAGCTGCGTTGGCGGGATGCGATTTGTTGCCGCCAACGACCTGGCCCTCTGCATCCAGCAGAATCATATCTTGAGGCTTTAAGAGAGCGAAGTGAACACCAAGACTAAGTGGCGCTGGTTAGATCTCGCTCCTCATTCTTCGTGTAAAGTCACTTACGGGTTGGTCCAGAACACACTGGCATCTTCGGGATCTCTCAGCGAAATGTGACCGCTAATCCCTTCGACGCACCCATGTCGAGCCAGCACTCGGAATGCCCCTGCCATATGCTCCAGCACATGGTGCCTTGACTTCTCAATGTCTGTGAATATAGGCCTTCCGGGCAGCGTGACGCCTTGACAAAGGGCCTTTAAAGCATTGGAGCTGCTGCTGCTGCCTGCGGTTTCCCCGGTCTCGTATCCGGTCCTTTTGACTGGTACAAGACTTCCAGGAGCCAAGTCGGTGGCTGGAGAGTCGCTGTTGAGGTGAGGCGCCATGGTGAATCTGGAGGCCGGTATCTCAAGGATCAAGACAACGGGCGCATGCGATACACAAATAGCAGGAATAATTTGCCGAGAGACACACAAGTGACAAGCCTTTGGCAGATACTGGGCCGTGTACGCTTATCAGCGGTATTGAATAGAGAATGAAGATGGTTCTGCCTCGGCTGCAACTGATTCGAGATGCTCTCACCCGACTAATCGGCCTTGGATCGGTTAGCTCCTTTCGGCCACAATCAGTGTGGGACACGCGCTGACGATGCGACGATTGTGCAAAAGGAAGGTGGGCCCCGGCGTTAGCGGGCGATGACATCCTAGTCCAGGTGAGGCTATCTGCAGTCCTCAACCACATATGTCCCGTGTGAGATAAGCGTACATCCCTATTGGTGTACAATAAGGAGCCTTCATCCACTTGAACTGGACCTGAAGCTTATAGGTACAGCTCCAATATCTCCGGCCTTTTGCTTTTTTCTAGCAACAACCCATCCTTCTCTCTACCAACATCCACCCAAACGAACCAATTGTACTGCCAAACATGGCGGCTACTTTGGACAATGGCGAGAAGCACTCTCTGGGCGGGAACGAGAAAGCAAGCTCCCTCGAGCCTGCCAGGAGCTCTGTAGACCAGGGCCAGATTGTTCCCGACACCCATGACGCCTTTGGAGACCTCCACCGGACCTTTACGCCGCGACAGATTCACGTAAGACTTGCAGCCACCTCGTCCCTCCACGGGAAATCGAGCTAACAACACTGTATAGATCATCTCCCTAGGCTCCAGCGTGGGCAGTGGATTGTTCATCGCCATAGGCAAAGCCCTCGCCACCGGCGGACCTGGCACCATGTTCCTCGCCTACCTGATGGTCTGCAGCGGAGTTTGGGCCAACCTTCAGACTCTGGGCGAAATGACTGTTGCTTTCCCGACTTCTGGTAATTATATCGATTACGCTGGCCGATGGGTCGATCCGGCTCTTGCTTTTGGAGCTGGCTTTGCCGAATGGCTGGGTCCGTTGTTTCCTGTCCCGCTTGCAAGGTTGTCTGTGTCGCTGACTTGTTCTAGGTTGGATCGCCGTCTTTGCCGCCGAAGCCGAGTTCTTTGTTGTTCTGGTCGACTACTGGGCGGAGGGCGCAGTGCCGCAAGCCGCATTGAGTAAGTGTCTCGATATGATGGGGAGTTTCTTCTAACGAAGTGTATTAGTCTCGATCTTCCTCGTCGTCTGCCTCGTCGTTTTCATACTGCCTAACAACGCATTCGCCTGGCTTCAGTGCATCGGATCCTTTGTCAAGATCATCCTCTTCCTCATCATCATCGGGCTCTCGTTGGCCTTGATTGCAGGTGCCGGCCCTACCGGCTCTGTTCATAACGGGAGCTACTGGGCAGACGGTCTGGCGTTCCAGAACGGATTCGGAGTAAGGACTTTGCAGCTAGAGTGACGAGACCAATTGACTGACTGCCTTCTCTGTAGGGATTTGCGAGCTGTTCTCTTCTGGCCATCTGGGCTGTTGGCGACCAAGTCTTCATCGGCATCATGGGAGGCGAGGCCAAGTCACCTCGCTACTCAATGGCCCACGCTGCAACATTGGTTCCCATCCGCGTCGGCTTCATGTACATGGTTTGCGTCGTCTTCATCGGCCTCCTTGTGCCCTCCAACGACCCTCGTCTTCTCGGAGCTTCGGGCTCTGCAGCTTCCCCGTTCGTGATTGCGGCCTCCAACGCTGGACTGAAGGTTATTCCTGACATCATCAACGTTTGCATGATCATTGGCATCTTGGCTATTGCTCTTGAGTCAATCTACCTTCCCTCGCGCATTCTTCGCACCATGGCGCTGCAGGGTCTTCTCCCAACCAGCCTGGCCAAGTGCGACGAGCTTGGTAGGCCTCGCTGGGCTCTGGCCATCAGCGCTGTCGTCGGTGTAGTCATGAGCTACATGAGTCTCAGCGGTAAGTGTCACGAATTTCACCAACCTCTAAGGAAGACACCGTTTGCTAACACTTTGAACAGGCGGTGGTACGACGGCCCTGAATTGGTTCATTTCCATTACTAGCGCCTCATTCTTCTCCAACTGGGCCATTATTTCTTTCACCAACTTCCGCTTCCATCAAGCTCTTCGCGCGCAGGACGACAAGATATTCGATCAGACCTATGGTTGGCGATCCATCGCATGGCCGTTCATGCCTGCCTACTTGATGGTTGTGTCTGGAATGCTCTTGGTCTGCCTGATGTACAGTGCGATCAGCCCACTGGTAAGTTTCTTTCCATGGTAGCCTTTGCTTTCTTCGGCTTCTTTTACCGTCGAATTTCCCTATACATGCATTCCTTCTCAAGGCGTCACGTTACATGCGCTTACACATATCACAGGGCGGCGGTGGTTTGACTGCCAACAACTTCTTCCAGTACACAATCGGCCTGATCCTAATTGCGACATCCACTATTGCGTACAAGTTGATCATGCGCACAAAGTGGCAAAATCCCGCCACAGCGGACCTAACTACCGGCCGCAATGTCCTCAGTGTCGAGGAGATTCAGTTTCTAGACGAGTATTATCGCCGCCCTCTGTGGCGTCGGATCGGAACCTACCTTTCCCTCGTTTGAGGTGCTGAGTAGCCTGGTACACTTCTTTTCATTCCGTTGCTGTGGCGAGCTACGTCGCGGTATATAGAGTTTTCGAAGCAGGCATCAAGTGCCTTGCTGATGCAAAAAAACAAGAGACATCCTGTTTGACTGATACATCCAATCATCTGCGACTGTCTGTTCCTAGGACCGTCCACCTCTTCATTGTGCTGATGTATCTATTCCATGATGAATTATCCCCAATAGTCAAATACTTTTTCCATGCCCTCCGCTGATTCCGGTAACCTGCTCGCAAACGAAGTCTCATCTTCAGGCCACTCAGACAGATCCGGGACAGGGATAGAATGCTCATCGTCAACTTTCAGCATCCAATCGTTGCGGAAAAAGTCAAGTCCCAACGTGTAGCCTTCAGGAGACTCATGCAGGGTAATCGGCGGGATTAATAGGTCTGGTGATGCTATCTCCTCTCCAACGACGACGAATTCTGGAGGCGCTGGCTCATCGCACCAGCATGCAGCAAAGTTGACTGGCGGAATGGGGTTGCAGTCGCGTTGTCGAATAATGAAGATTTTGTCACCAACTATTTGTATGTTGTCCTCGTTGATGACAATCTCTTGGTCGAATAGGAGCAACGGGGCGCGGAAAAGCCTTTTGCGTGTATAGTCGCAACACAAATCGTACGCCTTCATGACGTCGTTGCTTTTCCAGGGGTTGAACATGGGAAAAGAGTGCATGGGACAGCACCCATCTCCGTCCTTTTCGAAGTGCTCGATGTCCTCCAGCTCGCCATCCCAGTCCTCAAAACGCCACAGAAACGGTCTGTCTGGACTTGTCTTGATCAACGATTCAACGTCGCTCTCTTTCAATCTCCTAAAACCCCGTGGCCCCTCGTCCTGGTCGCAGAGTAGAAGTGACCAGATATCATTTGTACTGGATGCTCTTTCTTGGATTTTGGTTGCACTAGTGAGTGACCGAAAATGCTGTTGCCCGACTTTGCAGTTGAAATAGTCCAGTGCTGCGACCAAGGCACAGTCTTTCGCGTCAAACCCACTACCTCTTGGAAACCAGTAGTTGTACCCGTTCGTCAGGAAAGATATTCCTTGAAACTGCTTAGAAAGGTAGACCGGTGGTTGAGTTGCGGCTTGTTCGACTGCCCAGCGGAGCGAATTGGCGCGCTCGAAGCACTCGTGAGCATAAGAAACCAAGTCCTTGTCAAACATACTCTGGCCAGTCATGTAGCACGCCTCGGAAAACAGTGCCGCAGCTTGTTCGTTATGGTCCAGTTGGTCATCCTTGAAGATCAGTTCCGTGCGAATAAAAGTTTTCGTTCCACTCAAGAATGGCCGTCCTTCGTGCTCATATCGCTGGTCAAAAATGACACAGGTCATTTCATGAACTTCGTCCAGGGAGACATCCTTAACGCGCAAGACTGGGTCATTCCGCCCGCCAGTCAAATAGATGAGCAGCGTATACTTGGATACGTGAGAACGGGCACTGTCGTAGTATGGGGTGTCTAAGTGGCGATGAAAATTAGAATCCTGAGGTTTGAATCGGTTGCACCTAAAAACGTAGTTGACAAACTCGAATGATGAGCTTAGCCGGCCCCCTGCCAGCTTGTCTAGCACATCACTAGGTTTGAGGGCTCCGGTCAATGCCTTGCTAAGTAGCGCGGAGTGGAAAATAAATCGGTCTCCGCCTCGGGAGCCTTTGTTCAGCGGTGCAGCGTATAGATCTAGTGACGACAGGTCTTTCAGCAGGTCGCCTGTACAATGCAGCTTGCAGGTAAAGATGTCAAGTCCTTTTTGCAACTGGATCGGGTCGGTAAAAGACGCTGCCAGCTCCGGGGTGTGCTGCTTGGACATGGTCACCTCCAACCAGGCATCCAAGGGGACGATGTTCTCGAAATTGTGGTATGACAGGTCTGCTGCATTGACAAAGACGGCGAACAATTTTGGTGTGTCCATGTATTGAGCGTATAGCTCCAACTGGGTGCTTCCCAGAGTGTTGTCCAAGTCCTGGATGAACTTCATGATGGTAAAGTCCTTTGATGGATGGAACGAAACTGTCATCCCGCCAATTTGCAGCGTGTCCAAGCACCCGTCTACTATTTGGAGCATTTGCACCAAGGTGTCCTTGTCATGTCCGTCCAGCAGGCCGTTCGACTCCGCAATGTACAGATCACGGACACCAACAGCAACGGACCGTTTTTGCTCATGCATTAGATCCTGGTACTGTGAGCCGCCTTCAACGGCGTCTGCCACGAGGCTGGCGAGATACGGCAGAGTGCGTAGATGAACCGCGCGCAGAGCGCCAGGCGGCGCATTTCGGAAGATCAAAGGATGCACCTTGGCACTCAAGGCTCTCCCTTGAACTACATCCCGCATCATGGCGGCATCTTGGCGCTCGCTCTGTGTCAAGACACACCTGATTTTCGTCTCGTCCAGCAGGACTGTTCCGTCCGGCTGCATGGTGCACCATTCGGCACAGGCATCATCAAGGGCAATGTGTTGATTGTCTGTGCCGCCTTTTGAGCCGTCGCTGATCTTGGCCTTTTCTGTACAGTGTGTCAGTACAACTGATTGAGGATGCAAGGAGGAGTGCGGGTAATAGTACTTGTCGGTGCGTTTTCTGCATGATCAGAGAGTCTTCTTCCGGCCATTTTGCAATCTATTGGAATCCCTTGGATGCTTTTGCACTCGTGGTTACAAAGAATGAACAGTTCCTGAATCAGCGTTCTCGTCGATCACTGGGATTGAGAGGCAAAAATCAGCATTCCAACCTACCTTCATCGTGAGAAATACAGGTGTCGGCTTAATCAAGGCACTAACTAACGCTGCCTGATACAGCAAAGCACGCTGTATACGAGGCATGAAGCATCGGTATCAGGCATCCACATTACCCCGCACGTATGCAGGCATCCAGGCACGCACTGTACGGCTAATTCGTTCCTGTTCTGGACAAAAGGCACAGGAACAACGCCCATGAACATGCTATTTTAGTATGATGAATAGACAGTGTGCCCGGCTTGACAAGAGGGTCCTTGTTTGGGATTTGCCGACGTAAACTCGAACAAAGTGGTACCTACCAATTTCTCATGCGTCAAGTTCCCCGGTAACTAATCGTAGACTTCCCGTTTGTAGCGAGACGCATCACCGAAAGTCGCAATGGTACGAGTACTTTGATATAAGCGTTTATTCAACATTTGTAATCTAGGAAATAGAGGCATGCTTGCTAAATGCTCCAATCTTCGCGTCGAATCTCCCTCCCTTCTTCAATTAAACCCCATTCCACACGTCTCCTTGTCATCTTCCATGCTCTAGAACTATTCACAGCCAAAAAGCCGTCTCCTCAATGCCCACTCGCTGAGCATTGCCAACAGCAGAGCCCTCGAACTCTTCATCGCATCCGCAGAAATATTTTTTCCCTGCTCCTCAATAATACAACTCTCTCTCGTGGCGGTGTCAGAGGCCATTCGACTCCACGATATGTTGTGGGGTAGCGTATTCCCCGCCAAATCGCGAATGTTGGTGACGATAGTGTCGACTTTGGTTTGCAAGGCCTTGCTGCTAATGCGCGCCTTCTCGACATCAATTCTAAACCCAACCTCGACAGGTTCCCGCTCGAAGCTGAAAGTTGCCCTGGCGAGACTGGTGGTGGCTAAACTGATCTGCCGCGTCTTACAACAAAGCTCATACTTGGTGTCAATGGTCGGGGGAGAAGTGTGCTGCTCGAGACACAGCTCAAAACCCGCAAGTGCAAGGCGAAGCAAATTATAAAAGTCTTTCCAGCCAGATCTCAGATCATCAACGGCAGAAGTCCTCGTGGCATTGAGATCAGCGCTGGTGTGATCCTTGTCAAGGTCGCCGCCCATCCGCATGGCCTCGCTGCTCTGGCTCTTCAGCAGTTTCTGTTCCAACTTGTGGGTGTGGTCATCCAACCTGCTCAGTAGTGACTCTAGCTCTACATGGTACTCACCAAGGCACCGGGTGAGAGGGTGGACTGTGTTAGCATGCCAAGACGCTATCGCCTGGCCTTGAACTTTCATGTTGCCCCAAGCCAAACTGAGCTTGGGTTCACTCATCAGTGTCACCGTGTCGGAGTTTTCGAGGGTTCGTATGTGTTTCCGGATGTCGCTGATGTCTTCGCAGATTCCGGCAGGGTTCTCGACGATTGGCTTGAGCGTGAGTGTTCTGGAGGAACCAACCTGTGGAGGAGAGCAAGTGGGAGGAGGGGGGGAAGACATGATGGATGCTGAATGATGGGTTTTGCAAGCGATGTTTCTTGTTTTGGTTGATTGAATCAAGTTCATTGAGTGTCAAGATTTTGACTTCTATGGCTCACCGGAAGAGCCTTTATAAGCCGAAGACGCATTTCGCATCGTCTCGATCTGTGCTGTACTGTTCAATGTTCAGCTCCGTCAATTGCGCGTGCTCTGTCTTGACAAAGAGACTTGCACACTGGAACATAAAGCACAAAGGCACAAATTTAAACCTGGTCGATCGCGCCACAAAATGAGTGACACGTTGGCTTCAAAATCAACCCGGAAGTTGAGGCTCCGGTGATACTATAGCAGGCCTTCGACATACTCTTCGACGGCAGTTGATGGTTCTGGCAGACTTCAAAGCAAGTAAAGACAAAGGCACAAATTTACCAGTAGAAGCACGGAAGAGTAACCTCATAAGAGACATGCGGGCCGTTTAGGTAGAAGCACCATGTAACTTAGGGATCAAGTCTCTACCCAAAAGAAGTTTGAACAGAGGACAAATCACTTAGACGCAGTGATTGTCTTCCGTATCCAACGGACAAGGTAAAATGATAAAGAGGACACAAGCAGGTCATCAGAACATGAGATAAAAGACCAGGGCGTATGCAGGACAGTGCGTAAACAGATGGAACTAGACGGTAAGAATCGAACACAGTAAGTATAAAACACGACCAGGAAACAAAGGAACAGGGCATTCTCTCTAACAGCCTAATTGTACCGCCAAACATTGCGCATGGCTACGGCAAATTAAATGAAAATCTAGTCCATAAATATCCTTTCCTGGGCCTAGATTAAGGAATGCATTGCAGCTTCCATCATCTCACACACCTTTGCTCAATAGCAACGGCGAACCAATCACATCCAAAATCTTACAGCATTAATCGCATCTATCAGCAGCAGAGAGCACTAACCCTCATTATTTAACAAGTATGACATCCCAAGATGCCAACCATGCAAGCCACAACGACCTCCGTCGTAATCGGCCATCGGCTGCTGCCCCCGGCGGGGTTTTCCCTACTCAAAATGAGAAGGAACCGATGAGAAGCGCCTACCAAGATGCAAGGGTACGGCTTGTATTGCTTGAAGCTAACCTGAAGGACTTGGACAAAGTTTTCACCCACTGGGTTAATGCGGCGACATGGCTCAGAAGGAAGGGCGAAGAACTCGACGAGGACTACTGGAAAGACAGCTTTGACTATGCCACAGCTATATCGGGCTATATATATCGAGATACTGGGGCGTCACTCGATATCCATCGGCAACTCCAACTTGCGAACTTCCAGGCTCAGCTCTCGTCTATCCAGATGAACGACGAGGCAGCAAAGATCATTCAGGAGCGTTCCAGCCAGCTTCTAAGTTCATGCCGCCAACACCATATTTCGATGGCCGAATTGGAAGCGGAGCATCGTATGTATGTAGTGTGCTGGATGATGCGCCCTATGCATCGTCCTTTCGACGAGGGAACTCGTCTCCTGGCCATCGCACATGAGACGATGATGAGAGCCACAGAGCAGAAAAAGGCAGCAGAACGCTGCCTCTCTAAACTCAGACGCATGGCTATTCTGGTCAAAGAACATTTTCGAGTTGGCTTCAGCTACACCTGAGTGATGTTGATTATCAATGCGGTTGGTTGAAGGATGTGGAACACGGGAAGTGGAGGACGGGATAGGTTGCTAGAAAGATACTTTTATAGAACAGAAACTGTCCTTAGATGTAACCGAGGACCTTGTTCATTTGCCTGCGACCGGAAACTGTGAACTGGTCACTTGCACTTGCTGCACTCTTCCGTTTGCCACATACTTCCGATTGATTTATCCCACACACCCTACGACAATCTGGCGTTTCCTAGGTGCAAAGTTCTTAAGCTCAAGGCCCATGACCAATCTCTTGGCTTCATGGAACGGGCTTGAGCTGTACTTCTGCCCTCGCGCTCCCCTCGTTAAGCTCTTGGTCAGACAGTTGGGCCCTGTCCTCGTAGGATCAAAGTCAATGCCTTCTTTCTTGATCTTGGCTAAAGAACCAGTTTACTGATCAGCTGGTTTAGGCACAGAATTAGAGAAGGAAAGGGTCGTAACTAACCAACCTCAACTAACACCAACAACTCACTTCACCGAAGGAGCAGTCCCATTTAAGCAATTTATTTTCTCATCGAGTTACTTAGCCTTATATACTGATTAGGGGTAGCAAGGGTAGTGGTTCGGGATCTGGTTAGCTAGGATCTGCAGATAGAAGGCACCATGATCATGATCACTTTAAATAGAAAAGCCCACCTACCCTAAGCTTGCAGATTGAATCATGCCTTCACACCGGTACAGCCATGCCACGAGAGCAGACAACCTCTGACGCTAATGAGTAGTTATACACCCAATAGGTGGGCGGTGACACAAAAAGTCAGCAGGAAACTCGTTCCCGCCTCTTCCAAGGGTACAACCAACGCCCAAATGACAGAGATAAAGGCAAAAAGGAAGAACGAGACATACAACACCGGGCATTCGCCGGTCGTCACCGACCCGACTACTACTCCAGCGGTCGCCAGTTTGACTAAGGGAGAGCAGACGGGATCCCGTATTCTCTAGCGCCTGTGGCCGTATGTAATGGGATTGGAATTAAGTCCAGTTTTAACCAAAGCTATTCTTTTGGGGTCTTTACCCGAAACAAGGTCTACTCTACCATATTCTTCTAACTCCGAATCTGACTATTATAACAAGCACTACACCTTTGTAATGTACACATTCCCCAAAAACCAGTCGAGCTGCTGTCCACTCGCTTGAATCGCGAACTTGAGCGAAGTCGATCCTGCGTTTGCTTTTGGCACGATGAACTTGTCGGTAAACTTGAACCAGCCTTTGCCGCCGTTCCAGACACCGCCGGTGGGGATGTTTTCGTAAATGACCTTGTCGTGGGCGGAAAGGTAGACCGTCATCAACTTGAAGTTGGTGTCAGGCAGGCCATTTTCGGGATCGACGGGAAGACTGCTGCGAGCGGCGAATTCTATTTCGTAGGTGCTCTCACCCTCGAGCTCAAATGTGGGGGTATAGTTGATCTCGGCACGTCCGTCGGTTGTCGCTTCCAGAAGCCACATGGCAAGCAGGCCGTCGACGTTGCGAGTACCTAGGAAGAAGGTATCATCTTGGGTGGTAGTCAGGGACCAGTCAGAAATGTCCCCGGAATGGAAGTCAACATCAACGACCGTCTTGGCTAGAATTGATATTTGGTCAGCTCGGTTGACAAAGACATGTACATGGTGGCTAGAGAGAAGGAACTTACAGTCGGTGCACTCATAACAGCCTTTCTCATACCAGTAGGTGCCACTGGTAGCTTGGGTGAATTTATACGTGGAGAATTCTCTGATAAAGATCTGGCAGCGGCCCCCCTTTCTATAGCTGAAGGCGGTGCAGTCGGGCCCGGTGCCGCAAAGAGTCGCGCATTCTTCAAGGGTGTCCTTTGGGTAGGCTGGAATCTTCCCGTTTCGTCGTCCCTGCTGATATATCCTTGCTTGCCGCAGACGAGACCCGCTGGTTTGGGTGCAGTTTTGGTGCAGGTCAAAGGAGCGTGGCCATCATGAGCCGGGGCGGTAGTGGCAGTTGACGAGGCAGTGTGGGTCACTGTGGCGAAGGTTGTTCGAGAAGTGATGGTTTCGTCGTCGTCGTCGTCGTCACAGTCATCATCGTCGTCATCTTGGCCGTCAGGGACTCGGGTTGTTACAGTTGAAGAAGCGGTCTTGGTGAATGAGGCAATGGATGTGGCGAAGGTTGTTGACAAGGCGGTGGTCTCGTCGTCGTCGTCACAGTCATCATCGTCGTCATCTTGGCCGTCGGGGACTCGGGTTGTTACAGTTGAAGAAGCGGTCTTGGTGAATGAGGCAATGGATGTGGCGAAGGTTGTTGACAAGGCGGTGGTCTCGTCGTCGTCGTCGCAGTCATCGTCATCATCCTCGGCGTGAACGCGGCCAAACGCCAAGAGGGCGTAGATGGCAATGGCCTTGGGTGAGGCCATGGCAAACATGGTTGGACGTCCAAATGGGGGAAGATATTAGGGGATTGAAGAAGTTGGCTTTCAGTACAGAGCGAGAGTGTGGTTTGATATGTGCCCTAAGCTGGCAACTACGTGTATTTGTACGAGACTCTGCGACCTAGAGGCCGAAGTTTGGATATAAGCGGGCATGTCAAGGTCAACCAGCAAGGCGTTGCTCGCAGATCCTGGTTTGAACGTCGGCGACTGTGTTAGTGGGCTGCACGCAGTCATTTCCACGACAGTTTCGGACGGAGCAATCACCAATCAAGGGCCAGGCAAGACGGGTTACCGGCGGGCTTGTGGGCCATAGGGCTACAACCTTGCAGTGTCTGGAGCTGCTACTCCCAACTAGTCGTCGGCGTCAGCAGCCACCGAAATAGGCGGCGACCAGGTCGGCGAGCATTCAGCTTGTCGTGCGTGATTGGCTCGAGACGGGTTGCTGCTAACAGGTCGGCGATCTGCCGCAGAGCACGCCGGCAGACGCCGAGAGCAGGCATAAAGAGCCGCGGACGGATTGCGGACTCGCCGACAATGCGGCCCCTGCAACGAGCCAGGAATAGACCGCCGCCAGAAGGAAGGCTGTGAATGTGAAGCCCGGCGGTGCGTCTCTTGGCGTTGCAGCTGCGCCACTGGGATGAGCACGGGCAAGACGGACGGGCAACCCCCGGAACCGGATTATCTCAGCACCGAGCTCGGAGGCCACCTGATCTCCTAGCCCCGTTGATGACGTACGTCATGACCGCGCGGACTTGAACTTGAAGCCAGACTTCTGCCAAGCTCCCAGCTACAAGCTCCAACTCCAAGATTCACGCTGTTTACCAACCTTTACATCACAACCACAGTCCTATCGAACAGCCTCCTCCACCTCAATCCCATCAATACCGCCACCACCTCAAGCATGTCACCTTCAACACCGCAACACGAACTCGCAGAAGTTGGGGATGCCAAGAATGACCAGCAATCCTCCGTGCCGGTGCAGACTGAGCAGCCCACCGTCCACCAAGCCATGGGTAAGACTCCTCGCGTCGAACATGCTGAAATACCCCAATCCATGGCCAAACATTGACATTGCCTTCCAGATCCCCAGCGACCCCATCCCGACACCGACGTTAGCCTCCGCGGAGGCGATGGAGGATGCTGTCCCGGCCGCTTCTGTTTCTGTGTTCCCTGCCCGCTACCCTGCAACTGCTGTATAATTCCCCTATGAATGGACGGTCCTGGTGATTGGAGGTTTCGGAGCATTATTCAGGCTCTCGCCCACTGTTGACCCTGCATGTCGCAAATATACCCAAGGCACTTGTAACGGCTGGCCGTACATGAACCAAACAGCCGCCCTTGAATGAACGAACCCTAGCTTGGCCAAGACGGCGACCATGAGATGGTGGACACTGCGAGGCAGGGACACCCTAGAGCAATTTCACATAACCACGGCGTGAGGTGGAGGAGCAGGAGGCTCCTTGAAGAGGCGCGATTCAATGACTTCATAGGCGTGCGAACGGTTTCAGTAAAGGTGTTTGAGATTCATTTCTAGAGCTAGCCAATGCAATATATTACGTTGCTTGCCATGACAGTTGTACCTCAGCCTTTTCGTTACGGTCCTAATCTTCTCTTGATGAACCAAATGTGAGACTGGATTTTTCATGTCTCATAGTTGCGTATACAGTAACGCATTCCATTCTGATCCAGCGCCTGAACGGTTCAACATCGTGCAGATAACCATCGTCAAAGTTCCTAAATGTTACTGGGAAAGGTGATCTTGAAAGAATTCCTTCAGTGTGAGTAATCTCACATCACTTACTCGCCCGCCCTGTGCTACAACAGCCGCCTGCTTCAGCTCAAACACGACTGCGTTGCTGTTAGGTGTGCCATAATAACAACCGCCCGAGTGTTGGCATAAGCCGAACATGCCCTTGACGGTCGTCATGAACCTATCATTGTGGGTTTCGATGGATCTCCAATCCTCAATGGGTACGAAACGGGCCTTCTTCCCCGTCACTACTCATAGGCATCGCTTAGTGATGGTTCAACTGAAGGGGTTGAGGCAGTTTAGTTCAGCGACGTACGTTCCTGTACATCTTTGGCTATATCGCCTAAGGATCTCGATTGACTGAACCCTTGGATAAACTTGCCATGGTACTTCCGGGGCTGCAAGAACACCCCGTGTACGTAATCGCCAAAGTCAGCACCAATAGCCGCCAAGGGTACCTCGTCGTTACCGCCCCAGTGTGGCCAGTTGAGTGTCAAGTAACCCTCCTCGTCGGGAAAATAGGGTAGGCCGCCGAAAAGACTTGCAACGTCTCTGTCGAGAAAGTTCTCCATGTACCAGCCTGGGCTGACAACCACGACACTGGTGAAAGCAGACTTGGAGCGTGCGTATTCTGCAATGGCGTGTTTCTCTGTGTCTTTGGTCAGAGACAGTGCCAAGCTGTACAGCAGATTATGATGACTCCCATAAAAACGACGGGAGAAAATCGGAATACGGCCACACATACCATCGAAACATTCAACGGGGATTTCGCCATTGGTAACAATAGACGCGGACGCTAAGCCACTGTAAACGAAGTGCTTGACACCTGCTTCCACAGCAGCATCGACAAGACCCTTCCCAATATCCGTCTCACTCGGTCCGTCCTTTTGGCCAACAGACTAGCGAGAAATCGTTAATGTTCGCAATTTCAGGTCATGGCAGCGTAAGTTGTGGGAGACACACGGGGTCATCGGAATTCGTATTAGCAAAAACACCCCAGCTTCCCGCAAAAGCAGCAGCCAATTCCTTTGGGTTGAACCCATCGGCTTTGACGACTTCAACGCCAGCGGCTGCCAGAGTTAGAGCCGCATCGGACGTAGGATTTCGAGAGATGGCGCGTATTTTGAAGAGGCTGGATTGGTCTCGCAAGAGCGAACGCGCTACACTGCCTCCCTGTGCGCCTGTAGCACCGTAAATAGTTATAATCTTTGTAGTACACATAGCGAGGTGCTTGAAACAACTAATACCAACCGGTTAGTGAGCAGAAGTAGACGGTCGTGGCCTTGAGATGCGGTTGCTAATGAGAGTAGCTACAACCACATGAGTCCATCCGTCGAGCTGCGAGACTTTATACGTAGCTCAAGACTTCACACGCCAGCTGTTGCAATAGCATGCTTATAAATACGGTCTTTCATGCTCTGGTTTCCAATCCATAGTCGGGGCTTGATTCATGCACGTCAACCAATAAGAGTATAGCAGATGAATTAACTAGCAATGTTGAAAGACGGGGTTATTCTCCCTTGTTACTGGCCTCCTTTCCCAGGTTTTGCCAAAGGCGTTACTGAATGAGGCAAGTGGATTGTCCAAGTGGATCAGATAATACGTTTAGACGACTTATCGCCCGTTTGAGGAAGAGGAGCTAACGTCTTGAAATGACCCACGACGCTAGCATTTCTGAACGTTGTGAGTTGAATAGGTAATCCCATGTGCTGAATGTCTTGAGCATTGAGGATTGCATGAACCGCATGGCTGGTGCTGGGTTCCAAATAATCTTGGACCTTTAGAACTGCGGTACAACCATTGGAATAAGACCACTAGGACTTATTCAGTGAATCCCGACTAGCTCAAGAGAGCGAATTTTAGTCAAGGTTATTTACGCCTGTACTCGAGTACTTACGATCCCGACAAGCCGCCTTCATAGCAGGAATGGTGTGACTCCCTGATACATACGACCACAGCTCTCAGAAAATACGGGATCCCGTCCGCTCTCCCTTAGTCAAGCTGAGAAGCGGCGAATTAGTACTCGGGTCGGTGACGACCGGGGAATCCTCGCTGTTGTATGTTTTTTTGCTCTTTTTACTCTTTGTGGATCATTTCGTGGTAAGGGTGACGATGCCCTCATCAGCCGAGCTGCTGCAGCCACAGGTACATACGACCACAGCTCTTAGAAAATACGGGATCCCGTCCGCTCTCCCCTAGTCAAGCTGAGAAGCGGCAAATTAGTACTCGGGTCGGTGACGACCGGGGAATCCTTGCTGTTGTATGTTTCTTTTTGGCTCGCGGTCCATCTGCTGTATGTTTTCCTCTATCAACGGACGGTCCTGGTAGTTGGAAATTTCGAGATGTCATTCAACACTTTAAGTTCTTCTTCTAGCTAGCTAAATGTACACAAATACAGCGATGTTGTTACTATTAAGAATTAGTCTAAGTTCAGTTCGTTTAGAAATTCAGTAAGCTGAAATAAGCTTGCCGGCCGACTGATACACTGGCACTGATAAGATCACGGCTCGTTTTGGATGATGAAAAGGTGATGTCATTTACAATCGTCCACGATATTCCGAAACATTACAAAGGGCATCCATTCTCTGCACGAGGTGTTCTATTCTGGTCGCCACCTCTGTTGGGCGGTTGATTCCATTGGGGACGGGTCTCGCCCGAATACCAGGCTTCGTCTCAAAAACAAGAACTGGATCGAGCATGCTCTGACTGCGCAGCCAGGGATGATTGAAGTGTCGTTGTTTATATAGGGCAGCAGCGTGGAATCCAGGCAGGGTCTGTTGTAGACCATTCGGCTCTGGCGCCAAGTGCAACAAGTTGTCCGTACATGTGAGTGTTGGCATCATCCAGACAGATGGAAAGTAACGTTTTGATACTCATGAGTCGATTACATTTGCTATTCTGAACCTGTCATTTTTGTCTTTATAGTAAACCGATATCTAGCTTTACTTCCTGTCGCCGGCGAATTCGAACTCTCGCAGTTGGATTGGTAGCATATGTAAAACCTAATATCCGTGGTGAGGTGTCGGTGCCAGGCACCAATTCCCAATCGTACTTTAGCAGGAGGTGACATAATATAATCTTGATCTCATAAGCCGCGAAGAAACGCCCAGGGCACGCGTGCTCCCCGTAGCCAAAAGCCAGGTGATCAGGGCTTGCCACCACCAGCTGTGCGAACTTCGCCTTGCCAGGCTGCTCGCTCAGTCTGATGAACCTATAGGGATCCCATTTGTCGGGGTTTTGGTGCAGTTCTGGGTCGCCCATGCGGTATGTATCAATGGCAATTCTATCGCCGACCTGGAGGGCCAGGCCATTCGACAGCGTTAGGGGTTCCTCAACACGCCGTCGCATGGATGCTAAAAAGGATCAATTAGTCTCGCTCATACATCAGAGAGTCTAGGTGCCCCTGATAACTGAGCTCCTACTCACCAAGGCCGGGCGGCTTGTGCCGTTGCGCCTCCTTGAGTGCGCTGTCCAGGAGTTTCATGTCATGTAGTGCCGACTTCCTCCAGCCCTCGGTGCGCAGAACATGCACGATCTCCTCGCGCAGCGGAGCGAAGTACTCTGGATTGAGGGCCAGCTCCAGCATAAATTGTGTGACTAGGTCGGCCGTCGTGTGGATTGCAGCCACCGCCAGCATAAGTTGGAGGATAGCAGGATCGTAGTTCACGCCCTTGGCGGCTGCCTCCTGATCGGCCCAATCTATGGCGTCGTAGAACTCAGGGACCTTTTCGCCAGCAGCTAAGGCAGCAGCGCGGGCCGCGCGACGCCTCTCGATAACGGGCATGATGATGCGGCGTGATTCATTGAAACTCGCACGGAGCTCCCTGCACTTTGGCACAAACCAATGGAGCAGCGGGCGCAGAGGACGGGGAATCATCCGCAGGTGAGTTCCAGCGACGAAAAAGTTGACCGTGTATTCCTTGGTGGCCCGGAGCCAGTCTTCGTTGCGGCAGAGCTCCTCGCCTAAGAAGACACGGGTTGAAAGTCGCGCGACGACATCAAGTACCACCGATTTCAGTTCTATGTCTTGCCATTCTGAAGACAGTTAGACGGTGCTTCGTAGAGTGTCGGGTCGGGTATGTGTGCCTTTTGAATCACCTAGGTTTTGTGAAAGAGAGAGAACTGCTTCGACAGACATTGGCTCTATAACCTGGGCTTTATGTAGATGGTCGTAGTTAGCCATGCAAGAACGACTAGTCACACCCCAGGTCGACGTTTAACTCACCGATAGATTTAGTGAGTTGCTTCCTCACGATAGTTTGCAATATCTGGTCATTGTAGCTGTGTACGGCCGCGCCCTGGAACCCAGGCAAGCTTCCATGGAAGTCCTGGGAGACAACAGTCAGGATCGTGAACGAAGTTTCACAAGGAGTACTTTCTCATACTTGGGCGAAAGCCGACCCAAAACTAAGTCTGGGGTCATTCCGAATCTCATCAGCTAGCTGGATAGGTAGGAATACGATCTCGCCTAGATCGGTGATCATGCGGTAAGGCCGTTTTGGAAATAGCTTCCGGGCCTTCGCGAAGAGCTCTTTGCTGTGAAACACAAACGTTCGCTGCAGATGGGAGGTTAATTAGTTTTCTAGGCTTTCAAGAATGGACAGACCTACCTTTGCCTCCACATTGAGCAACGAGAAACCCTTGCCCGTATTCAGAAATGGTAGGTGTTTAAGGTTAGAACGTGAGGGGAAAGATAGGTAAACCGCCATAGCAGCCAACAACGCCAATACAACACATGCCAGCGGCCGGACAGGGTCTTTGGGACCTTCGCTAACCAAAGATGAGAGTAGTGTTGCGAATGCCATGGCCAAGCCTAATAGAGAACAAGGAGAAGCAGGTTTTTCAACAGTATGATCTTAAACCATGGCAAAGTGGCAGGAAAAGCCCACCTACACATAGTCGGGCAGTGATAAATACCTGGACCGGTCGACATCGGCGAATTTTGATTTCGGCGACTTCTGGTTTCGGGGACCTTTGTCTGCAAAGCTAATGGAGCCCGACGTCTTTTGGACTTACGCGGTGGGGATGCGTTACACTGCATTTGCATAAATCATACGATACTCGTTCACGTTCTCGGCCGGACATCTCAAGGACAAGGAATACTTGTGGATTCGTCAGACTAATGTGTCAAATGTACTCTTTGTACCAGCTGTCGGTATGGTGATGAACTATCCTATATTAGGAAATATCTTCTGTTGAGGAAGGTGACTGATACACTGTCGCCTGGGCGCCATTCCTAGGATCGCGACTGCTAGTGCTTGAAAGACATCACTTACATTTCACAAATTGCTGGTAGGGCAAGTTACGTAATACTACTGCTTGATCAAGGTAAAATTGATGTTACGTGACATGCAATACTAGAATTCTGCTTCGGCCTAGTTTATGCTGCGTATAGAGTAGTCGCTTGCAAAGTATCTGACTTGTTGGGACTTACCAAACGGCAGACCACGAGGAAAACCTCAGCAAGGGTGAACTTTTTTCCCCACCCCAATCTTCTTGACAAAACTTTCCGAGTCTTTCCCATTATTCTAGGTTCTGTTAGTGGAGGCAACACCAAGTCTAAGCGCCAATACTTTCTTACAATGCTACGCCCCGCAGTGATCTCTAAAGATGGTGTTGAACGGCTATGCCGACACGCTAATTTAGCTCCTGAAAAGGGAATTACCAAGAATAGCTATTTTAGCATACAAACAGGCAACTGAAATCATGCCATAATGCGGAGAAGATGGTTGTTCCACTTCTCAGATAATTCTAGCTTGCTCGTAGGATTGGTCATAGACTAAACCTATACTGTGGAGCGTAAGGCCCAAGTCGTACATTTTTATAGCCCTCATCCTCTTGTGAGGACTTAGACAAGGTTTCCCAGTATTTACAAGCATTGTTGCTGAGCCATTGAAAGAAGAAGCAGACTTGAACTCAAAGGCTGGGAGGGAGACACGCTGGTGGAGCAATCACATGGAACTTTTGTCCCCCCCGCAATGCCCATTGAGGCATGTCGTCAAAGTAGGCTTAAAGCAACGGGATTGCCCGGCGCCACTTTTATATTCCGGGGTCAAAGGTTCCTCTGCGTCCGATACTCCGTGGGTTTTGATACCTATCAAAACGGATCAAAAAAGCCACCATGTTAGGGACTAAATAAAGCCAGTCAGTGAATTTCACCGAATTGCTCCGTAGAATACGAGGTCAGATTGGTTTCCGAAGCGAGTTATATCCCCCGAAATGCTATGTATAATACGAGGTTAGATTCGTGTGATGCTTTCTTCTTCTCCCTTGATACTCTATCTGCAACCACTATCTCATTGAATTGCATCTTATACGATAAATTGACGGCCTGCCATTCTTCCTCGTCAGTTATCTCCCCTCAAATCATTTCAGCCATCATGGTACCACTCTCAGAGAAGCCCTCGAACCAGTTTCTGGTGGCCGTATGCGGTCTTGGTATCCGGGCCCCTGGTGGCGTTCGTAATGCTACCGACTTCTGGAAACTTCTTATTGACGGAAAGGACGCCAGAGGCCCAATTCTAGACACGCGATACAATATCGATGGCTTCGATGACTCGCTAGGTGGTAAAACTGCCATCAAAGCCAGACATGGATACTTCTTGGAAGATGACCTCACTCGTGTTGACACATCCCTCCTGTCAATGTCCAGAAAGGAGGTCGAGAGATGCGATCCTCAACAGCGACTCTTGCTCGAGGTTGCTAGGGAAGCTCTCGAAGATGCGGGTGAGGTCAACTACCGAGGAGAGTCCATTGGTTGCTACGTGGGTACTTTTGGTGACGACTGGGCTCAGATCGCTGGGAAAGAAACCCAACACCAAGGCGGCCTCGGCTACGTTGCCACTGGCAATGGAGATCTCATGTTGTCAAACCGAGTTTCTTACGAATACGACCTAAGGGGTCCAAGGTATGTCCCAACCATGTTCGAAAGCTCTCTCTTGGGTTAACGAGAAGTAGTATGACTATCAAGACAGGATGCTCGGCCTCGCTCGTTGCGTTGCATGAAGCATTCCGGGCAATTCAGGACGGTGATGCCACTGGGGCCATCATCGGGGGAACCAGCTTGATCATGACTCCAACTACCACGGCTGCCTTCACATCGGAAGGTATCCTTTCCCCGACGGCTCTTGTAAGTCATTCGATGCGAGTGCCGATGGATTTGCCCGGGCTGAAGCAATCAACGCCATCTACATCAAGCCGCTTTCAGCGGCAATCCGTGACGGCAATGCTATCAGAGCCGTCATCAGAGCTACCGGCGCAAACAGTGACGGTCACAGTCAGGGACTATTCACCCCGAGCCAGGTAGCGCAAGAGGCACTTATGCGAAAGGTCTACAAAGATTCTGGTCTCGATCCAGCCCAGACCGGATATGTTGAGGTACTCGTTAACTTATCTGTGAGCCTGATGGAGCATATGGCTAAAATTGACTCTAGTGCCACGGGACAGGAACAGCAACCGGTGATCCAATTGAGACGACGGCTGTAGGTAATGTTTTTGGCGATAACGGTGTCTACATTGGGTCCGTGAAGCCGAACGTCGGGCATGCAGAAGGCGCTTCGGGACTTAACAGCTTCATCAAAGCCGTCCTGGCTCTGGAGCACAAGACGATCCCGCCAAACATCAAGTTTAACAACCCTAACCCCAAGAGTACGCTCCAAAAGATCAGAAACAGCACTTATACATTGGCTGACTTGGTTTATGTGCAGTCCCCTTTGCGGAGAAAAAGCTCACGGTGCCGACTCTACCGACTCCGTGGCCCCATGGCCGCGACGAGCGGATCAGTATCAATTCGTTCGGTATCGGTGGTACAAATGCTCACGTAAGTTAACAGCGCTCTGCCCAGTGTTGATGCAGAGCTCACCAGACTGCAGGTCGTCATCGAATCATACTCCCAGTCCGCGCCCACCTCCAACGGGCACACTACTGCGCCCCGGCCCGAACTCCTCATCCTCTCTGGCAACACGGCTGCATCCTTGAAGGACCAGGTAGACCATTACCAGGAGTTCGTCCAGTCTAATCCCAGTGTGAGCAAATACGACCTCGCCTACACCCTCGCCACAAGACGCGAGAAGCTTCCTCACCGGGCCTACACTATCTTCCAGGACGGCGAGTTTGTCGAAACCTCGAGCCATGTCAAGGCACCAGCACAGACGCCAGAGGTCTATCTCATCTTCAGCGGACAGGGCGCTCAATGGCCTGGAATGGGCAAGGAGCTTGTTCTGACTGATGCATCGTTTGAAGCCGACCTCCGAGCTATGGATGCCGTCCTCAAGAAAGTGGCCAGACCCCCTAGCTGGTCTCTATTGGGTAGGAGAAAAAGAGTCTCGCAACATGTGGCATATGCTGACAGACCTGCCAGAGGAACTGCTGAAACCGGCCGAAACTAGCAAGATCGGCACTGCGGAATTGTCGCAGCCATTGTGCACCGCTCTCCAGGTTGCTCTTGTTAACAAACTTCGGACAGCTGGTATTAAGCCTGCGGGTGTTGTTGGCCACTCCAGTGGTGAGATTGCGGGTGCGTATGCCGCAGGCGCGATAACAATGGAGGCGGCCATCATTTTCGCGTATTACCGTGGCTATGTCACGAAGCAACAGACAATCGAAGGAGCCATGGCTGCTGTTGGCCTCGGGCCCGAGGCTGTCTCCAAGTACCTCATCGACGGCGTGGTGGTTGCTTGCGAAAACAGTGGGCAGAGCAGCACGATATCCGGTGACCGGGAGAAAGTCCTCGAAGTCGTCTCTCGAATCAAGTCGGAGATGCCTGATGTCCTGGCTCGGCCACTAAAGGTCGACATGGCGTATCACTCCCGTATGAACTCGTCAAGACTCCCAAGACCTTGGATGATGCTAACTGCTCTTAGATCACATGGCGGCCCTTGGCAAAGTATATACCCAGCTGCTCGAGAATGAACTAAAGACACTAGGGGCTTGGTTCGATAGTGCAACGGCCACTTTCGTATCCAGCGTGACTGGCAAGGTCCTGGAAAAGAACTTTCTTTACGATCCAGAGTACTGGCGATCAAACCTGGTGTCGCCGGTGCGCTTTTCCACGGCTGTGACGGAACTTGTTGATCTTCAAGGCGACGGAGTCTTCCTGGAAGTCGGGCCCCATTCTGCGCTTGCTGGCCCTCTGCGACAGATCTGTGCCCAGGCTTCTCGGCCATACAACTACGCGTCTTGCCTCATCCGTGGAGACAACGGGGTGAAGGCGCTCTTATCCTCCTTTGGAAAGTTGTACCAGGAGGGCGTCCACCTTGACTTCGCCTCCCTCTATCCTGGTGGCAAGATTCTCACGGACTTGCCGACCTACGCATTCGATCACAGCCTGTCGCTGTGGTACGAAAGCAGAATTTCTCGGGCCTGGCGACTGCGGAAATACGCTCACCACGCCCTCCTCGGGTCCCGAGTTTCTGAATCGCCAGAGACGGCGCCTCAATGGCGTAACATCCTGACTCTTGAGAACGAGCCGTGGATTATTGACCACAAGGTCAAGCAGGATGTCGTCTTCCCCTTTGCAGGCTATGTATCCATGGCTGGCGAAGCTGTTAGACAACTGACGAGCGTCGACACGGGTTACAGTATTCGACACACCGTAGCTCATGCTGCGATAGTGCTCACCCACGACAAGGGCGTTGAGTTGATGACCACCTTGCGTCGCCACGCCCTCACAGACTCTGACCACTCGGAATGGTTCGAGTTCACCATTGCGTCTTATAATGGGGCCACTTGGACCAAGCACAGTGAGGGACAGGTCAAGGCGCTCAGCGAAGACCGCCCTAGCACCTTGGTGAGAGAGGAGTACCCCCGAAAGGTGGCTTCCTCGCAGTTCTACGACTACATGGGTGACGTGGGTATCAACTTCGGACCCGAGTTCCGTCGCCTTGAGAACGTGTCCGCGTCACCCACCGAGTTCCTGGCCTCGGCGGACATCTCCGTGCCCAGCAGTGAGCAAAGTAAGCCTTACATAATGCACCCAACCGCCATCGACGCCTGCTTCCAGCTCTTGATCCTGTCCTATGCCAAGGGCCTGGGCCGGAATGTCACACAACTCTTTGTCCCGACCCTGATTGAAAGCTTGGAGATCCGTCCAGGCGGTGACTCGCTGACCGCGAAGGCCTGGGGCGAGTCCCCGACAACCATGGAAGGTGTCGAGTGTGTTTCGGATGGCAAGCTGGCTCTTCGCCTTAGCGGTTTCAAGCTCACAGCTATTGAGGAGAGCAACGATGCCGGCTATGACGAATACGCCGCTGCCAGGCTTGAGTGGTTGCCGGACTTCGACTTCATCGACGTTGCCCCCCTGTTCAAGCCTCCCCCGTCCGACCGCGAGGAGTCACGGATGATAGAAGTGCTGACGCTCCTATGCATCATCGATAGCGCTGAGAGGCTAGAGGGACTGAAACCGGCACAGCCTCATTTCGTCAAGCTGCGAGACTGGCTTCAGAGAGAAATCGAGGGTGCCAAACAGGGCAAAAACGCCTTGGTCCCAGACTCGGCGAAGTACCTCGCCCTGCCACGGGCCCAGCGTCAGGATTTGCTCAACGAGTATCACAAGAAGCTTGTGAACGGAGCCAAGTCTGGACTCGTCGAGGGCCTGAAGCGAGTAGCCGACAATTGCGAGCGCATCTTCAGGGGCGAGGCCGATACCATTGACCTCCTCATAGAGGGCGGCGTACTGGCCAAGCTGTATGACGCTGTCAGTTTTGGATACAGCGACTTCATCAAGCTGATGTCCAACACGAAGCCAAAGTTGCGGATCCTCGAAGTCGGTGCCGGCACTGGTGGAACGACGGAGCTTATCCTGCGTGACCTGATGCACGAAGGGGGTCTCCCTCGATACTCGTCTTACACCTTCACCGATGTCTCGGCTGGTTTCTTTCCACAGGCCAAGGAACGCTTCGCATATGCCCCGAACATGGAATACAAGGTGTTTGATATTTCGCAGGACCCCTTGGAGCAAGACTTCGTCGAGTCCTCATACGATGTCATCTTCGCAGCCAATGTGGTGCACGCCACTCCGTCGCTTAAGGAGACTCTGGGCAATCTCAACAAAGTACTCAAGCCGGGAGGTGCCCTCGTACTGACGGAAATTTGCACCGATCTCCGCTCACCAACCTACATCTTTGGCAATTTCGTCGGTTGGTGGTTGGGCGAGGACGACGAGCGTCTCTACACGCCCTATGTCCATCCCGATCGGTGGCACAAGGAGCTTCTCGCTTCGGGATACACGGGTGTCGATACCGCGGTGTACGACGAGGAGTCTCCGTACACGTGCTGCACCACCATCATGTCGAGGCGGGTTCGTGAACTTCCGCCACTGGAGAAGGCGGTGTCTCTCATCACAATGGATGCTCAGGGTGCAGTTGCGAAGTCACTGACCGAGGCTTTGGTAGAAGCCGGATTCGACGTCACACCCCTGAGGTTGGGTGATCCCGTGCCCAAGGGTCAAGATATCATTTCCTCAGTCGATATTGAGAGGAACTTCTTC
This sequence comes from Neonectria sp. DH2, assembly GCA_003934905.1. Lineage (NCBI taxonomy): Eukaryota > Fungi > Ascomycota > Sordariomycetes > Hypocreales > Nectriaceae > Neonectria > Neonectria sp. DH2. Next base: position 241,262 of record RQWH01000018.1, on the reverse strand, counting down.
GAAGACATCAACGAGGACGACTTCTATGCCTTCAGAGAAATTATTCGGTCTCAAGGCGCTGAGCAGAACCTTCTATGGTTAACAAGCCCGGCCCAGATCAAGTGCAAGGACCCGCGTTCTGCGCAGGCCATAGGAGCTGCCAGGACAATTCGAACTGAGCTTGCAGTCCCATTTTACACTCTGGAGATCAACAAGAGAGAAGCCAATTTCAACGAGCTTGTGCTGAAGGTGTTCAACAAGATTCGCCAGGAAGAGGATGACGACAACCTTGTCTCTGATAAGGAGTTCGTCGTCGACAACGGCACGATTTGCATCGGCCGATACCATCCATTCCCTCTGCAAGCTGAGTCTTCGCAAATGAGCATTCGTGGGCAAGAAACTGTCAAGGCTTTGCAAATCGGCAAGATCGGGAGCATCGAGTCTCTCTACTGGGCGGAGCAAATGTTGCCGAAGGACATTCCCGCTGATACCATCGAGGTTGAGCCCAAGTCCATCGGCCTTAACCTCAAGGATGTTCTTACAGCTAGTAAGTGTCTCCCCCTGTTAACCCCAGAGTTTGCCGTTTCTGAAGTTGGCTAACTTGAATTCTTTCAGTGGGAGTTATCAACCCCATTGGTAGTGTTCAGATGGAACTGGGCATCGAACTGGGTGGAATCGTTACCCGCGTTGGCTCAGACGTCGATGAGTTCAAGGTCGGTGATCGTGTCTTCGCTTTTGCTCCTGAGGGATGTTTGGCCACCAAGGCCATTTTGCAGCGTTACCATGCGGCCAAACTGCCAGACAACCTGAGCTTCCAAGACGCCGCGGGGGTACCGGTTGTGTTTGCAACCGTGATACACGGTCTTATCAACGTGGGCCGCCTCCAGAAGGATCAGTCGGTCTTGATCCATGCAGGCTGTGGTGGTGTCGGATTGTCTGCTATTCAGATCTGCCGCATGATTGGTGCTGAGATGTTTGTGACGGTCGGCAGCCAAGGAAAAGTCGACTATCTCATGAAGACGTACGGAATTCCCCGCAACCGCATCTTCAACTCCCGAGATGAGTCATTCTTGGAGGGCATCATGAAGGAGACTGAGAACCGAGGCGTTGATCTTGTTCTCAACTCGCTGACCGGCCCCCTGCTGCACGCGTCCTGGAAGTGTGTGGCCGAGTTCGGCATGATGATCGAAATCGGAAAGCGTGATCTGCTCGGATTCGGAAAGCTGGACTTGAACCCCTTTATCGGAAGTCGTCAGTATGTCGGCTTTGACGGTGTCCAGTTTGCCAGAAAGCGACCAAGGTATTTCCGACAGCTGCTGGAACAGTTCCTGGGGTACTGGGAGAAGGGTCACATCCGCCCAATTCCGGAGCAGACTGGCTTCCACGCAGGTGAGATCGTGGATGCTTTCCGCCACCTGCAGCATGGTAGCCATATCGGCAAGGTTATAGTATCCATGGATGATGTCGCCGCCCAAGTCGAGGCGAAGCCGTTGGCCAAGGCCATCGAATTTGACCCCGAGGCCAGATATCTTCTGACGGGAGGCTTGGGAGGTCTTGGCAAGTCAATGTCAACATGGCTCATTGAGCATGGCGCCCGATCTTTGACGATCCTGTCCAGGAGTGCCGGTGTGAGCGAGCAAAGCAAGGCTGCCATCAGGGAGCTTGAGTCGCTCGGTGCCGAAGTCACGACCGTTGCTGGTGGCGTTGAGAATGAGAAGTATGTCGAGGCGGCCGTGAAGGCCTCGTCTAAACCAATCAAGGGCGTCTTCCATCTTGCCATGGTGCTTCGAGACAGCCCAATGGTTGACATGACCTGGAATCAGTGGGATGAGGTCACGAAGCCCAAGATCAATGGTGCGTGGAATCTGCATCATGCCCTGAAGGACCAGCCCCTGGACTTTTTCTGGCTGGCCAGCTCCGTCGTCACTGTCGTCGATCAACCTGGTCAAGGTAACTACAGTGCATCCAACACGTTCCTCGAGGCCTTCACCCAATACCGACTGGGTCTTGGTTTGCCGACCTCGATCCTGAATATCTGTCCTATCAAGGGTGTGGGTTTCGTGGCCGAGAGTGCTGTCGCCCAGCGGAACACCAAGGCCCAGGGTATTCACTTCCTTGGGGAGAAGGCATACCTCGACTGCGTTGAGCACACGATCCGCGCTGCAAAGGGGAACCTGGACGCTTATGACCCTGCTCCCTCCAGTCAGCCTCCTTTGGCCTGGAAGAATGAGAGCCAGGTCGTCATGGGCCTCCGTTCCGAGCTGCACCTGGAGGATCCCAATAATCGCTGTAACTGGCGACGTGACCGGCGAATGGGGTCCTACCACAACATCCGCAACCAGCAGGAGGAGCAGACGGGCAGTGACTCGAGTGCACTCAAGACATTCTTGGCTAGGGTACCTGAGGATTCAGCCATGCTCTCCGAAAAGACCAACATTGAGTTCTTGGCGCATGAGATCGGCGCTAAGGTGCACGATTTCATGCTGAAGCCGGGCGAAGATGTAGATATTAGCTTAACTCTGGCCCAAATTGGCCTGGACTCGTTGATGGCAACCGAGCTTAGACGATGGTTCCGACAGTTGCTAGGTCTGCAGATCAGCGTCCTTGAAATCATGGCTTCGGGGTCTCTATTTAGTCTGGCCGAGCTGGCTTCGACGAACTTGCAGAATAAGTACGCCATCTCAGCTTAGGAGTGACAACCGCCAGATAGCTATGTAGGATCAAAGCGGAGAATGTAATTATATAACCACTTAAGCAATAAGTATGAAGAGAATCAGTTAGTATGTAACATACAGATGAAAACTAATTTAAAAGGCCGGTAAGAAACTTAAAAGGGAGTGCGATACGAAGGATTTTATACAAAGGACTATTATCTCTAGCCCTAATAATTGAAAAAACGACGATCTGACCAATCTGCGATTATAGATCGAGGGATTCGAGGCTCACAGAAGAATCTGCCCATCTTAAATTTTAAATCACTTAAGAGAATATAGACTACCTGTTGAACAAGAAACGCTAGGCTGCTCTTGTTTTACTCCAAGTCAGCTCATATAACGGAGCTCAGAGCATGCCTCAGTATGTTCCCCATCCGAGTTACTAACTTTTAAGACTAAGGCACACTACTCTAAATTCGGAGGCTCTTGCACTAATGGAGAAGACTTAGAAGCGGTGAATTAGTACTCGGGTCAGTGATGACCGGGGAATTCTCGCTGTTGTATGTTTGTTTTGCCCTTTTTGCTCTTTGTGGATAATTCTATGGCAATAGGGTCACGATGCCCTCATCAGCCGAGTTGTTGCCACATCAGATACATACGACCATAGCTCTCAGAAAATACGGGATCCCGTCCGCTCTCCCTTAGTCAAGCTGAGAAGCGGCAAATTAGTACTCGGGTCGGTGACGACCGGGGAATCCTTGCTGTTGTATGTTTTTATTTTTGCTCTTGTGTGTCTTTTTTGTCTCGCCGTTGTGTATTTTATCCTCCTTAGACATCCGTGTAGGTGGCTGACTGCCCTTTGTCGGTATTTCATTGTTCAGTCATTGTGTTTTTCGTCACGCCTAGAAACTAAAAACTACTCATTCAGTACTAAATGGTTCCAAGTAAAGCTGTAAAAGCATGTTAATCTGAGAAGGCATTTGGCACTAGTGATATCTAGCTGAACGATGTGCGTGCCCCGGCGTGATTTAGGGTAGCTAGTGTCGAATTTAAACATAACCACAAGACCCCTTACAAATCGGCCACAACACCACATTGCGAGGATGTGATAAATGGAATAGTTCTGGAAGATATAAAAAAGGCTCCATGTTGATTCACGAGACCCCTGATTATTTACGCGGAAATGCAAAGTCTGCAACAAAATTTCAGACTCTCAGCGTTCTGTGGGATACGGCGCAGCGCGTCACTTGACAGGTCCTCTTACAACGAGCCTCAAATTCCAATGCTCCAATATGTAGCTACTAGTCACCTCACTACTTACACAAACAGATTAATTTCGTCCCACCAGCAGGTTCCGACAGCGGGACCGACCGGACAGCGGGACCGACCGACATTGCGGGACCGATCCAGGCTGTGGGGCCGATCCGGACCCGACACAAGTGTCTGTCTTGTGACAGCGCGAGAGTTCCGGTTGAACGGAAACTGCCTGGAGATGCTGGTATTTACGTTTAAAACCGATCAAGGATTTAGAGAGGACTGCCTTTGGCTGCGGTGGCAAGCCGATTGAGGGGAACTGCATGGATCAGTACTGCCGAGCTTTGCGAGGTGTGCAGTGCGCCGTGATGAGGGGTTGAAAGAATGAGGGGTTGCGGGAGGTTCGGACAGCTGGCACTGAGGGGATAGTTTAGAAAAGAAGAAAAATAGGAGCGGAGGAAATGGGGATTGAATCTGGATTTAACCATGAGCCTTATCTAGGAGATGCGAAGTGGAATGTGGGACATGTCGTCAGGAGCAGGATGAATGTGGTTTCTGAGCGATATGCCCAGATAAAACAAATACACCACTACCAGACTGCTGTGGCCACTGACCTCGTAAGATGTCCCGTAGTAATCACGAGACGACATCCTGGTCTCGGCGGGCACTTCAGTGGGTCAATCTTCCGATGTAGCGAGTCAGATGATGCACAACCCCGCTAAGTGTCGGACAGGTTACATGTATAAAAGGGCGTGACAGTTGTATCTGCATCGATCCGTACCTAACCCAGCATTTCAAGAGTTCAAGACCCAATTATTGCCATTATCAAGAACATGACGCAAGAAATCCCTGTTGGGTCGTTCCCTACCATGATGAGGGCGGCGCGGTACTACGGGAAAGAAGATATCCGCGTCGAGCAGGTCCCGGCGCCTTCGGTGGGCTCCGGGCAGATCAAGGTGAGGCTGGAGTGGAGCAGAAGCCGTAGAAGACCATGCGCTGACTCGATGTCTGTGTCTAGATTGCCCCGGCTTTCGTTGGCATCTGCGGAACAGATCTGCACGAGTACCTCGGCGGCCCCAACTTCTGCCCTACCTCGCCCCACGCCGTGACCGGCGAGAGCATCCCTGTCACGCTCGGCCATGAGTTCTCCGGCACCATCACGGAGATCGGGCCGGACGTCACTGGCTTCGAGATCGGCCAGAGATGCGCCGTCCAGCCGACAATCTTCTGCGGCCATTGCGTGGCCTGTGACACCCACGCCGAGAATGTGTGCCACACCGGCGGCTTCGTCGGGCTGAGCGGAGGCGGCGGCGGGCTCAGCGATGCCGTCTGCGTGAATGCCACCCACGTCTTCCCGCTGCCTGACAACCTGACCATGGAGATGGGCGCGCTTGTTGAGCCGCTTTCGGTCTCTTGGCACGCCGTCACGGCCGCGCCCGAGATCAACCCCGACTCGGTCGTTTTGATCATCGGAGGCGGGCCTATTGGCTTGGCTACCATCTTGTGTCTCAAGGCCAAGGGCGTCAAGACGATCCTGGTTTCAGAGGTTGCCACCTCTCGTCAAAAGTTTGCCTCGCAGTTTGGTGCAACGCAGATTATCAACCCCATCAAGGACGATGTCAAACAAGTCGTTCTAGATGCGACTGGAGGCCGAGGGGCTGACGTAGTTTTCGATTGCGCTGGAGTTCCTGCCAGGTGCGTCTTTCCATCTCCTTAACGCGGTGTCGTCTAGCTTGACTAACAACCTTTTAGTATCAAGGGCGCTTGCGAGTCTGTCAAGACAAGGGGAACTGTCGTCAACGTGGCAATCTGGGAAAAGGAGATCCCCTTCAACCCCAACTGGATAACTTGGAAGGAGAGCTCCTACAAGTCTGTCCTCGGATACCAGCGCGAAGATTACCAAGCCGTCATTGAGAATCTCCGAACAGGTGAGATATTGCAAAGCCGTCTGCGAGTGAAGTGTTGCTAACGAGGGATCAAGGTGCAATCAAGGCAAATGACATGATTACCGCGAGGATTAGGCTAGAAAATCTCGTCGAAGATGGTATCAAGGCGCTCATCACTGACAAAGACAACCATGTGAAGATCCTTGTCGACATTAATGCGAAATAGGCTGTGTATTATGATGGGTTAAAGGAAAGAGCGAGAAGCGTTGCTATTTTATGTTTTAAGATCCGAACATCACTTCTATCCAAGTATATACTTACGAGACGGTGTGTTGCAGCGTTATCTTCGTGCTTGAGCCGTGTAGCTGATGGCCACTGCCTTCACAATAAAATTCTAACAACAGTATCGCCTCGCTTTTATTGACCTGGTCGGGGTTTGCAGGGGTCGGGGGCCGTAAGCCTACCAAGATGCAATCCGTCAGCGAGAAGCTTATACTAAGTGAAAGCGAGTACACCGTTTTCGTGGCTTTCAGGCGTAATTTTTCTAGAAGCTATGATTTGTGTATCGTATATTCTATTGTATTTGTTTTTCTTTGTTCATAGGCCTAACGATGGCTCCCCAAGTTCTCCATTTCCTAATATGTATTCCAGTAGTGAACTCAAGCGCCATGAAAGCTCCCACAATCGCGGTCCCAGCTTATCTAGTCTCTATACCGCAGAGGACAGGCCTGGCCTGCGTGAAAATATATCCGGGCTTTGACTCCCCCGTATCCAGTTTATATAAGTTGCCGTAGAAAGTAATCGCTTTTTATTTCGCCCGGGTGGGCCAAGGGGCATTTCAACACATCGCACGCCTTCGTGCATTATTAGCTTAGACGTTGTTGTACACGGTCTTCGCCTACACTACTCCGGTAGCATTGGGGCCAGATATGCTGGGGTCAGATCGATCGCTTCCCATCTCGATGTGAATCTCGGTTTCCTGGATAATGTGTCTGCCGCTCGAATCGTCGTCTTGCAGTCGATCCCATCTCGCCTTGTTCGAGACAGTCGTGCGCGTCTGGCCGTGCGGCGTCAGCGATGCAAGGGGGGTGTTGCTATGGTGTCGTCTCTGCTAAAGTGACTCTTAGATCAGTAACGGATTCAAGCTGGGAACTATGCCATTGGATTTTGGAGGGGAGTCCACTTACAGATCCAGGGGTGAGGCCTGTTGATCGGTTGGCAGACCGGCCCAAGCAGCGGGCGAAGAGTTTCAGGGACGGCAGGGAGCATGCGATGATGGCAAAACTCGACTCAAACAGAGACCAGAGAAGAAGCCTGCCTTCAGCGACTAGGAAGCCCGAGCGATTAGCTTGATGGCCAACAGAACAAAGGAAGGATCGTGCCCACCCATATGGTCGTCTGGGTACGCCACGGTATCAATATACTTGTAGCTAATTATGCGCATCAGGGCGGCAATGCTGGCGAGCACTCCTAAGCTGAGCACCCCGACGACGGAGATCTTGGTTCGCCTCGGCATCTGCAACGACCATACGATGAAGAAGGGCGTTATTGCGCAGGACCAGTCGGAGATTACTTGCACCGAGGTGCCCACGTAGCTGATGATTAGAAATCCATTGGAAGACTTGCAATGGCCCCTCGTTGTCGTTAGCTAGGCTTATTGGGAAACGGGAGGTTACACTAGACGCACAGTTTTGGGTTCCAGTTGGCGGCGAACGGCACGCAATTGACAAACAGCCATATCATGCACCCGCATATGGTGAGAGACATGACAGCCATGAGGCCGTACATGAAGTAGACATATTTTTTCTGCACGCAAATCTGCAATATCATAAAGGCGATAGCGAACTTGGTGATAGACGAGGCGCCATAGTATGTGATTTCGTAGAATAGCAGGTATTCCTTGCCGCGTATCAGCAGGAACTCCTTCGCGGGGAATTGGTCAAGGTACGAATCGTGCGCCCCGACGCCATAGCGGACGGCCAAAACGCCTAGAACGCTGGCGGGGATAAACGGTAGCTAAAAAGACGAAGATGCATTGTCAGTTGACCAGCAACGAAGGCGAATTGCCAAATGTGTGCTCGAATGGCGTAGAAGAAAATACTCACAAACCCAATGACAGCGAGGTAGTCGTTGACCTTCCACTTCGGAATATACTCGACTCGACGTGTGCGCACCCAGACCCGGAGGCCGACGATAATGGCGCAGAGGACGGTGAAGACGTAAATCAAAACCTCGATGGCAAATCCGAGGCCAACGGAGTTGATGGACGGTTGGGCGTATGCTATCTCGGCTATTTCCTCTCCCGAGAGGTTTGCAGTCGACTTCATCCTCCACGGCGGCAAAGGAGGAGGGCGTTGTTGGGTCGAGGATACATGATGCGACTGCCGGATGAGGGCCGCAACTGCATATCAACACCCAACCAACAGATTTTGATTGTCCATCGTTAGCATATCAGACATCAAGTATTCTACGGGGTTGTTGTCTGTTTCCCCGGGCTTGGCTGCTAGGGCCCTTGTTGTTATGGGATTGTGCAGGGTTCTGGGCTGTCCTGGCAAAGTCGTATCAAATAACAGCCTCTGTCGGCTGCACCAACAAATGTGACGCTGGAGCTCTTCAAGGGGGTCTTGCCACGCTGTTCAACTCAACTAGTTCCAGTGCTAAGCAACTAAAAATGACTCTGGTAAGTATTAGCTACGAGTCTGACAGTTTTGCTTTTCGTTTTCTTCTGGTGCATTGGTAATTTCCCGCGAGTTTACTGTTGAGAGTAGGAACTATTAATATACAAGCACGGGAATAATTTACATCGAGATGCGACCATGCGGTGGGGTGCAGTTGCGGAAAGCAGGGTTCTTGTTGGTGCGTTTAATAGAAGTTGTTGGTTCCAGCATCAACACTCAACTCCTGCGGCTTTTCTTCCCTTTCCGACCCCAGGCATCTCAAGGATTTCCGACAGGGAATACTCTTTTGGCTGTCGTATAAGGACCGCAACAATCCTGCCGGCCCCACCCGGGATGCGGTTCCGGCCGTTACGTAGTAGTCACCCCTGACGGGTTGGCCCAAGGCGGCCAAACCCGCATGTGGTTGTTGGTTGTTGGTTGTCACATGTCGCAGCCCAGCTGCATAATCGTTACATGGAGATGTCGAATTTGTGAATTTGGTGGCCTGCGTAGTAACTAAACTAGAAACTTTCTCAAGGTCACAACGTCAAAGAAAAAGGAAGGGAAAAGGGAGAGAAATTGTGCAACTCCGTGTTTGTGTTCTGTGCTATATCTACAAGATAAAACGGCAGTGCTCTATCATTTCTAACCGCGAATACTTACCCACCAGTTGGCTGCAAGCCCCTGCGCTGAAGACGTTGTATGCCGACGACACCGCAGGCATGCCTGCATATTGCAACCTCCCTTGGATGCAGCATACTGAACCTCTAACTGCACCCTCGCACCGGTCAGTGTTCCTATAGGTTCCTGGGGGCTACGCTGATGATCAGATGTGCTGCATTAAGTTGTAAAGATGCCGAAGGAAGAAATGGGACCGAGAACCAACGGCACCACCCGCAGAAACCCTGCAACCCGCATCCCTTCAACAACCGAAACGAGTCGGTTGTGGCGTCTTGACAAGTGCAACGAGAGCTTTTGTTCACACCAACATGGAACAGATCAATCAGGCCAGTTACCTTGTTGGTTTGCCGGAATGATACCCAGCCATTTCGCTAAAAGGGGTAGTTGGACTGTTGACAGGATGTTCACCACATGCTCGCGACTTGCACATTGCCGTCATCGTCGTCTTGTTTCCGTCGTCTTCGTGGTCGTATTTTCGTAACGTTACCAGCCACATACTCTCCGGGATCTGGTACATACTCACACACGTCGTTCTTCCCAATTAGCCCTGCTGAAACCTCCACAGTCGCCTTCATCGATTCCAATACCAAAGAGCACCGATGTCCTTTTTCAGGGGCCCCGCGGCACCTGTCCCCGTACCGACCGATCGAGTCATCCCGCTACATTTCTGGGATGACAGTCCACTATACAGGAGGATCGCGCTATACAACTTGAAGGTCTTCGACGACGTGCTCAGCCCAGAGAAGCTCCGTGGGAGCCTTGAGGAGCTGGTCTCGCATGATACTTGGCAGAAGCTGGGTGCCAGGTTGAGGAAAGATGTCAGTTCATGCATGCACACTGACTTGGCTTCTCCATAACATGCAGGTCTGACGCGAGTACAGGCCAAGGGGACTCTGGAGTATCATATCCCAACCAAGTTCACCTCACAACGCCCAGCTGTCGGCTTTACTCACGTGGACTATCACGATTTAGCAATAGCCGATCATCCACTAGCCTCACGGCTCCCTAAGCCATCCACTCGCCCGGCCGTCGTGGGCGACCCCGACGAGTACATCGATCTGGCGTGCGGACCGGGCTGCCCGACTTCTATCGACGACTACCTCTACTCAGACCGGCCGCTACTCGGACTCCATGTCGTCTCCTTTAAGGATGCCACTCTCGTCACTCTACACTGGCTACACATAGCTTGCGACGCACTGGGTATGAAAGCGCTGGTACGGGGTTGGGTTCTCACGATGCAGGGCCACGAGGTCCCCGCGCAGCAGGGCTTTGACTACGACGTCCTCGCAGAGCTGGGCAAGCATCCGAAAGAGCCACACAAGCTCGCGGACCAGTGTATGACTACATCGTCGCTGTTAGCTTATGGCCTTAGGAACGGCTACAGTCTGCTACTCGGCAAGAAGGAGTGCCGCATGGTCTGCATCCCCGGCTGGTTCCTGGACAGACTCCGCGCGGCAGCTCTGCAAGAACTCGCGGCCACCGGTATCGAAACTCCTTTTATCACAGACAACGACGTCATCGTCGCCTGGTGGACACGCATTGCGCTCTCACACCTCCCGCCAGTCTCAGAACGCCCCGTCACTGTGCAAGTCGCCATGTCGCTCCGCCGGGCCTTGGAGAAGGACTTACTCCCTCCCGGAAAGCCGTACGTATCCAACTGCTTTGGTTTCGCCAATCTGTTGCTTCCCGCAAGCGGATTCAGACAGAAGCCAGTCAGTGAGGTAGCGGCGCTTATGCGGACCGCCATCAACGACCAAGGCACGCGTGCGCAGGTCGAGGCGTACCAGGCTCTGGTGCGGGAGTCGGTGGCTCCGTTGCCCGTCTTCTTCGGAACCGGCACAACGTACCAGATCTCGTACTCAAACTGGACCAAGGCGGACCTGTACGGGGCGGACTTTTCGGCGGCGGCGACAAAGTCTAGAGATGAGCCGCTATTTCCGTCCTACATCGCTCATTGCCAAGTCCCGTTCCAGTTCCCCGAGGGCTTCATCGTTGTCGGCAAAGACTCAAAAGAGAACACTTGGCTTTGCGGGTACCGAGCTCAGGGATTGTGGGAAATGGTTGAAAAGGAGTTGGAAGCGCTCCAATATCCATAATTAAGGAAGAGCGATGTGAGTGTTTGTATTTAGTGGTACTTGTGCTGTTTCCCAACTAATCTTCTCCGGCTACATGTATTCTGTCCAATAACATATTTCTATTGTCTATCCTTTCAGCAAGGGTATTTCTCAACGTGGATTGTTCGAAAACCCTTGTATATCCATGTTGGAACTGCCGGAACGTTGCTGTCAGGAACATATTTCCGCGGTGAAGCCCCTCGACGTGATTTTTAACACTTTCTCTATGCAAGTCGGTGATCTAGAAGGACGGCATTCTGAGCACGGGGTTCAAATTGATAACGTCGATGGCGATAACTCACGAGAGGGGGTAGTTGGTTCATTGGGACTCGAAAGCGGTGGCTGTCAAGATAGAGTAGCGGGCAGCATAACTTCCATCTGTACCTGCAGTAACCACTGCCATCAATATAGAATACAGACTCACTGATTTGATTTCACTACATTGCGGATATGGCACGTTCCTCTAGCCTGGTTCATGCAGTGTTACCGCAGTTGACTCCTGTCGTAAACAAAAGTCAAATCAATACACCACATCTACCTACGAATGGAAATTAGCCGTTAGTGGTAGGCGAGAACCCAAGCATATAGACTGACAACTCGTACTTAGAGTTAATACCAACTACCAGAATTGTAATCGTTCTGGCTTAAGCAGCAATGACGGCATGAGATTTGTCACGTGCACCAGTAAGGAGAAATCCCCACAGTGCGCTTACTTAATCACTAAAGGGAAATCCCCTTAGTGCTTACTTAATCGCAGCCCACCTCTACGGAGTAGGCGACTGGTTTATGAGCCTCTGAGACTCACAACATACTGCACTCAATGCCGTATTTCACAGCACCGAGCCTACCCAGCCTGAGATAATAGACTTTAGCAAGTAGACGGAACAAAGTCGACGGAAACGTGCGGGATCTCAGCTCAGTAGCCTGATTATGCCCCTTATGTTTGAAATCGGATTCGCCATCTGATCATCCAAGCCGCTGATATAAGCTGTATGACAAGCCTTCCAATACGAAAAAGAACAACATACTCTCCCAGAACATGGACCTAAGGGGAGTTATTAAAATATACGAATCAATGCGTGAAATCTTCTTGCATGGTTGGTTTTTACAACTGGACTTGCTCTATGATAGCTATTCTGGAATGGCCATGATTACAAGGATGTCTGCTCACAACTCGAGGGGGCCACTGTGTCGTTTCCGGCTAGTCACGGGCGCTACAGCATCCGTCATGAGCACGCTAGTTTCGTCCGCACATTGGGCTCGCTGGATAGCTGCTGGGAAGGATTCTCATCACGAAGTTCAGCCAGCGGAGTTGGCTACTCAGTGGCGCAAATCACGGGCCCCGATTCATTCGATAAGCCTGTGCACTCAATGGAATTTCCCAAGCATCATACAGCATTGTAGGTCTATGTAGCAAGCAGCTATTCATCAAACACCAGACTAAGGGAATCTTGAATCCAGGCTTAACTTCCAGGACAGACTTAAACAGGGCGCACAACATTACGTAAAAGAATTCAGAAATCTACGAGGCAACACCAGCGGGTGTCTCTACCGCTGCAGCGCGTAATGACATTCCGAAAAGGATTCCAATCTTCTTCATGGCCCACCATGTAGGTGAGCATCACAATGAAAACGGGTGTTGAATCAAAAATTCCGCCCCCCATGGTCCCGAAGGACAATGAAACTCAGAAGGACTCCGCGATGTGCAATGCAGGTCTTCCAGGCTGAATCCCCCAATGTTTGAGCTGGGGAATTCGGAACAAGGTAAGTATGAAGAGGAAAAGAAATTTGAACAAGAGGCGGAGGGAAAGGCCAGCTTTATACTCACTGGAGAGTTGCAACCGAGCACGTGAGACGGAGATTACGATAAGCCGTAGTGGAGCTCATTTCTTCCTGCGGGCTACTTCATCAGCCGTATCCGTATCCGTAAATTGGTTGTGACCCGCAAGAAATGTGGATTAACGGTCAAGCGAAAGGGGTTGGGGTTGCAATCAAAAGTGAGAAGGCAGCGAAAGAAGACTAGTGAAGTCCGACTTAGTGACGGTTTGCGAGAGGTTGTGATTATGTTGTTGACAGCCAGAGTATAAACTTCGTACAGACTACATATCTGCTCGCATGGTTCGTTTCTTAGACCACGAAGTTCCCTATCCAGAAATGAGACCGAAATGACTTCTTGGGCGACTCAGCGACTTTTATTCGTGAGCTCTTCGATGTGTTGGCGAACGTTGCCCGGAAGCGCTAGTCGAGGCGGTGCACCTTGGGGTAGACTTCTTTGAGCCTGGAACCGCAGAATGTGTGGGTATTTTTTAAGATTCTCATAGATGAGCTGCTCCCTGCGCAAATCTTCTTCGCAAGAACTGGGGTAGGATGAGCGTCTCTCGCCATCTACGCATATCTCATAGCCCTTGAGAACCGTTAGACCGGCATCAACTGACACAAAGCATGAAGCACATCTGGTCGTGAGCTGTTCCACAAAGACCGGCCGCCATTAGATGTGATAATCACAAATCCATACTGTCGATCAACGGCGAGATGGTTCTCCAAGCAAGAATCACTCAAAAATACCCGAGCTAACAGTGATACCTCACCTATGTCCATATTTCCATCAAACATCCAAAGCACACTAGAACCAGGCCATTGAAATTTGGGAGTGTATCTTTTTTTGAGGGCCGTCTTCTCCAGGGTAGGTTGGCTGGAGCCAGATGTACATGACGTAATGTAATTTCCATCGATGTTGGATATCAGGGGCATCTTGCTTGGGCCATGATTGGCTATTTTCGAATTCTTGGGTGGCATACCTCCGTCACATTTGGGGTGGACGGATATGGCGATCATGCCGGAGTTGTTGCATTCTGAGCAAGGCATGTTTGGGCGACAAAGTCATTTCGCAGTTGCCTCTGATGGCAGCGTTGAGGCATGTGTTGAATCCAACAACGACGGGGGTGACGAGAGCAGCAACGACGATGACGACAACGACGATAATGCCTGCGGCGATAAGTGCTCGATCACGACAGAACGGGAAGCCCACCCAACTCAAGTACCCGCATCCAACTTGCCGCCGCAGACGAATGTTCACGAGGAACCGGTGTTAGCTACGAAGGCATTTTGCTGAAAAGCTGAACCAGATCCTTGATGAAAGTATTGCAACGCTTTATGAACAAAGCTTAAAGACTGCTGATATGATTTCGATCAATCTGAGGGTACCCATTATCAAGGTTGTGTCGTCGGTACTGTGCACTGATATTTGGTCTATTCTCTTCTCATCACGGCGCGAAGGCTGTGGATCGAGTTAGAATCGGCCTTTCCAAGGAAGAGGGGAAAGGGGAACGGAGTGGTACTGCGTATGTGCAATGCCTTGGTCATGGAGATGAAGATGTGCTCGGCTTTCTTCGCGATTTCAGCCCTTTCAGGGGTCACCTCCCAGAGGATTCGTACGCCAATGCCAGGCCTGAGTACTTCATCAAGTTAACTCAACATGTTCTAGACGCGCCCGACTACGGCAAATGGACTGTCTTTTGGCCTGTGCCCCCTGGAACTTTTGACCGGGCCCGGCCTTGGAAGGGCCACAGCTTTCACTGCTGAGGAAGGTCGCGACTGTTGAGTATCTTATTTCTGGTTCACTCCAAGGTCACGATTAGTCAACACAATGGTAGTGTCTTTCACATGGTGTTCGAATCTAAAGGCAGAAAACCACCGAGGAACACTTCATTCCATCGTTGCTTTCTACAATCGAATTAACTTACTTATGAGGTACTATCTCTCAAAAGAAGCATAATATTAAGCGTATAAAACACACCAAGCGGACATCGGCTCCTAAAAAAAAAAACCATGCCTGCCTAACTAGGTAAATTCCAGCTGCCATTGTGCTTTTAGTCAAGCCAATGCTAAAGTCTCAATACTCATGGAACCAGGATGTCAGACCCTTAAATCAGTTGGCCTCCTAGATCCAGCACGGCACTAACACGTGGTCAGACACAAGTGGAGACTTCCATTCGATGCTATTGGCCTACAGGCGAGCGAGGCTTGAGCTATCGGAAACTATTTCAATAGATCGATAATGTCAGTGGGGATTTGGATACTGAAAGGGTAGCCAGGGCAAACTAGACTGCATCTGGCGCTTTCAGCTCCCAGGGGTTAATGTCGTAGGGATGAGTTAGCCCATGCGAAGAAATGCCAAAAATGATAACATTCCTTGCCTTGTTTAGTCTTTCGTCCTCTCCTCACGCATTTCCATCACATACGTCAACGTTAAGATGCCGTCGCTCAAGTCTCTCGCTATTACCTTCGCGGCAGCGTTGATTATTCGGGGTGCTGCCGCCGGTCCCTGCAAGGCCGATACGTCAGCCGCTGTTACAAGCAGCGTGGAGACGACGACCTCGACGACGCTCGCTGTGGAGGCTACGACATCGGCCGAGACATCGACAACGGCTGAAACCTCGACGACCTCAACGTCAGCCGCCCCAGTGGCCACCAATGCTGTCACGAACCCTGGCTTCGAAAACCCGATTCCAGAGTCAGTCGAAAGTTGCGGCGAGTGGGCTGCGAATGGCCATTACTACCAGAACGACGACACATGGCCCTCTCACTCTGGAGACTGGTCTTTGTACGTTCGGTTCCCTCCTTAGCCAGATGGCAGTATCTAACACTGCATTAGTTGGATCGATATCGCGGAGTTCCAAAATAGTGGCTACCTTCTTCAAACCATTTCCGGCCTGACGGTGGGAAAGACATACCGCATCTCGTACTACTGGGGGCACTCACTGAGGGCGAACGCGAATTGGAGCGGGCGTTGCGCCCTCTCAGCCCAGTTAGGCGAGGGAAACTGGGCTGAGAACACTTTGACCGAAGGAACTCCTGGTGAGTATCGGCAATGGAGCGTCGACTTCGTCGCGCTATCTTCTTCCTCTGATCTCTTCCTGTCTGCCGAATGTGAATACGACTTTCTTGAGATCAGAGGTCCTCAAATTGTGCTGGATGATATTTCTGTCGTCGAGATTGTTTCTGGAACGCCAAGCGGCCAATAGAAGTTAGAGGTCGTGGGTTGTTTATCTACGGCATGACAACATTGAATTCTTGGCTTCATAGATTGAATATTTCCAAGTTAGATACTCACAGTAGCTCAGATGCTCTTTAGGATGTTGTTGTTTTAATTTTAATTTATTTTAGTTAAATACACTTATACTTACATAGAAAAGTAGATTCACAGCTTGCAAATGGATAATCTGTTCCTTCAAGAGTAAGACTAATGTGTATAACTATCCAGCGGTAATCAATGCTCACAGAAGCTTCATCTCACCCGCTTTATGTTCGCTGTAGCACACTTCTCCAATACCTTCCTCTCACGCATGAGATCTTGACGAATCTTCTTAGCCTCATCTTCATCAATGGGAAAGTCCAGTTCGTCCAGAAAAAGGTTGTCAACTCGGCCAGCAGGCGGTCGATCAGGCCATTCAGGACCGAGGCGTTAGGCCACCAGATTTTCTGTTGGGCACGGACATTGCATTGGCCGTGGACAGAATGGGGATGACCGAATCGACAAGGAATAGCGCGAGGATCTTGCGGTGTCCAGGCCGGGAGCGATCTGCGAGGCGGAAGCGGGAGACGCGGTCTAGTGCTTCGGCGTTTGCTGCGGCTGGGAAACTTAGGTGACAGTCAGAGATATTGTCACTGTCGTGGTAAAATAGGGCTTTGCTAGGATATGCCCATTCAGCTGGCCCTCAGTGTGCCACGTTCCTCCATGGTATGTGGGTTTCGGGGTGAGGTGGATATTGGCAAGCTTGACAATGACTTTGATACGGCGTTGTTGAAGAGTACAGATGTCTTCACGTCCGATCACTTGAACTTGAGGCAGCTAACGTCAGAGCTAAGGCTCTAAACTACCGTAATTGGAGCCCGATCGGGGAGATTGGCATCGGAGCTCGACTTCCAACTTAGGAGAGCCAGCCAGAGTTGGGCGACCTTGAGTCATCGCAACTTCGCCTAGGCAGCCTATATACCGACATTAAATCCCCAAAGTCTCATCAAGTTCTCTTCTCCCCCGTTCCAATTCCATGCAATCTTTCAGCCTCTGCACCTTACACATTGCCTCCCGTAGCGAATCCTCCAACGCCATTTCTCGCGCCTCCGCTGCCCTTCGCCGATTTTGCGCTTGAAGAAGCTCATCTGATCCCAAAGCGCTTCTGTGGGCGCTCAAGGTCGTCTCAGCCATCCAACGGATGTGGCTTATGGCTTCCTCAACCACTGGATCAGCCTCGGCTTCGGTCGCGGCGGCGTCATGCCCCTGCGTAGCCCGGTGTTCCTGGGGGTCTTTGAAAAGGGGTGCTAGCCGCTTGTTAAGATCAAGAAAGCGAATGGTGGTAGTCGAAGACGTCTCTTGTAGCGCTTTCTGCGCTTCACGCGCAGCCTGCACTTCCTCATGAACGCGATGGACGTCTGCTTCGAGGTTTGACAGGTTCCTTTCCTCTGAAGCGAGGCTGGACTCCAGAGAGGCAAGGTCAGCCCGGGGCACGCGGGAAATGTGCGATTTGAACATGTTCTGTAGCCACATGACGTTGCTCTTGAGAAAACGGACTTCGGCCAAAGCGCTCACCACGGTGCCGTCGTTGTCAGCGTCACTCATTGGGGCAGGAAGAGGGGAGCCACCGAGTCGTCGACGTTTCCGGCCTGTCGTGTTTGTCAAACCCCCGAAATTGTCGTCGTCTCTGTCTTGTCCAAGCCGGTACAAGCTAGGACGCGTCAAGTTATCTAGGAAGCCGCGCGCGCCCCGTTCGTCTAAGTTTTGTGGTAGCTCATTGCCACTTAGCCAGCAGTATAAAGCGTAGAGAACAAAGACACCGCAGCTTGTACTATCCGACTGACGCGGGCCAGCCTAAAAATAAGGTCAGCTCAATGGGTTTCTGCATGACGAATACAGGGAATAGTATCATCCACGGACCTGGTTAAAAAAGGCATAAGGGATCGATGACCCTCCGAGCCAGGCGCAAAGCGACTCGGAGACACCCTTATCCAGACCAGGGATCGGTAAAGGGTCATACCAGGTGATGCAAGCTGCCTCGATGTCAAACTTCACCAACGTCCAGTGTTGCCAGTGTGGATGATGAAGCGCGGCGAAGAAAAATCGAAGAGACTTCCCAGCTGCTTCTCGCGGTGGTCTGGGCAGCGGTTTGCCAATTTGGAGGAAAAGAGGATCGAGCACATGGCTGTGGGCGAGCACATCATCGTTGTTGGTGTTCGGGCGAGAATGAGCAACGTGCGAAATGATCAGCCTTTGGAGAAACTCCATGGTATCATCGGAGAGACGTGAATCGGAACGAGATGGGTTCGTGAGAAGCTGATGGCGGGCCTTGCTCTGGACGTCGGGGAAAGCGACTGTGGTGGCGCCATGGGCTGTGAAAGTAGAATTGCTCAGGTCAATCCCAAGCTCAGATCTCTGACAAGACCTGGTGAAGGGATCGAAGGGGAGTGGAGGAGTGACGTCGAGCTGGTTCATGTGAAGCGGCATCTTGCGACCCACCTCGGGCGTTCTTACATTCGCATCTCCGTATTTGGCCTCGGTATCTTTGAAATCTTCATCTTCGGCAGCAGGGTCATCGTCGGTGTTGTTTGCGTTGTCGGCGTTGTCGTCAGTGTCGTTATTTGAAAGGCGAAGCAACAACTCAATGTCTTCATCTAATACCAGGTTAGACTCCGTATACGAAAGCGTTGAGCCGGTCTCTCCTTTCTCAGGTGGGATAGTCTTGACAGAATCGTGTACTCCATGAGCCTCGTGTCCCTCCTCGCGGCTCGGGATCCGTTTCCCATCCATATTCCCAAGAGAGTTCCTGCGTTGACCCAGCCCCAGATATCTCTTCTTACATGCACGTAAAGCGGTCATTGATAGATCTCGAGCCCAAACAGGGGGTGATCTCGACAGCACCGCGGTGTCGTAGATGATGCCACCAGGTAGCCAGACCGAAGGAAGACGAACACCCTGCGTGATGCAAATTCGAGTGAGGCTATTCAGGTTGGAGACATCGTTCATCGAGAGAGTGTCTACTGTAAGGCATTCCTTACTTGGTCGGGGCCAGGGTGGCAGCCATCCACGACCGCCCCAGGCTTCGTCGAGGGAAGCAATGCATCTCTGGCGGCGGTTGTTGTTGATGTCAGACCAGTTGGTGTCTTTCTTTTTCTGCAGACCATGCGCAAGGGTCGCGGTCTGCCTTAGACGGGGAGCTTGCTTGATGACCTGGCCGATAACGTCGCGTTGGCTCGATTCTGGGTACTGTTGAAGTATGTCGCGAATGTAGTGGTGGAGAGTTGGACCAAGCTCGGGTTCGTCCTTGGTGAGGCTTCGAACAAGGCTGATGTACTAGAGACACGGCTTAGCGGGGAACCAAAGTGGAATTAAACAGAGGAGAGGAAATGTAGAGAGGCTATGATAATACAGGGCGCCAACCTGGAGTGATGAAAACTCCCAACTCACACTTACATAGTCGTTGTCGCTCTTGCCGGTGGCTGGTTTAGCATTGAGGGTCTCTGGTATGGAGTCGGCTCGTGCTAAGGGAGGATAGGATGCGGGTAGAGCCGACTGAAGGTGCGCTCCTGGAGGGCATAGGGTAGAGGGTTGAAGTGGAAAGACGAAATCAGGAGAACTCGAAGGATCGTGGGGATTCGCTTGGGTTGAAGAAAAGCCTGTCGATGCTGTCTTTCTCGTGGCCTTGGGGGTCGGCTCAGTCTTCTGTGCTGTTTCAAGCGTCTCAGTCGTCGCAGTTTTCTCTGCTCTTGCAGCATTGATAGGTGCTTGTCTCGTGGCGCCCATCCCCCTCTGGTCATCGGAGCCATGTTGATCTTCCCTCCCCTGTGGTGTCGACTTGGCTAACGGCCCCTGGTTCTCGCCGTCTTTGTCCTAGAAGACCGCGTCCAGGCTCTCACCAGCCGCGACGGGTTTGTCGTTCTCGACCCTGCGACGGCCGTCTTGTCGGGATGAGGACGATGTTGCCGTGTTTGTCGGAAGAAAACTCGTAGTCGTCGTCGTAATCTCGTTGGCTAGATGATGCTGCCGAGGTGGTTCAGCACCTGGCTCGGTCTCCATCGCTAGTGCTTGTACCATCGGCGCTGATCGACAGCGCGGCTGTTTTGGAAATGACAACGGCGGTATCGTCAAGAAAACCGTTTGCGAGTCGTGACTGGTATGTGTCGATGTCCACGGTTAAGTGAACGTGTCTTCGTTAGCGATGAAGCAGGAGTGGGAGGATGGAGATCACATGACGGGAACTGCCACCCGCCGTCCTCTTGGCCAGGCATCTCAGGCATCCACCCAAGTCCGCTTCTGACGACCCGCCCCGGGCCGTAACCCGCTCAAGTGCTCCGGAGGCCCGTGTCATCTTGCCGCTGCGGGGTCTTGAGTCCGACAACGTCTGAGCATACTGAGTTGGCTTCGCGATCCATCACTTCCAAGTACGGTTGGGGAGTGAATTATCCAGTTTGACTGGGAGGATACCTTTCAATGCATCCCTCAGCACCTCTGAAAAAACGGAACAAATACTACTTGCAGTCCTAGTATATATGGCTCTCTTACTGTAGTTGACAATGTCACTAGGCTTGTTCTCTCTTGCCTCTGCACTTTTGCACTCGCCGGGTCCGCTGAAGTTACTCGGTGTTTTGCTCAGTCGACCTACTGCCACCAGTCCCTGCATAAGCGTGGATGTTGATTCTGGCACTGACATTTGAAAGAAAGATCCATCTAGTTTGGCTGCTATGTCCTTCGTGATTCCGTAGTGTCTGACTGTACATGGTTCCTTGACTTTCCGTCTCAGATTGATTCACCCCAATCAACTGGTCGAGAACTTAAGGAAGAGAACATGCAATCCCGGCATCTTCAATGTATTTCCCCATCTCTTCACGGTCAGTCTCTTCGTTCATACCAGGCGTGGCAACCCTCAACGTGTGGTAATAACGGATGGCACCTGGATCCCTTAGCTATTGACTCTTGGCCCCTTATCTCCGAACCTTTCTTTTGAAACATTCTCCTCAACACCTAGGACTTACAATACTTACGAACGTCGATTGGCACGGTGTCCCCGACGTGCTAAACTGGTACTAGTCGCACCTAAACCCTTACCAAGCTCATGGAAACTATTCCGGCATTTCTTGTCCAGTCACCTTCCTGTACTCGAATAATGATCTTATTAAAACCTAGTCTCTATCAATTATTAAAATCTCTAGAGACTTGAGCCATGTGTTTGTCTGACCTTCACTTGGGCTGTGAAATCTGAGACGACGAGAGAATGGTGAATCTGTATGAGCCCCTCACAGGGTCCCGACACCCACATACGACCATACCCACCAGAGAACTCGGGATCCCGTCCGCTCTCCCATAGATAAGCTGGTGAGGGGCCGACTAGTAGTTGGGTCGGTGACGACCAGCGAATCCCGGCTGTTGTATGTTTCTTTTTGCACTTGGAACACCTGCCTACCCTTCCCTAACATGCCTCCCATGTCTCTGCTTGTGATTATCTCCACTTCTCTTTTGCTCCTTCTGTTTCCCATTGTCATACAAATGGATTTATAATGATGATATATGAGACTGGTAACTGTAATGATAATGTAAGATGTATTGTGAACTGCCAGTTGCCCCTATTTTGGTTTTGCAGACCTCGCGTTGTTTATATACTTCACTACTTCTCGAAACCCCCATAAAGAATAATACACACCTGACAGAGAAAGTATACAGATGGCTCGTTAGCCCTATTCTTCTCGTCAAAACAAGCAAGTCCTCCCGTTTTAACTTAGACTTGACATTCCATCGGATTACACCTTTCGCAATATGGGAACCTAGTCAAGTTGATTACGGTACCACCCGCAATGGTTGTGTTTTGGAAGTCTCCAAGGCTTCAGGCTGTGTTGAAGTTGTCCCGAGTGTTAGGCTTAGTACTGAGCAGCGCTTGTGTTACTATCGACATGTTAGCCAATGTAAGCATTAGAGTCCCCCTGAAGAGCTAGGTGGTCACTTGGTGACATGCGGTCAACCCAAGTCAGTCTTAATACTATCGTAGCTCACTGTCCTGGTACCTTCCAGCATAAGCGCCCCCAGCCATACGGTAATAACCGGCCAGAGTTGGTGCCGTGTCGGATTTGCTTTACCTCCGTGTAATGATCGATATGCGGGCAACGCACAGAGTCATCTCTCCCTAGAATCGGTATTCAAGTATCATGGCAATCAATTCCAGGCTTACACATTAACTTCCATATGTCGAAACCGTTCTCCAGGCAATAAATATCTACCTAATTGAGCGAAGCTCGCCCTGCCTCCATCTTCCCCAATATCATGATTCCCTATCCAGCGTATGTCATTGTCAGTTCAAACTCGCATTAGCCGCCCCTGACGTCTTCCACTGTCGGGTTGTTTGTTCCCTCATGAACTGGACAAAAGTAAATACAAGCAAAAAGAAAGTCTCGGAAATGCTCGCATCGAATATTGTATAGGAAAAGCCCGATGCGGGGGTCGAACCCGCAACCTTGAGATTGCGTTCTCGTAAGAGTCTCACGCTCTACCGATTGAGCTAACCGGGCGTGACTCTCATTGGTTGATTCGGGTTCGATTATTTCCAATCTCGTGCTGCCGCATGATGGTGGCAAGACGGATTTGTTGTGAGCAATTAATTATCTACTGGTCGCCTCTCTCCCCCCTTTCCATGACGTTCCCAACTAAAGGCCGACTAAATTGCGTTCCATTATGGCTACCTCGGAGAGTCTAAGTCTGTATTTGGGAAGATGTCGTGCTGTAATCATCTTCGGTGGTCGATTCAGTTCCGCGACGAGAAAAAGGAGTCTTGTTATTACGGTGGCATTCACAACCCCGTGTCTCACGCTCGAGCCGCCAAACCACCTGTTCGGACAATAGTCCGTGCCCAGCTGGTCGGCACTGTCATTCCACGAGCCTAGGATCGGAGAATGGTCCGAAGCTAGCGCGCAAGCTGGCGATGAGCCACTGTCGCGAATCGCCGGGTAGCGACTCGCTTGGAAGTTTTCCCCACAAGGCCCACCCGCCGATGAATATCGGACTCGATGAACAACGGCCTGTGTCGGGCAACCGTCAAGATGAGAACCACACGGCGACTAGTAGAATGACAACACGTGCCATGAGCCGCGACCATGACACTCTCCGCGTGATCTCTCAACCATCAAGCAGTGGCAGGGGAGTCTGCACTCTGTGCTTTGCTACGTTGTGCGATCTATTCGTGCTTGAAAGATTGAAATACGAAGTATCGGTAGTCATCGACTTCGAGCTAGATCTTGCGTCATGCTACACGTCGATCAAAGCCACCCGACGCTAGTTGAGATGGCTGACTCTGAACGTGACGGGTCATTGAATCATTGGGCACTATCAAGCGCTTTGACTGCCGCGAAGTGGAACGCCGCTTTGTTGGCGCCTTCATCGGCAAGCCTCCAAGCCACTACGACCAGTAAACCCCTCGCAGCTAGGGGTTTCATGGCCTAGAGCTTTTAACATGATGTGCCCGGTAGTTTTAACATGATGTGCCCGGTAGTGAATGAGGTAAATAGAAGGAGGCTAACTGTGCGAGATAAAGCTTTACCGTGACAACAGTGTATTTAGAATTAACGGCCCAGACTGTCGAGTACTCCAGCGAGTAATCGCCAGATTTCATGTTGTCAAATTTCCGAACAAAAGAAGTAGAAGTCGTCGTCCGTCACTAGAGGTATCACTTCCAAGCATGGATAATGTATTACCCATGCCCAATAAAGGTCGGCGGGTCATCACCCGACGGGACGAAACGCTCGAGGGAACCCGTCAGACGCGCCAGCCGCCATATTGCGGCCAGAGCTCGGCATAATTGAACCGAGGGGATACGCTCAGGCCGATGGTCATGAAGTAAATTAAGAGGATGATCGGTGTTGTATAAGTCAAGTCCACTTCGTGTTAGCCCCCGTTCTCCGCGATTTGACTTCCCGCAGCCGGGTTTGGGATCGCGATGAGAGCCATCGTGCGCGCCGGGACTTCTGACTCGTGTAAGAGGCCGTCCGCGAACTTCAGCGCTCAGACAGCGCTATCTGTGCCGAGCTCAGGGAGGGACTAGACTTGCCGTGGCGACGATGGGCGTTGCATCGCCCACTAGCTCTCCCGGTGAAGATGCCAACCCCGTAACGAGGCTTGCATGAGAATGGGCTAGAGTGTAGGATTCGACGCCCAGGCTCACTCTTGCGGCACCTCTGAACGTAAAGAGGGGCCAACCGTGGCAGGCACCACTTCCTTGTCAGCCAGGTTTCCACCGATTTATTGCTCCTGCATTTCCTCGATCGAGCAGCGTCTCCCAAGTTACATCGCCTTGAGTTCCCGGTATCATGCCTGTCACCGATCATCGGCCCTCGGTGAGTTTCAAAGTCCCTATTTTGGCCGAGAACCGCGCCTTTACTAACGCTGACGCTGCAAAGTTCCTCCAAGAGGCCTGGGCGCTTTATAGCATTGGAACCGTCGTTCTGCTCGCTCGGTTCGGCGTACGCCTCAAGACTGTGGGATGGCGCGGATTCAAGGGCGATGATCTGTTCTCTGTATTCGTTCTTGTGTTCTATGCCATGGACGCCTTCACAGTACATTTAATCTGTACGTGCTTCTGTGTGCAAGGTTTCGTCGAAAACTCGCTGACTGAAGCCCATTAGACTTCCTAGGGACGAACGTTGAAGCGTCGGTATTGCAAAAGACGGAAAGTAAGTTCTCAACAGGATTTTCCCTAGGCGCTGTACGCTAACTCTTTCAAAGCCTTGACCGACAACGACTTGGAAGAGTTCATCCGAGGTTCAAAGCTTCAGCTTGCCGCCTGGTACTCGTACACGGCGCTCATCTGGTCCTTAAAGGGCACCATGTTGTGTTTCTTTTCGCGGATGACGATTGGCACATGGCACAACCTGTTTGTGAAGACAGTGTCTATCATAAGCGGTGTGTCATACGTGGCTGTTTTTCTCACGGTATGATGGTGTCGAGAGGGAGTGGAGCTTCCCCTAGAGACTGGCGGCTGATTTCGCGACCTATCTTTAGATTACATTCGGATGCTTTCCTACACACAAGAACTGGCAGTAAGTTCTACAACAAAAGGTCATATGCCTCTATTGACTAACATTGATTCACAGGGTGGTCCCTGACCCAGGAGGTTCGTCACACCGTTTCTTTCGCCAACGACAAGAGACTCACATTGCTTTAATTATAGAGAGGTGCACGTTCAAGATGCAGAACTTTTTGGTGACTACCACCCTCAACGTCATGTTAGTCGGCTCCCCGTGGATGTACATTTAGTGGACCAAGACTAATCAGCGACTCATTAGTACCGATGCACTCATCCTCGGCATCCCGCTCCCTTTGCTGTGGAAACTCCAAGTTCCTCTTAGAAAGTACGTACGGCCATGGGTGAAAGGCACAAGTCTGATAAGTTGGCGACGCTTACAAGTGTCTGCATAGGAAATTCGTCATTGGCCTGCTTCTATCCTCGGGCGCTTTCGTAATTGCGGCCGCCATCATCCGAATCGTGCTGACGCTGTCGGCCAATCCTTCGGCGCTCACCATCAATGGCTGGGGTGTGCGGGAAACCATTGTCGGCATCATCACGGTCAACATTCCCATCTTGCGTCCAATGTTTTCTCGGAGATTCTGGACCTGGGGTCGAAGCACCATCAGTAGCTCGGTGAGGACGAACGCGGGAGCCGGCAAGTCGACCGACATTTCCGGGCCGTATGAACTCACACCGAGCATCAACGACGGCGTCGGATCCAAGGCAAGGGAGCATGGCAGCCAAGAATCAATAATTGGTAAGGGTGATCTTTTGAGCGGAGTCATGGTCCGCACCACATACGACATTACCCACGAGCAGGGAATTGGGGGTGAGCAGTCGTGGCACGGTGGTCGGAGGGGAGCAAACAGGGCGTCTGTCCGTGCCGGGTTGAGCGAAGTATAACG
The DNA here is from genome assembly GCA_003934905.1 of Neonectria sp. DH2. Taxonomy (NCBI): domain Eukaryota; kingdom Fungi; phylum Ascomycota; class Sordariomycetes; order Hypocreales; family Nectriaceae; genus Neonectria; species Neonectria sp. DH2. The sequence goes on along the minus strand of RQWH01000018.1, from coordinate 215,093 downwards.
GCGATTAAATGGCTATATTATATATGTAGGGGTGATAATGTGATTGGACTAGATGTAAATAATATATACACACGCTATATGGTGGTCGGGTCTTACCTAAGGTAGGTCCAAGACGTGAGGTATATGATCTAGTGAATGAGGACGTCGCAGTGAGTAATATAGGTTACGGTCTAGTAATGTGCAAAATGCAGTTTCGTGTATCTAAGTATGTTGATAGCTAAAAAGTGTGGAGGTATTGTAATGGCTATAAAGGTGCTTTTGTGGCATCTTTTGTGTGATGTCCTCGTATTCCTCGTATAGTGTTTGTCATGATATCTCTCGTGAGATCAAGATGACGCTATACACACCACCTCGACCTCGACCTCAACTACCTAGACTTCGCACACTTCTAACCATCGTCGCACATGGTTCGCATTCGCCACACGCTTAGCCTGACTCTTTGAACCCCTCTTGTTCTAAGCGCATTAAAGAGCTGCTGCTGTGCGCACTATGGGTTCCCAAATTTCATCGACGTCGTTGCCTAATCAGGCCACCGAAGAGCCCGTGTTGGTGAAAGAGAAGGCTGATGCCGGGAGTCCTCGTCGGACAGTCACTGAAAAGCAGGAAGAGCAGAACAAGAAGGCTCATGCAAGCAAGCCTCCAACGGATCAACGCAGCACTTTTCTCAAATTGCCCAGAGAAACTCGCAATATCATCTATAGCTACGCCCTCGCTGTTAAAGATGACTTCGACTGCGGCGTTTCGCGTGGCATCATCTGCCTCGCGGATGAACCAGGCTACCCACCCAAGCTCTGCAGCCTCGCCTTTATGCATACCGGGTACCAATACAATGAAGACTACCTCACCGAAGACTTTGAACTCTTCAAGCCATTTATCTCTCGGAAAGGGGAAGCTTGGCGTATCGAGGTCAACCAACTCAAGTATGTCTGCAAGCAGCTACACCGCGAGACGCGGGGTATCACGTTGAAGATCAACGCGGGCAGGAAACTCATGTTTCATGGCACAAGGACGAGCGGCAGCTCCGATATGGCTAACTTGGGGTTTCATGACACAGGCCGCATTTCCGGCATGGCCAATTTCTTGCACTTTTACGGCAAATGTTCGCCTGAGCAGCAAGAACACATACGCAACGTTGATATTATCGAGCTACCGTTGGACGACGAGCAACCGAGGAAACCAGATTATTCTCGGCAGCCTGCTGCTGTTGCTTCGCGGACCTGGTTTCAGCACATCATGGCTCTCGAATTGCGTGAAGCATTCAAACGAAGTATGTAACTCCCCTTGACAAAGTGTGTCGCAGATGAGGAGGTGCTGCGACGTCGCTCTTGAGACAATACCCACCGGTACCCCTCTGGATACGCTTTACTGACTGTTTACCCTTCCGCACGTAGGTCCATTGTCCCCAGCTGACGAAATTGAGAAGCGCGCATTCCGTCGACGCTGCGCAGAGCTCACCGGTCACGGCCACGCTGCTTCGAAGCATCTGTACAGAATCTGCCAAATGAACCCGTCAATCCGTGTCGTTGTTCGCTACAATGAATGGCAGGATACGGTCGATGGGGAGTGGATCAAGCGCATGTGCGCCTATCTCGTTGCTCTACACAGAGAGAAGGAGGCTGTCATGGTGAGCTATGAGGAGAGAGAGCGGGTACGTGAGCTGGTTAAGCGCAACGGCGGTGCGGCGACCTCGCCTTCGCTGGATAATCTGCGTATGAGCAGCTCAGTCAATTTTGCTTTGGCGGACGCTCATCCGCGTTGCTACTTTATGGACGCCCGAACCGTTGAAGCGGCGCTGGCTGATCTAAAGCCGAGGATGAAGGAGATCGAGATGTTATTCGAGAAAGGGGTGTAAAGGTACGGTGCTCTCCGAAGTTGATATGGTTGGTCGAGGCTTCTTCCTATGTATCGACGAGCGTTGCCCTAGTTTGTGTCGCCATCATCTTTAGAACCTGGCTGGAAAACAGATGATAAGAAAGGAGAAGAGCTTGTTAGTCAAGGAATCAATGATCTCGATAAAGCAAGCTTGTCAATGTCTTTACTACGGTCGAATTCCAGGTTCTTGCTTCAGGATCAATGCCGGCCATGGCATGACCGTCACGGTAGCATCGATTTTGTTGCTGAGTCGCAAGATTGAGCCCACGTCGACCTGATATTTCCCCACAAGGTACGCGATCTTCATCTGCCGCTAGAGGCCTCAATGCAGATTCGCGGAAAAGCCTGCCCCATCTACAACCTGAATCCTCACGAAGCGCATGGAAACTCGTCCATCTACAGCCTCAATTCCTGCGAAGCTGATGTGACCTCGTGATCTTGTGCAGTATCATATGCCGATCTCCAACCAAAGAAGGATTGAAATTTACCGCTGGGATGGGCTTTTCCTACAAATCCTACAACTCGATCCATCTGCTGCCGCAATCGCAGCGCGATGGAGAAATCTACGCCTACCCATTGGCGCATCTGTCTACCCCGCATCTTTTCCGACGCAAAAGCTTACAGCCATATCCGTCTACAACCGTCGGAATTTGTCCACGCTAACGCCCGGTGCCATGTCCGAACACTTGGCGCGGAACCAGGATCCCGATGGCGTAGACGAGAGATATATATGGACTGCGTCGGTGCGAGGTTGCACATCGGAGACCCTGGACTTCGAGATGATGAAACCGCAATCTCGAACCTCACATCATGACTATCAGACACGATATCGAGACGCCGACCGTGTCGTTGGTGCAGAATTACGAGCTAGACACCAAGCTCTTCACTCTCGATGAGCTCATTAGACGCCGTGCCGCGGAACTGGGCGAATCGCCTTTGCTCGCTTGCCCCGTGGCATCTTTCGATGATTTTGAGGAGCACAGCGCTCGTGCTATAGACAAGTATGCTGATGCTGCGGTTGTGAAGCTTCGAGCGTTGGGATTGAATCCTGTTGTACGTGTTACGGTTGTGTCAATTACAGTATCGTAATCGAAGCTGACTCCTTCTCTAGGATGCGTACAACCAGAAACCCCCGTGGTTGGAATAGTGGCCCAGTCTGGTCTGCATGTTGTAATCCAGATTATCGCTTTGAATCGACTGGGATATGCCTCCTTCTTGATCTCTACCCGTCTTCCAAGCGTGGCCCTCATCCAGCTCCTGGACATGGCTGACTGCAGTACCATCCTCACGACGCCCAACTACCATGCCGTTCTGGCAGAAGTTCAACAGCAGAGGTCTCTGGAAATTCTCCCGCTGTTGAAGCACTCCGACTACTACGGTAAAGACGCCCCAAGATTCATCCGGCCATACAACCCCGATCAAGAATCTCAGAAGACGGCCGTCATCCTCCACTCGTCTGGGTCCACTGGCCTCCCCAAACCCATTTACCTCACCAACAAGAGCTCCATCGCGGCCTTTGCTACGAATTTGGACATGCGAGCCCTACTGACATCCCCCCTGTTCCACAGCCACGGCTTCTATGAGATCTTCAGGTCTATTTACTCTGGGAAACCCCTCTACATCTGCAACTATTCTTTGCCGTTGACGAGAGACTCGCTGGTACGGATGATCGATGCAGCGAAGGCCGATCTGTTCCACTGCGTTCCATACGTGGTGAAACTTCTTGCGGAATCCGAAGAGGGAATTCGTGCGTTGGCCACGTTCAAGCTCGTCTTGTTTGCTGGGAGCGGTTGTCCAGACGATCTTGGAGATCGGCTTGTTGAGAATGGCGTGAACCTCGCAGGCAACTACGGAACGTAAGTCTCGAAGATGGCAAATCATGAATAGCGAGCAGCGACTAACAAATGATGATGATGCAGCACAGAAATTGGCCGCGTTATGCACTCAAAACGCCCGGAAGGTGACCAGGCGTGGGATTATCTCCGCCCCTTGCCTCAAGCGGAACCGCACTTCTTCATGGACGAGATCGCACCCGGCCTATACGAGTGTGTTGCTCGACAGGAGCTTCCTTCCAAGAGCACTAGCAACTCAGATGACCCTCCCGGCTCGTTTCGCACCCGCGATCTTTTCACGCCGCATCCGACGCGACCCAAGCTATGGAAATACGCCTGCCGCCTCGATGATCGATTCACCCTGATTAACGGCGAGAAGGTCCTGCCGCTTCCCATTGAGGGGCGTATTCGGCAGGAAGCGATTGTCCAGGAGGCCATTGTGTTTGGCGATGGACGAAGCTATCCTGGCCTTCTGATCGTCAAGGCGGATCAGGCGGCTCAGATCCCTGACGAACAGTTCCTCGAGCAAATCTGGCCTGCCGTGGAAGATGCCAACCTCCGTGCAGAGACCTTCTCTCGCATCCCCAAGGAGCTCGTAGTGGTCCTGCCGTCTGGCACAGCGTACCCCCATACAGATAAGGGCACATTTATCCGTGTACCCATGTACCAGCAGTTTGCACAAGAGATTGAGGCTGCATACAACACGTTTGAAGGCCAATCCAACGAAGAAGGGACGATAGTCTTGGAAGGCGAGGAACTGGAAACGTACTTGATCAACCAGCTGAAGGAGAACTGCGGCATCGAGATTCCCTCGCCCGAAATCGACTTCTTTGCCGCAGGTGTCGACAGCCTGCAGTGCATCAAGATGTGGAGCTTGATCAAAAGGGAGCTTGACCTTGGGGCAGACAGGCGCAACTGGGACAGAACGTTCTCTACGAGACAGGCAACATCCGCTTACTTGCTCGATATTTGGAGGGACTCAGGAGTGGCAAAGAAGATGTGGCGCAGGACGAACTGCAGACCATGGAGACTTTGATCACCAAGTATTCCTCCTTCGAGCCCCATGTGCCCGGCGATGCCGCGCAGCCAGAAAAGGAACTTGTGGTAGGTGAAAAAAGCCTCTTTGTTACCAGTATTTCGTTAATTTGTCAAATAGCTTCTTACTGGCGTCACGGGCGCTCTTGGTGCTCATATTCTCGCCCAACTCACCGCGAAATCCAGTGTTGGAGCTGTATGGGCCATGGTGCGAGCCTCGGACGACTCCGCGGCATCTGAAAGGCTGTACACGTCCCTTGAGGCTCGTGGGATCGAGCTGACGCCAGAGCAAAAGGCCAAGGTTGTGGCTCTTTCGTGTGACCTGAGCCAACCGCACCTCGACCTTGACGCATCAAGGATCGATCAGTTGGGTTCAAAGTTAACCCTTGTCATCCACAGCGCCTGGGCCGTCAACTTCAACATCCCCGTGCAAAGTTTCGAGAGCCAGCACATCAAAGCCGTACACAACCTGATCCAGCTCTCGCTGTCGGTGCAAACACCCAAACCGGCACGATTCTTCTTCTGCTCCTCCGTCTCGTCGGCCGGAGGATCGCCCCGTCCCGGCAAGGTGCTTGAGGCTCACGTTCCGCTGCCTTCACACGCGCAGAAGACGGGCTATGCGCGTTCCAAGTACGTTGCCGAGCATATTACGCGCAACGCTATGAGAAATGCCGGTGCGGCTGCGCGGGTCCTTCGCATTGGGCAGTTAGCTGGCGACACCAAGACGGGAGCGTGGAATGCGACGGAGGGAATACCGTTGATGATACAGACGGCAGTTACCTTGGGCGCTCTGCCGGCTTTGAATGAGGTAAGAGTCATCCCGAAAATGTCGATTCTAATGAGACTAATCTGGATGTGCTAGGAAATGTCTTGGCTTCCAGTTGATCGCGCTGCCGGAACCATTATTGACCTGGCTGCCATTGGCGCCGAGACGCCAAGCAGTCGAAGCTCCGACCCCGACCTTGCGTATCACGTACTGAATCCTACTCGATTCCACTGGACCCGAGACATGCTCGTCGCTCTGGCCAACGCGGGCCTCAAGTTTGAGACTCTCCCGACGAGCGAGTGGATGGAGAGGCTGAGGCAATCCGACCGTGACCCGCTGAAGAACCCTCCCATCAAGCTGCTGGATTGGTTTGAAGGCAAATACGGGCAAAAGGCTGCTTCGTCTGCTGAGACAGGAACGCTGGAATTCATAACGGAGAAATCGAGGGAGGACAGCGTGACGCTAAGGAGCGTGCCGGATGTGACTGAGGTGTCCTACGTGAGGATGATACTTGGGAGGTTAGAGAAGAGTTGGCAGTCTGCTGGGGCGGCCTGATTGAGATTACCTAGACAGATGATCTGGGAGCTCGTAATCTTCACATGATCATGATGGTCAGATATTGTGGGATAATGCTATTGCGTAGTTGCATCCTAATATTGGGAATTCTCCCTAGTGCGAAACTCTCACGCATGACTTCTAGATTCCGAACAGATTCATACTATTCTAGAAATTCACCGAAAGCTTTTACGATGACATATTTGTTGATACTATGCACTTCATTACGACTGCTATTAAACTTCCAAACTAACAAACGATGAAGAGCAAAATATTATGTTAGCCCCTGGTGCATTTTGGAACAGGACTTAAAGTCAAAGCTAGAGCAGCTTTGGAGAAAAAACACTACGAAACAAACGGTATAAATCTGAAGAAATCAACATCACGATATCTGCCAGGGACCAAACCAATCAGGCAGGACCTAACGAAGCGGTTCGACATCGATAAGAGATCGATGCAGGCGGTATGTATCCTTCGATTACACCTGCGACTGAGGCTGTGTAGGATTGGTTCCGTCTTGGACGGGGTCCACGTTGGTAGAATCCCTATTACGATTCGAAGGATAACTGCTGCTTGACATTGGGAAAACGCAAGATTTTAGTAAATCTGCAATGTTTTAGGCTTCGATTTCACTCACTGCGACATCTTTCTCATCTGCTGCTTAGCAGATTGCACCGTCTCCTTGACCTGGATATAGTTGTGGAAGACGTATACACCCTGTTTCCTGATTAGCGTCCGGTCATTGGTTCACAAGGAGAGTCAGTTTCTTACTAGAATACCACTGAGAAGGTGAAGAAACCAAGCGATGAACGAGAAGGCGAGAACGGTCTTCCACTGCGAGCACCCGGCTCCGTTGATGTTGACTCTGCCAACCGGCCCAACGGTCCAGAAGCGGCCCCAGTAGTAGCCCCAATAGTTGTAATACCAGCTTGCTGAGCAGTTGTGGCTCCCCGTTTTCTATCGTTCCATACATTTAGTTTCTATCCACAAGAGAGCACAAGGGATTCTCACCGATTGAAGCAAGGAATATGCCACCAGCCACATGATAAGGAGAATGAAGTCGAAAGGAAAGCTCAAGAAAAGAGAATCAAATGGTGGGCAGAGGAAAATAGAGTAGACAATACCTATGCCCGCGACGACCATAGCATAGATAATTCGTCCATCGACATTGACCCCGGCAATATTAATCAAGTAGACGAACCGGGAGAGGAGGCCAAGGACGATGACGGCGCAGGAAAGCTCCATAAACCGCAAGAATACTGAGGCGACCTTGTGTGCAGCACCACTGCGCGCCATGTTGGATGAAGTAAAGGGGTGGTCGGTGATGAGTAGCGAAGTGATTTATTCGTTGGTTGATACCGAGGCTTCCGTTGTCTCGATAGTTCGAACAGCATGCTCCAAATCAGATCTCCAAATCGGATGCCAGGGGATCAACAGGCAACCTAGCTTTATAAGATCCGACATGTGCGGTCTGCTGATTAAGAAAGTGCTGTGTTATAACGTCATTCTGATTTAAAGGCGTCGCGAAGGTTTGGCCTGATGCTATGCTGGCAAAGGAGGATGACTCTGGCAGCTATCGATTGGAAGGGCCTCGGCGAATGGATAGAACTCTCCTTCAGGGTGGGATTTAACGCAGCCACATCACACCCACATTGGTCGCTGTGAATCGCCAGGAGCACATGCTGAGGCATGACGGCATACCTCGTCCAATCTCAATGAGAGCTCAAGGCAAGCCCCGAGACCTTAATTGTTGTAAGCTGAGCTCCCTTAACGGAGTGTCGCTACCTCGCGACGCTTGAGGGTGGCGGCGATTCGCTCAATGCGGTCACCTTCTCGCCGATGGCTGGTGTCTTGCATTCGAGAGTGCGAGTGGGGGCTGACATCAAGATATTACTGTGCTTGTTTTTGCTAGAAGAGCATGTGATCAGCGCGGCGACAGCACTATACCGTTCTGGAAAGGTTCATTGTCGGCCCCTTCAGCGCAAACTATAATTTCGGCTCATGCTTAATTGTGACAGTCGGGTCTAACCTAAGTAGGGTAGAATCTAGTGGATCAGGACGTTGTCGTGAGCAGTGTCGGTCACGGTCTGGTAGTGTGCAAAATGTAGTTTTATGTAACCAAGCGTGCTCATAGCTATAGAGCATAGAGCTAATCTAATATCTATGGAGGTGCTTATATACTGTGCATATTGTGTTGGATCGTGGTGATTGGATCGTCGGTACAATCCCTCGTGGCACGCTTCACATTTGATAGTAAGGAAAGAGTGTCTGGTCCCAGCCCGGGCCGTGACACCAAGCTCCAGGATTCTTAGCGATGGCTCAGCGATAGCTCAGCGATCGCTCAGCTTAGAGAAGTAGGAGCTCAGCACTAGATATTGAAATGGCTTTTAGTGTGCTTGAGTTTTGTTTCCGAGAACAGTGGTATACAAGAAAGGGAAATGTGTATAAAATGTAATCAGGTTGATATGCCGACGCAAAATTGTAGTTTTGTCAATTAAGCCCGCTGGGTCTTTTCTCAAGAGATTAAGAAGCCCTTAGAAAACAATTCTGCGCTAGTCCCATGACTTTCTTTCCGCAGCCTACATGTAAATCCACAATTATCTTTTTGTACCATGCAAAATATAACAAAACAACAGCTTCTCTCGCCACTTGCAAAAAGACATCCTAATGGGGAAGCGGCTGAGGAGTTGCTGCAGTGCGAAAGAAAGATCTCTTAATGGAGAAGCGACTGGGGAGTTGCTGTTGTGCGCAAAAACGCTGAATCAGTATATCTCTCGGGAGGTTGCCCTAATCAGCGGTCTTTTCCTCCTCATTGACAGCGCACAAGAAAGAATATCAATGAAAAAAAACCGCTCTCTCGATATGCCAAAGGGTAATGCAATCAAAGCTATGCTTGGGCCAATTCCCACAAATCATCCCATCTAGAAACCGAAATGGCCGCGATATTTTCGCCCATTCCACAGCATCAATGTAAAGCAGCATATCTCCAGAATATCCCAGTGCCACACGTATCAGGTACATGCAATGCCGCAGGTTCCAAATCCTTCGCTAAAGCTAATGAACTCTTGGGAAGCTTTGGCGCTCCCCCAGTTGCTGACCCAGCTGTTCGTTTCCGTAGACGTTGATAGGCATGGGCTACGATCTCCTCAACTCCAGCTTTTCGCCTGACGGCCGGAACTTCCAGGTCGAATACGCGGTCAAGGCGGTGGAAAATGGCGGCACTTCCATTGGTATCAGAGCCAAGGACGGCGTTGTCCTGGCAGTTGAGATCTTTGGCGCTAGCAACGCCGTCTGGTACGATGACGTCTGGTCTTTGATGACGATTTTGCCCGAGGTGCTCCACCGATTCGGGAGAAAATAGCCTAGCCGAGTCGAAAGAGTGCATAGCAACCCGGACGTGGCCGGAGATTGTCGAATGAAAACCGCCGGATGCTGCTGGATGCCGCTGGCTGCTCAATCGTACGGATACTGGATGAATGACATGTGTGCTGTGCTTTGCAAAATTCTCAATGACTGGACAAAATGCTTTTATTCAATGTGGGGTGCACAACCATGTAAGTGAGGCGCCCCACACAATTCATTCAGCTTCCTTGGTTCCACCGTGTTCCACCATGCCAACTCTATGTCGACCTCCAGTGATTGAGTCATGGAGAGATAAATGCCGAACCTAGTATATACCCATGTTCTTGACGGCGAGCAACAACGACGTATCTTGACTGAGAACATGGGTGTTGATGGAAGCATTTACCCCACCAACACGACGAAATCGGTTGTCAACCTGACTGCTAGCCATTATTAGTAAACCACCATTGATCTTAATAATGCATGAGTTCAAGGCGCCCTGTTCCTCATGCTGAAAGGTTTACTTACAGTGCTGGAATCCTTAGACGATTCATCCCGGGGTGCTGCCGCCGAGTTGGTCTGGCTGGTAGCAATGCTATCAACGGCATTGAACACGCATTGCACATGCGGGTCGCGAATGGACAATGGTGTGCCAGCAACATAGGTTGGGTTCTGCATCCGCGCGTTGACCGGCTCCCGTGGAGGAGTAGGGATGGCCCTATATGAGGTGGTCGAGTGTGGTGGCGGCAGCGGAGGAGCAGCAGGAGGAGGAGGATTGCTCGAAGGGCTGCTGCATTGTACGTCGGCGTGTTAGCGGAAGACCATCTTGTGCCTTGAGTCTTGAAAAATGATCATGTTTAACCAAAGGTTACGCTCGGGATACACCGGAAGTGAGGTGCTGATGGACGGGGATGCGAGGCTGGAGCTGGTGGAAGCGGATGACTTTAAGAAGCAAAAGGTGACATACCGTGGCAAGGGACGTCCGGCAGAGGTGCTCGAAGACTTGGTCATGGTGTCGGCAGGGATGGATGTCGACAGACTGTAGTGATCAACACCATTGAACTTGCATCCGATGAGGAGAAGTCACGTATTGGGCAAAGGCATAAGGGAGAGTCACTTACTTAGCATGAAGCTCAGAGAGAGCCTGTTAAATAGATGGCAGGCGCAAGGAAATGGAGATGGCGGTTGTTTAGGAGTGAGACGAGGTGGCCATCAGCTGTGGGAGGAATTGGAGGGAAGATGAATGCCCGGATATCGTAGCTAGGGTTGGCGAGGAGGATAGAGTGCAATTCATCTTGAAGGTCAGAAGAGAGCAGAAGCTGGTTTTATAGTAGTTTAGGAGTCAAAGATGTAAGAGGGGCGCGTTGTGTATATGGCTGTCGACGAGTAAATGATGTGTGCGGCATGACGAAGTATCCAACAACTTACGCAGCGATAGAGGCGGGGGGGGGGGGGGGGGGGGGGGGGCGCCCGCATGAGCAACTGGGAGAAACAAAGTGCAGAACGGTTGGCTTTCCTTTTTCGCGCCGACATGTCGAGTGCATGGCTCCCGAGTTGTAATCCTTGCATCTGCTAGCGTAGGTTGCCTTAGGACGGATGCTGGAGTCAGTCCCGAAACAAGGACGATGACGAGACGTGTGCATCGCACTAGCTCTACTGACATGGAGAAGACGAGTTCTGATCCATGCTAGCGTGGGTTGCGAATGGTTCGCAAATTGACATATTCATAGGTACATAAAGACGGATGTGCAAGGGGGCGTGTTCAGCCATGGCAACTAACCAAGAGACTGCTTATTCACATCCGGGTTACATCGTTCGGCGTTAGCTCAACGTCGTAATTACAGAGCCAGCTCTTGGGTTTCGGCCGGGGTCAGATGCATGCACGAGGCTTTTGAGAAAGAACGCTGGCGATGCTGCTGCAAGATTGGGAGACACAGAAACAAGACGGTTCGATACGGCTTGGTAGTATCCGGCACGGCTTGGTAGCGGATCCGGGTTCACGGGCACGCCCCGTTGAATCATTCAGGCTGCCGCCATCTGGTGATTGACAGACATGTCCAACTACTTCGGCTCAGTCAAGGCAGTTAGTTGCCCATGCCCATGGATCGGCCGGGACCGGGCCATCATACTCTTGGACGAGTGGTCGGTCGCCTTGCCAGAGTGTGATTGCTCGCCGTCACGGCCCGCTCATCGTGGAATCGTGCATGGTCGCCCATTAGCGAGCATGTTGAGGATAGACGAGCAGGGATATCCCTAGAGTGACAATGACTCACGCTATACCCAATGCGCACTTTTAGGGCATGTGGTGCGCATTGGGAATAGCGTGTGGGCTGAAGGGTGAAGGAGCGGGCTTAAGGGACGTGATGGAAGAATTCCCAGCAGGGGAAACCAATTGGTGCCTTGATCAATACACACCCAGTGCAATCAGTTGCGAGGTATATGCCTGCACCTCGTTGCAGCATGTATGTACTAATAGCTGCATGCTGGATAGCAAATGGCAGCAGCTTTCGGACCCTGCCACAAACTTCCTTCTGGAGACGTTGAGTGCGGAACCAGATGGCTCGACGCGTCGTATTCATGCAGTTGCACCAATAAAATCACACGTTCCAAGCTATGTTCGACTACATTGATGCTTTTAGAGTTGCATATCGACACACTCCCCAAGACACTCGAGGAACTGAGCCAAATGAACTTGACAAACATTTGGAAGGCTCCAGCGAGAGACACAAAATTATATACGTGAGGTATCCCTTTGAGCGTGCGGAGGCTCCTCAGAGATGATATCAGCCCCACACCGCCCCGGCGCAGGGTTTCTTAAACTTCGATCATCACCAAAGTTTAGTGTAGTCATTTGTACTATTTCCGACGATTGGTCAAACGTCCCTACAGTGAACGGTACGGAGCCTTCGCACACTCAAAGGGATGGAGGACGACGGTGCACAGGCCACTAGCTAAGTGAGTCGGTTTGTGGCCCGTGCGTTCTTCAATGACTACAGCTCACAAGGGTTTCAAATGTTAGCTCGTATACAGTATCTCATGGGTCTAGAGGATGAAAAATGAGAGGTCTATCGATTGAAAAGGCAATCTGATTGGTATCTGTCCGTACTTCAATACTTCAGAATTTACTACCTATCTAGATATCTTTAAGGCGATTTTCAGTAGAAACTACTTGAAAGCAGAACACTGGGGCAAGTACCGAACTAACTTTTGAAACCCTCGTGGGCTGTAGGGGATCCTTCAATGTGGCTAATGGCTCTGGATGGTTGTGGCGGGTTGCCCCGACAACTAGATCACGATCATTCGGTGCATCAAACAACTTCGCAACCATGCCGTCGACAACATCACATCGTTGACGCATCTTTCGCATCTGGAATTTGAAAATGGCCGCGCAGGTATATCGCTTGCCGCATGAACCGCCCGCTCTACCAAATCCCCTCCCCGAGGCCGTCGACCGCCAGCTTCCTGCTCGCTTCTCCGTCATCCAGGCCTGGATCCAGAGCGTCGAGTTCAACAGCAGAGATCCAGACCCAGCGTCCTCGAAACAGTCCCCGACAACACCTCTGAAGCGCAAACGAATCGAATCCCCCCGTCGAGTCGCCCTCTCGTCCCTAAGCCCAAACATGTCCCGAAACCAGCCGAGGACGCCTTCGCCCCGAAAGTCGGCCCGGTTGCACCTGCGAGAGGTGGCACAAGATGTCGACGAGGAAGATCGACATGCGACGATGCTGCAGACGTCTCCGGATCAAACCCCGAGACCAGGACCGAGACCGGGAGCGAGGCTGAAGCGGACGGCCACCGTTCCCACCATGGGAGCCTCGAATCTATCGACAGAACCCTCGCAGACGACGGCGCCGGTAGCATCATTCCCGCCATCCCCGACCAAACTGAAGCAACACACTCTCCTCCCGGCCCAGGACCCATATACCCAGACCCTCCAATCCCAACCCTTTGACCGTCCTGTCTCCTCGCCAGGCAAAGACTCGGCCACATCGAGATCCACCCGGTCCACGACGTCGACGCGGTCTCGAAGCCCTGTTAAGCGCATGGCCGACCTTCAACTCAGCGCCAAACCCATCATGCACCTCAGCCTCGCGTCGATGCCCGCCGGCCTGCCGCCCACCGTCCGACCGCTATACAAGAGCCTGCGGCGCATTGCCACCGGGGTCGGCGTCATCCCCGCCTCTGTCAAGAAAGCCGCCAGGTCCAGAGTCACCAAGCAGGACAATCGACCGTTGCGGCACAACTTCTACACTCCTGCACTCGCGTCCGATGGCAAGACGAGCGCTGGGTCCAGCCGCAGGCCGACTACAATGGCAACCTGTCGAAGAGAGCTGGAACTCGTCACGGATGTTTGCTCTACCGCTCGACTCTGGATGTCGGAGAATGTGAACGAGGCGTCCTGGAACGCGCTTGTGCATTGCCCGCTTCTGAAGCTGGCACTTTATTCTGTCAAGGAGATGTACGACGATGATGAAAATAACGATGATGAACATAACGACGATTCCGATTCCGATTCCGATGACAACGACAATGATGACATGGACCACGATGCGCAGGACGCGGATGGCTTCTCCGTCTACAGCCCGGTCACCTTCTGGGACATAACTACCGCCCGTCCTCACCCCGATTGCGTGCCACGCCATATCCGGGGCGACTCCCACGAAGCCAAGATGGTCGACTTTTGCATCACCGTCTCGGACGCACACATCCAAGACGCCGCCCTGCGCACCTTCAACGCCGCGTCTTCGCCTGACGCGACAGCACCTGGCACGAGGCCCATCGGGTCAATAAACCACACTGAGTACTCGCCCTTAACGAGGCGTCCCATCAGCGTCAGCATCGAAAGCAAGTCGCCCAACGGATCACCAGACAAGGCGCTCGCGCAGCTGTCCATCTGGGCGGCGTCGCACTTTGAGAGGCTGAGGAGACTGAGGGATGTTAAGAGACGGGAACAGGGTCTTGCTGCTTCAGAGGCCTGCATCCCCATGGCTCTGCCGTTACTACTGGCCATTGGGTCATCCTGGAGGCTGTACTTTGCCGTCGATACCGACCGTGATATTGTAAGTGCTCCCCGTTTCCCCGTGCTGTTTGTCGTGACTCTACATCTGCTTGAAGGAGTGCTAATGTTGCCCCGTTTTAGGTTATCGTGGACACTATCAAGTTGGGCGACACAGATCAGCTCGTCGGGTGCTACCAGGTTGTGGCCGCTTTGCGTGAGTTGGCTCGTTGGACCGAAACGACGTTTCGCAGTTGGTTACTGGAAAACGTACTTCTAGACGCCACGTGAACGTGCCCTTTGTTCATGATTGCATGCTTGATCCGACATCAAAACTGTTTGAGATCGCAGCAACATCAACATAAACTACACAAACCAAGGCACCACAGCGAAACACTCAAAACCAGGAGGACCCAGCCAACATGCCGATGCAGAACGCAGGCATAACCGCCCCCTGCTCCAAGATGGGAACTCTCGATGGGCCATCAACCTACAGCGCGAGGTGAAATGTCACCCGAAGACTCTAGACGAGCGCCACAGCTTGAGAAGTTTTTCCGTCTCGATGGATACGAGGGAGCACAACAATCTTATCGACTGAGCTGTTGCTAGCAGCGTCTCGACGAACCCAGCTCTGAGGCGCCTACCTATCGATATCACATATCACCGGTGCAGACGCGCTGCACTGTGACCTGAGTTGTCAAATGGTGACATGGTGAGGAATAGTTCTCGACCATGTCAGACTAGAATAAAAGCCAATGGATGTGATGAATAGTCAGGGACAGGTCCATTTTGCAGAACTCTCAAGGATGATGTGGACGCCGCGGCAGCATGTCCAAGGATCTGTTCATAGAATGAGAGCCAGTGCAGCCGTGACTTGATGCAACGAACGAAGCGGCTACATCGAATAAGAAACGTATGCTCATACATGTCTCTCCCGTAGGTTCACAACTTCTCACTTTCCTCGCAGACGGTCATGGGTAAAACTAGGCTCGAGGTTCAACGAAGACAAGACGCTGTGGCTCTTATGATGTGATATCCTGCTCGTGGGGTTACGGTCTCAGGAATGAGACAAAGACTGGCGTGGGCGTTGAGATTGTTTGCTCGATGTTGGATCAGGTGGGGCCTAAGGATGAGGAGGGCATTTCCCATTGCTACCTGCGAATTCTCTGTGGCAATTCTCAATATTCGCTTTAAAGTCAATGAAGCGTAGTAGCAAGAGTGACGTCAAAGCATGTGTTGCCTCGCCGTCCTAGACACCTTGTAAAAGCGTTATGGGCGAGTCAAACCTGATATTTTGGACCTTATGAGTTCCAGAACGGCCAAGCCAGGAGACTGTTTGTAGCCAACATTAGTTAGCTGAAAGCCTAGGATGTAGAGAGGTCAAAAGGGGCAGGGTTGAATATTTGCAGCTTGTCGAAACTCTTTTCTTCGAGGTGTAAAATGACTCGCCTCCGGCCCCGTCCTTCTTACCGGGCCAATGGGACGAATGCTAGAGACTTTCCCTACTACGATAATATTCTCAGTGAGGGTGGTTCGTAACGACGTCCGTAGTACGCCACTACGAAGTAATCGTTCCCGCCGCAAGGTTGATCGAAGAGCCCGTCAACAGCGCGCCAACAGAGAACTCGTCGTCAACAACCCGCTATTAACAGCCCAGACAAAAGAAAAGGACACATGTTGACTTAGAATTAAAAGTATATTCGTCGATAGGGCAAAAAATAACAGCTGCCGACGCAGGCCTGATTCGAACAGACGCCTCCGAGGAGATATGATTTCGAGTCATACGCATTAGACCACTCTGCCACTGCGTCTTTCGGGCTTGATAGCATAAACTCTCCGGTAGCGAAGGCAATATGCGGCAAGTAGCACAGCATAACGGGTGTCTGGTGTTGTGAGGGATTGTTGAGGTGTACTATCGGTATGATGAATGTTGTCGTTTCGCGAGGAAGTATCGTCGGTTTTGTCCGTGTCATTGTGGGAGCTGAGGCAGACAGTTGAGTGCGAGACCGGATGTCATGGACAGTCTGCTTACACACATTTGTGCAGATGAGTTTCCTGGGTGGCTGTCGAGTCGGAGCGAGCAGGATTACCAAGCGAAGTTGTGCTCAGCAAAAGATGTGGGACTCAAGAAGTCGGGATGAAAGCTGGTCTGGAGGCCGTTTGCGCAGCCAACTCACAATCCATGTGCCCAGCCTCACTGAAAAGTGGCTGACTCGACTCGGACAGGAACTTCCACCACGGTCCGAGGCCGGGCTGTCCAACCCTCCGAGGGCGCCCATAAGAATGAATACGACGTCACAATTGCGCAATCCTAGCCCACTTCGTCTTTACCGATCAATTTGATAGTCTCTTTGGGGACAGGCACATCAACTGAGATACGTACAAGCGATTTCCAGCGGCCAGGGAACCAGACTACCATGACACGTACACTTCCCTCACTTCCACCTGTCAACAAAGTCCTGCAAGCATCTCATCTTGCACTGCAACTCGGCCATGTCAGTCTGAAGCTGACCCAAAATACGCTCGACGTGTCCTCGGTTCGCCAGACACTCCCGGTGCTGGCGCTCCAGCGCGGCGATGCATTCCTTGAGCTCCGTCTCCATCCGTTGATTCCGAAATCGACGCGATTCGAGCAGTTCCAGGGCAGCCTGCGACTGAATGAGTTCGGTAAGCAGCTCGCTGGGGACAGCCTGCGATTCAGCGGTGGGGCGTGGGAGCTTGTCTGCGGAAGTCTTGGGTCTGGGTGGCTGTCCGCGTCGGATGTGTCTGGTCAAAGGATCCCAAAGGCGACTGACGCAAGCGAGCACTTTGGCAACCTTGGCTGCAGACTCTTGCAACTCTCCGTACTCGGCCAGCTTGTCTTTGGCGAGCCCGGTGTGGCGAGGGCCGTCAAGGGAGACGCGCAGTGGCTCACAAAGAGAATCGTCCAAGATGCGGGTGCCGCCATCGATCCAGGCAGCAAACACCCGGCGCCAAACATGGTAACCAACGCTCGAAAAGGGATCCGTTCTTGTCAGCATGTGCATCGCATTGACAAGCAGGGCAACCGCGCCGTCGTCGCTGTTGGTCTGGGGAGCGCATTCAACTCGGTACACTTCGGGTGAGTCCAACCCCCACTTGGTGCCGCAGTTGGAAAGCAAGCCGATTTGCATCGCCTCGACGCGCTCGCAGATCTCATCCATGTCGTCGGTGGGAAGGGAGTCGAGAAGTGCCAGCTTGTTAGGAGCTCGGAGAACGACAAGGACCCAGTGCTGCATCTCTGCAAGATGAACTGGCACCAAGACGATGCGCGAGGCCTCGGCGATCTGGTCTCTTACCGCCGGGGAGGGAGATTTGTCGATCAGGAGTGGATCGACGGTGATGGCTTCGAAAGGGCAAAGAGAAACGAAGCGACATAAGAAGCTAAACACATCAGGGCCAGTGAGCCTGGAGCCGGACCTGAGGCGCCAGACGGTGGAGTCGAGGGGCGGAGCAGGTGGCGCATCTTCCTAAGATGAGGCGTTCGGCGTTGGCGCGGGTGTTGGCGTCTGCGTCAGTGTCGGAACTGACGTTGGTGCTCGCGTTGGTGGCGTTTGCGGCCTCGGTAAGGTAAACGACTGGGTCGGCGCGGTGGTAGTCCCATAGACGCTGTCGCTGGTCTCGTCATCCTCATCATCGCCATCGTTCTCTCCGTCGCTGACGTACAGAGAATCACGGAGGAGTGTAGGCCGGGGGGAGGTGGGAGTGGCAGAGTGTGGGGGACCAGGATCGAGATGTGTATCCTCACTCGCCTGCTCTCTCGCCAGGAGCATCTCGGCGAAAGTCTTCCGAGCTGCTCTCAGTTTGGTCCAGCTCAGTCGCTTACAATAAAGCAATCCTTCATGTTCGTGCAACTGCTCAAGTGGCAATGGTGGTGTCGCCTCCAAGGCTAGCTGTGAAACCATCCTCATGTGATAAAGAGTCTCGACGCCCAGGTTGTCCTCTAGCATGGTGGGAGGAAGCTAGCCTCTGCCGCCCCAGTAGTGGTCCAGAACTTGGATGTGTTGTTCACGCTCCTCACTAGATGTATCGCGCAGTTTGGAATTGAAGGTTTCGTCACTGGCAGCCGGAGACGAGGGGATATCGACAGTGGCGAATGGTGGATTGGAGCGGAGAGGATGGACACCAGGCAGCGGGTGCCAGGCCTTGCAGGTGGCAGGGACTTCGACCGGGGAGTCTCGATTCTAACATGGAGAGAGAAGTCAGCGCCGTGTGTGGTTTGGTTTTGCGACCTCAAGCTCTGTCTAATGTCACACGGAAACCGCCTTGGAGTTTGGATCAAGGCTTGGGAAAGTTCAGGTGGGAGTGCTTACGTCCGAGTCGATGCTCATGTTCCAGGATGCGTGCTTAGAGGACGCATACGGAGCTTGTCGAGAGAGGGTAGAAGCTGGATGGCTCGCGGAGGATGCTGCTGAGGCGTACGAAGCCGAAGGTCGAGCATGACGGGAGGAGGAGGCGGGAAACGAATGGTTCGAGCTGTGCTTCTGCTTTTGCTTTGGGTTGGGTTTTGAGTTGCGCCTCGAGCGATGCGACGACGTCCTCGCGGGAGGCATGGAGGTTCTGGGAGCCATCGCACGAGTCGGGAACCTTGGCACGGAAGCCGCGGAGAAAGATGAATGAGGATTCAAAGTGAAGAGTGAAGAAGAGGGAGACAGTATGATCACAAGTTGGAAGTTGAATGATGAACGTTGGAAGTTGGAGTGTTGGAGGTGTCAATCATGGTCGGGCGTTAGCGCGATGCACAGTCACGTGCCTGACTCGCCGTGCTGCCCCTCCGTGTCGTCATGGCGGGGTCGGCTCCAGGGTAGTGTTCCTGGCTTGCAAGCTCCGGACGTTTGTATTAACTCGCATTTCTTCATGTGTTTGCAAACAGAAATCCTCGATATATTGTAGTACTGGGGTACAAAGTGCATCAGAAGAGCATCTCATGCTCATTTTAACGAGGTCCTTTTGACCTGATGGAGGCTTAGCAGCTAACACACCGTCAAACAGCGCGGCACAACTCACCCTGAAAACGATGAACTTTCATACCAGTCCATAGATAATTCGTAAATTACACCAGATTCGACAGTTTGTCTTCAATCTTTACCTCAATTTATTATGGCAGGAAAGGCTGGCAAGGGCGTGCCTATTGACTGATCCCCAAGGTTGCCATCCAGCTTGCACTGGAATTGAGTGACCAATCAGAACCCTGGCTTTCACCGAAAAATGAAATTTCGAACGGCCGTTCCACACATCCGAGAATCCGCTTCTACGCCTTCAAGCACACACGTTGTTCACCAGGTGTTATAAGCAAACATCGAAATTGGACTGCACTAATTGGTTGTTTTTACCGTAATTAACTCGTCCACTTACAGAAATAGAACCTCAGCCTCAGGGAAACCGTTCCATCGTCGGGTCGGCCTCAGAGACCTTTCCCCAACTCTGGCCGGGTGAAAACCCCATCCGTTGCTCCCTGTTTCATAAAAGGAGCTATTCCCTGTACCATCCCTCGTTTCACTGAAAGCTTCTCAAGATCCATTCGAGACTCCCTGGTTCCGAATCACTCGTGCCTCTCGGCGCAAATGGCCGAGTAGGCTTCCCGGTGTGACTGAGAGCAGGCGGCCCAGCTCTCACGCTCGTTTTTCAGTAGTTTCAGGTCATCTTGGTCGAAGACGTATTGCTGCACAGTAATTCTTAGTTTGCAAATATTGAATTCGTAAGGCCGTGACCCCGCAATCTGAATTCGGCGGTTGCGCTCAGCCAGGGGACCTTCCGGAGTCTTGACAAGCTGCACCTTTGTTTCCTGGTGCAAAAGTCCCTCGGTCTCCTCCAGCTTGGCGTAGAAGCATTCTTGATCTGATATTTTCTTAATCAGTGACTCCAGATGAGAGATGGAACTCGTCACACTAGTCTGAAAGATACTTCTCTCGCGGGCCAAGACCGCAAGGATATCCTTCATGGCCTCTATCTCATCGGCTGATCCTGGCGATATGCCCGGCTGCGAAGCCAGATATTCATCAAGGGGTCTCCAGAAGGCTGCGTTTTGATCATTCTCGGCCAATCGGAGGCCCTCAATGGTGCAGGTCAATTGCTGAAGTTCGTACTTGAACACGAGCCCCATCTGCCACAACCACGCCCTGACCTCATGGAAGAGCTTGGAGGTGGGACAGTACAAGAATCGACGGAGGTCGGCGGGTGTAGTGTCAAACACTTTCTCTAACTGAGACAGTTCCACGAAGCCTTCGCCAGGTTGGCTCTCCCTCCAAACCCTTTCAAGACTGGAGAGCTGGGATTCGACGGACTTGATCCGCTGCGTATAGCATTCTTCCGCTGCTGCAGACAGATGCACACGCTTCCCAATCTCAGTCATCTTTTCATTGTGTCTCTGCAAGGCAGTGCGGGGTGTAGCCCAACTCAAAGTTTGCTGCATCGAGGCGGTGTCAATGGTCATCCACGCCCCGGACGAGCAGCAACACGAGTAATAGCCGGTGATGTCACTCACAATCTGAGCAAGGGATAGCCGAGTAATCCGTTTGTCTACGACAGGCACGAAAAATCTGATGTTGCCCATGGTTGGGTCAGGGACTCAAGGTGTTGTGCTGTGATCTGTGTCTTGGATCGCTTTATGCTGTGAAAGCTGAGATGGCGTGGTTAATGTTTGTTCGTACTTGGGTGTTGTGTAATGCTTGAGTCAATGTGCGATTAGTGTTATTGGGTGAGTTGAGTATGGGGTGAAGTCTGATCCAGATGAGCGATGTGATGGCTTTATAGTTCTGAGCTCCCCTCCGCTGTTACTCATTTGCCTTTGTGTTCATCCTTAGTACTGATGTTCAAGTTGTTCCAACACAGGTCTTATCAGTATTCATCATACTGTGAAGGCGAACAAACGAACAACGTCGGTCTGCAGCAAGGGAAAAAAACGGCTGTAAAGAAAGTCATTGGGCTTGAACTGGTATAGTTTACACTAGTCTGTGTGCTTAAGTGGACGCTATGGTTCTTTGTAGTTGGGCAATGCTCGATTGTAGGAGGTATGTGTCCACTTCGGATGACAGGAGTGAAAATTGATGCAGAACAGATAATGGGACTATAGATAAGAGAATGATGACGGGATGTTGGTTAAGAAGGGTAATAGTGAAGGTACTCTGTTCTGAGGCTAGCTCAAGGCTTGTCGCAAGAAGACTGGAAGCGACGTGAGAGGCTACTGAGAAACGGACTATGGATTTGGACGTTGTCGGCTATCATTTCGAAGGACAGGCTTCCCTTTGACCCCTCCTTCGGGGTGACAGTGTCACGTTGCTAGTAGAATTGGTCAAGGAGTCGTCATCTCGTCTTGAGTTGATGCACACTTTTAGTGAACATATCAAGCACGTGCCGTCATTCGTCATTCTAACCATTCCAGCTTGTTTTCTGAACAAAGAGACCTCGTTTCGGTCTTTCCCGGCACTAAACCCACATAGCCTGGGTGGCAAGCATCGCTCTTAGCTGGAGATAGGAGGCAGACCAGCTTTGGGGACAGGCACAGGAAATCCTTGGTAGGAGTGTCACAGATAGCTGGTTGTTCCAAACAACCATCGAGCTACTCAAGAAACGGGGTCTCAAAGAGTCAAGGTGAAGTCAAAACGATGCTCTATTGAAGGTCATCAGTCTGCCAGTTCGAAATGTTGTGCTATGGCATGCTCACAAGTATTCACGGATCTTCGGCACTTCCGCTACCGTGACCCGGAAGATTGGCGCATGATATGGCATGCCAAGATCGTGCCAGAGCAAGCTACTCTAGCTCGCAACTTCGGCTCAGTCGAGACCGAGAAGGGCCCCTTTGGCTTCGAGGGGAATCCTGGAGTAAACCTGGAGGTGGACAAGGGTGGAGCTGCATTAAGATCTGGACGCGTCAAACCCTGGGGTTCTCCATCGCCTCCTCTACTTGCGGCACAGCGAGTGCGGAGAACTGAAATGCTGGAAAGGATTGCAGTAACGCAATCTTTACCAGTTGGGGACGCTAAGGCCTTCATAGGCCTAGCTGAGCCGGTAGTTCCATCCGGCCCAGTTCCTGAGTCTGCACGTTGAATCTTGCATCTAGCCGATTGAGATTCGGAATTCCCGGCTCCCCCCTACGCCACCCCGGAAACCCCATTGCTCCACATAGCCCCCTGACAGAATCCTCCCCCCCTTCTCCAAGTGCTTGTCTAAGATCAATAATCCATGCCGGAAAAACCCCAGGTGATGCACACTCGGTGAACTTCCCCCGAACCTTGGATTCCGGAGTGAACCTAGCCAGCTTGAGGATAGCTAGTTCCTCAGTCTGGGGTCGTGAGTCCGGGGTACCATCAACGCTTAACAGACAGCCCGTTCGCGTATATATAGCTCACTCCCTGCCTCAAGCCTGCAACTCTAGGGATCCTTACCATCCAGTGTCCACTTGAAGCCGCCAAAAGCGTCACGGTGCCTCGAAGTCCTAGGCGATAACAGTCCCCCTCAACTGAGCTATTCTTCTCGTTCGCCATTCACATCCACCCGTTACGATCCGAATACCATGGCGTCCAACGAAGCGGACAAGGTCCAAGAAGTGGTCCATGTCGAGACCACGAGCTCGTGTGGCAAGTTCGTCTTCTCGGAGGAGGCTGCCGAGCGCGGAGCTGCAATCCAAGAAGAGGAGCGGAACTTGAGTATTTCTCAAGCTGCGCGACAATTTTGGAAGTCGATCATGTTCAGTGAGTGCTTTGAGGTCTCTGGTTGAAGAACTCTTGAACTGACAGTCCCTAAGGCAGCGTTGCTTTTGCGGCGGCTATGATGTTTGGATATGACAGCATTGCAAACACTGCGTCCCTGTCTATGCCATCCTTCTTCTTCTACTTCGGCAACGTAACTCCCGACGGCGGTGCCTACCTCCCTTCCATCTGGACTTCGTACGTGCATCCCTCCGACTCGACGACTCGATTGTATAACTAACCCTCTGCAGGCTCTGGAGTGCCATGTCCAGTCTCGCCCAGGCCATGGGAGCCTTCTCTGCCGGCTTCTTGATGGATCAATTCGGACGAACATATGTCGGTAGCGGTCTCTCAGCCCTGACAATCGCGGGCACGGCCGTTCAGTTTGTTGCCAAGGGTCGCGGCGTGTTGCTGGCTGGAAAGATGATCAACGGCTTCGGTGTCGGAGCTGCCATGGCCGTCGGCGTCACTTACGCATCCGAGATTGCGCCCGTGAAGCTGAGAGCGCCTATCCAACAGGGAGTTGTTCTATTCACGATAGCCATGTTCACAGTGGCATTGGGTGTTGTTCGCGCTTTCGTCCCGAAGCTGGAGGAATCGGCCTTCCGAACTGTCTTTGCACTTCAATGGGCTGTGGGCGGTCTGGCCGCGCTGCTCTTCCTTCTTGTCCCCGAATCTCCCAACTACCTTGTCCAGAAGCAACGCTTTGGCGCGGCTCAGAAGGCTCTAGGCAGGATCTTCGGCACCGACACGTCAAACGAACGATTGGCATTGTTGGTCAAGACGATCCAGGAGGAGCAAGTCAACGCCAACATGCAGTCGGGAAGTTACTTGGATTGCTTCAGGTCTACCGACCGCAAGAGAACGTTGACTATTCTGTTCCTCTACACTGCGATCAACGTGGGCGGCGCCGCATTCCTAACGCAAAATATCCTCATCTTGGTCACGGCCGGTCTCCCTGCGATCCACGTCTTCGATATCGGCATCGGCGGGTTTGCGTTGGCCATTGTCATTATCCTCGGAAGCTGGGCACTTGCTGGACGATTCCGCCGCCACAACGCTTTCATGTTCGGCTGCATCGTGAACATGCTGCTCATGGTGGTCATCGGTGCACTCTACTACGCTCCGGGACAGAGTGGCTTGTGGGCGAGCGCTGTCTTGATGAACCTTCTCATCACTCTCCAGACGGGTATCATCCAAGGCATGGGCTGGCCGATTGCGGCTGAGATTTCTAGCTACCGGCTGCGAGGCAAGAGTCTCTCGCTTGCCACAATTTCGCAAGCTATCACCGCCTGGATTACCAGCTTTGTGGTGCCATACATGTTCAACGTCGACTCGGGGAACTTGGGAATTCGGACTGGTTTCGTGTGGGCTGGATGCAGCATCTTCTTAGTCTTCGGCGCCTGGCATCTCGTCCCCGACACGACCAACCTGACTGCCGAGGAGATTGACCACCTGTACACTGACAACGTGAAGCCTCGAGACTTCCAGAAAGCTTTGCGAGAGCGACGGGCCGAAGGGGAGAACTGATTGAGTGGAGTGGAAGGGATGAAATCTAGTTTTTGCACGAGTCTTATTGTTTATAGTATATCGAGTGAAATTGATACGCCTTCTTGTTGCAATACTCCTCTTCGATATCACGCTTGCGACTCGTTTGTTAGAAGAGAACTTGAGCTTGTAACAGCATGCCGCCCTAATTGACAGCTCATCTAAGCAGTGTAGTAAGAACGGGTGGACAGTTCAGTTTGTAGAATAGATTACGCTCTGACGAAGCAGTGCATTCAACACGTATATAGCTCAATAAGGTAGTCACGCAATGATAATTGTAAATATATAGAAGAAACAAACTCAACTTCCATTATACCCTCTCACTGCGAATCATTGCAAGTTTGGGTCTCCCATCGCCACTTAGTAGCGTTAGATTAACAGAACGATGTAGAGTTTATTAATAATTGCCGTGATTTATTGTGAAGGATATGATAGTAGATAGTGAAGTTAGCATGCCGACATTAGGAAACACTTTACTTCAGAGGTCAATATCGACAATGCGCACAATTCACAATTCACAATTCGTTCACGAGCGACTTGGCGAAGAATATTCAGGCCTTTGCCGAACTAGATCTACTTGGCCGAAGCCACCATATGCGTCAGGGATTCCCAAAACCAGAAGTCAATAGTTCCCCCAGTATCCCCGCCTTAGGTTGGATCCACCACCTTGGACATGTCCCGCGGCTTACGGAGAAGCCGGGCCACGATGTATCATGTGGTGAGCATCCGGTGCCGCGCCGGAATTCCCGGCGTCCACGGCGCTAGTCAAACTGCAGCCAAGCCGGGCCTACTCCACTGCACCCCCGGCTTCTCACGCTATTGTCTTTGCCGATCTACTTGTCAAATAGCTATATGTATTTCTCTTGGAGCTTTCCCAGGCTTTTACAATCTCACCTGCGTGTTACTTCTCGTTTAGCAAGTGAACATCTATCAACACAGAATAAACTGCGATATGGACACCAAACACATGGAGGAAGTTGACTTCCAGAATCTTTTGGGCGATCTTTCCCTGGAGGAGAAGATCAGTTTGCTCTCTGGTCGTAACTTTGTTTCTACTCCCGGAGTGCCCCGCGTCGGGATCCCGCCCTTGAAGGTAGGCCGAATTGACTCCGAGATGCACAGAAAGAAGCTGACAATTGTTTTGACCAGACTGTCGACTCAGTGAATGGAATCAGGCCAATTGACTTCCACGGGGAGCTTACAACAGCTTGTTTCCCCAATACAGCCTGTCTCGCGTCCACGTGGAACGCTGACCTCCTGGAGCGGCTGGGACAGCAAATAGCACAACAAGCCAGCTATAAGCATGCTCAGATTGTGTTGGGCCCGACAATCAACATCCACCGAGATCCCCGGGCTGGTCGCAACTTTGAATGCTTCAGTGAAGATCCCTTGTTGTCAGGCCATCTCGGTGCCGCCATTGTCAAGGGAATCCAGAGCAGAGGCGTGGGAGCTTGCCCGAAGCATTTCGTCTGCAACGACTCCGAGACATTTCGGCATTACTACAATGTCAACGAGTCGCCAGACGGCCGCCCGTTGCGCGAGATCTACCTGGCCGCTTGGCAACAACTCTTGCAAAAGGCCAAGCCCGTAGCAGTGATGACAGCGTAAGTCTTTAAGTGTATCTCGACGAATTTTTACTGACTGTAGAAAAGATACAACAAAGTGAACGGCACTTACTGCTGTGAGAATGAGGACTTGCTTCAAAACATTCTTCGAAAGGAGTGGGGGTTTGACGGGGCCGTCATGTCAGACTGGTTCGGAACTCGGTCCACGGTCCCAGCTATTGAAGCCGGACTGGACCTGGAGATGCCGTTTCCCATCTTTCGAGGCAAGAAACTTCTCAAGGCAGTCGAAAACGGCGAAGTCAGTGAGAAGACGATCGATTCCCGAGTCGCAAAGGTTCTCCAGCTGCGCAATAAGACACGCCCATCGCACGGAGAGGGTCCCGAGGCATCGAAAATGACCGATGAGAGCAACGCGATTGCGCGAGAAGCTGCATCGGAAGGCGTTATTCTGCTTAAGAACTCGAACAACACTCTGCCATTGGACATGTCCGCATCCCTCAAGATTGCGGTAATTGGAGAGTACGGCCAGCGGCCCATCCTGACGGGCGGCGGCAGCGCATCTTGCAAGCCCCAATATCGACAAGTTCCTCATGAACTGTTGCGGGAAGCTCACACGAGTCCTGATAACGTGCAGTATACCTCTGGAGTGCGCACCCGCGTTTTTGTGCCGATAGCAGACTCCGATAGACTCACCGCGAAGAGTGGCAAGAAGGGCGTTGATGTGTCGTACTTCAACGACGACTCGACCGAGCCCTTGCTCACAGAGAGCCTGGATATAGCTCGAGTTTTTATGCTGGGAGACTACAAGCCAGGGCTGAAGATGCCTGACTCCCGCCTGGAGATGTCGACGAAGCTGGTTCCTAAAAGCACCGGAACTCATCTCCTTGCCGTTCGACATTCCGGCGCGTTTTCATTGAAAATCGACGACAATGAAGTTCTTTCTGGCGCAACTCCTGATATCACGACTGAAGAGTTCCTGTTTCGTCTCCTCAAATATGAAACTCGGGTTGAAATCCCAATGAAAGCGGGACAAGCATACCAGGTGCATCTCACGATGCACGCACGGGAGCCCATGGTGGGCGAGCCGACACCGTACAGCGCCACCCTGTGTTTCGAGGAGGAATACTCGGAAAAGGGTGTGATTGCCGAAGCCGTAGAAATGGCTGCCAAGGCAGATATCAGTCTTGTTTACGCCGGACGCAACGAACAGCACGAATCAGAGGGCTTCGACATGGATCAGATCACGCTGCCGGACAACCAGACTGCGTTGATCAAAGCGGTCGCAGCGGCCTCGAAGAAAACGGTCGTTCTCCTCCATTGCGGGAACCCAATCGACGTCAGCAGCTTTGAAGCGGACGTTGACGCCATCGTCAACATGCACTTCCCTGGACAAGAAGGTCCAAGAGCAGTAGTCGACGTGTTAACGGGTCGGCTCAATCCAAGCGGTCGCTTGGCAACAACGTGGTTCAAGACGCTGGAGGACTGGCCAAGCTTTGCTCATTTTCCATGCAAGAAGACGGAGCAGGGAGAAATTGAGATTCGCTACGAAGAAGGCCTGGAGGTTGGATATCGAGCCACGGGCCGCGACGACCGGATCCGCTGGCCATTCGGATACGGCTTGTCGTATACCTCGTTTGCGTACGATGACTTGAAGATCAAGGTGAACAAGTCGTCTTCGCCATGGACGCTCAACGCCAGTGTTCGCGTCACGAACACGGGATCGCGTTCCGGGAAAGAGGTGGTCCAGGTGTACGTGCTACCGCCACAGGACGCTTCGGTTTGGAGGCCGCGGCGAGAATTGAAGGGATTCGCCAAGATTTCTCTTGAGCCCGAAGAGTTCACTGTGGTAGAGATAGAGATGGACCTGGTAACTGCCTGTAGCTACTGGGACGAGGTCAAGAAGGGGTGGAAACTGGATGAGGGTGAGTATCGTGCGGAGGTTGCAGGTCGCAGTGCCAGCTTTGCCGTGTAGAGTCTTAGGATGGTCTTTAGTATACATAAATCACTCCAAATAAAAGGGCACACTGGCAAATGATGAAGCATCTTCTGGTGCTCGTGCATGAGTTGAGCTCGCATAGGTAATGTTTGCCAATATGTCAGTGGCAGTAGCGCGCAAGGTGCAACAATAACTTCAGTGCAGTGGTATTAAAGAAAATAAGCATCAACAAAGTAGGTTGAAGCAGCATTCTCTCAGACTTCACAACGTAGCATTCATGCCAGTGAGTACCTACTCATGTCGGCTGTTGCCATTGCCAGTTGAGATGACTGGGTAAAGCATGAGCCCCATTTGGTCTTAAGCAACTTCAGTCAAGCAATCATATCGAGGGGTGAGGGATGGCGATTGGCAGTAGAAGCGTAGTATATGTACTGGAGCTAATTTAAATGTACACGAAATCTCCCGAGCACCTGGCATCGGAGCAGTAACCACCCATGGGATTCGCTGTTGCTAGGGATCAAGTGATCAACCTAGCAAGGCCAGCCTTCCCAATTTTTGCGTCGTTTTGAAAGACAGAAGCGGTGAGGCGCTTAGCAAAGGCCCTTCTTGACGGGCTCGCAGTCGCCGTTGGTCTTGTCGCAACCGTCGTAAGCCTGGCACTGGACCTTGGGGTAGCAGTTGTTGTCGTAGGTAGCCTGTTGTCTTCTGTTAGTCTCATGTCTAAGATCCGGAAATGGCTCTTCCAGCTGTCACATACCTCATCACCCAAGTTGGTGTTGATGCCCATGAGCTCACCACCGTTGACGGCGGTGACACCCTCCATGTGGACGGTACGGGCGCAGTTGCCCTTGCAGTTACCGCACGAGCGGTAGACCTTGCCGTAGTCCTCGGCGTAGAAGTTGACGACGTTGACGTGGCCACAGCCGTTGTGCTGGATGACCTTGTCAGAGGCGCCGTAGGCACCGCCACCGATGATGTTGGCAGTGCCGTCTCCCTTGATGGAGATGGCGTCCTCGCAGACATCCTCGAACCAGACAAACTCGAGAGTGCAAGCGCCCAGGCAGTAAACACCCTCGCCCTGGTCGGCACCGATGATGACGTTGCGCAGAGTGGCGCCCTCCTCGAGGACGAAAACGGTGTCAGCCTCACCTGTAAATCGTGTTAGTGGCTTGATGATTCAAGATCAACACCCTTCATGATGTTACTTACCACCCTCGCTCTGGCCACCGCAAGGGGTGCCACGGTCGTACTTGACCCACTCGGCATCGAAGACCTCGCCGGCACCGATGTACTGAGGAGCATCGAGAGACTTGGATCCAGTGGAGGCGGGAAGGCCACCGTCATAGCCCAAGCAGGCCATGGCCGCGGGCAGGGCGGCGACGAGAGAGATGATGCTGGTGGAATGCATTTTGAAGGTTGTTACTCGGGTATTCGTGTAAAGATAAAAACCGGTCGACGGTAGCTGATGAATCTGAAGAAGCTGAAAAAAGGACAAGATACTGACTCCGGGTCGATGAGGTGATGAGCTGCTACAGAACAGAAGGTTGTTGGGGACATACAGATGTCCTTATATACTCATCCCATCTCCATTGTTTGCAGCAGTGACAGACTTCCCAACCACGATCCCGGAAATGACCCAGGGGTTGTTTCAACCGTTAGTGGGTAGATGGAAAACAAACTCAACCGCCATGTTCGTCTGCATCCAAAAGCCCAAGGCTGATCGCCCTTTGCCTGCCACCAGGGGAAAAGGGACTCGCCGGGTTGCCCCAACACGCGGATCTCAGGGCCAATCGGCGGCTGGACGAGAAATTGAAGAACCGCTGTCAGGTGTTTATGAAACTGTCACGGTGGGGGCTGTATCAGGGGAGCATGGATGATGGGGCACAGGATTAAGTGCACCAATGAGACTCGCGGCGCCAAAACTCGGCGTGGCGAGTCATGGGTTGCCCTCGAACAAACAAGTGACATTCATGAGCGTGCTTGGCGGCAACGGGGGTTGTTGTCGTGGGAATAAGAATCCTGGCCAAAGCCGTACGCGGTGCAGTTGGCCCGGAAGTCGGACGTTGCGGAGCTCCAGACGACAATCCGAGTTCTCTCAGGGTACAATGCAACGTGCTACGGGCATGCAAGGGCCCGAAACTCCACTCCAGCCCGGAGGTCGACGGCGAAATTAACCTTAAAGGCTTAAAGCCTTAATCGTTTGCTGAGCTAGGGGGAGGCTTAGTGTGCGTGGTATCGGCGATAAGTTGGTTCCATCAAATGCGAGGGGCGTTTCAAAACCGATCTACCCCGATAACGCTGCTTCAGGCTGGCTTCGCTGAAGGGTAGGATCTGGCTCCTTGGACGGGTGCTATCCTCAAGCAAGCTAGCCGCTCGTCGGAGCGTCGCTGCCCGCAGCCTAGCTCCTTGTCCGTCTTATGCCCCCAGTCTTCTTCCCCTGTTGAAGCCCGGCCGTCGCGGGAGACTGACGCAATGGCGGATGTCACCTATGTCCTCTCATTGGCGGAGACTCGTTATACCGCTGAAATGTCTTGGCTCTCGCAGTGAGACAACAGAAATGCTCCCTCATTGTTTGAGCTCAGCAATTGGGTTGGCAAGCTGAGCATATCCTTTTCTCTTCCAGCTCCCTTAATTTCCCAATGGCAACGTCATCTTTGCCTGGTGATTCTTCACCGACATCCGGTGGCGTTGCGTCTCGTCCCAACATTTGCTCGGTGCCACTTGACAGCCCGCAGGCCGTGTAACATCCTTGTCCCCTGGGTAGCTCAATATATTTTTACGTCCATATCCATGTCATGCTCGACTTCGTAGTAGGAAAGGATCAGTTGCGGGCAAGGTTGTAAATATTCTCCACGCCGCTTCTCGATATCCGGTATTATCATTCGCATGCTCTGCACATATGTTAATCCCCGTGTTCATCCTGACGATCCCAGGTCGGCACAACTATTTCCGAAGGCCGTCTCTGTGATCTCCGACTTGCTTGATGTATCCAACTAGAAGAAAACGCATTCTGGCTAAAGCGCAGCTCCATGGGTATGGAGAGTAAACCAGCTGGCGGTGAATAAGTATTCAACAGTCGGATGACAAAAGGACCGATGCGCCAGAGCGGATCATAACAAGGAAGAAGGGACTACAACAGAGATTGTATTACTATCGCATTGAGTAGGCCTGTGCTGGTACAGCTGGTGGAGCAACTGTTAAGCTTCTCGACATTTGTCCGCTGTTAGGACGCGTACTTGAGCGCAACCACATGCAGGTCAGTTTGTATACCAGGTTACAAACCAACCACCTTCGAGTCTAGGATAATTAAGGAGAAAATAAGCACCGGAAGAAGCTTGACCGGGGCCGTATAGAGGGGAGTGTTCTCAGTGGGCATCTTGCTGTCACTCAATTCCAGTTGCCACAAAGTAACTACCCTGCGGTCAACCAGATGAGATGCATACGCGTGCGGTTCAGGGCAGCTCAATCTCGCAGACGACAGTAACGATGAGAAATATGCTTAATGAAGAGGAAGAATCTAAGTCTATTGATAGAGGGATTAGACAGCATGCCATCACCTAAGATAGTGCGCGAGTTGAAAGCCAGACACTGGTGCGCTGTCTGCTTCAACCTCAAAAATGATGTTATTACCCATAGGCTCCGGATGAATTCCCATCGTTGACAAATTATGGAGTCAAGGTGAGACCCCCAGTTACCCGTGTCACAGATTGACCGCCTGGCGAGAAAATAAAGAACGCTGATCATTTGACGGAGAACGGCCCGTCGGGAGCCCCGAATAGGCTGATGCGAGAGGGGACATATTGGGAAGATGTGGCCTAGCCTCTCTTGTCGTCTAGGACTATTCATGCTTGTCTTTGTCACCTCAACTCGTCATGTATCACTAAATCTATCAACGTTTATTTTGCGCATGCCGCGATAATAGCTGAATACATCAATTCCATCAACACTGGTTGTGGGACGGCTTGCACTTCGTCCGAACAAGGAGAACAAGAAATAGAGTGGAATAGCAAGTCTAAATCAAGCATAAATCAAGGCCACCAACCAGGTACTCAGACCGCCACACCCAGCGACAAGTTACATCATGTGTGGATAACAATAACGAGGCAACCTGACGTGGCGAGGGGGAGCCAACCCAAGCTCCCGAGCTGGAGTGACGGTAGTGTCTGGGTTTACTGAAGCCATGAGCTTTATTTGCAGGGGGGCTTCGATGGAAAGAAATAAACCGAAGACTTTGGGAGGGCCAATGTAACATACAATCAATTGGTGTGGGGAGACACGCGGCCTTGGAATTAGCTGTCGCGCCCCCTTCTCAGCGCTTTTGACGTCCCCCACTCTAATTAAATCTTTCTATTAGTCTTTTCTGGTTTCCACTCTTTCTATCATTCTCCGCTCATCTCGAGAGTATGCCAGACGTGGCAAGCTTTTTATCTGGAGAATGGCCTGGACTGTTCAGGCTTCTTGGAGGCATCATGTGAAGCTTCTGATAAAGACAGTCGACCACGCGCCGTCGAATGCACCATGTCATAATCGACCACCTTGGGTGCTTATCATGGCGCCCGTGTGGAGAGTAGGCCTTGGGAAGCTGCTTTGCCGATTATCTAATACTCATGAGCTCCAGGGACGAGGATCCCGGAGATGAGAAGATGCTTCAGAAAGAGAGTACAGTAGGTGTGAGGTGCAACTACTCAAACAGAACGCTTCGCTAATTTGGGCCATCGCATCTGGTACGCGAGACTATGTCTTCATGCTCTCCTGTCTCCATCGGCAGAGCGACCTGTTCATGTTGCAAGTGGGAGTGAATTGAATTGGAGGTCCCATTCCGCGATGACCGCCGCACAGATCAGCTCATGGATGGGACAGTCAAACTTCCGGAGATGAAATCAAGAGAAAGTCCAAACACATGGAGTTGAACGTACATAGAGCCTACTTGGAATTTGTTTTGAAAGGCTAGGTATGGCTATGTGTGATAATGCATTCTCGATCTATATTGTGTGACCTGTGATACT
The DNA here is from genome assembly GCA_003934905.1 of Neonectria sp. DH2. Classification (NCBI taxonomy): domain Eukaryota; kingdom Fungi; phylum Ascomycota; class Sordariomycetes; order Hypocreales; family Nectriaceae; genus Neonectria; species Neonectria sp. DH2. The sequence goes on along the minus strand of RQWH01000018.1, from coordinate 181,935 downwards.
TGATACCGATTGCTACTGCTGCTCTGGTAAACATTCACGCTATGTACGTAGTGGCTTTTGCACTTAGTATTGGGGTGGCTCCTCAAAGGGGGACCATGATTACGGCTATGAGCGCTGTTGCAACGAACGACGACTTCTCGTCAGCAATCACGGCTCCACATATCCACCCGACGAAGGCAGTTGGGGCCATCTGTTGGTGCGAAATTCACGATTTGTCTTCGTCGTCAACGTGCAAAAGCGAGAGCGAGAATGCGATCTAAAAACAGGAGTAAGTTTTGGTCTTATTGGTCTGAGCCTCTGAGGACTACCAAAAGAGCCACGGCGAGGCCCTCAACACTACGCGAATTTCCCTCGGAAGGGTGATGCCGAGCTGAGCAAATACTTCCTATCACGATATTTGAACGCATCGGATATCTTATTTATTTCATTATCTGCAAAGTACTTTGTCTCGAAACAGCGACAACCATGTTGACAATGTCACTAGAGGAGCATTCGAATTCGTACGTGTGACTTAGCTTTTGTAATCTCAGTTATAAAAGTACAGCAAACTAATACACAGTAATCATACTATAGGGTATTGTATTTGCTTCCAGGTATTCTCGTCGCGAGTTGTCCGGAAATCTGCGATCGACCTGGGCTCTCCCTAAGTTTCGCGAAACGTTAGCCTGTTTTTACTTGACGGAGTAGGCTATGCGAATTAATTCATATTTGATAGGTCAATTCATCGTCAATTATGTGTTCTAGACCACTGTTTGTTTTCGTGTGTAGTTGATTAATACCACTAGCAAGATTGTAACGCTGCGTTGATGATTGTCTTGACAGGGGGTTGGGAACACTCTGTTTCCCGGAGTCAACAACTCGTATTTCGTATAAAAACACGCCGTTACATGTGGGACCAGTTATTGTGCACCCGTTTCACATGCACTAATCTACGTGTTGCGGTGCGTGCTAGTCTGTCAAGGTGGAAGTGTTTAATCGCAGGGCAGTGCAAAGCTGCCTTGCATCCTAATGCCGCAGGCGCTCGCACCGCCAACAAGGCTGAATTGCTTCTGTCATTTCTCTATTTAAATGTACCATCTGCCTGATCTTGGATATTCTTTAATTCCCCTCCGTCACGCTTCCTTGCCCCAAACCCCGAATTGACCAGCCGAGCTAAAGTTAGAGCCTTCTCCGTTAAATAACCCAGTCAAACAGTGCATCATCAGTCAAGTTACGGTAGACCACCTGGAAATCACCGCGAAAATGTCTCTCCCTCAAATGAACGACGACATGGAAGAAAATCCCGCAGAACCCAACAAGTCCGCCAGCACACAGGAAGCGCCGGATGAGCTTGCGTCAATCCAAGGACCTCAGATTTCGCCGACAGAGGAACCCCACAGGCCCAAGACTACGATCGAGAAAATAGGAATTGCAGCAGCCATTACTGCTCCTTGGGTTTGCGGCACTGTCATCTCGTGGCTCCCCTTCTTAAGTATTGGTCTAGACGAGGCTCCTCGCGACATGCAAGTAGCCCAATATATTACGTGTTCAACCATGTGCTAACTCTGAACTTAGTCTTCTCAATGCAATAGCAAGCGTTGTTGACCTGTCCGCCGTTGTCGTGTCTCTCAGTCTCATTTGGGCCAAACAACGACACTCGGGCTTTAAGAATCTTGTGACCACTACAGGGGTGACCAATATTCTCTTCCAGAAATTCGTTTTCGGCACCATTTACTTCGTCCTGTTGAATCCAATATTCATGGGCATGTACATGTTCATTTGTACTGTGAAAAGCTCTTGCAAGGATGGTGATAGCGCCGACCCTCGATGTCGAATCAATGAGTCGTTACTGAACGTCGTCATATTCGTCAGGTCATTTATACTGTACATTGATATACTCATCCTCTCGGACAGTTACTCACCATCACAGGGTTTCCTTGGTTTTAGTTGGAACCGGTATCGAAGAGCTGTCAAGACAGATGGACAACACGCAAAGGGGGAATAGTGTGGCTTGAAGAGGTTATACAAGACTGGGAAGGAAGCAAATTCGAAAATATTCCGTACTTGGTACCGTGTGGCTATCAGCACTTGACCTTACTGCCTTGAGGTGGATGCTGAGTCGTGTCTGGCTCAAACGGCTGGCCACACCGGATCGATGCCGCTGTTCTGTGGACAGCTGGGGAACCATCGACCACATTTGATTAGGCTCATACTATTCTCTGTCTTTGGTATTTGGAAACTGAAATCAGCTCGAAGTTGCATGTTGCAGTCATGATACATTAGGGTTATACCGCCCCGAATCTTATGCCCTCCCAGTCTCCCTAAATGGGGATGATGACATGCCGATGTATTGAACATGCTGCACTACCTTCGATTTAAGTCAGTGTAGGATAGCCTCTACGTGTTTGGAATCGTGGGGTATTTTCCAATCTAAATGCTAGTTTCTCAGCTCACCGTCACAGCTCGACGATGTTTGCTGTTCAAACTGTTGGGCTATGCGCTTGCATCAGTCCTTGAATTTTGCGTATAGAAGAGATATGACCTAGGTTTAGAGGCGATATGTGTGTAATGGCGGATATTTGATGCTCGTACTTCGATACTCTTAAACTATTGTGCTAGCACTTCCCCAGTATCATTGAAGTTTGCATCTTGCAACACATAAAAGAGACCACTATTTGCTCAAGCCATTTTACTCAGCATCGTCCGGTTTTCTTCCATACACAATAGTACTGGACGTGACGTCAAGTTAAAACCTGTATCGTGAATGACCTCAAGGGGGACTCACTTTTGAAACCAGTGATAGTTGGACACTTTCCTGCTCTCCTTTCGCATTTTGGACTGGAGGAGCATAGCTTCTTCGGCCTGCCAGCCCAGCACCTGGGTCAGAAGAAAAGTATTCAACCCTTCAAGACTCTCATCGAATGCCATTTGGAACAGTAGACCAGCTTGCTGGAGCTTGGTGTCTTTTGGCCAGACATGCAGCGGGGCCTTGAACTTCTTCTCCACGACATCAACGAAGCCGGCCTCTTCCATGTACTGCTTCATTGTGTGTCCCTCACAAATACGGAATGTCCGACCGGTCTTCTCTCCAGCTTCATATACCAAGCTTGAGAGTTCATTAAAGACATGGTCCTCGGGGAATTGAACATGGTCCGATTGTAGTTTCACCCCCATCTCGTGGTCCTGAAACCAGCTGCCGGGCTTCAGATGTCGAAAGGCTTTCTTGTACAAAGCTCCCCAGTCGGCAACACTACCATAGAGGGCGCGAATGTGAATGAAGTCAAAGTAGTCCTCGGGCCATGTCCAGTCGAGAAGGCAATCGTCGATCATGAACTTGACATTTGGGGGAACCCATGGCGGTTGAATAGGGCTAAGATCCGTGCCGATAACTTCGGCCTCAGGGTACTGATCTGCGAAATCGATCGCCCAGACGCCTGTTCCAGTTCCCACGTCCAATACTTTCCCAAGGTTCTTTCCAATAGGAGCAAGGAACAACTTATCGTCTAGCAACATCAAAAGCCCGTTGTGGATAAGATCGAGGCCCTCATTTTGTCTTTCATCGTTCGGAGCCCAGTACTCAGCCGTTTTGGTGTTCTGGTACGTGCGACCGTGCAGTCGGCGATAGTCGAAAATACTCTCGGACAGTGACGCGGTGCTTGAATTTAGGCTCCCGGAGTCGATGGCAGAGTCGGCATCATCGTCTGTCTCAAGGTCGAGATTTGCCTCGATACGCGGCGATTCTCCTTCATGCTGCAGAGCCGGCGAGGAGGATCGTTCGTGGGGTTGGATCATTTTTGCTCTCCTTGCGCATTTGATCGATGGGAGAGTCTGCTAATAAATGAGGAGGAGCAAATAGAATACTTAAACACTGCTTGTGCGTTACCGTTGGTGGGTCGATGAATGTGTCAACTGCATACTTGGCGACAACAAGATCCTTGCCAACGTCTCTCATGGCGTGATATAGTGTGCGACTGTGCAGAACGGTCTCCGCCCGCGTAGCTATCCGACCCATGAGCTTGTCTCCCGCCCCCGCTCGCGAAAGCCTGGGGACGGATGTATCGGACATATTCTCGAATCAAGTAGAACTGCATATGTAGTGCATCATATGTGTCACTTCCTCTCCGATAAAGGGCGTAAAGCGAACCAGATTTGAGGGAGGAGACGAGTCAGGTGACCTTCGTCTAATCTATCCAGTCGGATCGTAGTTTCTGTGGCACAAACCGCCAAGATTCTACCCGCGAACTTCCCCAACCGCGATAATTAGGTGTACCTTGCGCACCATCAACAACGCAAGTTGCCCATCCACCACGGGACACTCAACTTCACCACTTGCAGGTGCATAGAGTGTCACGGTGGTTTGAAGTAAGAGTAGAAGTAGCCATATATCGTCATCGTCTGAGCTGGTGCAACATGTTGCTTTCATGATAAAGTAATAATCGGCATATGGTCAAGTGTATAGTCGCAAACCCGTGAATGCCAGGCGAACAAATCACGCAATCCAATTTACCAGCTCATTAGTGACTGGGAAAAACCCTACTCGCTAAGAAAGTAATGAACTGCTAAGGACCCTCAAAGTTTCGCGTCCAAATGCTCTGCACGCAGTAACTGCTCGACTTGTCGTCCCGCAATGGCACCTCTCTCAATTGCGCCATCAATGAATCCTCTCCACCCGTCGGCCCAATCCGCGCTTGCGAAGAAAACCCTACCATCCGGCTTTTGAAGCTCCTGTAGCCATTTGGTCATGCTATTGGGGCCCCAGCAACTCCATGTGCCCTTTGCAAGTTCATCGTTCATCCAGTCGTGCGTCAGGTACGCTTTGACTGTAGCGTCTGGTTTGATGTGCTCTTGGAAAGTTGAGATGATGTCAGCGCTTGCTCGCGGGTCGGCGAGATGGGAGCCATATCCGAATCCAATGCAATATGTTCCATCCTTCTTCATGGTGCCGTTATGATCGGAGAAGGAGAAACACCACGGCGATTTACCGTACCCGTTTGCCATGGAGAACCATGCGGGCTCTAACTTTGCGAGGTGGAAATGTATCTTTGCGCCTTGGTTGATGTGGCCGGCTTTGACCGCTTCCTGACGAAGCGGAGAGAGAGGCGGGGAGAATGAGACATCTGAGAGACAGTTGCTTCATGCTGTTAGTATTTGATTGACATCAACGGTCTGTGTATCGACTTACAGAGGAATCGTCAAGATCACATATTTGCCCCTGATCTGGCGGCCGTCCTTTGCTGAGAGGATGATAGATCTACCCTTCTGCACAACTTTGTCCACCACAGTATTGAGAAGCAAATGACCAGAATAGTCTGAGAGGATGGATCTCGCAAATGAAGTCATGCCACCTTTACCAAGCTTGAACGCTCCGGCCAGCTCAAAGACACCAGCCATGGTGTGGTTTCCGAGAGCGTACCAGCGCAGAACCTCTGTGAACCCGCATCGACTTCCAGGAACGCTGCCGAACGTGCTGATCATTGTATCGAAGAGGTCTTTTTCGATCTGAGGAATGTCGAGCTGGTCCAGGCGGTCTTTTGCGGAGAGGTGATCGTATTTCACCCACGGCGCTGGCTGGCGGAACGGTTCGTGGGGATACGGCATCAACTCGCGGCTGGACATGTTGTCGATGGAGAAGAAGGCATCGGCAGCTCGTTGAACAGTAGCATTCACATCTTTGCCGTCAATCTCGGCGCATTTGGAGAATGCTGCTGTGTATGAAGTCGTATCCGCATCGACTGAACCAGCGGACGTTTTTAAGTTAGAATGTAGTCCGTAACGATGGAGTTCCGAATAAACGTGAGGCTGGTTCCTACAAAAGCCAAGATTAGTACTAGGTCATCAAGAATCTTCACGAATATTTGGGGACGTGCCAATGAACCCAGGTCCCTCCCATCTCAAACTCCTCGCCGAGAGCCTTGGCAGTCCATGTTCTTCCGCCAATGCGATCACGTCCTTCCAAGAGAAGGACCTTTTGGTTCGGGACACGACTGAGATCCCGAGCAGCGACCAGGCCAGCGAAACCAGTACCGATTACAACGACATCATAGCTGTCGTGTATTGCTGACGACGGCGTGTCCCTGACAACGGCCTCTGTAGTGAGACCGACAGTGTCGCCTGTTGGAGTCCACAGGTATCCCTCTCGAGAAGATGGCATAATGTCAATTGAGTAATTAATGGAAATAAGTAAGGAATGAAGCACACATAGAAGATGCTCTACGTGGAGGATATATGATTTATTTCTGTATTGGCTGTGACTGGCGCACACTGACACGACGACACCATCCCCAATTCGGATAATTTGTGCGAGCACCATGTCACCGCAACAGGACCCACACGATAAGCTGGCTTCCGCTTTGCACCTAATGATTCATTCCGAGTTCCGACGCAGCAAAGCCTTTCCTTGTTCGGGCTCTTTCCGCGAACTGAATTAGATGACGATCTATAACCTTTTGTTTACGAAGGATATCTGGAAAAGGTATGTATAAAGACTGGTTTGGAGAAGCGGTTGACCTGGATAGCAAACGACATCCTTGCCACAGTAGACTATTCACAGAACCCAATGCCTTTCGTCTACAGACCCCAAGCTATGGCGGTCAAGCCACCACTAATGGGCGAGAGCGTCAACGCCTTTGGAGGAGGTAAGCTGATCTGCAGTCATGCAAACGCCAGTTCGAACGGCCACTAACAAACCCTAGACGTCGTCTCAACAAGCGACACGGGTGCAAAACACCCATCTCGGCAGGATTCTTCCGCATCGAAAAAGGGAAACCGCTGGCTTTTACTTACGAATTCGACGAAGCGAAATTCTTTGTCGAGGGTGAATGCATCGTCGAAGATGAAACTGGGCAAAAGGTGACGGCGAGAGCAGGTGACGTGATGCTCTTCACCAAAGGATCGACGATTTCCTTCACAAGCGAAACATATGCTCTAGCATTCTTTTGTGATCAAAGGGCAAAGTTGTAAGCACTGAAATAGACACAGCTTAGGAAGAGGCGAGGAGACAAGACATCAATATATCCAGAGCCAGAGCCAGATAGATACATGGGCAATCGCGCCATTGACGACGATCGGTTTCGCCAAGAGATCGTCAAAGGTCAACCCAGCATGGTCTCAAGCCTTTTCTGGGTCATGATATCCATCCAATGTACTTGGTCTGAAAAGATGTTTTCCTGATCACCCGCACTACCACCGGAGTTTACTGCAATATCCACTCGTGACCAAACTTCTTCGAGCATGATTGCAACGTGCTTTATCGGTCGCAAGCCAATTGTTGTGTACAACTTGAGAACCTGACCACGCACAAAGTGTCTCCACTGCATCACCTCGTGATTTAGCTTGACTTGCCTAGGAGTTTCGTGGAGTTGCTTGGATGACACCTGGCCTAATGCACTTCCAGCGATAAGGAGGACAAGGCTCTGTGTTGAGATAGTATGGGAGTCGCTCGGTATATTTTGTAAGATGCGTAGTATTCCGAAGGCGAGACCAAGAACAAGTCGGGACTGGCTGTTCACTTGGTCGCACGTCAAGTCCGTGGCGAGGTCAAAAGTTGTGTCGGCTTCCACTATTTCTGGGAATGCACGGTAGAGCTCGAGTAAGGCCGCAAATCGGTAGCAGCGAGCCAGTCCGTGTAGATGGCTGGGCGGTGTATGCGGGTCACCGACATCCTCGATTAGCCCGACGAAAGGAAGTCGGCATTTGAGGACATCTTGTTCAAGGCAGTGTGCCTCCTCGAGAAGCTGCGAGTATAGTTCCTTCCGGTGGGACTCTCCATTCTTGAAAAGCCGAAGGTTTCGCAGTACCCGTTTCTTCCTGAGAAGCGTGCCTGCTTTTGCGAGACAGATAAAGATGGGAGTTCCGATGCCAGTCCAGGGGTGTGGATATATCGTCGACGGTGAAGTTGGACAGCAAAAGATGTCCAGGTGTGATAGTGCTTCCGTTTCCTGGTCAATGAGAAAGGAAGACATGGTTTCCCAGTATACCATTGAAGAGACAAGGAAGCTTTGGGTCTGAGACATGGACAGTTGCTTGTCGGGGTCATCCAGGCCGTTTGTTGACACCCACGCTTTGAAGAGCTGTCGTGATCCATATAGGTGGGACAGTCCTAGAGAGGAAACATTATGCCAGGCCTGTCAAGAGAGCGTGAGTAATACGAGGTAAATGGTGTTTGGATACGGTAACCTACAGAAGTCATGCCAAGAATAATGATGCCTAATAGCACATCGTCTTTTCAAAACAAGCCTGAACAGGCGGTATCAACACTAGTTGACTATTGTCTTTATGAGGGTGTCGGGGCTGGATGAAGTCTATCATGGCTAGCTCGTCTGATAGATGTGATATCGCCTCCGTCTGAAACCGCAATGGAATAGTCGCACTACTCTCGTCATCTTGATAAAGATGTGCGGCAGACATGCTAAGCACACAGCTGAACAGTAAAGGGGAGTCGACGATCATTCTCGACACGTCTGAGCGGAACGGATTGTATAACGAGTCGAAAGACGAATTGATCCGACATACTAGGGAGAAGTAATGGTTCAGCAATACCGATGATAGCTCAGCAGGGATATAGAGGGACAGCGACATGTCGTAGTTCTCAAAATAGGGCTCGATGAGCACGGTGTCGTCGATTGTTTCCGCATTATCTGCGGGGCTCTCGATTGCAGAGACAATGGGTAGGTGGCATCGATCCGCCAAGGAGATTTCCGTAGATGCAGTAGGACTTTTGTCGCTTTTATCTTCCATGCCAGGAGTATCGATCGCGGGCGACAAAATCGTGGTTGAGGAAGACTCCGACGGGGTTGAAACATTGGCTGGTTGATAAAAATCTGAATTGGCAGATGGCTCATTGCAATCCTGTGTATCGGTTTCTCGTTGAGTCGGTGGAGTCAGAGCGATGAGGACGGAAAGCTTCCTGGCCTCATCCTCAAACCAGGACGATGATTCCCCTGAGGAATTGGAGAAATCAAGCGGAACAAGGGCATTCTTTTCGTATTTGGTCGACCATTTGACCGGGCGGATGTATCCAGGGCATTCAAGTCCAGTCTTGACGCAGCGGCGACAGCTGGGAAGAGCTTCGTCGCATTTCAATCGCTGAGAATGGATGAGCAAAACCGATATTGAATGGAGCGGCTGGACAACTCACACGCCTCTTGCAAGTGATGCATCCACCTGAAAGACTTGCATCAGCAGCGATTCAGCGGGGAAGCCCGAAAGAAATACTTCTGGATTTCCGAGTCCTCCGGGGGTTCCGAGCCGTGTTGTCTGCCATCTCTCGGCGAATCGGTGGCGGGCCGGGGTGATAGTTGATGGAATTAACTAACTACGGAGTAGATATTGCCAAAGACGTTTTTGGATGGATTTCTAGGACACAGGCACCGAGACATAGAGTGCTGTTGGAGGCGGAATGATGGGAGGCAAGTCTTTATCTACAGTGGGCACGCCTCGGTGTTAGCGCAAAGCAGTTCCGTTGTGATCATCTCCCCGCATTCATGCATGCACAAGTAGATCCGAAGAGATCGTTCTACCGAGGCTGCACAAATACGCACACACTCAAGTTATGCAAACACTGCGTGCTGTGAACAAACACGGAAAAGGGGCGATAAGAACTGCTGCAAACTACTGCACTAACTGCATGGTTAGCCTGGCGGAGACTGGCCAGCTCCAACACACTATTTCCGCATGTGCATTGCCATTGAACCCGACTCCTCCTCAGTCTCGCCCATCTTCACCCTCCACTTTGTCGGTTTGTTTCTTCGTCGGCGGAAGTAACCTATTGATCTCCTCAAGCCTGTCCGTCTCCCGCAAGGGCCCTGTGTACCTCTTTTTCGCCCCCAAAGAAGCCTGTCGTAACAAGGATCGCCACCGTCGGGATGCTATGTTTCTCTTCCACCCTGGCACCCGACCACAGACTCTGCCATGTATCAAGATGACAACTACACAGTATGAGGATTCAATCAACATGAATCCTTCCGTGCATGTACCCCGCGTTTGCTAGTACTGAGTGTCTCTACCCATCACTGATAGAGATAGAAGGCTCGCGAGGTGAGGAGTGGACGCGACAAGGAGATGAGTGCCCGATGTTGGTCCATTCGCTGTCGTCAACATCACCATCACCACCAAAAGTTAAGATTGCAGAACAACGCAGCAATGCAAACTTCAGTGTAGTAAAGAAGCATGTAAGTGAGGCATATTTTATTTTAGTGGATATAAACGTTTTACCTGTACTTTGCACAGGAGCATGATCTTCCCCGATCCAGGTCTGAACGCCAAATCTTATTTCCCCCAATAGTAGTGATGGGGGCAAATCATTTCAAGTCTTTGTGTGCGAAATCTCATAATCCTTCAAAGACTCTACCGTCACGTCCAGCCCATTGCCCCATTTAACCGAGAGCACATCAGTCTCCTCATCCCCAACGAGGACAGTCCCACTGATATCTTCGACGAGCGATATCCTGGGCGCGACCATAATTTCGGTCTTGCCTTTGCTGAGACGCTTCAAGTACTCCTTACTCCGTTGCTTCACACCCATAATCTCTGTTGTGATCTCGTACAGCGGTGTGGCGCTCCAACCGTGGCAGTCACTGCGCACGCTGCTCTCGCTCTCGGCCCACGTCGTCAGATTCTGCGCAATCATCTTCTCCCAAGGCTGGATCAATATCGGCCAGCTCTCTTCATAGACTCCGGCCTCGCTTGCGGCCCTGAACAGGTAGAAACCCATGGCGAAGCTTGCCTTGGCCATCGAGTACTCCTCGGGCCGTGAAATGGTCTTGGTCATCAGTTCCCGAGCCGCGGCGCTAGTATCGAGGCATCCTGACAAGACCGCAAATGTTTGCACGTGCTGGCTGAACTGCCCTGTTGCTCCAGGGCCGTCGAGGAAGAGACCAGTCGATTCATCAAAGCAGTGGCGGCGGACAGCTTGGACGAGACTTTGCTGTCGAGAGACGTATTCTCTGGCGGTGTCATGTCGCCCGATGAACGAACAGAGCTCGCCAGCTTTGAGGAGAGTATAGGCATATAACAGGCTGTGGTATGTGGCACTGCCAGTTTTCCAATACGCAGGTGGAACGGCCAGTCCTAGGAACCCTTTTCCAGGCTCAAACCATCCGTCGATCCAGTCCACAAATGCCCAGGAGTCCGAGTCAAACTGGCCAACAAGGCCCAGCTTCCCGAGTCGTCGGTCAAAGTAGTTCAATACTCCGTCAACAGCCCCAAGGTACTCTCTTACCAAGTGCACATCTCCAAAATGCACCATGTGATCGTGCACCATCAAGACCCAGAAGAGAGAGAAGGTTGGTATGTTGATGCAGCGTGCAGGGTTGGGGTAGTGTGTTTCGAGCAAGCCATCGTCGCGCCGTGAAGCGTAAAACTCGTGCATTGTCTTCCTGGCAAGGCGATCATCCCGCGACAGGACATATGTGAATAGGATCTGGCTGCGTGAGTCCATGGTAAACTGGTTTTGCTCATAGAATGGACAGTCCTCATATGTCTCATGCATGCAGTTCTTGAGGGTGTTGAGACTGATGTTCCATAGGTTGTTTAAGAGCTTGGATGATGTCTGGATCGTTGTTGCAACACGAAGAGGATAGTGTGTTGACCGGTAGGAAAAGCCGCGAATGACGAGCGGTTCGGAGCCGGTTTTGATGGTCATGCGGACGTAGCGGAAGGTACGGAACCAAAATGGGCTGTACTGGTTCAATCCGTGGTGTGGTTTATAGATGTCCACAGGCCCATACAGCGTACCGTTACGGAAATCGGTTCTGTCTCCTTTGCGACGAGGCTGGCCCTCTTCAAAGGCTGGTTCGTAGCACTCAGAACATAAAAGCTCGATTTCGGGCCTGTCTTTGCCATCTCCGCCGTAATCGCAAACGAAGTCGAGAAACCCCGTAGTTAAAGCCTTGATCAAGTTAGTCGACGCCAATTGGTTACGTGGTCGGAATTTACGTACCTTGACCTCGATATCGACAATGTGGGTCGATTCGGATGCCAGGGAGACTGGCTTGTCCTCTAGGATGAGAGCAGTCCATTCTTCAGCGGTGGTTGGCCCAGAGCAAGTTACGACACCGTCAAACTTGGCAAAGTCCTCCGATAAGAACGGGATTTGTCGGGGAGCGAGGCGGCGAGGGTCCAGCATGGGGGACATTTTGCCGGTGCTTTTGATCACGACAGCAGCCGGCCATGATGAATCGTCAAACTCGGGCGTGAGATATCCGCGGTCAATCAATTCCCCGTCCACTCTCTCATTGATGTTTAAGAAGGAGGGTCCAAGCCGGTAGTCCCATTCTGATGGGTCTGTCAGGCGTACAGCAGTATCTAATTTTGCTTTCCATGATTCGTCTGTCTTGATGCTTTGTCCCTGTATCGGTCAGCGTTTGCTTTCTCAAGTGAGGAGTCAGTCATACAGGCAGGTCGCAGTAGAGTATGAACCCGGGTAAGGCCGTTCTAATCATGGACAAGCATCCCGGATGGGTGCTGGAGAAGCGCAACACTCGAGCAGCCAAGATGTTGATACCCTTGGTGAGGTACGGGGCGATGTTGACTGTCTCGTAGTTCCATCGTAGCGCGTAGCTCTTGCACGGGCCAAAACTCAGTGATTGGCCATTGAGGTACAAGCGATATCTGGTGTCGGCTGAAACATGTAGTAGGACGTCATGGTCGGGGACTTGATGCAGCTGGAATGCTTTACGAAGCGAGACGAACTGTGCAGAGGCAGCGGCGTCATCGAATGCGGGGACCCAGATCCATTGGGCTCCTCCGGACGCGAAAGGAGTAGTGGCCATTGTAATCAAGATGTGCAAGTTAACAACGAGGTACCTTCATGGAAGGGGTCCATTCACGGTTATATCGGCAATATTTGTATTTTGTTTATAGAAGAGTTCTATTGGCGATGGACATCTGGACCGGGCCCGCGGCACATCCCCCTCAACTCCGGGAATTCCGAAGTCGTCTGGCCTCCCTCCGGCTTAGCTTCGATCCAAGCTTCAAAGGGAGCCGACCCACTTTGCCCGGGATGTGGCTACGGTTCGGGATGTATTCTGCGGAGATGACGAATGCATTGGAGAATTGTGCCTTGGGAAGCGGCGGGCGCGTACTCCGGATTTGTGAAGTTTCAAGCCGGTGGGTGGGTTCAACACTTCTCAAAGAACCTACCACAACGGGCCTCAAGAGGGTGGACTTGTGGCCCCCGTAGCACTGCGTTCACGTGGACCTTCGGAGGAACAGGGCGCTGGCTTGGGCTTAACGGCGCAATCTCAAGAGAAACCGATTTTTCGTATGTACTCATCTATTGTTACGAAAGGTGATGATTCTGCCATGGACGTCCAGCCTGTCCGCTCATGAACCGCCGAAAGGTCGTTGAACAATCACCCTGGCCAGTTTGGGTTGAGATCAAGATCAAGCACTGTAAATTATAGGTGCTCTAGAATCAGCGCAACCTCTTCATCGGCTACTTGAAGAATATGATCTGCTGGGTACCGAGACTTCCATCCAAGACTTTCCCCGTGCTTGGCTGTAAATGTGCACCTAGGTTTGACTATTGTTAGAACGTGCGCCAAAGGCAAAGGTATTCATTACTCACTTTCCTCCCAATTGAACTCTCACTAGCGCTTCTTGGCAGCCCAAGCCTTTCGCCATCTTGGTCAAGGCGGCATCATCAGCGATGTTAACACGGGAATCCTCGATGATGCCTCGTTTAGCGAGCGACTTGGCCATGGCCTCGTACAGGTCATCCCAGGCAACGCTTCCCGAAGCAGCGAGATAGTATCCGTTGGCTCCGTAGTCGATATCTTCATCGGCCAAAATCTTGCGCAGGATTTCAATGTACAAGGCGGCTGTATCGTCGACGTGAGAGACAGGCCAAGTCTTGGGACAGAAGTCAGCAGGACGATCATCATCGGCATCCTTAACATCTTACCGGACGATCGGTGTCTACCTTGTAGACCTTCTTGGCTTCTTTTGCTGCCTTGACAATAGCCACGGTTTGGATGGAAACGCGGTTGCCAAAGCCTCGTCCCTTGCCGTCTGGCGTGGGGGTTGAGAATGTCAGTAACGGAAATGTGCACATCGAGCCGGTTTACACTTACAAACGATACAAGGCACGAAGATGTAACTCCGGACGCCGTGTGCTTCGGCCAGTTCAATCACAATGTTGTTTGTGTCAACTGCCTAAGCATTTGGGGTTAGCGACCCGCAACGCGTGCAATACATTCGCTGTGGTACCAACCTTTTGTAACAAGGCATGTGGCACTCGCTGGCTCTTCTGCACGGTGTGGAGATTGGGATCATTGTCCAACAGCGGTTTGTCTGTGTAGGCGCCCGCGAGATCTGAGAAGATCTTTGCTCCGCTTGTCTTGAAGTATTGTTAGTCTCGAGACACGATTGGAGCGAAGGAGTAGAGCAGGAACGCAAATGGTCTTACATGGAGAAAATGAACGGTTTGACCAGTTTCCTGCTTGAGCTTGGACAATGCTCTGATGAAGTGCGGCTGGGCAGCTGAACCCAGCGCATCGATCAACCAGTATACCACTGAGATTTGGTGGTCAAGGATGTACTGCTCAACGACAGCCTCGTCGTATGGATCAAACTTTCCGGTTTCTAGTCCATATTTGTTGACCGCTTCTGCTTGACTCTCGATGCGAACCAATGCATAGATTTTTCCGTGGGATGGGAGATTGGCGTCGGCGAGTTGTGCGATGACGGTGCCACCAAGATAGCCCGAGGCACCGGTGATGAGAACATTTCGCTGCGACATTGTTGTGGGAAGGTGTGTAGTAGCAAGTACAACGGAGGTCGTTGACTTGAGGAACCCTGACGAAACCCGGTGATAGATAATGAAGACGTTGTGCTTTCAGGGCGGGATCGATATTTCCTAAACCCAGCTTATAAATCGGCGTGGCTTACAATTGAGTGCTGCTCATAACGTGTAATTCAGGTCCCAATCACCTAGCAGACTGACCATCGTAAAGGAATTTGGGTACTATGCGGCATCTTCGGCATTCGAAGTAACATTCTCCCCGTCTGAGCCAGTGATCGCGCCCTCGTCGGTGTCTTCTCCATTGTTGCCGTCGCTAATTTCTTCGTCGCTCCCCTCTTCGTCATCCGACTCTTCGTCGTAAACCCAATGTGGGATATAAAGTGAAGTCTTTTCCCAAGGCGAACTGTCCATTTCTTTCTTCATCTCCTCAATGACATCCATGAGCGCATCCGAGGCCAGCTCTAGGTCTCGTACCCGAATCAGCCCGTCGATGGCCCGAAACGTCTTGAGCAGATCCAGTCGCTTCCATTCTTCTTTTTGGAGGATTAGAGGTGCCATCTTGGCTCTTGCAGATTGGGTGTTTTGTTGACATAAAGCCTCGAGGATTCCTTCTAGGGTACGGATGTCAACTCGCAGATTCCTGTCTCGGATACCCTGGTAGAGGTGGGCGAATGCTTCCTGGTCATCGGGATCGGGCCGTCTTGCATCAGTAAGCATCCATGATGGTGCGTAGATGGCACATTGTAGTGCATCCCATGGGCTGTTTCCATCGACATCCAAAAGCTCAGTGTTGATGCCGAAGAGTTGTAGGCTAGCCAGGTAATGCAGGAGTGCCGCACCGCAAGTCAAGGCCGCGCGGTGTAACATGTTTTGTGAGTCATTGTCGACGGCAAGCAAGGACGCGCCAGCCTCGACAAGACAACGCAAGGATGGCAAATGGTTATGCTGGATTGCGAATAGCACTGGCGTTAATCCGGTATCGTCTTTTACCTCGAGGTCGAAATCTGCGGCTGTTCGCAGGTGGCCAAGTTTCTCTTGCGCACCTTCCCTCGACAAGGCAAGCCTGTGCACCGGTGATTGGCCAACGAAGCTACGTACTGACACGGACGCACCAGCGACCATCAGCATGCCAACAACATCGGCCGAGGCAAACTGGACAGCAAAATGCAGCGCCGTCCATCCAAGTGCATCCTGGAGCTGCACTCGGCACTTGGCCTGCAGTAGCCGTTGCAAACATTCCCGACTGTCGTTCCATGCAGCCATCATCAGCGGAGTGTACCCTTGCCAGTTTCTAAGATCAATGTCCGCCCCTGCAGATATGAGCTCGTCGAGGGCTGCCACCAAGTTCCATGCAGCGGCTCGGTGAATGGCAGCTTCCCCTTTGTGGTCAAGCACACCAATGGACCAGGGCTCTTCTTGCAACACCACGCCCAGACTCCCTCCGTTGGCGACTGCATCGTGCAGCCTTGTCGTCGTCCTTTCTGCTCCCTCTTCCGTCCATGCAAGTGCCCGATGCAGCAGGTTGACTTCCCAGTCACCAAGATCAGCGTTGTCAAGCCTCTGGTAGGCCATGACAGCGACACGTCTAAAAAGAAATGTTAGCCCGATTGATCGAGTACAACAGACGGTCGCTGCATACCTCGGTAGGCCCTTTTCACTCAGCAAACTGTTCCACAATCTGAAAAAAAGCTCCAAGGCCTCATATGCACCCATTGCCAAAGCGTACTGTTGTCCAGAGTTAGTAAAATACTCTCATATACCATACAATCGCCTTGACCCACCTCGACAAGTCCCCGACCACGGTCATCGGCGTCTTCTGGGAAATAGGGCACCCAGTTCTTGAGAAACTCGTGGAGAGTTTCCACTTCCCCTTCTATACAAAACCAGGCTCGGTCGTACATCGACAACTTCCGACAAGGACGCAGTGAACTTGAGTATCGAAACCCACCAAGGACGTCATGTGAAGCTCTGAATGCCAACACTCCCGCCCAAAGCCACGTTGGAAACCGGTGCTGGACCGACAGAGCCACACCACCCCCGCGTTTGCAGCCGGAATCAGTGCACTGTATAGTACGCAGACCAGGCGCCGCGTTCGAGCTCAGAGAGAAGGACCCTAGCAAAGGTCGTAGCCATGGCTGAGTCTTGTACTCGGTTTTTCTGAAGTGGCATCGACATGGGCAGCGCGGGGGGCATTGCTTTTTCGTCGGGTAGTATGACTCCCTAAGTTGCGCGATGGCTTCTTCGCTCGGAAATCTAGAGTGAGGTTTGATCAGATCAGTTGTTGAAAGAAGGGCTTGGTGTTCCAGTTCTGGTGTAAGCTGTTCGCCGGTGTCCTCTTCTGTTTCTTCAGTGATCTCATCCACCTCGGTAACAACCACATCAGATAGCTCTTCGACTCGATCGTGTTTTGGCTGAGTCAGTCTCGAGTTCAAGGTCGACATTTCCCCGCAAATTAACTCCAGCTGGAAGTTGAGCCTGTTGAACCCATGCCACAGCCATCAGCAATATGCTCGAGACAGGACGGTATGCAGTAGGGACAGCAACGTACTTCTCCTGTTTGAAGTTCATCATCATGCCTTGATGGTATATCAACGCAGTTTGGAGGTTCAACCTTGCATCCCTCGCCTTCATGCGGAGCTTTTCGAGTTTGTTTCCATCCAGAATCCATTTAAACTTCTTTGCTTTTTCATCTTTTCCTTTCTTTACACGGGAGCAGTCGGCTACAAATTCGCCAAGTTCGCTTTCGATATCTTTGAGTTGCTGGATGGCCTCGATCAGTAGGGGCGAGTCGCCGTTGTTGGGACAGCTGTCAACCACATCCTGGCAGACCTGGAGGACGTGCTCGATGAATAGAACCTATTACAGGCACGAAGCCTCCGTATGAGCATGATCTCTTCATATAACTAAAGCTCAGAATACCGCGAACCATGGAGATGAACTTGCCTCTCTGTGCAGAGCTTCAAAGTCACGTTGAATCTCCGGGAGGTCTCTGGCGAACCTGATAATCCGTAACCCCGCATTTAGGCCCTGTGCGAGTGCGATGCAGCTTGCCAAAGCCCCCAACACCTCCATGTTGGACGGATCTCGTTAGTCGGTGAGGAGTGGAACTTGGGAGCTAGGAACAGCTAGGTGTCGAGGTATTGCGTTTGGATCATGTTGTGAGGGAGGGGATGAAGAAGATGAAAGTGGGAGCCCGACATGAAGGAAAACCGAATGGCACAGAAAATGGGCGCAGCCTCGTTTGTAAAATCAGGCTCTCGCTGTGCAACACACCGTGACACCTAAGCCACCACATTTGCCGGAATCACTCCAATCAAACATTTCCAACCAACACTTGGGCATTCTCGAGCCAGCGGTGAGACACGCAGCGCTGAAACCTGCATATGCTCAGCCACATTCCACGGCAAGCAACATTCTGCCTCGCAGGCCTCGAAATTGTGTTGACTGTCGCCACCGGACTGGAAATGAGGCTTCGCCACCAGCAGGTGGATGTCGACGCGAAAGACGCGCCCAAATCAAATCCTGGGTGGGAATCTCATGGCGAAACATCTACCGAAAGAGCGTGTGACTTAGGCAGGCTTGAAAATTAGTTAATAAACACAAGCACGGATCAAGGCAAGGGGAGGCCCATGGGCGACGAGTATTCTGTACCAAAGGAGCCTTACTTGGAATCTCGACAAGATGCGAATAAAGCGAGAGAGGTCAAGCGTCCGGCCTGCGCTTCTTATTAAGCATAAGTCTCCCCGACCTGGGTCTTTATGTCATCAGCAACAAGACCTTGACACATGGGGCTTCCAGGCAAGGATACGTCAGGACCTTGACAGCACACCAAGTAAGCGCAAGAGCGGGGTTTGCATTTGAGGTTAGACACTATCGAAAGAAATATTAGCGTGTGAGCAGGGTCCAATTGTATTTCTAGAAAATGTTTCCGAGGCACACGAGGCTCAACCGAAGTACAAAATAAGCATATCTCCCTCATCCGTGGCTTTTACTACTGTCAGATGCTATTCGTATTCACCAACGTAGGCCTACGGGACCCTGGAGGACGTAGCATCGGCGACTTTTCGGCTACTGACCGTGGGCAGTTTTACTTACGCCTACCAAGTGATAACCAGCAGCGAGCGCATGCGTTTCCCTCTCTCTTCATTCCATCATTGTTTCCTCTTCTATGTTCGTATTTATGACAGCAAGTGAACTACCTCATCATCTTGCGCGCTTCCCAAACACACAAGTAGTAAGAGAACGCTCTGAATCCATTCGCCATGTCCAGCAACACGAGCTTGGCCTCGAATTGGCTGGCTTTGGCAACTTCCACGCTCCAAAACTCGTGCAGCCTCAGCTCCGTTCTCAAGGTCATCCTTCCAGTTGGTGTTGCTTATGCGATAAACAAACTCCTCAATAGACACGTCTCGGGTGGCCTTGTCTCCAATGATTCTTGGGACTGGACAAAGGAAATCGTCCTTATCACTGGAGGCAACAGTGGAATGGGCGAAGCCATAGTCCAGGTGCTCACGGAAAAGAACATCAAGGTTGTTATCCTCGATGTCAGCCCTCCCCAAACCCCGCTCCCGCCAGGCGTCTTCTACTACGAGGTCGATGTCTCGTCTCCCGGAGCCCTGCACAAGGCCGCAGAGCAGATTCGGGACTGCGTCGGTGATCCAACCGTGCTCATAAACAACGCTGGTATCGGCTTGGACAACACTGTGCTCGATTGCACAGAGGCCCAGGTCCGACGAACTTTTGAGGTCAATACGATGTCGCATTTTTGGATCGTCCAAGAGTTCTTACCAGCCATGGTCAAAGCAAACCACGGCCATGTCGTGACCATGGCGAGTATGGCCAATTTCGTGGTTATCGCTGGCAACGTCGGGTACAGCTGCACTAAGGCTAGTGCGCTTGCATTCCACGAGGGCTTGGGACAGGAGCTGAAGCACCGATATTCTGCGAGCAAGATAAGAACAAGGTAGGTTTTGGCTTCTTCCCCGATCTTCCTCCGTCTGACAAGCGTCTATTACAGTATTGTACATCCATGCTGGGTCCGGACACCGATGACTGACAATACGAGGGCGAGCCCAAACTTCAACGAAACTATCATAGAACCAGAAGAGGTCGCAAATGCAGTTGTAAGGCAGATTGTTGGAGGGAGGAGTGGTCAGATCATCTTACCACGCTGGCAGGGTATTGCGTCAGGAATCGGAGGGTTCCCTCTTTGGCTGCAAGAGATGATCCGGGACTCAAAGGCAGGCCTACTCCGAAAGACACATCCTGGGGTGCATAAGATAAATTCATCAGCGAGTTCTGGAAATTAATGAGCAGGGGATGCCGCGGCAGTATACAATCGCTAGACAGACCTCCTGTGTTGATAGCAACAAAGATACTTCATGTGAAGATACCACTTGTATTTTACCTTCGCCTGCGTTGGTAGACAAAACATAGTATCGACAACTACCAGTAATGCAGCACTGATAGTCTAAGACTGAGACGTGGATTCTCTGGCGCTAGGCTGTAGCTGCGCGAACATGGCTCTGCTGATGTACTCTTACTACGAACGGCCACTTGCCACCTTTTGAGACCAGAGACTTTTGCCACAGTTCTTCAAGCTGCGGGACCATGAAGCTGTCCTTAGAACTCCCGAAAAAGTTATACACTTCAGTTGTTGGTTTCTTTTGCAACTTAAGCAAACGTATCCAATCCGGTCATTGATGTGACGCATGGGGAGTTTATCGTAGTAGGGCAACCCATTTCAGACGCAACTCTTATAACGGGAGTTTGAGGACCAAATCCCCGTGGGACTTGAAGCTCCATATTGCATTTTTTGGGCTTAGATCTAGCATGAACCTTAGACAACAAAAAGGTTACTCGACTACACTGGACGCTCTATGAGATAAAGTCGTAGACAAGCAGAACAGTGGCCTTCTTTTCGCCCTTTGTAGCCAACACACGCCTACAGTATCGCCTCTCGCCCTCTATAATCTGAAATCCCCATACTTGCGTGGCATTCCAGCCATTGTTGTCACTCTCAACGTAGCTGAAGATGAGCGTCTTGCCATCACCTTCGACAAGCCAGCCCTGGCTCAGAAACTTGTCTTCAACCTCGTCGAGGCTCACCCAGCGTGTTAGACCCTTGACATCGCCAAAGATCCAGTCAGAATGCGCGCGAAGCTTGTTGTCAAAGCACCGGGCCTCATGGGTTCCGTGCAGGCCCGAAGCCGACTGGCTGGTATTGACGTGTGTGACTAGCTCGGTTGCGGTGCTTGGAGGTAGAGGTAGTGCAATGTACTGCTTCATCTCAATCGTGATGGATGCCAAGCAGATGCCCTTGCGCGTTAGATACCCGATGCCCTGCAACGAGAGAACTGGCTCTGGGCTATCGGAAAGCTGCTTGTTCTTTATGCGCGGCGGAATCAGCGACGGCAATGGACCCATGCCGAAAGGAGCGCCTTACCATGAACCATTTCCCATTAAGGTCTTGAGTGGTCTTTTCAGGAGGGGCCGCCATTGTTGCAATTTGTCTTCTGGGGATGAGAATTGTAGTTTGAATCAGTCTAAGTAATGGTGGGAGAGAACCAACTTAGTCCCAAACCCCGTTTTGTGAATTCCTCTAGGTAGCATCCTCACATGCCTCAGCTTTCAGAAGTCAACAACCACGGACAGGCTGGCGACATATTGTGCATCCTAAGCCGAGGCAGACTGCTCGCAAAGGTTCCTTGGTAGTCCTAAATCTGGACGACTTCCCCGCACGTGGGATCACACCCGACTCCAAACAAGGAGTGCACCTCGTCTAAACCGACCAGGGGCCATCTTAGCCACGCCCACTTCGGGTCCAGTAGCGACCTCCCGGGTATTAGCCTGATGCCGGTTGTGTAATCTCGTATTTGCTAGCTCTGACATTCGAGGTCACGAACATTATGTTGTTCAATTATCAATTTGTAGGTTTGGTCACAACGGCTGGGATCTAGCCAGGTGGACGAGCAGGGCCACTCACAGGCATTTGCATTACAAGGCTGCTGATAATATGTGACTCCGCTTTGAGCAGTCTGTTCAGAGAGCTAACACATTTTCAAGGACATATGCCTTGAACTCGTCGGCGTCTATGCAGCGGATGGTACTCCGTTCCTGGATATGCACGTCTGTCACACACCTAATCACCTACCGTCTTAAATGCGGTACTTTGGGTGGTGATGACTAGTATAGATTCATAAATGAACGTCTCATTTGCAGTAACATTGAAAAGTAATTATAGAAACCCAGATAATCCCTTGGAAACGCCATTTTGCTGGGACCTGACCACGCTGTCTCTATCGTCCTTCTCGCGACTCTCTTCAAACACTACTTCTGCTCTCATCAGTTCTGATTATGGTGACTACCACATTGGTAAGACGTTGCAGTTAAACTACAAACGTCATCCAGAAATCATAAAACCCCTCTGAATAGTCGCACCCCGATACCTCAAGTCATCCGATACACAGCTTCTCTAAAAGAGAATCGCCGCACCACCGATCACAGCCGCAATGCCTGCTAGAAGTTTATTGTGTGTCATAGCAGACCCTCTGGAATTATTGTCACTGCTGGCGACCGATTCGGAACTGGAGCTGGAGGCGGTGATGGTGATGGAACCGGTCGGGGTGGCCGTAACAGTAACGGTGTTGTCCGTGGCGTTCAGGGCTCCAGTGGTAGCCGCGGGAGTTGAGCCGGTAAATGCATCCGGGGTGAAGGTGTTATGCTTGTCCGTGAGCTTGTCCGCTCCAGCGGTGACCGTCACGTAAAGTGGCATAAATGTGTGACTGCCGAACACTGTCTCGTCCTGTGTACGTGTCCCGCCAAACTTCAAGCCTCTAGACGAGACGGTGCAGTCTGCAATGCTGATATCGGGGTACAGTTGACAGTTGTAAGTCTCGTATCTAGCGACAAGCAGGTTTTATTAGTGACTATTCATGCATACAACGATAATGGTACGGCTTTGAGATTGTACTTACGACCCCCCCAAGAAACGTTTCGTCATTGTGTATACCATAGTCGAGGGTCCGTATGTGAAAATTTGGTCATCGCGAACTTCACACCCGTCACCGTCCTTCGAATATTTAGATGGACAACTGAGAGCAAAGGTGGTAGCTGTGGCATCAACGCCGACGACGGATCCTTTCAAGCCTTGCACATTGTATCCGATGTAATGGAGCTGCACAGTGGTCTGTGCAAGAGCGGCCGCTGCATCGCTGTAGAAGGCGCTAGGGAAAAGAGTTTGGAACATGATGTCAAGTTGCTCGGGTGGTCCTCAGAATTGATCTATGAATCAAGGCGGTTGCGGAATTTGGAAAGATTGGAAAGATACGTGGAGAAGAGGTGGAACGGGATGACCTTACTTTATAAACATGAAATTTGTCTCCCGTACTTTAAGATGGGCATCACACCATGTTGTTGGTTCTAGGACCTCGTTTACGAGGAGGATTCAAAAACTTGACAAGTGCCAACAACATCGGCCCAAAGTGACTGTATGTGGGGAATATGAATGAAGTTGAAACACAATGGAGCAGGCAGGGTAAGGGAGAGGACCAACCGCCCCACCATATGTTGGTGGCGGTCGACGATGAAACCAGGTATACGAAATTTGTGACTTTCTCCCAGTGATAATTTCCAAATTGCAAGGACATAAACAGATCAATTAGGAGAGGAACATAAGATGATGTAGCAAGAGACTTCATCTCTGCCTCTCTTAGAGCTACCTCTGCACAATGAAACTTGTCTGCATCTCGTTCTGGCAGTGTAGTTCAAAATCCCGCGACTACGTAATGACACCGAAATGAAAATATGCAGCACTGTGTGAGTTAACAACGCTTGGATTATTTGTGACCGATGAGATGACTGCGAAAAGACTTGTCTAAAAGTTGCTGCCTGTCTGCATTGATTTCAATACATTAAGCTCGTAGTACACTTCCATATGCATTCCTGCGCCAGAAAGGTTCTCGCCCTCGAATCCACTGCGAGAAGATGAATGTCACCGATATTGATGGCTGTGAACTCTTCGCCTGGGTCAGCTCAATGGCCTAGATGACTACGTGCTGGACATTCCAGGAAGCAGCACTAGCCAGCGATTGTCAAATCCAGACGGGGGAGAGCTGCACTCGAAAAGACGCCAGAGAACTCATACTAAATGAAGGTTACAGAGTAAGAGAAAACAACAACTTGTCTAAAACACTTTGCACGTCTTTCACACGGTCTATGTCATATTCAAAGACGGCATCGTAGTCCTTGAAGGCAAGGACCCAAATCTGATACCCCACGGAAGACTCACGACGAGGCCAGTCACAGTTGAGGAATATCTACAAGTTATGTTAGCTCACCCGCTGAAGGTGAAGCTACACCTCGACTCCGACCTGCGCCAGAAACCATGGTTCGACAAAAGGATAATGATGAGGCGACATGCTTTGACTTTCTGCGTTGTTGGCACGTCTTGGGACAAAGAACTACGACAATGGCCAACTAAAACCACACCATCATTGCGAGCATCCTTATATCAACGCCTTCACCATTCTCAACATGAGCAAACTCCAAGATCGAATGGCTGCGATCCTCTGGAGTCTTCATTATGTTCCGCTAGCAATCTTCTTCGACAGCACCAGCCAGCGATACCAGCACGGCAAGTTCTACAATAACAGATGGCTACCTCTTACCCAAGTTATAAAAAGGAAGACGTCGCAAGCTTATCGCTACCCTAGCCTCGAAAATTTCCCAAGGCCGCTCGTTTCATTTAACATCTCGGTCACCGTAGTAAATCTTGTCTAGTTTGAGTCTATGTCTGGTACTCCATTTTGTCTTCCCGTATCAGCTCCGAGGATATTCATAGGTTGAATTCGAGAAGGACTGGTTTCTTCTGTAAACGACATTGATGATGGTTCCAATGTCTTTGGATAATTAAAAAAGTCAAAGACATTGATGTTATCAAGCTCGCTTAGAGAAGTAGCTTGGGTCGATGTTTGCTCCAAGCCGGACCGTCTAGTTACAGATGTTAGGACAACCAGATCATGAGCATTTCTAGGGCAGGTTAGTAAGGTATAACATCAAAGTATGAGAACTCTCTGACCTTCTCATAGTAGCAAAGCTTGTCTGGCTTTGCTGACCTTTCTGGACAACTCGTGTGAGTATCTTTTCATAATTCTTTGCGACCTCCCAGTATTGACCAATGTCGCGGAGAGTTTCAATGAATAACTCAATCCTAGGGTCAACTGGACCTCCCACTGTTGCCGCATGGACTAGCAGCAGCCTCGCGCTCACCCAAAGTGAAAATGCGAATGAAGGTCCAAGAAGATCTAAGCTGTGTGCTTCGAGGACGTCCCGGGTGATATTCCCAAGACTATAGACAGCCGACAAGCATCTATGGATCGCATAGTCTGATGGTACGAAGTAGCGTGATTTGATGATTGGGTACGCAGCTAAGGAATGTAACCGTACAACTGAGGTTACGTATGCGCTATGGAGCATAAACCAGTTTGCCACGCGACTTGCTGGGTCCGAGTGACAGAGAGCCGATATCTTGCTGTATTCGGTTGGAAGACTTTCCAACCAGCCATCGAGAGCTCTATCGAGAGATCGGTATGTGTTACGCCATTCCGCCGTATCGGCTGCCGAACAAAGTCTACTGGAGACTTGAGAAAGTTGTGTACTTTGCTGAGGATAGTCAAGATCTCGCAATGGTAGGAAAAACTGCCCAGGTTCTCTGGCTTGTTGATAGTATACGCATCCAAGCTTGGATGGCCCGTGAAATCCAAGGACCGCGTTTCGACTGGCACGTTCCGTGAAAATAGATCATACGAACATGGAAGGACCCTTTTCATCTTCTCATCTGCGAGCATGAAGTCAAAGGTAGTGGTGGCAATCGTTGCGTACCGATCCAGCGAGTACACCATCCAGCATAATCGTCGTCGGCCCTCATCTTCGATCCACGATTCGGGCTTCCCGACTGCAATTCTTCGAATGGAATCGGTACCTGACGTGTCTTCTGCTTCAACAGACAGATAGACACTGGTCTCTTCATAGAGGTCCAGCTGTCTTACGTTCTGCGCGAGGAGGGAGAGGAGATTCCAACCCCGCGGGCCGTTGGAGGTGCCCAACTCATCCAAGCATATTATCACCAGAGCCCTGAGTGCCGGAATGCTGAGATGCTCCATGGCGTATATCTGCACGGTGTGTTTTGACGTTGCATGATAATGTGCTTTCATCTTTGGCGATAGTCGTGAGTCTTTCAGGAATCTCATTGTTGTGGCAATGATTGCGTGAAGCAGGATTCGGTCTGATTCTCCAAGTGAGGTTGAGCCAAAGAAAATCCCAAAGATTGTCTTTCGATCAAGAATCGGACACCAGGTATTGCAGTGCTTGAAGTACAAATCGACAAGTGTATAGATCACATCCTGAGGTGGGAGATCTGCGACGACGGGTTGAAACGAGGAATCCTTTCCATTGCCGGAGATGCTAGATGAAGAGTGCGGTAGATTGAAGGAGTCTGTCCTCGTAGGAAGGTTTGTATGCGTCTGAGCCGATGTCTGGTCACTGGGTTGTAGCCTTCCTTGGCCATTATCACCATAACCAGATGGATTTGGGACCGAGAATGCAGGTGTTCTCGCTTGGGGAGCTGGGTCATCCTTGGAAAAACTGGTGGGACCGAGTCTGTCCTTCTCATGTAGAAAAGTGTCGGTCTGCGGAGAAGTGCGGTTGGTAGTGCATGGAGAAGGTGCCTGTGGAACTGTTGACTGGGCTTGGACTATATGCTCCTCCACTCGACGTCCAAGTGCTTGCAGTAGGGCATCGATTCTATTGACCTTGGCCTCAAGCTCAGGGTTGGGGCCAGTGCGACTGCCTGGCTTCTGCCTCTCGAGATAGACGCATTCGCGGTCATGTTGGGCGCACCATGAACAAGTCGGCTCGGCGCGGTCGCATTTCACTTTGCGGGCTTTGCAGATCTCGCATCTGGTACCAAGGTCAGCCAATCTGGGTGGGTTATCATTTGACAGTGAAGAAAAGCACATACGAAGTCTTCTGATGTGTCTGTTTCCTTCGCTTCCTCGGTCTCTCGGCCGAGGCACTCTGTCCTGCGTCATCACTCGAGCCCTGGTCGTGGCTGAAGGCCGAGTTCGCTTCCTCATCGGCGACCGGAAGCGAAGGTGCATTTGTTGTCGTCATGCTTGGGGCTCCACATTTCGCATTGCTGCGATAACGATAACCTGTGCTTTTCAGACCGGGCAGAGTAAGAGATTGCCGGGTGCTTCCGTGGTTCTATGAAGTTCGTGCTTGAGACAGCGAGGAAACCTCGGTGCCGAGTGATGCATGTCCGCACTTGGCTGCCGTTTGCGCGTCCTCCGGCGGAAGTCCCCGTTAATTTGGATTCCCACCAATCAGCTTACGGATACGTAGTCAAGCATCTCGGGACTTGAACAGCGAGGATACAGGCCACGGGGACCTAAGTCTAAGCCAAAGGGGGCCAAACCCACGCGTCAGAACCCGCATCATCGCTAGCTGCCATTCACCTGACCGTAAGCTTGAGTTTGACTCGTCAAGCGATCCAATCAAGACACGTCGCGCTCTCCACGTGGAGACGTTCCCGGCCCCTGGCTCGGTTGCTCGGGTTTTTACACCGAACGCTCCGAGACAGAGATATACCAACCGCTTTTAGCGAGATCCAAGGTGCAGATCTCGGTGTTGAAACCCCGAGTTGCATACTACCCTGCGAGATAGTCGAGACTCTGATTCGATGATGTGCATCATGCGGCTGACAGAATATCGTGGAGCTCCCGAATAATTTGAATCTGACAATCTGAATGGCCTCTCTCACCCGGTCCGGGGCTTCAGGCGGGGCATGCTCCCGTTCTTTCCACAATGTGACACATTGCGGTCTTTACGAGTGTCAGGCGGAGCAAATAGCTTATATTGGAGAACTTTCCTGAACCTCGACATGAGTGATATCTACTGTTCAGACCTGTTCACTAAGACACTTCAATTCATCCTAGCTGATTCTTCAGTCAACCCCCCTCCCTTTCCTCGTTATTCTAAACCCCTGTTGCTATTCTATATCTGTTTGAGTTGTTGAAGTCCTCTCGACAACGGAAACGGACCGACCCAAAATCACAGCAAGACTGAACACCCTCAGACGTCACAATATGGCAGGGCGCTTCTCAAGCCTGAGGCGGCCACTTGTCGCCTCTACTGCCATTGCAGCTGCTGTATCAGGAGGCGCTGTCGCCTACGCATCTTACAGCACTAAGCACAACGTCGACGCACCTATCGCCGCCCTCAAACGAGACCACACTGGCCGGATCAAGCCTCCAACCTTCCCGTCCGTCAAGAGCCGAGCGGAGCAACTATCAGACTTGCGTAGCAGCAGCAGTCCGACCGCTGGCACCGAGTATGACCTGCTCATCATCGGTGGCGGCGCAACAGGCACGGGCATTGCGCTCGATGCAATTACGCGCGGCTTGAAAGTCGCCATGGTTGAGCGCGAAGATTTCTCCTCCGGCACCAGTTCAAAGAGCACCAAGCTTGTACATGGAGGCGTCCGCTATCTCGAAAAGGCTGTCTGGAACCTCGACTACAACCAGCTGCAGCTTGTCATGGAAGCGTTGCGTGAACGCAAGACCTTTCTCACTGTCGCGCCACATTTGTCGAGCTCAATCCCGATTTTACTGCCACTAAAACGCTGGTGGGAGATGCCCTACTTCTGGGTTGGGACTAAGGCATATGACCTTCTCGCTGGCTCGCAAGGCCTCGAAAGCTCTTACTTCATGCGTAAGAGCAAAGCCCTTGCTGCCTTTCCCCTATTACGGAGAGACAATATGGTTGGTGCTTTGGTCTACTACGATGGCCAGCATAACGATTCTCGGATGAACGTCTCACTTGCTCTCACGTCGGCTCTCTATGGTGCCACCATTTTGAACCATGTTGAGGTCACAAGCCTAGAAAAGGATGCGAATGGCGAAATATGCGGTGCGAGGGTACGGGACGTCATGGCCGGAGTGAATGGCGAGGGGGATGCAAACGAGTTCACGGTCCGCGCAAAGGGGGTTGTCAATGCCACTGGACCATTTACCGACGCGGTAGAGCGGATGGATGACCCTTCACGCAAAGCCATCGTTGTTCCTGCATCTGGAACTCATATCGTGCTCCCACAGAATCTGTGCCCAAGTGGAATTGGGATGCTCGATGCGGCTACCTCAGATGGACGAGTCGTGTTTGTTCTTCCTTGGCAAGGATACACCATCGCCGGAACCACAGATAATTCATGTGCTGTTGAGCGGGAACCCGTTGCAAGCAAAGATGACGTGGATTTCATTCTGAAGGAAGTCAGTAACCTTCTGACGCCCGAGTCTGCGCTGACTCGGGCTGATGTGCTTGCGGCTTGGTCTGGTGAGTACTGTCTGCCAATCTACTGGGATACCTGCTAATGATCATCAGGAATTCGTCCACTCATTCGCGACCCTCAAGCTAAAAACACCGAGTCTCTTGTCCGGAGTCATCTCATAACTGTTTCTCCTTCCGGTCTGCTGACCTGCGCGGGAGGAAAATGGACCACCTATCGTCAGATGGCAGAAGACACTGTCGATAAAGCCATCGAGGTTTTCAATCTGACTCCTCGTGCCCTAGCCCTTCCCGATATCAGCGGCGCCGGCCTACCAGGGCTCAAGACCACTGGTATTTGCTGCACTAGAAACGTCCCCCTCATTGGAGCACATGGCTACTCGTCCGCTTTGTCTTCGCAACTCCAGGAGATCCACCCCATTGATGCCGATATTGCTCATCACCTTGCCACCAACTACGGCGATCGGGCTTGGGCCGTCCTCTCCACCTCCCCAGCTTCAACCACCCGCTTACTTCCGTCTTTCCCCATCATCGAGGCAGAAATCTCCTACGGAGTACGCTCTGAGGCCGCTTGCACGACTACAGACGTCATTTCACGACGCACGCGACTGGCGTTTCTTGACGTCGACAGTACGCTACAAGCCTTGCCGCGCGTGATCGACATCATTGCTGGGGAGTTGGGATGGAGTGAAGCACGTAAGCAGCAAGAGTGGACTGAAACCGTGCACTTCCTCAAGTCAATGGGCTTGGCCAAGGAGAAGCAGAGTGCTACTCGTGAGGATGTCCTCCGCGGGGCAGCAAGTGTTCACGTTTCTCCGCGACCCAGCTTGCTTCCCCCGAGTGGGATTGAAGTAGACCAATTTGGCGACGATGACTCAAAAGAGTCGATCTTGGCACAGTAGATGTGTTGAGCTGATGGTACAAAAGACCATGAAACCTGAATGGAACATAGAAAGGAACCTGGTGTTTTAACAAGAGCGAGATTGAGCGCTGGGATACAAGTTGAATTCTTTTTTAATACGCATGATGAGGTTAAATTCCTCTTACTATCAGCCTTATGCTTCAGGGTCATCGGTAGACCTGTTACCTCGATGAGGGGACTTGGTGTATTACATCTACCATGTTTATTTAAGGAGTCACACATTTAATCCACATCTGGAGTCTGGTTGACTTGAATTTCATTTTCTTTTATCAAGCTTTGCATCGTACCAGGCCCCATCTACCTTTTGCGCCCAGCACCCGATGGCTAAGAAGATACTTCAATTTGGATTTCAATGACTTGGGCTCAGTGGTCTTCCACAACCTGATCATGCTGATATCCAAGTCAGCTTCTGGATGACGTAATCGCATAGCTTGGATCATGTGACCACTCGACGGATTTCTACCAAAGCTTCACAACCAAACCTTTCCACGCTCACGTCAACCGTCAAACTTCCCCTTTCCGAGCTCCCGACTGGCTAGTACAATGGAGACTATCTACTGGATCATCTTAGCGTGCATCGCTCTCTTTGTTGTCGGACCGGTACGTTATTATCAAAGTCCCTGCCTCTTGTCCTCACAACCTCTGCGTGCTGATTCGATATCACATCTTGGACAAGCCTCAGAGACACTGACATATACTGGCTTGCAAGGCATTGTTTTCGGACCGATCACCCATCCCCGAGACCTCAGGCGAGGTTTACAAACCCACAAATGCCGCCGAGTTCGATGCCGTTTTGTCCTCTACCACCCACGTGGTAGTAGACTTCTACGCGGACTGGTGTCCACCATGCCGTGCCATCGCGCCGATTTTCTCTAAATTGGCTGACGACCACTCATCGAAGGGTCAAATTGCTTTCGCCAAGGTTAATGTCGACCATGTCAAGGACGTCGCCGCGCGATACAACGTCTCCGCCATGCCAACTTTTCTGTTCTTTCAAGATGGTACGCCCAAGGGAGTGGCTGTTGAAGGCCTCAAAGGTCTTCAATCTGTCGGCTTCACCAGTGATGGGCTGGTTGACAGGATTCGCGGTGCGGACCGGGTGGCCCTACAAGCTGTGGTTCAAGCCTTGGCTGGTAAGGGAGATGGACTGAAGAAAGAGTGAGTATTCAGAACATGAGAACCAAGGTGGGATCGAGGACCAAAATGTTGGAGGGGAGTGGTGAGACTGTATGAACATCGATATGCCTAGCCAAATCCTACAGTCTTAGAAGGGAACAGTGTTATCAACACCAGTGTCATGCCTATTTCCACAAGAGCATGTCGACCAGATAAGCCGGCTGCCCTGGGGTTTAAGAGCAGGGCATTTTCGATCATGTTTTGAGTTTATGTTACCGGCGTCCCCAAAGTGAGGCTGGAAATGCGCGTTACGTGGTATCAACTCGGGTTCATCTGTTGCTTCAGGACCAGGTGTCGATGGGCTCAAATACCAGAAGTTGAAATGCCAAATATCAAACCCCTGACAAAAGAATCTGAATTTGAGAGAATCCATAGAAGATGTGCAAAAGTCAATATAAGATAACATGTTGATCGGCTGGGCTGGTCTAAAGTCTAAATAGTTTCCCACAAGGTGTATCTTGTCGAAATAATGATATCACATCCATTTCGATGGCCATTTCGCATTTGCTCATCCTTCCGTTTCTCTCATATGACCGCCACCGGTTTGGTTTCATCCTTTCTTGCATCTTCCTCATACTGTTTCCACCGATACTCCCTCTCCACACCTTTCCGCCTTTGGGCTGTATCGCAGAGCTTCTCATCGCCACACTCGCACTCTCCACCCTCACGAAGCCACCGATAAGTGATACTCCAGCGGTCCTCACGAAGCCTCACAGTCCCATCCGGTAACGTATCTGTCTTGCGTGACTTGATCCCATGCGTCCAGTGCAGTCGTGAGTCTCCGCTCATCTGCAACATGCTTCGAGGCACCAGATCAATGTCGGTTCTTTCTCCAGACACGCCGTCGCGAAACTGCATAAACACCGGCGTGCCTAGTGAGAGTGCATATAGTTGGTCGTACGTGCTGTGCGTATCGACATGGGGCGGGATGCCGGTGCCGGGTGCGTATTGCTGAAGACAGACCTGGTCGGGTGGGCGGCCTTCAGTAGTGGGCAGTAGAGGGACGAGCCAATCTGGGAAGGGCTTAAACGGGATGTTTTCGTCTATTCCGAACGTCTTATAGCTGAAGGTATATCCATAGTGTAGTGAGAGTCGTCCTGAGCGCGCTGGCCACTCGAGCTCATGTTGGAAGATGTGGAGGAGCTTGGCTTCGTGTTCGGGCGTGATGAAGTCTGTCTGCATCATAATCCCGGAAGGGAGGAGAGGAAGTTCTTCCATTATTCAAGCGTAAGGCGAAGAAAGACCTGAATTTCGGTGGTATTAACTGCTCTCCGTTACCATCAGTTATGGATTTTGTGCTGATGTGCCGAGTTGCGTAACATACGAGTTGAGTTTTCCATCACGTGATCGAGCACTCTGGGATCAATCTTGAGGACGCGAGGAGTCAAACGGCGACATTAATCATACCTTCAACGGCTTTACGAATGAAGGAGACATTCAGTAATTATGCATATGGTAGTTCATTTGCTCTGTGAGTAGTTGTGAAGGTTTTATCTCCTGCTCAACAAATTTTCGTTGCAATTACTTTCGATCTGGCCGAAACCACTAATAGTGATCGGGTTCAGGGAGTAATCGCTACAACTTGGTGATTAACCGGCAGCGACACCGACATTCCTCTCAAGGCATACTTTTTAACACGGGAATGGCCGCTCTGGATCAGGTCTTCCAAGAGCACTTCTGCAGCGCCATGCCAATCACATCTGGTTGTCTCGATGACCTTGAACGTACAGCTTCAAAGTGTATTAACCCCTGCTGCAATTGGATCTGCCCTGGGACACTCACTGTCGTTCATACTTCATACACTTCCGTCCGCTGGGACTCGAATTGGGCTGAAATAGACAAGCGTGCATGTGCATCACGGGTCTCCCAATCGCCTGAGGCGCAGCACTAACAAGGCAGACCTGCATTCCCTGTCGTCGCTGAACATAATTAATTCCCTTGTCAATCCGATATCACTCACACAGCTACGTAGATGTCACTTCCAACACCACTTCTGGCAATGTCGCTGCACTCAACATGGCCACTACACTATCGCAGCTACCGCCGTATCAATACAATGCCCTCGGCGGAGACAAGTTCCGAATTGTCCACGTCCATCCGAGGAGTCACTCCGACAGCCTCATTGTCAGTCTTGAAGTTGTTGAACTAGGCTGTTCTAGATTCGGTGCTGTTTCATACGCCTGGGGTCGCAACGAGCGAATACACCGCATCTACGCAGGGGACTCAATTGCTGTCGAAACAACTGGAAAAGACGGGGTGACAAATACCTCAGTAAACGCCAATGTGCCACCTTCCGGCTACGTTATGATCACAGACAACTTGCGCAAGGTCCTCCTATCTATCCGTCAGGAAGATGTGTTCGTGCCCCTCTGGATCGACTCCCTCTGTATCAACCAAGACGATATTGCAGAGAAGACAAACCAGGTCAAGAATATGAAGACGTTCTATGCCTGTGCGATCCAGACCGTCATCTGCCTCACCGGCTTTGACGAAATGATGCCGCTGGCCTTTAGGTCTATCGAGGCCCTGGCTGCCATGGAGGAATGGGAGACAGACAAGTTGCCTCGCCGTTTATCCAACGCAGTGCCTCTCTCAGCCAACGATGTCGTGTCCTCAGGCTACCTAGGGCGTTCTGAGGATGTCAGACACAATCCGTGGGAGGTTTTCATGGATTTCTTGGAGCTTCCATGGTTTCATCGCGTTTGGATCATTCAGGAAGTTGTCATCTCGGAACGTCCCGTCATTTCCACATCACACGGTTTGATGCTGTGGGAAACCCTTGTCAGCGCATGCCGGGTGGTTTCGAGAAGCAAAATGCATGACATTGACGCCGGTCGCGTACATGTCAACATCCCCTTGGAGCTGGAAGCGCAGCGGCAAAGCATGCGAAAAGTAATCAACGCTGGGAAACTTGCGCCAGTCCCCCAAGACTCGGATCTCTTCAAAGATCTTTCCCTCAAAACTCACCTCATCCAGCTTCAAATGCGTTCCCGAGGCTGTCAGGCGACAGATCCGAGGGACCACGTATTCGCGCTTTTGGGGATAGCCAAAGGACATGGTGGCCATGCACCCGAGGTCGACTACTCTCTGAGCCTAGCAGAGGTATATGTACGGGTTGCGTACGCGTGGTATAAAATCTCACGGCGGCGGCCGTTGACATGGCTGATGTGCATCAATGGATCCTACGATGCTACAGACCTACCGTCATGGGTACCGGACTGGAGACGCCCTTGGAATGGGCAACCACTGCTTGCGAGTTTGGGTCAGGGAAACGGGATTTCAAGTGTTGAGGGAGCGAAGAGATGCAAGATCAGGTTCCCGGAGTTGACAACCCCTCTGAGCATGCCACTGCAGCTACAGATCCGAGGAATTCAAATCCTCCGGATCAAGGATGTTGAGCCGGTGAAAACAGAACTCTGGAAAACAGGGCGACATGGAGAACTCATCAACTCCTTCCCAGAGCCGTATCCAACCACCTTTATAACTTACCGGGAGGCATTTTTCCGATCAGTCATGGTTGCACATCCTATATGTGCTGCAGAGGAAGGTATCCATCGCCAGGAATCGTTCTGGTCATATCGTCGAGCCCCACGGGAGCGGCTTAGGCTACGACCCATATTTGGTAGGGACGTTGATCAGATGAAGGGCCCAATAATCCCTCTTTCGGTCAGATTCCATGAAGGCGGGACTGAGCGTTCGTTTTACATGAGCTCTGGTGTTGAGCGGAGCACGAGGGAGCCGAGATATACCCAGGAGGATCTTTACAGCAACACGTCCCCCTTCTACCGTATGCGGTCTACCTTCCCACAGGACGAGTTTGTACGGTCACGCACGTGGTTCATCACAGAAGACGGGTTTATGGGTCTGGCCCCTGACATCTCAAAACCAGGAGACATAATTGTGTACTTGTTTGGAGGAGATTTCCCCTACGTGATGAGAAAGAGGCGAGAGGATAATGGCAAGACTGTTTGGGGCTTCGTCGGCGAGTGCTTCGTGTTGGGATTGATGGGGGGCCACCTGGATAACGGGTTGCCCGAGGACGAGGTTGAGGATTTCGTTATGGAATGATAAAAGACAGGGTCACAAAAAGCGTGCTCTCGTTACTTTAAAACTATCGCGGCTCTGGGAAAGACATTCTGAGCTACTCATACCCAAGTGAGTCTGCTCGAGCCGCAAACGCCGTTTCAAATATTCAAGAAATGAGTACATCCGGAAAGAGGGTGACATGTTGCAAACCCTTCTAGATACAACCCATCCCTGCGCGTAATAAGTGGCCATCTTTTTCATCGACACGAGCTTTCGGATTTGACGTTCTTGTGGCACGAGGCAACATCCTCCTCAGGGACCAAGTGCTCGGATGTTCATGCGCGCACCACATGTGAGAAGAAGGTCCGCGTCCAAAAATTGGCCTGGCACGAGGAAAGAAGGACTGGGTCGCGAACGCATCAAGCATGGACCACTTTGGCCTGATAAAAATGCAAGAGGTTGTATCAGGCATCAACCGCTGGGCCTGACACAGGCAGAAATGGACTGTGTCAGGTATCCACCAAATGTGACATCGTGATGAATGAATGCATCACACAGTCCATTTTCTGCAGCTCACGAAGCTTGCCATCCGGCACAAATTGATTCAGAATTTGCGACATGCTGATCCTAGATTGCATAATTCCTGAAAACAGACTCAGCAAAGTGCAGTTGGCATGTGCTGACTCCAGCTTAAACCACGTCCCGCAGAACAGAATCGAGTTGCTATTGATGACTGACGTGATTGACGGGTAAAATCGCTCGCACATTGGCTTCTGTGGTAAATTCACCACTTAGTCACACCAAAACGATTGAAGGACAGCTCAAGTTGAAGTCTGTTAAAAGTTTATGATGGTACAAACCGCTGCATGGGCTCAGATCAGAAACACCCCGGCAAGTTGAGGATTTAGCGTCGTTT
Organism: Neonectria sp. DH2; assembly: GCA_003934905.1. Lineage (NCBI taxonomy): Eukaryota > Fungi > Ascomycota > Sordariomycetes > Hypocreales > Nectriaceae > Neonectria > Neonectria sp. DH2. Next base: position 145,833 of record RQWH01000018.1, on the reverse strand, counting down.
TGAGGCATCACGCGCCTGGATCGCTTAGCGGTTCTCTTATCAACATCCCCGCACAAAGTCTCTCAATGTCTCGATGAGTTCAGTAATGGCTCCTGGGTCAAATCGGGAACAAAGAGAGATTGTAGGGAAAGGAAATGGCGGGGAGAGCAGGAGGGATATGGCAAAATGCCCTGACGACACCTTGTTTCGGAACTGAGATTAGTAAAACAAAGGAACCCCGGATGACCGGGTCTCCTGACTTGGCGATCACTCCCGGCGATAATAGCCTCGTATCCCCGCATCTACTAGACTGCTTCTTCCTTCTTATCGTCCATCATTCATCAGGAGAGGTGAGCGACATAGTCCTGTCTTCTCTGTACAGCGTACTCCACCACATCACTATGAGACTACTTCCCCTCTTTGCGATCCCCTCGCTCGTCTACGCGGCGCCAAACTTTGAGAAACGCGCCATCCCTCGTCCAGATCCTGCCAGGGCGGCTGAAATCAAGGATGCCTTCCAGACTTCGTGGCGGGGCTACTACGACCATGCATTCCCTCACGACAGTTTGCGTCCCATCAGCAATACATCTGCAGATGACAGGTTCGTCGTTCTGCACAAGAAGCCCGGCTGAAATGCATCCGCTAATGCACCATGTCCAGGAATGGGTGGAGTGTAACGTCAATCGACTCTTTGACGACGGCCATTATTATGGGAGATGCAAAGATCGTGAACCAGATTCTCAAATACATCCCCGAGATAGACTTTACCACCACAAAGGAAGCCAATCAGGGCATCTCTGTGTTCGAAAGCACGATTCGATATCTCGGTGGCCTGGTTTCCAGTAAGCCAGACCTCATAACTTCATCATCTCTTCAGAACCCATCTAACCATCCCAGGTTACGACCTCTTGAAGGGCCCCATGAAGAACCTAGCGTCCAAACCCAGTGAAGTTGATGCCCTCCTCAAACAAGCCCAAAGCCTTGCCGACAGCCTCAGCATTGCATTCAACACATCCAGTGGTGTTCCGGATGGAGTAGTGTACCTGAACCCGGAGCCTCGCATCAGCGGCGCCGATCGCAACTCAATTGCGGGCTTCGGCACTCTAGTACTAGAGTGGACGCGCCTGAGTGACTTGACAGGGAACATTACGTATGCGGCCCTCGCACAGAAAGGCCAGGCCTATCTCCTTGATCCCTCTGGAATCCCAGAGCCTTTCCCCGGACTCGTGGGACACCAGGTCGGCACCGAAGACGGCAAGTTTCTAGACAGCAACGGAGGCTGGGGTGGTGGAACCGACAGCTTCTACGAGTACCTGATCAAGATGTATCTGTACGACCCGGAAGCGTTCGCCGAGTACAGAGACCGTTGGGTGCTTGCCGCAGACTCAACCATGGAGTTTCTCGCATCGCACCCGACCACGCGCAAGGACTTGACATTCCTCTCGGGGTATTCTGGCAATAGGACGTACCCTAGTTCGGGGCATTGTCAGTACTCTTCGGAAACCTCCGTCATATCTGCACAACTAACATAATGGTCTAGTGGCTAGCTTTGCGGGTGGCAACTTTATCCTCGGTGGTATCCTTCTCAAAGAGGAAAAGTATATCAAGTTTGGCCTTGAGCTGTCCGAGTCATACTACCAGACATACCACCAGACTGCCAGCGGCGTTGGCCCAGAAGGCTTCCGGTGGGTGGCCAGCGAAAAGGCACCGACGCAGAATAGCATCAACGGGCCTCCCCCGGAGACGCAGTCTGACTTCTACGACAAGGCTGGTTTCTGGGCCACATCTACAGGATACGTCCTCCGCCCCGAGACAATTGAGAGCCTGTACTACGCATACCGCGCCACGGGCGACCGCAAGTACCAGGACATGGCCTGGGAAGGCTTCGAGCACATCAGCAAAGTATGTCGCGTCGGCAGCGGTTTCTCGGGGATTCGGGATGTCACCAAGACTCACGGCGGAAGCTATAACAATTTCATGACGAGCTTTTGGCTGGCTGAGACGCTCAAGTACCTGTATCTCATATTTGCACCTGAGTCGGAGGTTCAGCTCCAGGCCAACGGGGTGAATGGTTTTGTATATAACACTGAGGCGCATCCGGTCAGAGTGCGTGAAAGACTTGCGAGAGTTGGCGTACAGGGATGAGTACCAACTATAGACATTAGCTGAGGTTAATGGACTATAATCCTCATTTCAATTTGATATGTTATCATATGCTCGTGCACTCTCGTCAGTTGTAGTATTTTTGTTTGAAGTCGAGTTGCCACATTCTTGCTATTTCCAGTCTCAGTAAAATGGCCATTTTGGCCATTTCAAATACCAAACTCTCCGTACTAATGCGAACGCAAACATCAGGAACGTAAAAAGGAATTTGAGTTTGGTGTATGTCTGATGTTCTGTCTCCCACATGCCTTCTGCCTCGCTGTGTTCTTCATCAAACCCTCCTAGACTTTCCATTTCATGCTCAAACTCCAAAACCTGAGAAGCGTCACTGTATGACTCAAGGCCCAGGTAATCAATGTCCCTAGTTTGACGCAAAAGCCTCCGCCTCTTTGACCTTGACTCCACCCCGAGTCCTAGGAAAAGCTCCGTAGAATCAGGCGTGATGGCTTCAACTTGCGATCCTCCCCAGAGATGAGTCAGCATCAAGTGAGCTAGCGTGAGGATGAGTACGTGGTCTTCGGCGATGGTATAATCGGGGAAGAATCGGCTGAGAAGGCTTCGCTCCTCGGTTGTCACCAGTCCCATGAGTGCGAAGATTCTGTCTCTAGGATCCTTGCACTTTGATTTGTGATGGCTAACCAGAAGATCGTAGAGCGGTAGTAGCTGCTCTGGATGTTTGTCGGGTGTTCGTCCCATGACCAAAGGCAAAGCCTTGTATGATCTTTCCGCACCTCGTCTGGAAAAGAGTTGATGTGTGTCTCTGAACTGGTCGACGCCCGCCTCGTGGCAGAGCATATCCTGGAAATCGGACCAGTTTATCCCGAAGTTGCTGCAGTACAGCATCACGTCTTTCCCCAGTAAGAATTCTTGGATGACCCAGAAACGAGACCAGTATGGTCGATTTGCGACGTCGCTAAGCACGTCACTCCATTCGAATCCACCACATTCCAGGGTTTTGATGGGCGCCTGGTTGGGAATCTGGGACTGCAATTCCTCAGGTAAGGATACCAGCCCCAACCAAACAGAAACGAAAGCAGCGTTCTTGTAGGTTACGTCCATAAAACTAACTTGGGCATTGCGTTCCGCGTTGTCAGATTGGTTAATGCATATCGCATCTACCCACAACCAAGCATATGTTGATTGCTGTGCGTTGCGGCCTAGATAGTATAGGCATGACCAAAGATTAGGCCGGACACGAAAAGGCCGACCGTCCAAGTGGATCGTTTCAGACGGTGCATCGTCGCCCCAGGTGTACGAGACGGCTGTGTATTCGGGGGCGGATTCTCTCGGGGAAACCGAAACACGGAAGCTGAGGTGACTGTTACTCAGAGCAACTGGTTGGAGCAGTCGCAGCTCATCTCTCCGTAGGCTTCGCCCATACTCAAAACTCATGATCTGAAAGTGCGTGTGAATTATCCTCGCTTGAACAATGATAATTTGGCGTTAGAGTTTCATGTATTTAGGGACGTGGAAAAGACCAAAGGAAGATGAGAAAGCAAGGGTGTGTTAGGTTGCAATGCAGTCCCTCCATCGTTGGGCACCGTCGGGCTCCCTACGTAACATTGTGCTTCTGCCTATGCAAGGCTGAGATATTGTCGGTACGTCGCCCAACTCTTACAACGCAGGTAACACGTTAAGATCAACCTTGTGGAAACTTGTTTGCTTGCTGCGAGATAAAAACAGGGATTAATGCTAAGGAGGCCGTCGAGGAATGCTCAAGCTGTATTTAATGCACTGTAAGCATGAAAGCCGATTATTGCGATGCCGAAGAAGCAATTCTACTAGTATCTTAAGACAAACACAAGAGAGATCTTGGTCAGCGTGAGTAGCTGTGTAAGCTAGATATTAGATAGATTGATACACCAGGTATACCCTGCTCCTCCAACCACTAGAATGGGTCCCTGGAACTATCATTACCATTACAACATCGCCCTCGCAGGTGCAAAAGGCCACTTCTCTAAATGTATCTATCCCCGTCTACTGAGCAGAGTCCTGTTCCTCCAAGGGTAGCCTCTATCTCTTCAGCTACTCCGGCCCAGATATCCCCTATTAGGAGGTCTGCCTAGTAGGCAAACGTTATATGCGTATTCTCTTTCCCCGAGATACACTTCAAAGTCCCATTGGAAGAGTAAACAATGGCGGCACTCTTAACAACCATAGGCCAGCCGTCTTTCTTGAAGAAACCATTACTGAGAAAGACCGATTCCCTCCTCGAATACTTATCATAGAGCTGGTCGTAAACCTCCTTGTCGTCGACTTGCTGAAGTCCCCATATGACCGCATGGATCTGTATGACAGTTGAGACTGAAGAAGGGTAATTCAAGACGTCAAACGCTTCCTTCTCCGACTCTGCGTCTTTGCGATCGACTGTGAGTGTATACCTACGGTTGCTATCTTGTGGGACCACGAAGCCGCGAATTGCGCCGTCGTTGAAGCGGTAGATGACGCTGACTGACTTGCGGACGAACATCCACGGATCAGTAATTGGAAGCTCATGCTCATTAGTATGAATCACAATGTCCTCGTCATGGCAGAAGTGCCACTTTGCTAGGATTGTAATGTCTCGCCCACCGTAATGAGCTGCCAAAATTTCGGGCTGAGTTCTCAAGTGCAGCGATGAGGGCATCTGATAAGCCCTCTGGATGACGCCGTGTTTGGCGAATTGTTGCGCGACCCGTTCGAAAGTGACTCCGTGATCTTCCTCGGATAGTTCAAAGTAGTTGCAGACCCATCGCAAGAGAGTCTCTGCTCGACTCCATTCCAGGTTCCGGCGATAGCTGTCGGCTGTCTCGGTGACCAAGGCCAGTAGTTCCTTGGGGCTTGGAGAAGGTAGAATCCCTTTCAACCCCGGTATGATGCAAAGTAGAGCTTCAGAATATGACCCCAAGCCGCTCTGCGCAAACTCGTTGGCAAGAATCTCAACCGTCTGGTTCTCCAGCCGTCCCGTGCCAGCAATCTCAACGACAGTCGCCTTGCCCAAAGTCAAATGGCTTCCAAGCGACATGAGAAGTGTCGTGAACAGTTCTTGGGCGCATACGTCAAGAAGCGAAGCTTGGAGCGGATGAAGCTTGATAGATTGGACTCGCAGCTTGCAGCTTGACTGGGGTTCCCTATGATCTTGATGAACCGATGTCCACCCGCAAAACCGGCGCAGAGGTGAGTCAAGATGGTGATAACTGCCAGTCAAGTTCTCCCAGTGGGGTCCGTCGAAGTTGTCGTCGGGTACAGACCTCCAGAGAGAAGTAAAGCTGTAGGGTTCCTGGGCGTCGATCATGATGGCTTCGTCTTGGAACTTCACTGCATTAGGCCCCAGCCAGAGATTCATTTCTCCTTGTGCTCTGCTAGCCTTCTCAGTCCAACCGCGATCATCGGGGCTTGCAGAAACCATTCTCTCCATAAAAACATGCTTGGACGCGTTTTGAGATGCATTAGAATCGTTGCGGAGAATGGGGTCAGAAGTCAAAGTCCATAACCAAAGACTCAATATCGCTTCTATTTTTGCAGAATCCATAATCCACCCCTTCTGAGATGACGGAGAGAATTGTTTGAGTAAAACTTCGACGAACTGATTCGAATAGGTGTTTGAGGCAAAGTCGTGAGAGGCAGCTTTGATTCGAAGCTTGATCTCTATCGGTCGCGATTTCAGAGCCACCTTTTCCGCAATTCGGCAAAGGGCCGTCGAGATTTGGTTGGCCTTGATGCGTACTTTGACATGGTCGTCTTTCCACACCTGGTATTCCGAAGAGGGGAGATGTTCCAGCGAGGTATGGCCTGTCAGATGTGCAAGTCGCTTTCGAATCTGAAGCAAGTTTTGGATGTCGTCTGCTCTAGGCACCTTGATAGGACCGGAGACGAATGATACCGGACCTTTTGAGTCGGGCGATTTTAACTCATCGGAGCCTGACGGCGTTGGAACACTTGTACTAGGTGGCATCGAAGCCCCATTACTGTCTGATTCAGCGTCCTGTGAAGAGGTTCTAGAAATGCGGGTTGATCCCTGTCCGTCGGCAAACTGCCCGGTGACATGCCATTTGCACTTCAGTCGCGCTATCTCGAGAGACAACCAGTCCAACTCGTGGCCGGAGACAAGATCCGGGATATTTCCCAACCGGTTGGACTTCTTGCTGAGCCGCTGCATGCGCAGGAATCCACGCAAGGAGCTCATAACAACTGTCGCTCCGAGTTGAGCCAGAGCAATCCAGGACCTCATTCCTCGCAGGCCGATGAAGTGAGCAATATAGCCAAGTGATACCGCCGAGATAGCCAGTATGGTATTGATCTCGAACTGCCTTTCGTTGAAATGTTTTCGGGACGACATCCAAAGTGCATAAGGAGCGTGTTCCGTATCCTCTGCGTATCCGTAGGGGTCGAAACTTTGATCACCGATGACTTGAGGGCCTGGTTGGAGCCAGAAGAGCCGTGGACGTTCTGATGCAGGCTTCTCGCCACGTCGGCGGAAGCGAACTTCACGCGTGGCTTGGCCGATGAGATATGCGCAAGCCCACATGCCAGTACACATCAACAGTGTTCCTAAAATGAACATGACTGGCGCATAGTTTTTGGATGCAGGCGCTCCTCCGGCGCTGAGATTCCAGTCGAGAATCCAAACGCCCACGCCAGCTAGGACGATAACACTGGCTTGGAGAATGACGCCGGTGATAGCGACGGCAACATGTACCCAGTTCGGCCGCTTGATTATGCCGACGTTGAGCGAGATGTTCGCATTTGGTGCAAAGTCCTCTGCCAAGGTCGCATGCTTGCTAGGACGCCCAAAGACTGAGCCTTTGATTCGTTCCCAGTCGTCGGATGCCTTCATTCCCTCAAAGTATTTGCGAGACAGGCGTAATTCTTTATCATCGCGGTTCCCAGAGACGCTTGGCGCTTTCGAGCGATCATAGACAAGTTCGAGGACGCTCGGCCTGCCGAGAACCCGTGCGATTCCACCTCGGTTGAATAATTCACAGACATCTCGGCTCGTAGAGGTGCAAAGCTCGGCCTCTACGACTCCCTCGCCTTCCTGAGATCTCCCGACGAAGGCACGGAGAGACGAGTGGCCGCAAACGCGAATGGTCGACACTACGGCAGTGAGAATGCCAATCGGCGCCATGGCGAAGATGAAGTAGTCAAGGAATGAAGTGCTTTCGCTGAGGAACTGTTTCGTTATGGCATCGCCACAGAGGGCGAGGAGTGGACCGAGATCTGTTGCGAGATTGTTGGAGAAGTCGTCCAAGCCGTTACTAGCAGCGACTCCAACGGCGCTTGCAATGATCAAGACGAGAAAGAAACGTGATTTGGCCATGGTTGCGCTACTCGATAACACTAACCTATGGAAGAAGTTATTTGCTCATTGGATTGCGGTAAGATGACAACAGGTCGAAAGCAAATCCTTGTGTAAAAAACGGCGAAGATGACGCCTCAGGCACTAATACAGCAACGCTGCATTCGGCGTCACATCGCACAAAGTTATGCAAGGATCACTCAAGAATACCAGGTCATCGCCGGATTTGACCACAACGCCATATTCGGACTGGAACGCTGGATCCGGAGGCTTAACCCTCCAGTTGAATTTCTCGAATTCTAGCTAAGAAACCTTAATGCGCCTAGATCAATGTACATAATGATTCCCGTTTCCTGTTAGACAGATGGTAATGAAGAGCTTTATCCCTCATTATTGTAATTGATAAATGTGTAAGGAGATGCGCCTGGCAAGCTGGCGATAGGCCCATGAGCCCTCGGCGATCCCTTACCAATAGATGCGAGGCGCTGTATGTGCAGCAAGTGCGGATACTGATTGGTCTTATATAGAACGGTCGGGTCTAATCTAGGCTAGGATAATAGAAGCTGAAGTCTAGATACAAAACCTGTGTCTAATATACTCAAGTTTCATCTCTGAACTTAATAGTATTAACATTCTTACTTATTTATTATTAAGTATATATATTTATACTTATTTAATCTGCAAAAAGCGTACACAGCACATCGTAGTTACATCTGCTCTACTAGGCCAGCCCAGATGAACTCGTTAAGCTTGTAGCTGGTGTTTTTTTTTCCAGCTACGACATGGTGTCAAAGGAAGAAGAAACCAGTCACTCCAATTAATGAGAGGATTGGATTGTTGACTTAGACTCCGGATGCTTACGTAACCAGGATGATAAATCTACCCCAAATGAATAAGTCCCCCACTAGATTACCCCGTACGCCATTCTTGATAATATCATCCTCCAAACACAGAAAAACGGCCCCAACTAAACCTCGCCTACCAGTTATACAGCACGCAATGCCCAGAGGACGACCAAAGTCACATGTGGCCCCATGTTCATTCTGCTCGAAACAGTTCAAGCGGCAGGAGCATTTGAAACGACACGAGCGCACGCGTAAGTGGCCTGCGATGGGGCCCAATATTACCCCAACTCGTCGCATCGCCTGTCGTTGTCTAATCGGACGGCGCCGTAGATACCCAAGAAAAACCCTTTGCATGTGAGAATTGTGGTCAAGGATATACAAGAAAGTATGTTACCCAGTCATGCCTTCAACCTGTTGATCCCTTGACCACTTCTGGCGTTGGCTCACATGTCGATTTGTTCTTCTAGAGACCTACTCGTGCGCCATGTGAAGATCGCGCATGAAGGCGAAGCTACTCACACCCAGATTGAGAAAAGTAGACGCCATCTTCGTAGCCAGGAGCATCTCTATGAAGACTCGGCCACTGTCCCCCAACTGAGCACGTCTCCAGCTGGATCAAGCACTCACCCATCCAGCCTCAATCTCGTGTCCCCGACTGTTATTGGAGCCACGGCCTCTGGTGTTGGTAGCAACGATGCCGAGAATCTTCCGGATGCTTCCATTAATACTGGAAGCTATCCACCATTGAGTCATAATAGCTCCAATTTCGCCGAGGATCAATCTCAAGAGCACCAACTAGCCCCAGGGGCTCAGTTACACGAACTCGTGCCCCAGCTAGGACCCTTCAGCATAGAGGCCCCGGCAGACGAGAATGGAGGCATATTCGCTGAAGTTGACGGAATTGATTGGCTATGGAGAAACGACATCTCCAATTCACTGCTTTTGTCACTACCGCTCCCAGATGATCATTTTCTCTCCGGGGTGGGGGATAACCTCATGTACGACGTCGGTGTCATCGAGCACGGGGCCAGTACAAACGTAGAAATGGTTCACGCTGAAGAGCCTGCTGTTTCTATGAGTACTGTACCGGAAGACGTTCTCCCATCTCAACCTCATTTACCGCTCAGCCCGTCTGAACACCCCGTCAACTTGGGGAGAAACGAGCCGCAGCTTGAGAGCACGCTATGGACTCTAGACGAGGAGATTGGCACCACTGGCGATCCTTGCTACCCATGGAGAATTACCAAGTCTTCATACGAGCAGATCTGCTCCAACATTTCTTTACGCTCAACATCGCTTCCTTTGCACTTCACGGTGCCTTCTCGACACACACTTTCACGATTCGCTGAGGGTTACTTCCGAGGATTTCACGAGCACCTTCCCTTCCTTCATTTGCCGACGCTGCTACTTACAGAACTTTCCGCAGAGCTAGTGCTGTCCATTGTCGCCATGGGCGCTCTCTACAAGTTTGAGCACGGGAAGGCCTACGAGCTGTACTTTGCTGCCAAGGAGCTGGTCACGAGTAGGCTCAGAGAGCAGACTTGGGCTCATTCAAGACACCTGGTTGGAGTATCACCCAACTACAATGGCACATCAACCGGACTCCAGCCACTGCCAAGCACTTCCACAACAGCAGGCATCACACCACCGGATTCTTCCAGTGGGAGCCCAGAGACATCTGAATTCTTGAATCCGGACAAGATTATTCATCTGATACAAGCAGTAATTATTCTGACATCAATGAGCTCATGGGGTGAAGGTGCCTTGATCACCGAGAGCTTGGAGTTGGCCGGTCGACTCTCTGCACTGGTTCGTTTATCCTACATGGGCAATTCAGATGCCATGCCTCAAGAAGTTGCCTGGAAGGACTGGATACAAAGAGAAGAACGTCGCCGTACGCTACTGGTGACCTACACACTACTGAACACGCAATCGGTTGCATTCAATGTCCCACCCGCGATCACGAATCGAGAGATTGGGCTTTTACTTCCACATCCCACAAACTTGTGGAGAGCAGCCACGGCTGCTAAATGGGAAAGATTGAGGAAAACGAGTTCCCACCATGAAAGGTCATTCCGGCTTGTCTTGGATAGTCTTCTGTCGGGTCAGGAGGTGCCGGACCCGACGCAGATATCCGCATTTGGCAACTTTGTCATGATTCATGCCCTTGTTCAGCAGATCTTCATTGAGCGGCAAGCTGTCGGTCAACGCGGATACGACTCACCCCTTCATCCGGAAACGCTAAGAATGTTGGATAGAGCCCTTCGCTCTTGGCAGCACTGCTGGAGCAAGACTACTGAAGCAACGCTTGATCCGCTATCATCCAATGGACCGATAGCGTTTACTTCAACGGCGCTTCTACGCATTGCCTACATCAGATTGAACGCTGATTTGGGTCCATATCGCCAACTTTTCATCAGAAATCCCTCTTGCTTGGCCAATTCTGTCACCAGGACACCCATTCTCAAACTCGATCGAACGAGTTATACGGATATTGCTGTCTTACAATGCATTCATGCTCTCGGGGTCATTGTCCGCTCCGGTGTCCAATTCGTATCACGCACCCACACCCAAAGTTGGAGCATCGTTCATTCACTCAGCAGCATCGAATGCGCCTGTTTGATGAGTCTGTGGCTGCGTACCATAGCCGATGTCGTGTCCAGCCAAGGGACACAAGAGCTGCGCAAGGAAGAGACACAATTATTAGGTATGATCACAAGTGTAGTTCTCGAGACCTCATCGGCGGAAGATGTTGAGGGAGAACAAGATGCGGTTGCACGAATCAGAAAGCTAGCGGTGTTTACTGTGAAGATATGGGCGGACGCTTTGAAAGGCGAACATATGTTTCAGATGGTTCAAACAATTGCGAAGGGGCTATCTCTGGCATCGGATATTCTGGTTGGAGAACTTGAGCCACCTTCGTAATCATGCGTTGCTCGTTCGATCAAGTTGATATTTACATGCAAACAGCATTTGCACCATACAAGCCATGAAAATTCTCTTCGTTCGAGAATTGACCCCCTCAGTAACCTTGTTGGGTAGTGCCACATATTTTATGTTTTCCATCGTCCGGCTCGGCGTCTTTCCGTGCATATTTCAATGTGTCTTCAGAATTTCTGCCTCCACCTTTTCACTGGGCCCACCTGACATCCACGAAGAAACCCGGGTCCCCGCAAGAAATGGCCTTTAGGTAGTATGTTGTTGTGTCCTACCGGTCAGACCAGCGAGTGATTGTCCCCAGATCAGATACCACTAATAAGTGATGAAGAAGACCTCTTTATAAGCTTTGATGTGGTTAGGGTGGTATCCTGAGAACGACGGGCTAGAGTCCGGGCCGGCGAAGGTGATGAGGCTGCTAGAACCGTCGATTTGGGATTCGGCGCGAACCCGCTGGCACATACTTCGGGAGGACTGCCGGGTAGGGGTCCAGAGATGACGACGCTGCGGCACTGTGATTCATGGCAGCCGCTCTTTGGCGGATAGCCAATACTCTAAATAATAGTATATCTATAAATATAGCTGTTATATAGAGTGGTTATCTCATGGATTTGCCAGTTGTGACCCCATAGCCTCAACCTAGGCTGTGATATCAAGAATTCTCTTCAGCCATGAGGTCTTTATATACGTAGCAACCTTAGCCACGGGCGCTTCTTGGCTCAGCATGTCAAAGCCGTGGTATGCTCCCGGCCATACATGTAGCTCTGCCGAGACGCCGGATTTCCACAGCTGTGACGCAACCGCGACCGCCTCATCCCGGAATACCTCACACGCGCCGGCGTCAATAAAGGTAGGCGGGAGACCTCTTAGGTCCGTTGCGCGTGCTGGAGCCACGAGCTCGCTGACAGCATCCCCGCCGCGTTCAGGCCCCAGTACATGGTCCCATGCCATGCGGTTCGTCGTACCGCACCAAGGCCCGTCACGCGCGAATTGCTTAGATGATGTCGTGCAATCGCGGTCGTCAAGCATTGGCGTCAAGAGCATAAGCGCGCAGGGATACTTCTTCTGGTTGTTCCGGCACAACATGGCTGACCCCATAGCGATAGGGGCACCGCCTGAGCCTCCATTCACGATGATCTTCGAAGGGTCAATTCCAAGACGGGAGGCGTTTTCAGCAGTCCACATCAAGCCAGCGTATGCGTCGTGTAGAGCGGCCGGGGCGCGGTGTTCAGGGGCAAGGCGGTATTCGACGGAAATGAAGACAGCCTCGATACCGTCAAGGTAACTCATTATCGGCTCTAAAGCTACAAATCTGTGGCCCGCAACTTGCCCTCCGCCATGGACGATGTAAAAGGCCGGCCGTTCTGTCTTGGTCGAGTGTTTCGGGGTAAAGACGGCGAGAATGACGTTGTCGTCACCAAGTTCTAGGCCCGGGATAGAAACATCCTCGTGGTCGAGTTGTGGTTTAGATTTGAGAATTTGGTCCAGCCCAAAGCTGTCGGAAATGCCACGGAAAGGTTTAAGATCAAGGACCTCCGGCAACGTGGCTTTGGACGCATCGACCGCAGGTTGAAGCAATGGATCGTAGGGTGGGCGAAGTGGCGTTGTCGATGGCGCTGGGGAAGACTGGGAAGGTTCCGTATGAGACATAGTGACAAGGCGCTGTAGCAAGTGGAATAGATTGGATGGAGGAGTAGTAGAAGGGTAAGTTGAGAGTTTGTAGTTTCGAAGTAAGTTTTCTAGGGCACATAGAGAGAGATGTGTGCCGTTATATAGTTGTGTTCAACGCCACGGCGAACGCCAGAGGTCTCACAACGTCTACTTGGCCCCTTGGTCTACGTACTACGTAGTTCAATCGTTGCGCCGCTGTGGAGAGCGAAGTGGGCCTGGGTACGTACGAGAGTCGGGGTCGCGGGGTCTTCATGATACGCGACGCCGCTCCGTTGCCCGCGGAGAGTTGGGACAGTCCAGCAACTCGGTCTGAAGGAGTCGCCTATGTCCGATATTCGTACAAGCAAATGTTGCCGAAGCTATCTGTCAAGCCGACCGAACTGCCTTGCTTCACCCCTCAGGAACTCCGTACGGGGGAACGGATGGACGAGAGAGCAAGCGACAGCAAATCCTGCGGCACGCCTCTAACAAAGGGAAGTCATCAAAGAGTTTCTACATTTTCCTACTAATGCATTGGTCGACGTCAGGGCCCGTTGTCTTTATACAGACGCGCTAATGCACTGGACGACGTCGTCCACTATGGGGCGTGGGTGAGCAATGCCAAGATTGCTCGGGCGTCGCGTTTCCCACGACTTAGTGTTGCCAATTGACCGCTCTGTTAGTGTCATCCCAAGCACTAGACGAAATAACGAATCGGATCCTTCTGGCTTCTTCTTTCACTCAGACCGGAAATAACTCGCGGCTGACTCGTGAAAATAGCAAGGTGGACGCAACTAAGATTACTAGTTAGACCTGCTGCGGACAGTGGGCCAAAAGGCTGTCCTTCTCCCTCCTGGGTCTATCCTCCATTGAAGCCACTCAAAAATAAAAGACGAGACGTGAGCGAGGACTCAGTCTCCCCTGAAGTCCACCGCATTCAAGAAGCTTTTCCGCAAACCATGTCTTTGGACTGGCTACTACAGGAAGCTGCCAGGCCCGGCCAGTGGATAGCCAACTTGGCTGGCACCTCGTTCAATCTATGCAGTCCAGCCGCGATCTCACTCCCAGTGTTCCCCGACTTAGAGGTCCTTTCACTCGAAGCGACTCCCCGCGAAAACTATACCTTTGTACCCATCTCGTCGTTGGGCGGTTCGCAGGACCCCATCACCGGCCTCAACTTCTGCAACATCACCGTCTCATACACTCATCCCGGCTGGAATGACAACATTGTTGTCACGACATACCTCCCCTCCGAGGACAAATGGAACGGACGCCTCATGGCTAACGGTGGAGGCGGCTTCGTCACTGGCGGCGCTGCTATCGTCCAGTTCACCATGATTCCGGGCCTTCTCGAGGGCTACGTGGTTACCACCACCGACGGTGGCCACGTCAGTGATATTGCCGACGCCTACTCAATGAGCAGTGTGTGGGCATTGTCCAGCCCCGGCAACGTCAACTGGCCGCTTCTCGTCGACTTTGCCTCGGTAGCTCTACATGATATGTCCACCGTTAGCAAGGCAGTCATCGAGGCCTTCTACGGAAAACAGGCCGAGTACTCGTACTTTTACGGTGGCTCCACCGGCGGCAGACAGGGCCATATGCTGGCACAGAGGTTCCCCAAGGACTTCAATGGCATTGTGGCCGTGATGCCGGCAATCAACTGGACCCGGTTCCTGTGGGCCAACATCTGGCCGTCTTTCCTCATGGACAAGTTGGGCATCTACCCCCGGCCGTGCGAGCTCAATGCCATGACCAACGCCGCCATCGCAGCCTGCGACTCTTTAGACGGCCTGGAGGATGGCATCATTTCAAGGCCGGACCTTTGCAATTTCAACCCCCACGATATTGTCGGCAACGAGTTCAATTGCAATGGCGCCACGTCCATCTTTACGTCTGGAGGCGCTACCGTCGCAAAGGCCGCCTGGGATGGCCCGCGCAGCTCGACCGGCGAGTTCCAGTGGCACGGATTCACTTATGACACCAACATATCGCAGATTGGTATAGGACCCGCTGTGACGAAATGCGATGATGACGGGGAAAACTGCGACGCCGTCCCCTTCGCCATCTCGCACGTCTGGGCTAAATATTGGCTCCTGAAGGATCCTACCTTCGACATGAGGAGCATCTCCCACCAAGAGTGGGATGAGCTCATCCATACCTCCGTGAGCCAATACAACTCCGTCTTGGGCACCGACGACCCGGACCTGTCCGGCCTCTGCAACGCCGGCAACAAGCTGATCAACTGGCATGGCATGGCTGATCAGGCCATCCCGGTCAACGGCAGCGTCGACTACTACGAGCGTGTTTTAGCCCGCGATCCTAATGCCCAAGACTACTACCGCTTTTTTCTGGCCCCCGGCGGCGAGCACTGTCTGACCTGCGGAATAGTGCCCCCTCTCATGAAAATGATGGACATTATGGTAGATTGGGTCGAGAAAGGCGTCGCCCCCGACACTTTGCCCGTTATAGGTGACAATAGGCACGGTATTCGCTTGGAGAGGAAGATCTGCATGTATCCACGTGTCCAGCATTATATTGGTGGTGACATGGCGAAACCAGCATCCTTCAAATGCGTGTAGGACAGACGAGAAAGGCAACCACAGAACAGAAATCAAAGCAGCGTGATACGTAGAGAGGCTCCTTGAGCCTTGGGCCTGAGGTGGCCTCATACATACGCATCAGCCTTGGATCCGGGTTGCGTAGGCACGAGCCCTTAAGGCTCGTCGCCCCCGGAGCCTCGATTGACGAATCAACTTTGTTTCTTCTACTCTGAATACAATCACTCTTAGTGACCCTCACACATTGCCACGTTTCCTCTGTCACAGTGCCCGCTATTGTCCCTAACTAAGTCTCCTTGGCCGGGTCGTGTACAGCCCACTTTTGCCGAAAGCTGCAACCGGCCCTCACTTTCATATTGTCGGGGTAGGGCGGAGCGGCACAGGGCGGAGCGGCACAGGGCGGAAATGAGGACGGCACGCCTCTATGACATTTAAAGACACGACGTTCGTTAGCATCATTTGTTGAATGTGATTGTATCGTCCAACATCCATCATGCGGAAGCATGGACCCCGTGCTAATGGTCGAACCAGCTAATCTCTTATTGTAACCAACGAGGCCATGTCGGGGTATTTCCTGGCAAAGTCCGAGTCTAGCGACCAGTTTTCTTGTGTAAGGACGTGACGCTCGAACTTCGGATTAAGGACTGTGTCACTTGAGTCATCCGCGACCAGTAAGCTGTCGGACGCCAGCCAATTTACAGACAAGTGACGTCCGAAGTCAGCATCAAATTCTTCTCGAATGCAACCGATGTTGACTAGCCCTAAAACCATGGCATTCCGCAGTTGAGGGAACTGCACAAAGTCAATGTAGAGGGGATGCGGTATGTTGTCCTGCACGTCTGTTGAACGGAGCCATTCTGGGACGTCGTTGTATGCCTCCAGCGAGGGGAAGAGTCGATACTGTGATTCCTCATTCGTCAATGGTTTTTGTTTTGTTTTTGGAAAGGCCAGCTCATGTCTAGGAGGCTTACCCGAAGAATGCGATAAGCGAGGATATAGACAGCACATAAGAGGACCAGATCCGTGTTTGGTCTTCTGATCAGCTTGTATAGAATCTCCGACACTGGATTATCTGGGGCTCTGATGAACAAGAGATCGGCAAGATGCGGGGTGGCAGGGATTGCAGGTGAGGGTGCGAGGTGACTGTTCAGTTTAATCAAGCTGGTCGAGACCGTCTTCTCGAAGCAATCAGGGTATGATTCGTGCGTCTTAGGGTTGCAGCAGCACTCTAGGATCCGTTTATCGTGTTCGGTGGGTGGCGAGAAAGAGTGGGTAGCGCATGGAACAACCTTGGGTTCTTGGTCCATCGACACTGGGCGTATGAGTTGACCAGCATCCTGATACCAGGGCTCTGATTGATGCATGGCTTGGATTACGCGGCTAAGATGCTCAATCTCTCCCCGCGCATGGCGCAAATCCTCCTCGATTTCCTGCACATGCGTTTTCTGCCGCTCACGTTTCCGCCTCTGCGATTCTTGGTCTAGCGTTCTTTTTCTCTGCAGCTGTCTTGGCGTCCTCGTCCGCGCTGATTTAGCAGGACTGGGTCGAGAACTCATGTCGCTTGGCAGGGAAACCCACGGGAGTCGTGGAGTATGGAGAAGCTCTCTCAGCTCTACAAGCCGGTTGGTTGGGTTGCTGCAATGGCGTGACGTCGACCAAGCGGAGGCGCGAACACAGGTATTTAATACCCCAGGAGTTGCGGGGACGGTCGACTCCGATTGGAGGAGGAGGGAGGAACACGCGGGGCGAGAAAGTACCCACCGGTAGCCGAGGGGCATTTGACGGCTGTTGGAATGGGTGGTGACGTTTTGATCATCCTCGGATTCCACACCCAACACTTCAAGAGAGCTGGCTATCCAGCGCTCTGAGTCTTTGCCTAGCGACGCTGTCCAAGGCAGGTCTTCATTTTATTCACTTCGAAGAAGTGAGACTGCATAGACAGGGTATGTATATGGTGCCATTCCATCGAGCGAACGGCTACTAAGTAGGTCGTTGCCGCATTAGACCACAGGGGGAGTACTATCAATGTACTATTTAATAAATCTAACTAGTTACTGCTCGTTCGAAATAATCACACCCATTCTTTCAAGTCTGGCGAACAATCGAAATTACATGTTGTTTTCACACTAAGCAGACAGTAGCGTCCAACAACGGAGGCCCGGATAACTCCAGGAAGATACGGCTCAACCAAAGTTGACAGCAAACTCAAGCCCTATGCTCATAGAGTCGGTCCTTCTTCCCTACAAGCTACTTCGTTTCCTTCGTCTCCTCCCGATGAGTCTTTCCATTGCGGCGCTCCACAACCGGCGCCGTAACCTCGTCAGTGAAGTACTTCTTTGTCGAGGTAAAGAACCAGCAGCCCATCATGGATACGGCGCAAAATGCTATCAAGGTGTACCAAATATACTTGAAAGAATCTGCGTATGCCAATCTCGATGTTTCAGTGACTGCTTGAACCACGGCTGGAGTGATTCCTGGAACTGTTGGAAGTGCTTCTACGCCCCCCGAAGCAAATGTCGAAAGCAGACCAGAGAGACTAGATTCCGGGAGCCCAGCGGCAAGTGCTGCTTTCGAGATGGCGGGAGGTAGAAACTCCTTAACTTTAGAGTTGAAGATCTGACCGTACATGGTCGTTGCGATGGCGCCGCCGATGAAACCTGCAGCAACGCCGATGCAGACAGCCGTGGCGATTGATTCGTTCGGTGCCGCCAAACCAGACAGGATTGTGAGTGCAGAAGCCTCAGACCCAATAGCAAGGCCCATGAGGGCCGACGGGAAGAACCAAGTCGCGAAATTCATGCCCGGCTTTACCAACATCATCAAGCCAGCACCGAGAAGCAGAACAGCCAGAAGGCCCATGGTAATCCAGCGGAATTCCTTGAAATA
Source organism: Neonectria sp. DH2 (assembly GCA_003934905.1). Taxonomy (NCBI): domain Eukaryota; kingdom Fungi; phylum Ascomycota; class Sordariomycetes; order Hypocreales; family Nectriaceae; genus Neonectria; species Neonectria sp. DH2. The sequence continues at coordinate 127,537 of RQWH01000018.1, read as the reverse complement.
GCGTAGGATGATGGCGGTGACAAGTGAGCCCACGACAGTCGAGACGTTCAAGGGTAACTGCCACACTGCTGTGATGAGTCCGCCAGTACCAAAGACGTAGACCACCACTTGGGGCAAGAAGGCCTGGCATCCATAAAGTGCAAAGCCGCCAGAAACGCGTATTAATAAAGCTGTGTTGAAGTTTCGGTCCTGGAAGACAGCGTGGGGCAGAATTCCTGTTGACGTTCCTTTCCATTCCCACATCCCAAAGACAACGAGCAGAAGAGCTCCAGATATCACTGTTCCTAGTACAATCCCCGATGTCCACTTGTAGGGATTGCCGCCAAAATTGATGCCGACGAGGAACAGAGTGAGGCCAGCGCATACTAAAAAGACACCAAGCCAGTCCACCTCTAGTAAGCGCTGCTTGATGCTGAAACCTTCTGGATTCGGGCGAGGCATGGGGTGGTAGAATAGTACGACCGAGATAAACGCGAAAGCGTAAAGACCAGCTCCAACATAGAAGCCGACGCGCCATCCATCCAAGGCGCCACCAACGGCCTTCTGGATGAATAGGCCTTCGAGAATGGGAGCCCCGATAAACGAGCCTGCAGAGAAGACTGTCGCGAATGCGACTGCGATAGGCCGATGGTTCTTTGGGACGATTTCCTGAATGAGTGGATTGGAAAGGAAGCCACAGCCAACACCGAGGCCATTCAACACCTGACCACCGATAACCATGCTGAGATTGTTCGCGCGTCCAGCAATAAGCATACCGGTGCCGCCGGCTATGCAACCAAATAGAAGAAACGATCGGCGGTCGAGGATGTCTGATATATTGCCGATGAAGGCAGCCGCCACGGCGCTGCTCAAAGAAGACGAGGTGGCGATCCAGTTTGCTCTGCTAGCATCCTCGGGGAAACGAGCAGCGATGAAGGCAATTGCAGTAGCGGGCACGCCTGTTGCCCATGAGCCTATGAAGATGATCATATAAAGGGCGAAAAGATTGGCAAGTATGTTGAAGCTCCATGTAAAGTTCTTGGAGTCCAGGTTTTCGATATCTGTTGTTTCCGGCTGAGAGTTTTGGTTGGGACTGTCATTTTCATAGTGTTCGATAGTTGAACCCAACATCTTCTCATCCAAATGGTTCGTCATGATCGGCGCGAAATGAGACCTCGTCCTAGCATAGAAAGAAATTACAAGACAAAGGAATACAGTCGAGTCCTTTAGCAGATAGGAGGTGACAATTCAGGCGGTAAAGTAATAAAAGGATGATAAATCAGGCCAGGGAAAGACGACAGCTGTTGAACGAGGAGGAATCGGCGCCAGATGGTCGTGTCCTCAAGGAGAAGCAAATGGTGGAATATGAATCGACCTGTCGCGAAGTTTGGGCCTCTATTATAGTCAACCGGCACGATTCTACGGGCTGCGAAGGACATTTTAGTGCAACAATAACGCGTCAAAGCTGAGACCTCGGCGACCATACAGGCCTTTGCCGCGGACATCTAGTAATCTGAAGGGTCTGAAATGGCCCTAACCCGAGTTGAAGTCCAATCCTCTTGGGTCCATCCGTCCGAGAATCCCCACGAATCTGAGAATCCGGGGTCAGGGTTCTCCATGTTCATGATTGTGGAATAGTCTTCTCAGGGAAGAGATTTGGCGACACTTTGAAAAGTCTAGTTCGTCTTTGGGTTTGCACTAATGTATTGGTCGACGTCGTCCAGCGGGCGTGGCTCACGCTAAACACGGCGCCACGTTTTCACATGACCTCGGGCAGCCTTTCAAAGCAGTGGCAGTACCCTTGTATGTTTGATAGTTGCCGTCTTTCACAGCCGAAAACGAATAGTAAGTATTAAGGAGAGGGGAAATGTAGCTTGATATAATTCAACTAAGACAGAACGCTCTGTCGGCAATTACAGGCGGCAAAGATAGCTCAGGCCGGATCCTCGCATCACTCTTGAACGTTCGCATGAGCAAAACGGTCAAGGACTGGGTTGAGAAGACTACGTCACGCTTTGGCACTCTGTATTGCCTAGATGCCTAGATTATTACCTCCCATCACCTTCATCATAACGAAACTGATGTACATGAAGGAACCACTAGTCTACCTCTCACATAGCCTTAGATTCATCTCAGATCGGTCAAAGCTCCGCCCCCTAGGCAGCATCACAGACGTAGGTTTCTCAAACTGCCCGGTCACAAACTACGGGTCAGTATCTTCAACATCGAAATGGTTAGCCAGGGCCTAAATTTGGGGACGTTGTCCCAGATCTAGGTCCCTCACAGGGGTCTACGATCCCAAAAGTAGGCCACTCGAGGCACCTCAGCTTAGAGCAACAGGAGCTCAGCTCTAAAAATAGAAATAGCGTTTAGTGTGCTTCAGTTTCGTCTCCGAATATAGTGGTATTTGGGGTAGTAATTCAACCAAGGCATCTCTTTGGGGGCGACAGGGCTCTACGGCTATTAGCGTGGAGCTTTCATTTGGGAACACAATCAAATTACGAACCAAATCACGGAGTAATGGGTCCATTTATCACAGTGAGGTCATTCGTCATGACTAATTAACAGCTAGTAAAGAAACATGAAGATCTTCATATTTTCTACCCCTCGGCCTGTTTTTTTGCCGCCAGTGGGCCCGCACGTATCTGTTTCTTGTCATGTTACGAATGGTTCAAAGCGAGAAAAGAATAAAGGAAGGTGTTTCCGTTCGTTAGTCGGTCAAACATCACCAACTCACCTACTCTCAACATCTCTCTTTGATCAAACCATCTATCATCACTGACTCCCCACCACATCAAAAAAATAACAATCACAATGACTAACACCAACCTGTTCAAGCCAATCCCTCTTGGACAAGTCAAACTCCAGCACCGAGTCGCCATGGCCCCTTTGACACGTTTTCGTGCCGACGAGGACCATGTCCCTCTCCCCGTCTCGGTTGAGTACTACACTCAGAGAGCCAGTACGCCGGGGACCTTCATCATTGCTGAGGCCACCCACATTTCACCTCGTCATTGCGGCGCTCCTTACGCCACAGGTATCTGGACCAAGGTCCAAATCGAGAGCTGGCGTGCCATCACGGACTCTGTCCACGCCAAGGGCTGCTCTATCTTCTGCCAGCTCATTGCTCCGGGTCGAGCTGGTCATATTGAAGGCTACCCTCTCTACAGCTCTAGTGCCGCAGCTATGGAGCCAGGTGCCGACGTTCCAGAGGAGATGACGGAGTCCGATATCTTGGGTTGTATCGACGACTTCAAGGTGGCTGCTCGCAATGCGATTGAAGCTGGCTTTGATGGCATTGAGCTCCATGGTGCGAATGGTTATCTCATCGACCAATTCATGCAGGATGTCTGCAACACTCGGACCGACAAATGGGGCGGCACCACTGAAAACCGGTCACGCTTTGTTATCGAGCTCACAAAGGCTGTAGTCGACACCATTGGCAGTGACAGAGTTGGAGTCAGATTGAGCCCCTGGAGTACGTTCCAGGGAATGAAGATGGAGGTGGCAGCTGCTGAGGAGCAGTTCTCTTTTGTCATTCGAGCGTTGAAGGACTTGAAGATTGCATACCTGCATTTGGTCGAATCTCGAGTAATCAACAATATCGATACCGAGAAGAAGGAGGGTCTCGAGTTTGCTTTCAACATTTGGCAAAACCAGTCCCCTGTCCTTGTCGCCGGTGGCTTCACGGCCGATTCTGCCAAGAAGGCTGTCGACGAAGAGTACAAGGACCACAACACTCTGGTGGTCTTCGGGAGATACTTTGTCTCGACGCCTGACCTGGTTTACCGACTGCGCCACCGCCTTGAGCTTAACCCATATGACCGGTCAACATTCTATACGCCATTTCAAGCGGAAGGCTACACAGATTATCCCTTCAGTAAAGAGTATCTGGAGTCGGTTGAGGTCTCGGCATAGCCAAACCCGGTGAGGAATAGGCTAAAGCCTTCAGTGTGTTTACTGCTCATAAATGCAAAATCAAGGTCTAGACAATGAGCTCAGTGTAATTAAAAGCCTGACTAGTGTGCGGAATAGCCAGCCCCTACATCAATCCACCCTTTTATCCTTTGTTGCACATGATCTTGATTAACCTTTTCCAAGTCGCCACGTCAAAATCTACAACGGTACATCGACATGTACAGGGACTCTCGTAAAGTTCTCGCAAAGTTTTGTCATTCTTGGTACTTATATCCCTTTCCTGTCGTATGACATTGGATGTAATCACGTGCTCCCAAGAGCAGTATTAAAGTTGCGGATGCTGCAATATCCCAAGTCATTCAATATCTTCTCTTGTATTCACACACTCCGCAACAGCACGGGCCAGATTTCTCTCAACAGATCTAGCTACGGCTGGCCATACAATTATTCGTCGCCCGGTTCCGTCAATAATCTGTCTATCCTTGGGAGCAGATCTAATCAAGTCCTCGGAAGGATGACTGAGGCAAAGCAAGCTCCATTCATCTACATCAACGGCTACCCTGGTGTGGGCAAGCTTACGGTGGCCAACGAGCTATGGTAATTCTCCGTCAGACCACCTTGGGTGATATAATGTTAACATTGGCTCAAAGCAAGCTTCTACCAAAAGCGAAAGTAATCAGCAATCACCTCCTCATAGACCCGGTCGCAGCCGTCTTCGAGAGATCCGCTGAAGAGTACCAACCTCTTCGCCGGGCCTTGGTAGGTCCCTGCTCCTATATCTGCGTTTCCTAGGATATTCTAACTTCCTTGGGTCACAGCGCAGAGAGTTGCTGACATCCCTTGCCACCGCTGAGTCGACACAGGATGTTACCTGGATCTTTACCGATCAGCAATCCTCAAGCGAGCTCGGAAGCTCCACCGCGAAGGAATACCAAAGTGCCGCGGCGTTACGAGGCTCGCCTTTTGTCTCGGTCATTCTCTCTTGCGAGCTCGACCAAAACTTAGAAAGGGCAATGAGTGAGGGTAGGGGCAACGGATCCAACACCAAGCTCACGGACCTTGCTATTCTCCGCAGCATCAGAGAAGAGGAGGACATATTCCACTTCAGTAACAAGACGGAAATGGAATTGGACGTGACGGATTTGACTCCAGGTGAAGCAAGCAGGGAGATCTACGAACATATCAGTCAGATTCTCTCGACATGATTTCCAAGTTTGAAGACGCAAGCCTATAGATTTCAACGAAGAACTATACTGTTTTCCAAATTCTGAGCAGCCAACCCAATCATGAAAACCTCGAAACTTCGTAGATATCCATGGATTCAAAGATTGGTTCGCTTTGAATCTTCAGTGAGGCCCCTTTAGTCGATATGTCCGCATGTTGTGCTGTCGTTCAGTCGTCCCCGTCATCATGGCCGCCTACTATTGCTCACTGTTGGCGACAGTACCGGTCAATCCAGATCGTGGCAGAGCCAGCCAGAGTCCCTTGTTGGCTGGAGCTAAAATCTATGAAACCAGAGTCTCTCTTTGTAATTCTTAGATTTCTAATTTCTAGCAGTAATGACGCCCTTGAAATCGTGGTCGGAGATGCCGAAATCCTGGAAAAGGCAACCGAAATGATCCGTCCTGAGATTCGCAACACCGGGACGAGCATTCTGGACTCACGAAAACGGATACCTTATTCTCATAGATACTTCTCCCTTCGAAACTCTTTAGTGCTAGCACGCGACTGGTTTTTCCAACTTAGACGTTTAGCCACTCTTTTGCATACCAAACATTATCTTGAACTTGCACCGTCATCTTTAGCAACATTTCGTTCGACGACTTTCCTTCAGACGGTCTCTGACTTCTCCCATCACTTGGCTTCATTGTTATAATACATTTCCTCATCGGGCTCTCCATCCATTCACGCTCAGACATAACTGAAATACCTTAGCGAACATCTTCTTCATTTTCATTTTACTGCTTCCTACTCATCCCCCGGTGCTATGTCTCGGCGGTACCTTTTTCCCAGCAGCCATTTTTCTGTAGTCACTTAGCATGCACTTTCTGGAGTCAAGTAGTAGAACTTTGGTACCTTTTCTTTTCTATGTCTCTGTCGATGACGTGTAGCTCCCATCCAATGTTCCGCAGGCTCACCTTGCACCGACGAAGTTCCATTTCCACCACCATCCGGTCCACCCTGCGACGGGTCTCACGCCGAGTTCGCTCTCCCTTGTCTTTTTCTGACAGGGTCGAGATATCGCCAATCGAATTTTCCCTGGCGATTTCTTGTTCTTGCTCGGCCTCGAGGCTGTCAATTGCCGACTGCTTTATGTGAACATCTCTAGTTGCCTCTGAATGTTTGCGCTGGAGCTTTCTCTTTTTCGACTCCATATGCTGCAGTTCTCTATCTAGCTCGTCAATCGTTTCCTCTTGTACGTGTGTCTCGTCGGTCTGTAGAGTATATGTCTGATCAACTCTTGCGTGAAGTGGTGATCTATTCTCAACATCATTTTGCGAGGTTGGCGAATCCACCAGCGAGTTAACAGACTTCGTCTTTCGAATGGATTTGTATTGGATATCGAAGCGTCGTCGCTTGTTCTTATCGACAAGAACGGCGTGGGCGGTGGTCAGCTGCAAGCGATATAACGTTAGCTATCGTGATCCCCGCGCCGGTGGAGTGACGGACTTGTTGGAACTCGGCCGTTGCCTCTGGGGTGTTCGTGTTCTTGTCGGGATGCTTTAGCCTTGCGAGCCGTCTATAGGCAGATTTGATCGTGGCTTCATCCGCTGTTGGGGGAACTTGGAGAATGGCATAATGGTCAACGGTGGGCGAAGCAGCAACCATTATGATGGTGAGGATGATTGAGATGAACCAAAATATGCGCGATACACGTCGATATTGGGAGACGTTCCGTGGCAGACCTCACGGGGCTTCATATGCGACAGGGCCAAGGGCGGCTCACCTAGACTCGTCGCAACCTCGCAAGACGTGTCCTGGCCTGCTTTGTGTCATCTTTTGATCTCGCTAGGTGATCTCTTTCTCATTCTTTTGCATTTATTACGAAATATCACGCGCGTCGCGTCTGCAATGCAAGCCCCGCACTGCAGCATGAGAATGGGGCTGTTGTTGTGGCTCTTTACTGTGTATGCATGTCATCATTGGGCGCAGGTGACGAGTTGATGGGCATGTTGCTTTTTGTGATTCCAGCTATCATGCGCGGCGAGTTATCGTTGCAGTATCTTGTTTTACGCGCCTAGGTTCCGAAACAGCTTGCATGTACGAGTATAGCTGCTAATGCTGCTGCGCCTTGCAATGTGATCCAGTACGCAGCAGAGGCCAGGCTGCTTGTTGGTTCGACGCAGCGTAAGGCGGGATAAGGCAGAATAGAAGGCAGACTGTATAGGCAGATCTATGCTCTCCCATCAATATGAGTGGAAGAATGGCCCTGCTCAGCCTCGTTGTCCAATAAGTTGGAATAATACTGCCACACAACAGGCCACAGCCACCGCCACACGTAGGCCGGATCATGGTCGTCTTCACCTCTGTCGGCCTATGGCAGCAAGGCGGGTATTCAGATTTTGCGTGATCCAGGTATCAGGCTTCGTCGTGCATTCAGAAATAATTTTTCTCCTTCATCTTCACATCACCCGCTCCAGGATGGCCGAAGCCATTGGTCTCACAGCGAGCATTATTGCCGTCGTAGGCCTTTCCATCAAGGTCATCAGCAAATGCAAACACATTATTGAGACAGCCAAAGAAGCGCCGAGAGACTTGCGCACCATCCTAGTCGAAATCTCGTCACTTCGCTCAGCGCTGGAAAACCTCCAGTTCTTGGCCGAAAATGACTCCGAGTTCGATGAGGCAATAGGCAGTCGGCAAGACATGCGCAACGCTGTGGCGGGATGCAGAACAACTCTCGGAGACCTCGTCAATGAGCTTGGCAGTCTTGCCATTACCGATGATCACGATGTTACTCCAAGCCGACGCAAGAAACTCAAAAATGTCATTGGATGGACTTTCAGAGAAAACACTGCGAATAAGCTTCTTTCCAACATTCTCCAATTCAAGACTACCATCACTCTTGGCCTGGTGGATCAGACTGCGTGAGCCCTCCCTCTCACCTCAGCCTGTTGTTTTCCGCTTTTAGAAGAGACTCAAGCAACTAATAGTTATATCTAGGCGCGACATTAATGAAGTCAAAACTGTGGTTCATGGAGTTCAAGAGACACTGACTCGTGAGTATGCCACAATATACTGACATCCGTTCTTGGGTGATTGATGTTTCTTTGATAGGCACCGAACAACGAGAGATTTGTAACTGGCTTGAAAAGTCGAACCCTACAGTAGCCCACAACTACGCCTGCGGACTCCACGAACGCCACACCGGATCATGGATGCTGCGAATGAAGGAGTGGACGTCATGGCTAAATGGTGAGAGCCATTCCGTTCGTTTTCTCTGGATTCACGGAATACCCGGTGCTGGTAAGACTGTCCTGGCATCGTTTCTCATCAACAAATGCCTAGAATACTGTTCAGGCCCTAGTAAAGAGGGAGTGGCCTGTATTTATTATTACTGCTCTTACCGCAACAAGCAGGATGAGGGTGCTTCTCTGTTGGCGTGGGTTGTCAGTCAGCTGTGTCGGAAGCTGAACTGCATTCCGGAAAATCTTGTCACCAATCATCAGCTCAACTCGCAACCGACAGCGGATGATCTAAAGTCAGTGCTCACAGCATTGCTGAACCAGATGGAATCACTCTATCTCATCGTTGATGCAGTCGACGAAAGTTTCCCAAGAGATAACCTTCTCGGCCTCCTCGAAGACCTGATCATTGACCCACGCTTCCGCAAACTGCAGCTTCTTGCCACAAGTCGAATATATTCAGACATCGAGAGCGTCCTGCAAAGGTACTCTACCGATATCTCAATGTCCAATCCTGAAGTGGAGAAGGACATTCGGACATACATCGACTCAGAGTTAGACAAGAAATTCACCGGTTGGCGCGTAGCTCTGAAGGGGGAGGTTTTGAAAGTTCTGGTTCCAGGAGCAAGAGGAATGTCAGTATCATTCCCCGGTTCTTCGTTGTTGGTGTTGTTGAAAGAGCTAATCAGATCGGCTTTAGGTTTCGGTGGGCAGCCTGCCAAATTGACATTTTAAACCGAAAGAGAACATCGTATGACATCAATCAGGCCTTGAGAGAGCTACCAGAGACACTGGACGGGACTTACGAAAGGATCCTTGTCGAAATTCCCAAAAACGATTGGGTATTGGCACGAACTATTCTTGGATGGATTTACGCCAACACGTCGATGAACCAAGATCCTATGTCTGCGAGCGTATTGCTGGAAGCCATGCAAAGAAGTGCATCCGTTCCGCCTGGTACACAGTCTGAGTACCGACTTTCCGATATTAACAGCATCTGCGGCTGCTTAGTTACAGTTTTTCCCGAATCCATGGGGTTGCTGCATGGATTTGAGCCAGCGGAAGATCTTAATTTGTGTCGTGAGCCCGACAAATATAGAGTCAGATTTTCCCATTACACCGTTCACGAATTCCTAACAGAGGACCGCATTAAAACCAGCAAAGCCAACTTTTTTGCCGTTTGTAACGATCCGGTGGCAAATGGATACCTGGAGATGGTTTTATCAACTATGGCCAACTTCAAAGAAGCGGACAACATATTGCTAGCAGAACTGCGGTTTTCACGTTACTGTGCAAAGGTTGCTTCCATGACCCACCTCTTCTGGGAGGCCTCCGTCGTGGAACATGACGACTTGTGGACTTTGCAACTGCAAGCTTGGGAGACTATCTCACTCCACGCTTCTAGAAACCCATCTGGAATCTTTCGGGACATCTGCTGGTACTTTTCCCCAGTTAGCAAGACGTCAAGAGTAGGTCCATACATTCCCAATGATTTACGAGATATCAGGCGCCTGGCTAATCTGCTGCCGTGAAAGGGTTGGAAAATGGCCAAAAAGTTTCTTGAGCACAAGAGACCCGAATCATTTGCGGCAGTTAACCCCAAATTTGACTTAGCAACCGTCGCACACAAAGATTCACCCAAAGATCCATACACTGCGGTCGCTGAGGCACTCACGCTCTGCGATAACTTCTCACCACAAGCAATTATACAACTTGTAGCTTTGTCCCGACAGAAGATCAATAACGAAAGACTACTACCAACAATCACCATGGTTCACTTTTTTGAATCGTTGGACTGTTGCAGGGAGGATGATTCGGGTTACATTCACTGTCAGCTTTTAGGGCCTCTGATCTGCAGCGGACTCGATCTCAACGGCTTCAAATTTCACATGACACCTTTGCAACTTGCTGTATATTACGGGGACTACCTTGCCACGAAATTGTTTCTTGCGGCCGGCGCAAATGTCAATGGCCTATCGTGCGCAAACTTTGAAGAGGTTCCCCTCTTTTCCCAGCACTTTGTGAATGGTTGGGGCTCGGCAAGTCCACTTCACATATTGAAACACGTCGATCCTACTCAAGACCCCTATAGTCCCTTTGTCCTGTATAAGAATCGAGGATGTGGTCAATTTGAAAAGATTGAGAGACTCCTGTTGGATCATGGAGCTGATGATTTTGGGCAACGGGATTTAAGGCTCTTCGAACTTGTGAAGTCACGAACACGGATGAGAGCTAATCGAAGCATGCAAGATAACTTGGTGGGCACTTCAGAATGTATGCATTGATAGTGATAGGAAGAGGATACTTCGATCAATCTGGCTACTTATTTCTCTCCTCCATTTGCCTGCTGCTATCGGCCACTGGGGTACTCGTCAGCGTGGGCATTGCTGCGTGGTCTTCGTATCAAATTCCGCAAGGGGATTCGGCTGAAGGAGTACCAGAAAGCTATGTGATTCGTGCAATCAGTGGGGCTTAGACATCTGCTTTCAATTAGGCTTAGTTTAGAGATGTGCTACTTGGGTCCTCCAATCATCACCTCGGCCACTGCCCCGCCGTGTCCTCCACTATTTCCCTAATTGGTATCCTCGCATGGGTTCAGGCAACTTGACTTGGAAACAAGGCATCCGGATGGCCAGATGCTCGCAATACTACGGCCTCTCAAGAGCTATATAATCTCCTCTCGTTCTTCCCTTTCCTGGCTTCAAACACTTCTCACCATTCTACTCTTTCATCCTTCCATCTCTTCAACACTCCATCTCCTCATCATGCTCTTTGCTCACATTCTCCACATCACACACTTCTCCCTCTTGTCGCTCGCTGCCCTCAGTCCGACCCACTCATTCAATCTACCTGCTTCCATCCAGTGCAATCAGATCTCAGCGATGGATGAAGAGTTTGCTGAGCGTGTCTTCGACCAGGCATACGGCGGTCACCTCCGCGGTATGGCCCAACCCGATGCCTTCTGGGATGCCATGGGCTTGATTGACAGCGTTGCCAAAAGGCTTGCTGAAAAGTCTGGGCCGGATGCTCAGAGCAGGTTCTATAAAACCAACGAAGAGTTTGCATGGGAACTGGTTCCTCTGAGTACCACTCATGCGACTTTCGTCGAGCTTTTCGAGCTTATAGATGATCAGGCGCTCCGTACTCAATACGCTGACTTTCTCGACGCCCCTCTCAACACCCCGGAAGAAGAGGCCGTCGCTCGGGCTGCTCTCTGCCGCATTTTGGGATTGCCTTTCACTATGCCTCGGAATCCCAACGCAGCTGAGATCACGGCTCAGTTCAACTTCATTTTTGAAGAAGTCCAGGTAAGTTATGCTGCTGCTCGTTCATGGCCCCGAAAGAATATCTAATCATCCTTGGTCCACAGTTACGCTGGAAAGATCAGCCAGAAAAGCTGATGACATTCCTGACTAAGTTCTTGTCAATGAGCGCGGAAGAAAATCACGGGGAGACGCTCAAAGAGCTCATCCTTATGGCTTCGTCGGAAAGTGACTTGGTGGAGAGGCTGGAGAAGCTTCATGAGGAAATGTATCGGGAGTTTGAGTAGTGAATCGAGTATTCTAGAGCCTCTACCTTCAATATACTGGCAATTTGCTTATATCTTTGCATTTCGATCCCAAGCTTCATCGAGTAAGTTCTTCAGCTAGCCCAGAGATGTAGAGTCAGAAAGCAAAAGTCTCAAGGGGATGAAGCAGATGAAGGATCACGCTTCCATCGTCCTAGCCTTACACACTACTGTACCTTTACAAACTCCCACCTAGTTCCTCCATCACTCCCTCCAAAAAGAGTATTTCCATCAACCCCGATAGAGATTTTAAACAAGGTAAACCAGTTCTGCGCCAAGAGTACATAACCCCCCTCTGGATGTCTTCTTGCGACAAAAGCCCCGGCACCATCATGATTGAGAGCCTGAGCATGCATCTTCCACGACGAGTCATGTCTCAAATACCTCCCCGTTGTTGTGTTGCGAAATCCAAGCCACCCGTCTTTCTCGACACAGTACCAATAGCGGCCCCCTTCCCGATTGGCAGTGTTCTCTAATCGAAGTGCCCCGTTCACGACAGTGAGGGCTCGACCGGAATCTTCGTCAATAATCATGTATTTATTGCCAGCCCAGGGTGCTGCATCGCGGAGGACGATGACGTCGTTGGACTCGTTCGAGCACTCGGTCGCTTCCGTACTGCCCGGTGTGGAGACTCCAGTGGGACAGACCTTAGTTGACACTATGGAAGAAGCATCGTCTTGGTCAGGTTCTGGGATGATGCTGAGTACCATGATGAAGTGAAATGTGCCTGTTTAGAAAAGATCTTGAGGGAGTTGAGTCGGGTTCATCGTTCACGAGGTTCCATGGAAGCATGCCCCGCACCGCAGTCCCTGCCTGAGGCTTCCATTTATCGGCTGGAGGCCGTAATAAAGTGACGCTCTCCGAGCCTCACCAGGCTAAGAGAGTGCTTTATGTCGAGTGGTGGCTAAGTCTAAGAACAATTTCCTCTTTCTTTTCGGAAACGACTTACGGGGGGACAACAGCATCGACCCATTAGCGTAACTAGCTAAACCTTTTGAGTTGTCATGGTGTGGCTCTAAGGCCTGTCTGGAGCAGCGGAAAGCCCTGTCCTAATTAGCTGGCTGCATTTTCGAGACTTCGTTGGTTTTTTCTTGGGCGGCCATGTGTCCAGTTAGTAAAGAAATGAGCAACAACAATAAAGAGCAGCTAACAAGGGAGATGGCTCAGAGATTGGTTGTGGAAGTTGATAATTGGGGCCAGACATTCAAAAGCAAGGATGCGCTTGCTACCCTACATCTCATCGCTTGACTAACTCGGCGGCCGGCACGAACGACAAATTAATGTTGTCTTTATCAGTCTTTTTATTTATTGAATTGCCCAAGATTGAGTTTTGAGGCTCTGCTGGGTGAAAAATAATCATTCTGCCTAATCTCCCAGATCGATTGTTGAACCAGAGTGCGGCTTAACAAGATGTGGGCCCAGCTTATCAGCTATCAACAGGCAATCTTTTCACATCCGGAACCTGCCGGGCCTCTGATTAGAAGACGAGAAACGTCATCTTAAGGATCACACGGCTCTTTCCCCTGTTCTGGCGCAAGAAAAGTTCCGACATCAATGGTGTAATGGACGAATTCGTAACGCCCCTGTCTCCCGTTCGTCTTGAAGCTCCACACGTGGAACCACAGTCGCTCTCCCGAAACCAATGGACACCCTCGATCATATCTAATATGGGCCTTTCGGTTTGAAGCGGATCGGCAAGCGTCGGCTGTTATGTTGAGTGCGGAATGAACCCTTGGGAGTTTGAACTTATCACGGCCTCCCGCCCAGCAGTTATGAAGAATGAGTGGGACAGCGTGGGAGGATGGATCAGATAAGACTTCTGAATTTTCTCAGTGGGTCGATTGAGTGCTTTGATGGGACCATGAATTCGAATAAAAACGACGTGATGGATGCTTGTTGGCCGGTGTTTCGGTGGCTTTCCCGGTCAACCTGGTGTGCAACATTCTTCTCAGATCTCTCACCATTGAAGAGTGGAAAATCATGGCGACGATAACGATGATGGAGTCTGCTACGGCAGCTACAACTGCAACTTCACGGCAGTTCCAACCTCTCGGTGAGGGCTTGATGACCCAGCGGGACAACACTTCGAACACGATCGAGTCCTCCCCTGAAGGGTCCATCAAAGACGACCCGATCCTTGAAGCCTCCCGCCTTGCCGATCTCGAAGCTCCCGATGGTGGCCGTGGTTGGGTAGTTGTTGCTGGATGCGCAATACTGACATACTGGTTCATGGGCACAAGCTACTCGTGGGGTGTCATCCAGAATGCTCTGGTGGAGGATGATGTAGGGTCGGCGGCATCACTCTCCTTTGTCGGCTCCGTTGCTACAGCAATGGTCTCCGCTATGGCTCTCATCACAGCCAAGATCAGTGGAGTGCTTGGGTCGCGATATACTTGCATGATTGGCGTTGTCATGTTGGGACTGGGTGAGATTCTCGCTGGGTTTACAACGCACGCTGTTGGCGGGCTCTTTGCCACTGCTGGGATTGTCTTTGGCATTGGAAATGGCCTCTGTTTCATGGTGATTCCCTCTCTTTCTTTAATCCATTCTCACCTTTCATATTCATGGACTCTGCTTCATCTTGATATCCAAGTAACTGACTTGACAGACGGCATCTGTCGCCCCGGCTCAGTGGTTCTCTAAGAAACGAGGCCTTGCCAACGGCATTGTCTTTGCTGCTGGCGGTTTAGGAGGTGCTGTTACTAGTCTCGCTATGAATTCCCTCGTCGAGGCTGTTGGCCCGGCATGGACATTTCGAATTCTTGGATTTCTTATCATCGGCATCGGACTTCCCGCAGCTTGGCTCGTCCAGGAGCGCCGGAAGATGCCCAACAGACCTATCGATTGGGGCCTTTTTCGCAACATGAACTTTACACTGTTGTTTATTGCAGGAGCTATCGGCTCATTTCCCCTTCTGGTGCCGCCATTCTTCATTCCGCTATACAGTCGTTCCATCGGGCTGGAGTCGCGGACCGGCGCCTTTCTTGTGGCGGGGTTCAACTTTGCATCGGCGATAGGGAGGATCAGCTCGGGGTTGCTGAGTGATCGGATCGGTGCGGTGAACTCGTTGTTCTCGGCATTGACACTCAATGCGCTGACTATACTGGTCATGTGGCCGCTGTCGACCTCGATCGGAAGCCTCGTCGCGTTTGTCGTCATGAATGGTATCTCGAGTGGAGCATTCTTCTCAGCTATGCCAACGACTGTTGGAAACATCTTTGGCTCGGCTCGCGTCTCAGGTGCAATGGGCTTCATTGTTACAGGCTGGGTTGGCGGTTTCACGATGGTAAGTACATCTTCGTCACGGCTTGATTTCATCTAACTCAGCTCTCAGGGCGCTCCCATTGCTGGGTACATGCTGGACGCATTTGGAGGACGACAGGCAGGGTCTAAGCCTTACCGCCCTGCCATCTTCTGGGCTGGAGCAATGGCCTTGATAGCGGCGATTTTGATCGGCGTGATGAGATTCCGACTGTCTAGGAAGCTGATGGTGAAGGTCTGAGTCGCAACAACGGACGTAAACGACCCAATGCTGCTACTGAGACTATTGGTTTCAGTAGACCTTGGACCGAGTAAACTAAGGGCGCTTTTGACTGAGGTACCTGTAAATAGGTGAGAAGATCTCAGGTTCTGGCGTTAGGCCCTTTCAACGTTCCCTAAATAGTCAAGCAGTACCATTTCATTCGATAGAAAGTTGAATAGACAAAAGTGTGACATTGAAACCAAAGCTGCCTCTCATTATCCACGACATAATAATGTCCACGTCTAACGTAGTGAGAGTACATTGTCACGCACAACGTTGGGTGCCTAGGTGCTGGCCACCTGGATTGACAGAGGGTATCAGCTCGGACTAAAGCTCTGTCTTCGACAGTTGGAGTATGTAGTCAAGCTGACCCTACCCCCCGGGTTGACACGACCGGGGCCCCACGCAATAAAGTCAGGCCGACCATCACTAAAGTCAAGCCGACCATCACTAAAGTCAAGCCGACCATCACTAAAGTCAAGCCGACCATACCTCGATAGGTCGGGTGGGCCAAGGGGTAGGGTCAGCTGACCTACTAGTCTTTACATCAATTGTATTATAATAATCTTAGATAAATTATAGATTACTTTATATTAAATAATCTTTTTATGAAAAGATACTGGCTTAAGGAATAGCTCTGCGGTATACGTTTATCTATCATGTTATCCACCTGACCTATGGAGGTATGGTCGGCCTGACTCTAGTGTGGGGCTCTGGTCGTGTCAACCCGGGGGTAGGGTCAGCTTGACTGCATACTCCGAGAATTGCGACCAAACTTTGCTTGTGCAGGGTTTTTGCAATTGATGCCAGCACTAAGTAAGTTTGTCGTGTTATCATTCACTACGACACTGGGCTCAAGTCAGCCTGTTACTCCTACAAGTCTTCAACTATTACATGCTGGACAGACACGATAGACATGTCTAAGACGATCAAGCCTTGACCTTTATCAATCTGCTTCCTAAAGTCCAGAGTGGAATCATAGCCCTTGACTCAGTTTGCTGAAAGAATTGTGATTCATATCAGATATCCCATGTCTGCACTGCAAATATCATGGCTACATGCCAAACTCTTTCGTGGTGGTCCTGGATTCAAACAGACCCCAAAGGCAGCTGGGGTACAGTAATTAAATGACAAGCTGATTCTTTACCAATGCGTTAAGAAAGACTTTCGAGTCTAGTTCCAGATTTCTGGGCTCAGTTGCTCCGCATAGCGGGTGAAGATTCGTCAGAAATGATTGTGTTGCATGTCACCTAGCTTGCTGATATATGACAAACCTGAGATATCCCTAAAGATGATATGATTCGGTTGAGTAGGTGAATGGGCTATGAATGACAACTGTGAGAAAACGGGAGAATGGCACTTTAAGTAGATCGCCGTACGTTAGTCAGGACTGCAATGTTCACGGTTAGCTTGACATGAATGGTCAACTGTCTCAATATGGCTGGCTCTTGAGATAAGTGCTGGTCATCGTTGTCAGCGGGAATCGAATCTGGCAGCCATCTCCACTCCATTGTAGCTGTAACTGCCTTGTCCTTGTCTAAATTGCCTGCACACTTTCTAATTGAGGTGTGGTTGTGGCCTGCTCATCTAGTACAGTCATCGGGATCAAGCTAGTGAGCATCTTGTTCCCATGAGAAGTTCTTCCCGTCGTCTTATTCCCAAGGCTCCTTGATAATCACACGCCGCCTTGGGTAGTCTCCAATAAACTCACTCAGTATCGTCAGGGAATCGCTACCGGTCTAAAGGAGGAAGGCGATGGCACAGCGGCGCAATCTAAACTGTACATGCCATAATGTATCCCATCTCCTCTAGAGAGTTCTTGGCTATAGCAAATCGTCTTCACCCAGACAACGTGATCCAACTTTGGAAGCCGAGGAGTGAATCTCACTGAAAATGACTCGTCCCGTGAGAAAGACGTTGCATGTGATGAACGGCAGACAGGTGGTCGAACGAACCTGAACTAGCTAGGGACCACTGACAATCTTCTCCCTCGTGCTTCGCTGTGTCGGAGCATTATTGGCGGGGACGTGGCGGATGGCTAGGTTGAGGTCGGCGATTACGTGCATATTAGTGTTGTCCCCGAGACATGGATTGGCGCACGGCGACAGCGGCGGTGTCGGTCGCAGTAAGTGGCCGAGTTGCTTTTGCACCATTGAGGCTTGTTTTGCGACAGCTGGGAATAATGTCTGGTCGGGTTGGAAATAGCTGGTAAGATACTGTGAATGGTGAAGAACTGCGCAGCTTAGAGTGCATCGGCGGTGGTGTAACCGGAGAGCAAGAGAAGCGAGGTTGTCGAAATAAAGTATGCTCTTCCGGAGCACTCCATGGAACAGGCGATTAAAGTGACGCCTCCTTGGGAGATGTCATCTTCCTTCCACGACAACAAGATGAGTGTAAGCGCCCACCGGCAGCGTCACTTCCGGTGCAAGACGCACCATGCGAGGCCTCCATGCTTTGCCCGTTCTTCTAGGCTCGCACGCCCGCCATTGCCCTCCACGCAGTCACCGATTGGGCCTTTTTGTTGTTGTCGCAAGGGTGCAAAGGATTGTGTCTATTCCCACCTATTTCCACCTTGCCATTGGCCTTGTGAATACCCTGCCCGGCACTAGCCCTTGCGGCGTCCTGCAACCGATGCGCGTCGGGGTTCATCTCGGGGTCCATTCCTGGCCTGTGTTTCGGCGTCTGCGTCGGGCTCTATGTCGGGTTGCAGATCTTAGCGGCCAATCAGAGACTTGGGTTGGGTTCTGCAAAGGGTTTTTGCTTTCGACTGCGCATGGAGGTATCATCAGCTTTAGAATCAAATGAGAAGAGAGAAACTCTCTGGGATTCTTCAGATGCTCATTCACATCCGGATTAATAGCATCTGTCATCCTCAACAGACCGAGAGATATCTTGTCGTCGCTCCTCATAGACCCGCCATTCAGCCTTTCTCGCCTAGCATATGATACATGCCCAGGTCGGGGATCCATAAACCGGGAACCACTCCCTCGTCTGACTGCCTGCAACTCGACCAAGACAGCAAGACCCCTGGAATTTGATTGTACCAGAAGGCCTCCATCGGGCACTAGAAATGAACCAGACCGCGCTTGCATCTCATGTCTGCACATCCACAAGGCCTAGCGCCAGCGGCCAGCATCTCCCACCGAACTTCCACATGTGTTGCCATGTCTGGACACCATCCCAGCACAGATTCGGACTGTTCCCGCCTTACCGTCTCTCCCGGAACTGGTCGAGGCCCTGGATACCCCGTAATTTCACCTCTTAGAGGCCCTTGACCGATGCCAAGCTTACTCTAACCGCAATACTGTCAACAAAGGTCCGCATGCCGTCCGCGCACATGCAGAATCCCGGCTGAAGGGGCTAACCTCACGCTTCAAGGCTGAGCAGTCAGGGGCGTCCCTAGTCGGCCTTGCGCGGTGCTACGTGGGCTGCGTGCTCTCGTAAAAGGATCCTCGCGCCCACATTCGCGAGCTAAATTCCTTGTCAACCTTCAATGACATACTCCAGTGGAACTCATTGCGCCGCATGGCCAGCTGTGAGAATGATTTCGTCATTGTTGGCCAGCTTGGCTCTTGCCAGTGTCTTCCTACCAGTTGCACAGGCGGATAACTGCACCGTTGAACCCCTCGCCCTACTAGTCAGAGTACGTTCACGCCCTCTCTCACTTCGATGATATGCTGACCAGAGCAATAGAATGTCACCTTTCCCAACGGCATCGGTGCCAACCGAGGCATCAAGCTTGTTCTCGGTGATCAGATCCAGGGCATGCGCATGTCGACCATCCTCAACAACACGCGCGTGAGGAACATTCTCGACTGTCCTTCGACCAACGTGTCCGATCTCATCGGCTGCCAAGGAGCGTCTGGAAGCATCTACTCTACCACGGACGGATCTTTTGATCAAGTCAATGACGATTCCGACTGGGATGTCCCGTATGAAGAGCCCTTGGATTGCCCAGTTTTCCCAATTGCTGACCATGACTTAGGGTCATTGATCCGCAGCCCAACGACGGCTCCACCACGGTCGTCCACGGGTACGACATCGCCAACTTCACAGATGGTCCAGCGGTGCTGCCCGAATACCCTCTCGAAGTCTGGGCGAACCGCGAATCCGTCAACTTGAGTGCCCTGGCGCTTGGGCCAAAATCGTCAACCCTCCAGCGACTTGTTGAGAACAACCTCTCTCCCAGCTCCAGTTTCGGCCTCGACTTCGGCTCTACCTCTGAGCTCTACCCTCGCGACGGACAACTCGTCTTCGGCGGCGTCAACGAAGCACGCTTCGACATGAAGAAGAGGACCGAGTTTGACATGTGGGGAGCCGGTGCGTCCGTCAATTGTCCTTTGCAGATCCTCCTCTCGGACGTCATTCTCACCAACGAGGACGGCGACCACTCTCTGCTTCCAGACAAGGACTCCAAGATCTCGGCCTGCATCGACACCATTCAGAATTCTTTTACTCTCACGGATAGCATGTTTGAAAAGTTCCAAGAAATCGGCGACCACGTCGAAGACGACGGTTCAAAATACAAACCCAGTGTTTTCCCCGGAGACCGAGACTCACTCCTAGGGACGCTGACCTTTCGCTTCTCTAACGGCTACTCGAGCGTCATCCCTCACTACGAGCTGATCAACCACGAGCGAGGCACCGACGACCAGGGCAAGTTCGCCGTGCTCAACAACAGCCGCATCGCCGCCGCAGTATCTTCTGGACAAAGCGATCTCGGAGACAATGTTCCGATCCTAGGTGGCGTGTTCCTGTCACAGAACTACCTGCAAGTTGACTACAAGGCAGGCAAGTTCTGGCTCAGCCCGCAAGTAAAGAACGGAACCCTGCCGGACAAGATCACGACGCTCTGTTCAGAGGACGACAGTGACGATAGCGGCAAGAACACCAAGACTCCCACGGCGACACCAGATGCTGGATCATCCGGCGACTCGCAACTGGGCATCAAGATTGGTGTTCCCGTCGCCGTCGTCGTCGGTGCTGCTCTCGGCATCCTTGCATTTATTCTCTTCAGGAGACGCCGCAAGCAGCCACCTGCCTCCAAGGCCGAGACCGAGACTGTCAACTCACCAGCTCCTTCTCCCAGCCCCGCCACAGTGCATTCCGCTTACCCAGTTTCACCAACGCCCACATCTTTCTCACCGGCGCCGGCATCTTTCGAAATGAACCCGCATGTTATGGAACTCGAGTCACCCGAGCCCAAACCTGCGGGCGTTTATACGCCTCCTGCCAAGTATCATAACACTCCTTCTGAACTTAGCGCACACCCCTTGAACGTTGCGGAATTGGATAGCAGGGCGGTATAGTTTATAATTCGACCATATTGCCCTACTACAAGCATTCGAAAAGGGCGCTTTTCTTTGTATTCTCTACTGCGTTGGTGTTAGGTTAGAAGTTGTGATTTATAGATGGGATAATAATTTGGTCAACTTTTACTAGCACTGTCAATCACGAGCGGAGTAGATGTTATTTACGGCCACTGAACTTTATGTGATATTATACGACTTGGGTATCATTCATCTTCTTTCATATTGTAGCTACAAATGCTGTGAATAACAGTTATTGCCGAAGGTCGAGAAGCGCTATTCGCAACAATCAACCTCACTGTAGTGATGAGCCGGGGCACTTAACAATTGAAAGGGGCTCCCATGGACAGAGGTGAAGCAAGCAATGTCCTGCTCGGCTGTTGAACCTGCAACTAACAGGTTATGCCTAAGGTCAATATTTAGAACTTTCTCCCTCTACACCTGTACTGATCTTGCCCGCTCAACATCAGAGTTGTCCATCTGTTGTGCATTATCGTGACTCTGGATACATACGACCATAGCTCTCAGAAAATACGGGATCCCGTCCGCTCTCCCTTAGTCAAGCTGAGAAGCGGCGAATTAGTACTCGGGTCGGTGACGACCGGGGAATCCTCGCTGTTGTATGTCTTTTTTGCTTTTTGTGGGTAATTCTGTGACAATAGGGTCACGATGCCCTCATGTGCTGCATCGCTGGCACTTCCACCACATACGACCATAGCTCTTAGAAAATACGGGATCCCGTCCGCTCTCCCTTAGTCAAGCTAAGAAGCGGCGAATTAGTACTCGGGTCGGTGACGACCGGGGAATCCTCGCTGTTGTATGTTTTTTTTTTTTGCTTTCTGGTGCGGTTATCCCTACTATTATATACTGTGTTGTGGCCAACTCTGATACATACGACGACCATAGACAGACAGCTCTTAGAGAATAGTGGAATTTCAGTGTGACGATCACTCTGACTCTCGTTATATGAAAACACAGCGCATCCATCAGCAGCTCGTCCATTCATCCATACCTCTCTTCCAAGTTCCAACCGCTGTTATCCACATATTGAATGATGCGTGATTCACCTTACTCTACACATTTTTGTTCTCTTTACCATGAAATCATCGCAGAGGTCAGAGACCCACATGGGTGATCTCACCGACTTCACCGACAAGTATCGCGCCTTGGCTGCCAATAGGTTGGGGCAGTGCGTCGCGAGCAGTGCCATCATTGCCAACTATGAGGTATCAATTTGCAAATGTGACGCCGTGTCAGCGATCGAGCGTTCCCGCGGATATCTGACCGGTCAAGCAGATGGCTTATGCGAACCAAAGTCTGTTGCTGCCTGGGACCATGTCTGGTTCGCAAAGCTGAGATGCAGATTTGGTGATGACGGGCCGCATATTTGCTGGTTTGTTGTCTGGTCCGTCTGTGGGTCCTCCATCTATCGTCGAATCAACGACTTGCTTTAGGGAGTGCTCAATGAGGTGGTGGCGAAGCCCAGCGCACATGGGCTGATTGCTCGATGCATCTTAGGCTCGTACTGGCCAGTCAAGACGAGACACCTTTCCCAAATCCCAATGTCCGGTGAGCTTTCGCGACCTATTTGCCATTGTGATTTGGAAGGGCGAAGCTACCCCACTCACAAACATGTGCAGGTTGCGAATATGTGCAGCGTGCGAACATGAGCGCGGACTTGCGCGCGAACGTACGCAATGGTTTCCCACAAGTCGCATCAATTCGACGGCAACAGGACCAGCGACACAAAAGGCCACCTTGGTCGCCTTTTTGAACTTTCGCTGCCTCTTTTCCTTTCAGACAAGATTCACTCACATGTGAGATTCTTTGTCTACCTACTAACAGCATTTCTCGACACGACGCGCACCAATGACATCTCGTACTAACCAGAATGCTGCCTCCCCATGCAGTCTCCCCTTACACAATGCCTCCTTGAACTATACCTCCTTTTCATCACAGCCCACCGGCACCTCGGACAGCCCAGCGGTCGGGAACGGAAGCCAGCGGCTTTGTTGCCCCTATGAGACATTCCACGAAGACCGCAACAGTTTCTATTGCGGTGTCCCCGGCCAAAAGAACCCCGAAGGCGGGTTTGGGAACATTAACCGGCTGAAGTAGGGCAAACAGCAGTCTTCCGCTTCCAGTTGAGCTTTGTCGCTAACAGCATCTCAGGAGCCATCTCTATGACAACCACTCTGAGCAGTACGTGTGCCGCAACTGTGGGAAGTCAATCAAAAGGGATGCGTCGAACAATCATAAGGAGAGCGAATGCGAAACTAGCAATGTCAAATGTTTGATGTCGCCAGAGGAGATGGGTGAGCTAAGGCGCATTTCATCAGGCGACAAGGCAGCCTGGTACAAGATTCAGGACCTGCTTGTCCCCAACCCGCAGAGCGATCTCCCCTTGAAACCGTGTAAGCTCAACTAGTTCCACCAAACCATGTCACTGAGGACTGCATGTTAACCCTGTAAATATAGGGTATGTTCCACCCAAGGAGCGTTGTTACTTAACCTCCGCGAACCAACAGAGCCTTGACCAGTCATCCGCTCAAGTGCCTCAGCTTCCCTGGGCCGAAGGCAATGAATATCTCCCCTTGCAGGATATAGACTTCAAGCAGGTGGGTGACTGGGTGAACGACCCCGACTCCTCATGGCTACCATGGGAACCTGGCCCAATATAGCCCAAGCCTCGTTGATGCAGGTATCAGTTCATCGAGAGTATGATATATGAATCAGGATTGATGTGGTTTCGATTTGGCCAACGGGCTGTGAACGAGTTTGGGGAATATCTAGCTAAGCTGGGCTTTAGGATGATCAGCGGGTAAGAATTAGGTAGCCATATGATATGCTTTTGGAACCATTGTAAGACTGATAGCAATTGATCCTCTGTTTAATACGTGCTCTAAAGCACAGACCCATTCTGAGCTTCCACTACACGTATTTTCACTCATCAGTAGGCAATGTGCAACGGCTGGATCCCATATCCAGTCGCACTATTCTCCCTCTGTTGTTGTTTGCGCAACCTGCCAACCACCCATTTACTGAACTCAACAAATATAAGGAATAAAATCAACCTAGAATGAGTTAGCACCTTCAAGTCGCTAGAAGACAGATATTTATTTCTTTGCAGGAGGAATCATACTGTCCAAAAATCCGGAATGCACCGATTGCACTCAAGAGTTGGGCATCAATCGGGCAGTGATAGCTTGCATGCTCACCTTTGCAATAGAACGCTTGAGTCCAGACCCAACATCCAGTGACGCCTGGATCTAAGATCAGGAACCATACCCAGCCCTTAAAGAATCTTGTCCACCATGTAGAATCGCGAGTCTCGTAGAACTTGCGCTGACAGCGGACAGTCCCTACGGCGAAGATTAAACTAACTACCTCGATAGTGCTGGCCACGATGTTCACCAACCTTCAGCGCGTTAGCAACAGTCAATATCGGTGCAGTAGAGAAGTAGCGCGGGCGATACAATACTTACAAGGCAGTGTTTGCTTCGTGGAGGGTGATTCTGGTCAGAAGCATCCACGACACTAGTATTCCAGATATCCATGGTAACAAGCTCAGTGTGATCATGGTAAAATAATCTACGTCTCTCCTCCAGTCCCTGAGCTCAACCAACGCAGGCTGGATATCTGGTTCTGGTGGCGCGATACCGCTGGCGCCGGTATCATCACCCGGTTTTGGTAAATCCTCGTCTGAATTGAGATGCATAGTGTCCATCATCTGGTCACTCGGATTCCTTCGTAGGGGTGAAACTGGAATGTCACGGCTCGTTGGGTTGTTCATGGTCGGCAACCAGGCAAAGCACAAAATTCACCGTCAAGCCTTCAATGAACTATATCAAAACTCAAGAATGCCCGTCTAATGTTCTACCATTTGGTGGGGATGTTGGGCCGACGCGGCCAGTCAGCCTTACAAGCTTGCAAGATCAGGCAGAACATGCACTGCCCATCAAAGTATTCGTGCCAGGGGCTGTGTCCACCCACACTGGCGACACTTCATCGTAGGACCAATAGTGAACCATGCTTGTTGGAATACAGGAGGACGCCTGGCAGTTCGCCTTGGGGAGCGAGGTTGAATTCATGCGAGACGGGCAAGCCGGCGTGAAACACGAAGGTCAATTCATCAAAATAATAATCAACAATTTAAACTAACTGGAAACAATTCAATCTGCCCGTAAGTCTGTGTCTTGGCAATCCTAGGCAAACCTAATTGGCGACTTTTGTATCATCGTGATGCATTTCCCGACTGAACCGGCAATCCTCACCCCATTCACAGTTTTTACCCCGAATGCAACGGTGACCAAAATGCAAGTTGTATCATCGCACCAAGGCCCATCTTGGCAGGGATTCGAGCGCGCAAGGGCGCGCAAGGCTGCGAGTTGCTCCTTGTCGACCTTTTTATCATGATGATGCTTGCAGTAGCTCCCATTTGGACACTTCCCAAGAAGGTAGAAGGTGTTGCAGAGCTTGCGACTCTTGAGATCACCATAGAGGTCTGGTGAAAAGGTACCGCGAAGGTCTTGATCGACGCGTTTGTCCTGACTGTTCCACATGACCGCTGTCTTGGGTCCCTTGAAACTCACGCTGTTGAAACTCACGCCATTTCGAATTGTCACGGTGGTTGTTGGCGCAGCTGCAGCTGAAGCCTTCGAAACAACCTTTGCGTAGTTTACAGAAGGGCTGATAGGAGGGGTTGCATCCCTTAGCCTCGAGCTTGGTATTTTCTCCGTTCTGAAGATGGTGTCGAAGGAGACATTGTTGAACTTGTCCTTGATACCCATCAGTTCGTAGGCGAACGGGGGCCCTTTAATGAGGGAAATCCGCTTGCGGATGCTTTCATCCTCACAATACGGCCCGAGAAGACGAGCGTACCCATCGTCGGCGGAGCCACCGAAGAAGATCTGTCGGCAGTGGGAGTCGTCAATACAGTGTTGGACATTCCCTTTATTGGCTTCATTAGCATATGGAAATAATTCTCGAGAGCCTGACGGCTTGCCTTTGACCTTCTCGTCCGAGCATTCCTTGCCATTTCCAGCATCAATATAGTCACACATGGCATCGCCCATGTTGAAACCACGGACAAACTCATCCAAGGGTGAAGAATCTGCGAGAAATTCTCGCCATGTTTTGGCCAAGCCTCTCATGTTAGCGAAAACTCGAATGATGATTTGAAGGTAATGATATTCTGAGGGGAATAGTTTCGCGATCTCCGCTTTGATTGATTGCTTGAGCAGGCTGGCCGCCTTCTTGCCGCCAGCCATGCCTTGCCGGACAAGATCATCTTGGAACTGGCCATGTGTTAGTTAGAAACTGTCAAAAGATGGGACGAACCTACCAGCATGCAGTCGCCGTCAATGACAACTGCGACGAATCCAAATTTATCCTGAAGCTGAGTTGTTAGCTAATTCTCCTAGCCTGAAAAACGGGCGTTCTCACTTTCTCAAGCTTCAATCTGCGGATTTCCTCGTTCATCTTCTCAATATCCGCGCGCTTTATCTTAAGAAGATCCTTCTTATCTTGAAGGTCCAGTTGGGCATCCGAGAGCAATTCAGAATGGTCCTTAGCCTCGTTGAATAATTTCTAGCGTGACACGAATGAGCACCGTGATTAAGTGAAGGATTCAGCATCGTAATTACCGCTACGATACTATTCTTCTTATCCTCCAGAGCCATGCATGACTCCCACTCCTTCTTGAGTGTATCAAGCTCCATGTTAGCGCTCATGGTATCTTGGCTGCTTGTCAGGCGAGCCGCGCAGCGTGGATTCTTAGGTGCTTTTAATGACGAGGCGCGAACTTTGCGTTGTCTTAGGTGCCTCTTAGGGAAAGCGTGAGCAAGTGTGATTAATACAAATTGGTAGTACTATGCATTACTTGTTATATCATCACACAAGTGCTTCGTGAGTGAGGACGGTTTAATCTACAGACAAGTAGATGTAAGGAGAGAAGTTGAAATAAGGCAAATGGGAATCAGGCTGGGCTTCTTATACCTCGGCTTTCTTATGACTCATCTAAAGAGGGGCAACGGCAACTTCGAGTGAAAACAAACAACAGCAAATGATAAAGACTACAAGTTGCATGAAACATTCGTTGCAGCCTAACGAATGTGGTCAAATGTCACTGGTTGGTGAAGCGCAAGGCAGACTCGTGTACACGGTGTGAAATAGTATACACTGTGCTGTGGGTAAACATGAGCGCTATTTCCGGATAGATGCACTATAATTCATGGCGTCTCCCACTATAAATTGGAGATATTTTACACAGCACCGTCAGCACTGTAAACATAAAACCCCAACTCCTCTAGCTTCTGGGTTTACACCTTATTTTAACTTTAAAATATTTTTAACTCAAAGTATAACTTATAATTTGATTATAACTTGTAACACAACTTTCTTAATAAGAAGAAAAGGCCAGTTTGCTGTAACTCAGAATGCACCCCGCGTGGCACATATCCACGTTAAGCTATGAGGCGGCTTAATATAATTGCAACGTCCCGATCCTTCTCCGTTGTTAGTTCACCTAATGCTCGGGCACATTGAAGCGGATGCACACGCATCGACTTGATGCGTAACTCCGAGGTCGCTGCCTCCACGATAAACGCCTTATGTCTACCTAGCGTCACAGACTTTGAGCCCTGTCCTCAAGGCCGTCATGCCAGCCTCAATCACCAAGGCGTTCTCTGTCCCGAAGTTTCTCTTGCAGGGCACGGCGGCCATACGTCCCCAACATCGGGATCCAGTTGTCAAACAGCCGCCTTAGGTCGAAGAAACAGATGATAGCTACCGTGTCCAAGTAACAAGATGAGGAAACAACAATCGTATTTTCAATTTCTCAACGCTAAGAAAGAGTATTACCGTAAGATCATCCACCAATGCCACTAACTCAACCAATCAATTGGTTGAATTCCCGATTTAATTGTCTTTCTCCATCGCCAGAGCATTCTCAAGGGCTGGCTCCCTTTTATCCTTCTGTTTACCACTTTCCTGGTTCTTCATGCGTTGTTTTGTGATCCTTGGCTATCCTTGCTTGACTGGATCCGTCTCCTCTCCATCCCAAGGCTGGCCAAGAAAGCAACACCACCTACGCCAACGGCGACTAAGAATGCATTCGAAACTGCGCCGCTGAAAGCATCTCTGACTAAGGCCAGCATCTTTGCGGGCACAATGTGTTCCAGTTCAACTCCCCCAGAGGCCACCACAACTGACACGTCGATGCCCTCGATCTTGTTCAGCAGCCGGTGCAGAGAATTCTGGAAAACATTCTGAGCGATGGCCAAGCCGATAGCACCACCTAGGCATTGGCCAAGGATAACCATGGTCGTGCCCAACGGGATGTCGGCGGCTGTCAGAACCACCTGAATCGCAAATATCGGCACTTGCACTGTCATGCCATATCCCGCACCAGAAAGGACCTGGTATCCGAACCACTGTCCCAAGGAACTCGAGCTAGACAGCGTGTAGAGAAGACCGCCGCCCACGGTGAAGAGGGCAGATCCAAGCCACATAAAGGGCACGTAATATCCAGACAGAGTCATAAGAGTGCCGCTAATGAGCGTCGCGATCGAGATGGTGATGCCGAATGGCAAAATGTTAATACCAGATACCTGAGGGTTGACACCCTTCACCGCTTGGAAGTAGAAGGGCAAGTTGTAGGACTGGGACGTTGTACCGCCCTGCAGCATGCACGAAAACATGCAGCCCAGGAGAACAGATCTCTTCGAAAGAATGCGTAGCGGTATTAAAGCTCTGAAGATGTTGTCAGACACGGTCTCAGTTAGCAGGGCACGCAAACTTACTCATCCTTCTGCCGATATTGAATATATGCGAAGACCGAAAGCAGCAGACCGAAGCCAAGGAAACAGCCCCATACGCGAGAGTCAGACCACTCGTACTCGGCGCCACCCCACTGGAGGGCGAGAAACAGGCATATAAGGGTTGCAGTTAGGATCAAGGCGCTTTTGAACCCCAGGCTTGCTATCTTCTGCTTCAAGGGACGGCCTTGGTGTGGTGGTGCTCCAAATGAAGCGGGATAGAAGTAGCAGATGACAAATGCTACAAGACCACCCAATGCTATTCCGTGTCAGTTAGTTCGTGCTCAACGGAGTGGACTCTGTGACATACGCAAGTTGATCCAAAAGCAGAATCTCCAAGTCAGCCGGGCCGAGTGCGTAAAGACACCTCCGAGAGATGGACCGATGACGGAAGCAACGCCGTACATGCTCGTGACGATGCCCAGCAACAGCGGACGTTTCCTCAACTCGACAATCTGCGACATGATGATCATGCCACCGCAGAAGAGTCCGGCAGCACCCAGTCCGGCGATGGCTCTCCCCACGATAAAAGCCGGCGAATTGGGCGCCGCGGCACAAAGGATGGATCCGACTTCGAAGATGGCTACGGCGCTGAGGTAGACCCACTTGAGGTTGAAGAAGGTGTACATCTTGCCGAACGTCGGCTGGAACGACATCTGCGTTAGGAGATAGGCGGAGCCATACCAAGCTTCATGTTGGTTCAACCATTAGACGGCAGAAGAATCGCGGATTTCGAGATAACACTTACCTACGTCTCCGAGACTGTCAAAGTCGCTGGTGATCTTCGGTATAGCAGTAGCTTTTCACGTGTCAACTCAGTAATTCCAGAGCTTTGTGGAGGTCCTCCTACAGATTATAGCGTTGTCTAATGCTATAGTAAAGACTCCCGCCATCAAAGAGAGCGTCATGAAGACCAGTGGAAGACCATGAAGATATTTATTCTCTTCAGATAGCACCGGCACTCCACTCGACTCACACGCGTTGGGCTCGAGCCGATTTGACTCGCACGCATTGGACTCGCATGTTGTACCAATAACAGTCTGTTCTTGTGTAATCGGCTTCTCTTCCATCACCGCGATCGACAGCTGTCGGTTCGTCCTTTGGAGTGTGGTTTCGTCTTGTGGGTTGTCAGCCACGCGGAGCTCAGGCTGGCTGGCAGAGCGATCTCTTATAAGCACAACCGGGATAATCGCACGACTCCAACTTAGGGGTGACTCACTTGTCAGTAAGTGTATGTCTGCCTAATGTTCACCGGCGGTCATGCGTTATTACGTGGTACTCTGCAGTGTTTATAGCCGCAGGAGACATCGAAAGATTTCCTGCGGCTCGGTGGCCCGACACGCCGGCTGACACCCAGCAAATATTAGGCTATATAAGCTATACCATGCAACGATTCCTTTGCAGTCGGATTCGCTTCTTCTGTTGGTTCAGTTACCGCGATAACCAATCCGTTGTCTCCAATGGGCAGGGAATAAGCCAGCCAAGCCCTGCAGCTCGCTTTCGCGAAGCGGTTTCAGTCTGGGCAATTAGCCATCCGAAAATTATCCAATTCAACGACCACGCTATACGAAAATCGTTCTGATTACCAATCCATCTAAGTGTCTCAAGGCGTCATTTCGAGCCTCACTGATAGCAAGTTGCTTATGAATCGAATACTGCTTTGTAATGTCTTGCGGTGAGAGCAATTGCTATCTCGGAATCACGGGCAGCTTTTCCGAATTTCAACGGCAGAGAATAGACAAGAACTAATGATGCAAGTCTTAGCCACGCTGGCTGTGTTTTTTGATACAACTGAGATCCCAAATGAGTTACAGGCTATGAGTTTCAAGTAAGAGAAGGTTCATTCATCTTTCCATGCTATATCAAGTCAAAAGGCATGGTGTAAGCTTAACTACCAGCTTAATAGAGCCACTACAAGAAGACTTCAGAAAGCTGTATAATGTGCATCATAGAACATGTAACTAATCAAGCGTGATCCCAGTTATCAGAATTAGTCATGCGGCTAGCTCTTGAACGCTGACCATGGAAGTGTTGGGATATGAACTATAACGATAACGACGTGTCGATGCCCACCTTTCAAACAAGACCGACCTGAAACCTGTAAAAGACATGCCCTACCTCAACCTTGAAGTGCACTAACTCAACTTTCGCAGCCACAACTGTCTCGCTCGTGAATCGAGCCAATACGTGCATTACATGTTCAGCAACAAGCGAGCCGTACTCACTGCCGGCGCTTGAGATTTTAGTCAACGCGTTGCCGTCATGGAGGTTTACCAGTTCGTACGTGGCATAACTTCAGAGGTGGTCAGGGATACGATGACATGACACGCTTGTCCTGACCCCGCGTCTTTACTCTCTAGGCTTCTTGCATAACACCGAGAGACTGAAAGACTCCTTGTCTCGACGGCCTGACTCTTCTCTAGTACGACTGAAAGACAGTGATCAAATATTCGTTTGTTGCAACAGTAGTATTTCTGCTTCCATCTCCCGACGCAGGCTCCATCTATCCAGCGTATCTAGCCGCTGAAAGTTGGGACAGTTCCATGGCTGTCATCAAGAATCATAACTACACTTCATAAGTCCAACGTTAACTATGGAGGCTAAAGAATAGTTCATGCTTTCCAAAGATAGAAGAACCTCTCCGGCGTATCAGTTGCGTAGCCCGTAGGGTTATGTCTCACTGTTTAAGTACCAGCCGCATGGCTCGATAAATCGTGCGAAGTTATGAATCGCTTGGCCGGGTTCCGGTGGATTGATGATGCGGGATTCCGGGCCCGTACCTGCTAGTCCGGTGTATTCCGTAATACGGCCATAGAACTCGGGAGCTCGGGGCCCGGGCGTTCCGATGGCGGGCTCCGCGGAACCAGATCCCGCCTCGCGCTCGGTATTTTACATGACCCATTAGCCGCCCCGATCCTCAAGTGTGCGTTCTTCTTCCCTGTCTATTATTATTATGTTCTCCGTGACCGTACGTGCTCCGTCACAGCCGGACGGCCTCCAAGGATCCCGAAAACTGCTTCACAAAGCCGCAGTGGGGCTTGGTCCAAAGAAAGCAACCTCACCACTGCACAGCCATATCATTTTATTACATTATTACGAAGCGTCAAATCGGCCACGGGGTGCTTAGTACCGTCTTGTGCCGTCTGTGCCGTGCTGGCCAATGAAAGCAAAGACTATCACGCAATCAAGCCAAACCCTTTGATCTCCTTCATCAGTGTCAACCTCGTGGACTCAGTTCGGCCAGTTTCGGGTAAGGCGACTGATGTCAAATGGCGAGGAACGGCGGGATCCCAAAATTTATGCGGGCTCCATCGAAAATGACACGGGCTCAAGGTGTATCGCAGTCTGCGTTGCGGCTGCAAAACTTGACTGTAGTGCTTGGGTTTTTCGTCCCGGAACGCAGACTCATGCCCCGACAGAGGGTAGAGCGAGAGCGAACATGCTCGTGCGATCCCTGATTCTGTATATCTCGTAAGGAATCTGACGTCCTAGCGCAGTATTGCGCCTCTCCATGGGTACATAGATTGCATAGCCATGATCCCAGACTACAGCTAAGTTGAACCTTCTGGCCAGTCTTTAAAAGAAGAGATATAGCGGTGCCAAGACACACAAACCAGAAGCTTTTTCAAGGCACCCTTCTGGAGCCATTTGTTTGTCAGCAACTAGCAACAATGGAACAAGCAATGGACAATCACCCTTCGTTGGTCGAGGTGACACATCAAACACCAGTCAGAACGTCGACAGCGTCAGCGCCAACATCTTCATTCACCATTACCACCAAAAACACAACAGGCTCTCTTATCTCCAGTGTGTGTGCGAGCGCTGAGGGTTGTTCGAACATTGCCGAGCTCTCGATCCAAACATGGCAGATTGAACATGCCAAGGCGGCGCCCCCTTCCGCCGCCGTGTCGCTTAGAGATGGTGCAGGCCGCGATGATGACAATGAAAGGAAATTGGACGGCGCCTATCATCAATACAGCCGCGCGTCTCATATGGGCATCCTCGACCCCAGCTATCAGATCTTCATCAGTCGGCACGGCCATGGAGCGCTTATCTACAAAGTTGAAAACCGCACAGCTGTCGTAACAGGCGATCCTCTCTGCTCGGCAGACCACTTCAACCAGCTGACAAAGGAGCTGGACCAGTTCCGAAAGGAGCGCGGGCTAGGAATTGCTTTCGTGGGAGTTGGTGAAGTCTTTGCCGAATACGCCCGAAAACAAGGCTGGACGACATTGCTCTTTGGCCGCGAGCGAGCGATAAATCCGCTCACCAACGCGGTGCTTCACAATTGCGCAGGGAAGCGCATCATCAGTCAGAATCGACAGTTACTGGACCCAAATCGTGGCGGTATCACTGTCAGCATCTACAGCCCCGGTACGATGCCTCGCGAACCGGCCCTCGAGGCCGAGTTGCAGGAGGTTTATGACGGCTGGCGGAGGGAGATGAACTCCAAGCATGGAGCCAGCCTACAAGCGTTTGTCACCGAGTATGACCTCTTCTCTCGCCCAGATATAACCATGTACATTTACTCCCGTGGTCGTGACGGCCGTGCCAACGGACTTGCAGTGCTACGCACCCTCGGCGCGCAAGGCGGTTTCCATCTTGACCCATGCGTCGCATCGCCCTCCAGCCCACGAGGCATTACCGATCTCCTCGTCGTCACCGCAACAAAGCTTCTCAACGTGGCAGGAATAGGATATCTCAGCCTGGGCTACGAGCCGTTCTCAGACCTTGACGAAATCTCTGGACAAACCCATCTCCAGGCGTGGCTAACGAAGCGGGGGTATCGTCGAGTGATGAAATCGGTGGCCGGTGGTGGCAAGACGGCGTACCACGACAAGTTTCGACCAGACGAGGCACTGACGTCCAAGTTATATCTTGTTTTGCCCAACGGGGCTTTCCAGATGTGGCAGCTAGCTGCGTTGATGCATGTCGCTAATATCAGAATCCGACGGCTGTTGGCACTTGGATGATGACACGCTATAAAAACAATCACTTGTTCCCCAAGAATTTGTCTGTAGTTGTTTTCTGCCAATTTTCTTAGTGGCGATCTACTTAATTTGTTTTTTTAGTACGATAGGGAGGGTATATCTTGTACTACAGTGATGAGGCTTAACGGACCATATAAAGGCGGCGGAGCGGCGAGAGGGCTTCAGCCTACATACAGGTTCTTCCAACTGTTTCAGTATCCGCTCAACAAGGCTAACATGTATGATAAACCTCGAGCAAAGGTCTATGCTCTCATATGTAGCAACTGGCCGTGTGCATCAAAATGGCGTTGAATAATTAATTAAACTTGTCAATTGCCTCAAAATATGCTCTAGTTTGCCGTTCTGAGTGCGTGAGCGCACGCGAATAAGTGCATCTAGCCTTATTTTCAGCATATGCTGTACAACCCGAGAAAGACCTGTCACGTCAGAGGAAACAGACTGTTCGGTCGAACAAGCGTCTTGCAATTCTTGCCGCGGATTGCACGCATCGATCTCAACTGCTCACTTACGTGAATTCTACTGCTAGAATTTGCCTGCGCCCCGCTCGAAACCGGCGTGATCCGTTGCTCGGCCCATAATTATTTAGAACCTCGGAGCAGGGACGTCCGGACGCGGGTGGAACTAGGCCCGGCATTGGACTCGGGACTTTACACGCTTCGTGAACCGCCGAGATTCCGAGCCAAATGCGTTTGTTCCTTAACGCCCTTATGTTCGACGTCAGCAGCACAGGATGTCCGTTATTACCGGTTGGTCGGCCAACCCCGGCTGTGGTTAGACAGCCTTGAGTGGTTTATTACTTAGACGTGAATCCAAGTCAGACCACAATCAATTACCCCCCCTACCGAATTATTCGGAGCACGTTTGCCAGATGGTAGAAGTGCCGGCGCATTGACTAGTCAACGGGAATAGCATCGCTCGATCGGCTCAAAGCCTTCATTCTGTGCCTCGATCCTGAAAATTTCGCATCCGGCACCCCGTGGTGAATGCCAGTCAAAGGCTACATCCATGAAAGATGGGATTGGTCCCTTCGTAAATCGCACGTCGCCTTGGAAGGAGCGTGCTCACCCAATCTCGATCCCGACTGCGTACCCCAGATATGTCTC
Source organism: Neonectria sp. DH2 (assembly GCA_003934905.1). NCBI lineage: Eukaryota > Fungi > Ascomycota > Sordariomycetes > Hypocreales > Nectriaceae > Neonectria > Neonectria sp. DH2. Next base: position 92,923 of record RQWH01000018.1, on the reverse strand, counting down.
TTTTAGCGTGTGAATTGCGGCTCCCTCGGATGTGACACGGTGCATGGCATCCCGGTTTGCGTCGACGTCCCTGGCCGTTTACATGGGGGCGGGAGAGCGGTGTGTGACACGGACGGCAGGACTCTGCAATACACTGCAATTGTGAGGGCCAATTAGGTGGTCTGCGATTATGTCTCAATGACGGAAGCGAACTATAGGCAGGCATCTGTTGGTTGAGGGAGGTGGTAGCGACGGCCCAGAACAGCAGTGTCAAGGCCACCGTCACTGTCACTGTCACTGTCACCCCGCAGTCCAGTCCAAGTGCGGATGATGATGGCATTGTGATGGTCCGGCTGCCCTGCTGCCAAGACTCCTGCAGATAACGCAAGCAAGCAGCAAGCCACGCAGACGAGCCTCGAAGCTTGTGTCGAAGCTTGATCAGTGATTCCTCAGCTTGGTCGGTGATTACTCAGAGACTCGCCAGGATGACGGTCACACGCAGGAAACGTGCGAACTTATGACGAATTGGCCGTGGAAAGGCTGCCGCCCCACCTCCGCCCCGCAAAGGCCGAGCGGGGCCGGGCCTCTGTGATGACTCTGTGGTGGGCATGACTAATGAGGTTCGGACATTCGGCGTGGAAGACGAGCGGATGGCCCGGCATTTGCGAGAATTGGCCTGCAAAGTCCGGGACTTTGGCGCAGCGGGGAGACGGACACACGGAACGATCGGCTGCCAAGAGGGAAGAGAACTTCATGATGTGAGCTGTGTATGCGTGCTTGTTTGGCTACTAATGCCGAGTCTCTCCCACCCAACTAGCCTGGGATTGAACCTGATCACTCCAGCCTCCCTCTCTTCGATACTTCACTGTGAACTGAACCGTCCTGCCAAGCAAACCTCTCTCGTCTCACGCTCACCACCTCCCGCCCGTGATTCACCATGTTCGTCTATCCCTTCTTCGTCATCCTCGTCCAACTCCTCGGCTTCGTCTCCAGCCTCCTGCACTCGCCCGTGTTCCCGCAGCCGCACCGCACCATCAAGCGCATCGCCCAGGAGGAAATGTCGGGCGCATCGCGACGCCAAGCAGCCCACTGAAGGCCATTCCGTCACAGTCAGGCTCCGACACCGACTGTTTCAAGATAACGACTGCCCAAGATAACGACTACGAATACCCAAGATACCCACTACCCACTCCTTCGACCCATCCCCGACCGAATCCTCGCCGCTCTCGCCGCCCTCGCCGCTCTCGGGCCGCTACCAGGCTCTAGTCTAGCCCGTCAAGTTTTTTTTTCTTCCTTCGTGTCACTGCCGGCAACACTCGTCAATGCCGCATCAGCGATAATGACAAATTCGACAATGCTTATGAATCTATTTACAAATCCACCGATCCAGCCCTGTCTGGCTTGGTTACATCGTGGCGCCGCCACCGCGACAAATCCCAGCCCTGTCCTTCCCCACTGTGTCGGGCTTTTGCGGGCCTGTCTCGAAATGTCTCCGGACGATCCGGTGAATCCGGTCGCAAATTGTCGGGGCTGGGCTTTATCATCTTTCTGGACTCCGCGATGACGGGCTCCGTTGTCTCGGGGGTCTGCCATCTCGAACACTGCCACTCCGCTCCGTCCTTGTGCGACCGTCGCCGGGTCGTATCTCTTCAACACGGTTCCACTCCTCGGACTTGCAGCCTCGTCAGCGTCCAGCCTCTTGACCCGCACCGATTGTCTCAAAGTTCTGTCTCCTTGGAAGCTTATGCACGACTCCGTCATGCGACAGCCACCAAAAGAGGACGGTCGATTGATAGGGCTACGGTGAAACCTGGACATGAGTCACAGAAAGGGCAGCGTGGTGGAATGGGCAAAGAGACAGGTCTAAGGCTTCTGAGCTTGAGAACGTGAAGAGCAAGATGCGCAGTAGATACATGATACCCAAGCGATGAATAAATGATGGAATTGATTGAACATATCCCATGAATATCCATTTTCCAATCCCATCCTCAGCAAACGGTAACCTTGTGTAGAAGGGTTGATCAATCTTACACATTATTTTCTTTGGCTCTAGGGTAGCTCACTCTCGATTGCTGTTGCACGTTTGGCTTGAAACCTCAGCCCTATGGACGCGCAGCAAAGCCTCTTGACAGCTGATGACCCCGCAAAATGATGACCCGGATGACAGTATTCGTATTCACAACCGTGAAACCCGTATCTACTCTGTCGCGAGGGCATTCGCCGCATTGAAGCTGCTGGGCTCTTCCCTGAGTGGCTCAGCTCCACCCACACCAGCCTCATGCTTCGCACGTCCCCGACGCGTACTTAAGAGACACAACACAGGTCTGTTGGCAAACTCCAGGTCGCGAATGACAATTCGCAAAGGCAAACCGTGCTAGGTCTGCCCCAATTCCCCAGCCAAAGCGAAATAGCTTGTCTATCACAAAACATCCATTTCATCATCATCCACCAGAGAATACAGCAACATCAAAGCAAGAGGACAAAAGGCCAATGCGACCTTGCGCTTCGACACTCATCTATTCCCATGGTCATCAGACGTAGTTAATGTGGCTGATGCCATAGGGGTTAAGGGGTTTAAGGGGTTTAAGGGGGTTAGCGGACTTATTGAATTGCCCGCGGATGCCAAACATTCCAATCGGCACTGTAAGGTATACATACGGCCTCGTAGCACTCACATGAGATCCACTGCCTCATTCTGCAACTGCCCCTTCCCGCAGGTCAGCGTCGTTGTCACTGCGTGCCTGGGGTTTTTGAACAGTATAACCACCATTCGCCGAAGAAGTCGAGTAGTGAAGACGAGCTCGTTCCCGCTCTCACGTCTATAGTCAAGGATAGAACCTGAAATGCTCTGAGTTGACGACGGTACATCCTATAGGGTAGGGGAGGTTAGTGGTTAGCGACCCTTCTCATGTATGGGCGTAATTGTCTCTGCAGTTGGCCAAAAGACTTCGTTATAGATTACGGCGAGGGGGAGAAAGTTGATGGTTTAATATAGAGAGATGTGCAGTGTGTGATTACTTTAAAACTATCGTTGATCAAGGCCAGGTGCAATGATTTCATGGCTTTCATCAAGGGAAAGCCTTGCACCTCGTTCCCCACCATCAACTGGGTAACTGACGGGTGCCAGTTACTCGAACTGCTATGCTTGGCAAGGGCATCATGATGATGGGCAGCCGCTTCTGGGAAGTGTTGAAACCAGCAATGCAGCACCCATTCACAGCATGGGAAGTTCAAATTACAGATCGAATACTCGGCGCAGATATATTCGTCTCTAATTGAGAATCCTTCCAGACGTCTGAAGTATGTTGTGGAATGGCTTGCAGTCAGAAATGTGGTGGCGCTGCAAGAGAGTAAGCAGAGGTCATCCATCATGCAGAGGTTTGGGGGATCATATCCTGTAAACGAAGCAAGATGGACCTCCGTTGCTTGTCGGGGGTTGATTCTCAAGATCGATCTTAATTCAAGGTTGGATAAGTGGCACGATGGATTCCAGACTGTTGGCTCTTCGATATCCTGCTTCGGAACTCTGGCTGCTATTTGCCCCCAGTATTGAAGAAACCACCAATGCCAATGCTGATACTAGTAGGCTTGAGAGTGTGCTCGTTAGATTTGGCTGCACGGTAATTTCATTTTCCTTTAGGAGTATTCTGATACTCTCCTTAAGGTTCTCCTCTAGGCGGCTATGGAATTATCTAGCAAGCTCGTTTCGACCTGAGTAGTGTGACAATCGCAATCTAGGACATAGCCTCCTGTGGCACCACTGTATGTGAATGTTGCTATAAATACTAATAAGCGCAAAACATAGATAGCAGGCATCTTTATTCAAGGACACCGCCCGTGGGGCTTCTCTAGCTTATGATGCTTGAGGTAGAAGATGAGCTGAATCTCAGCATGAACCTTAGCCTCGCTCAAAGTCTTCAGTGTTTGCTGATTGAATTGCGTCACTGCATCTTGTTGACTGATTCTTAATGGGTAGCACACTCAAGCTAGGTCCAGCTTTCGCTCTGATTCTCCATGGGCCCTCACAACTGTGGACTGCAGAATGGGCTTCGACGCCGAGGACGGCTTCACCGGCACTACGGCCGTGGCCACGGCGTTTGGGCTGCCGAGAGGCAGGGGCTATACGGATGGCCTGGATAATGGCGAACGGAAGCTCGGAGTAACCAGGATTGGGATCATGCATCAGTGCTCTCGGTCTGACTCGGATCCCCATTGCGAGGCCGTCAACCAAGTCACCGAGCGGACTCTCAGCAAGGTCCGGGACTCCGGCACCACGTTGGTGGATGTAGATATCGAGAACCTCGAGGAGGGCTTGAGGTTATACGCAAACGTATCACTAGCGTTCGCGGAGCGATATCAACTTGTCCCTCGCCGCGAAGCCGCATCTCCTGTAAGACATCGCAGATACAGTTCTGGAGAAACCTCCGCACGACAAGCTATACTGGCAGTTCCTCTACTGTGACCCATGGGCCTAACGGCCCGGTATACGTAGACTGCCTGCTGAAGCGGGACGAGTTTAAGCAGCTCGTCGACGGCGTGGAGATGCCGCCCAGGGCCGACGGGCGTTCCCCCAGACCCGTCTAGCCGCGCCCGGGCTGCCTGATCTCTTGGGTTTCGGCGTGCGGCGCATTCAAATATACCCAGACGACATGTTCGTCCTGGTACTCTTCCAAGTCGGCGCGCTGAAAGCTTTCCTCGACGCTGAGGACATGTCGCTCAGCCACATCAAGCCGCACGGCGAACTGTACTTCTCTATACAACGCTGTCACATTTGAACATGAGTATCGTAACCACCTAGGGCGGGTGTTTAAGCGTTTAGGGAAAGGTCAACAGACGGGCTAAGTGCTTTGTATGCATGCATTAAGCCAGTCGCAAACCAGCCAAGCGCTCTCGACCCGAAATACGTATTGATGTCCTCGGGGATCAAAGGTTCAGTCATTCCTGGTAGTGACGATCGGTAGATTTTCCTCTTGTACTTGGACGATCATCGTGAACTCAGCTGGCAGTTGTAAACCTAGATTGAAGGGGGGCATTCAGAAGGCGCTGTTCTCAATGTCCCAATTTGTCCATCGGACAGTGCAACATGGCGGCCGACATGAAGATTCATGCAGAGGTTTTAGTCTTCATCATCCGAGAGTCCGACGCTACTCCAGCATCTCAACAATTCAGAAGCGGCGTCACCAATGATGCCGCGGCCGAAAACAACCTCCCACACTCCGAGTTCAGGGTTGATACTGGGATGACGTCAAGGGCCAACAATGACGCAGCACGGGCACGGAGAAGTTGATGGCCGTTGTCTCGCAGTGCTGTCGGGGTGTGCTGGGATCCGAAACCCCGAAAGGTCAGAAAATAGTTCAGAAATGAGTCTTAGTGAGTGATCTGAGCAGCACCAAGCCGCAATAGGCTTGACTAGCATGGGCTAGGGCTGGCATCTGCACGGCGACCCAAGCGCGCAAGATCTAAGCCAGCCCATTGGTTCACCGGGGTAATTCTGCGGCGGCCGGCTTGATCCTAAGGCCGATCCCTACTATCCCTTTGAGTAGTCAAAGGGATACGGGGTCTCAGTCCTCGATTGTGAATTCTGGGCGGGTTGTCGGACCCATGGACGGACCCGACACATGCTGGAAGCATTGGGTCTCGTATCGAAATCGCCCACTGCATTCTCACCATTTCATACTGTAACCAGAACCAGAACAATAGATATGAACAAGTGACTGTAGGATTGAGGCGATAATAGAAGCCAATATGGTGACAGATGATCAACCTTCCGACACGGAGCGCCAAATCGGTCCCATTTCATCGGACAATGCCTCCTATCATCAACAAAAAAAAATACGTGCATGGACTGTAAAGTGCCTGAGCTAGCAAAAGCAAAGTAGTGAACCTTGCATTGATTGCTACGTCCGCGCTGCATTACAGCACGCCTACGCGCGTCGACTGCGACAAGACGCCAACACAATCTACTGTGACTAAGCGGATTTCGGGCCCGCGGCACGCCCAACGATCCCGAAAAGGAGCTGAGGTGTTCGTGTCAGAGGTGGGAACTCTCCCGTCATAACGCCTAGCCATAACGCCTAGTATGTTAGGGTAATGACAAGTTTCTATTTAGATAGACGGTCCCTCGTAGCCCAAGAGAGATCTTATTAAACACACACTTGATATTCCCCTCATTTCGATTGCAGGTGACCGTTTGAAGCTCCCAAGCCGATCAGGTTGTAGCTAAGCTACGTCTCTCCACGGACAACCACCAACGCGAGAGTCACTCAACATGGCACCATTCGATTCAGACGCCAACAGAGGCGATGGGGCCTTTGACGAAGAGAAGCCTCGGAAAAGGTCGTCCTCGGGAGCCGACAGCGACGTCACCCACATCGACACCATGATCGAAGCTCCCCAGGACGAACCCGCGTGGCCCCATCTAACGCGGCGAAACACCGACCTCATCGACGAGTCCGACCGACAAGAGCTGGCGCGCATCGCCACGGTGCTGTCGAACCGGATGAGCAACATCCGCGAAGCAAACGTTCAAGACCTCGACGGGCTCACCATCGAAAGTGGTGACACGAGCCTCGACCCCCAGAGCAAGGAGTTCGACATGGCGAAATGGCTAAACGTTTCTCTCCAGAGGCTTGAGGCCGGGGGCTACAAACATCAGCAGACCGGCGTCCTGTTCAAGGAGTTGAGCATTTCCGGCTCCGGTGAAGCTGTCCAGCTCCAGAAGACAGTCGGGGATATGCTCACAGCGCCGCTGAGGGCAGCTGAGCTCTTTCGCCGCGGAAAGGGGTCGTCCAAGACCATCCTTAACAAGTTCAACGGCCTGGTCAAGAGCGGAGAGCTACTAGTCGTTCTGGGTCGGCCAGGTTCTGGATGCAGTACTCTTCTGAAGTCACTCTGCGGCGAACTGCATGGTCTCGAAGTCGACGAGAAATCATCAATCACCTACAAAGGCGTTCCGCAAAAGCAGATGCTTCGGGAATTCAAGGGCGAGATGCAGTACAACCAAGAGGTTCGTCTACTCCTTCCAAGCCAACGAGCCAAACATCTGTCTAACACCACGTCCATAGGTTGACAAGCACTTTCCGCATCTCACCGTGTCTCAAACCCTGGAGTTCGCGGCGGCGAGCCGGCAGCCAGAAGACGTGCACAAACTCTCCAACATGTCCCGCGCCGAAGCGATTCGCTACCGTTCCCAGGTCATCATGGCAGTCTGCGGGTTGAGCCACACTAACAACACCAAAGTGGGCAATGATTTCGTGCGAGGAGTGGTAAGCATCCCTTTGTCTGGTGTCTCGTGAACGTCCAGGTTGGTACAAGGCAATGCTGACTTTGATTTCCAGTCTGGTGGAGAGAGAAAACGTGTCAGCATCGCTGAGATGTTGATTGCTGGATCTTCCCTCTGCGCGTGGGACAACAGGTAAGCATCGACGCATCTTCCCCACGTCCCGATCATTTATCTATGATGTCTGGTTCAACGGGGCACAGGAAATCTCCCAGACTAACAGTTCATCTCAGTACTCGAGGCCTTGACTCCGCCAGTGCTCTCAAGTTTGTCCAGACACTGCGCATGGCTGCAGACTCCAGCGGCGTAGCCAGCTGTGTCGCCATCTACCAGGCCAGCCAAGCCATCTACGATCTCTTCGACAAAGTCACCGTCCTCTCCGAAGGCCGACAGATCTTCTTTGGGCCCGCCAGTGCTGCAAAGGCATTCTTTGAGAAGCAGGGCTGGGTCTGCCCGCCTCGACAAACAACTGGCGACTTCTTGACTGCTATCACGACTCCCCTGGAGCGGAAGGCTCGCGAGGGAATGGAGGGACGAGTCCCCCGTACGCCTGACGACTTCGAGCGGTATTGGCATGCTTCTCCGGAATATGCGCAACTGCAGGCGGAAATCTCGGCCTACGAGCTGTCCTACCCCATTGAGAAAGATGGTCAAGCCATCGCTCAGCTTCGAGAGACCAAGGCTACCTTCCAGGAGAAACATGCCCGTCCAGGGTCGCCTTACATGACTTCGGTCGTATCGCAGATCAAGCTGACTACGAAGCGAGCTTACCAACGCATGTGGAACGACCGCTCTGCAACTCTCACAGGTCCCCTCACCAACATCATTGTTTCTCTTATCATTGGCTCAATCTACTACGGCACACCAAACGACACCTCTGGACTTAGCTCCAAGGGCGCTGTTCTGTTCATGGCTATCCTGCTCAGCGCCCTCAGCGCTATTACAGAGATCACAACGTTATACTCCCAAAGACCAATCGTCGAGAAACACGTGTCGTATGCATTCTACCACCCAGCAACAGAAGCCATCGCCGGAGTCGTCTCGGACATTCCTCTCAAGTTCGTCACTGCAGTTTGTTTCAACCTCATCATTTACTTCCTGGGAGGACTGCGACGTGAAGCCGGCCCCTTCTTCTTGTTCTTTCTGATCACCTTCATCTCTACATTTGTTATGAGTGCTGTTTTCCGAACAATGGGAGCAATCACGAAGACCGTTTCACAGGCCATGACCCTAGCTGGCGTGCTCGTCTTGGCTCTTGTGATCTATACGGGCTACGCGATCGCTGTACCGCAGATGAAACCATGGTTCGGATGGATCCGCTGGATCAACCCTATCTTCTACGCCTTTGAAATCTTGGTTGCCAATGAGTTCCACGGTCGACAATTCCCCTGCGCGAGCGACGCCGTCGTTCCGCCTTACAGCCCGCGCGTTGGAGACTCTTGGATCTGTGCGGCGGTGGGCTCCGTTGCTGGCCAGGAATTCACCAGTGGCGATGCGTACATTGCCGAAACCTACCAGTATTACTACTCCCATGTCTGGCGGAATTTCGGCATTCTCTTGGCTTTCCTCTTCGGCTTCATGATAACCTACTTCGTGGCATCTGAGCTCAACTCTTCAACCGCAAGCACTTCAGAAACCCTGGTGTTCCGCCGTGGCTATGTTCCAGCGCATCTTCTGGACGCAAACAACGAAGATCGATCCACAGAGGAAAACTCAGGGTATGTTGGTAAAAAGACTCACGGTGACGAGGAGATGCAGGTCCATGACCTCCAGCCTCAGACCGACATCTTCTCTTGGAGGGACGTGGTTTACGACATCGAAATCAAGGGCGAGCCTCGCAGGCTGTTGGACCACGTTTCCGGATGGGTAAAGCCTGGGACCCTTACCGCTCTGATGGGTGTCTCTGGTGCTGGAAAAACAACGCTCCTTGACGTACTGGCAAAACGGACCACCATGGGCGTTATCACGGGAGATATGTTGGTCAACGGCCAGCCGCTCGATGCTGGCTTTCAACGCAAGACTGGCTATGTTCAGCAGCAAGGCAAGTTCAAACACAGTTCGCAGCAAGTGTGAAACCCACTAACCATACGCAGACTTGCATCTCAGCACCGCCACCGTCCGCGAGAGCCTCCGGTTCAGCGCCATGCTCCGTCAGCCCAAATCCGTCAGCAAGGAGGAGAAATTCCAATTCGTCGAAAGCGTCATCGACATGCTCAACATGCGAGACTTCGCAAACGCTGTCGTCGGCATCCCAGGAGAAGGCCTCAATGTCGAGCAGCGTAAGCTCCTAACCATCGGCGTTGAACTGGCCGCCCGGCCAAAGCTCCTCCTCTTCCTCGACGAACCGACTAGTGGTTTGGATTCTCAAAGTTCTTGGGCCATTTGCGCCTTTCTCCGCAAGCTCACAGACATGGGCCAGGCCGTCCTCTGCACGATCCATCAGCCCAGCGCCGTCCTGTTCCAAGAGTTCGACCGACTTCTTTTCCTTGCCAAAGGTGGCAAGACGGTTTATTTCGGTGAAATTGGAGAAAACTCGGGCACTCTTCTGGACTACTTTGAATCAAACGGAGCGCGCAAGTGCGATAGCCAAGAGAACCCGGCTGAATAGTAAGTTTTGGTCCTTTTCACCAGCTCGTGCAATGGGCGATTGCAGACACGGAAGCTAATTCATTTGCAGCATGCTTGACATCGTCAACAACCATAGCAGTGGCAACGGCGAGGACTGGCACACATGCTGGCAGGAAAGCTCAGAGCGCCAGGCAGTCGAGAAGCACATTGACCAACTACACGCGGAGAAGGGCCCATCTAACACGGAGCAAAAGGAGGACGACAGCTCTTCCGAATTCGCCGCGTCATTCACCACCCAACTACAGTGCGTCATGGTCAGAACCTTCCAGCAGTATTGGAGGATGCCGTCGTATGTTAGTTCCAAGTGGACGCTTACCATCGCCTCGGGGCTGTTCGTCGGCTTTTCCTTCTTCAAACCCGACCAAAACCTGGCTGGCATGTCAATTGTAATGTTCGGAGTCTTTATGATTACCACCATCTTCACCACCTTGGTCAACCAGGTTAGTCCAGCACGAAGACCCTCATCTGAAACACCGTTTTCTAACCATGACCTGAATAGATCCAACCGCTGTTTATCACCCAGCGTGAGCTCTACGAGGTCCGTGAGCGGCCCAGCAAGGCATACTCATGGAAGGCCTTCATCATCGCCAACATCTTTGTCGAATTCCCTTATCAGATCATTGCTGGAATTCTGCTCTTCGCCTGTGTCTACTACCCTGTGGCTGGCGTCCAGACCTCTGATCGCCAGATCTTAGTGCTCCTCTTCATCGTTCAATTCCTCCTCTACGCCAGCACAGTCGCCCACATGACGATTGCAGCTCTTCCGAACACCCAGTCTGCCAGTGGCGTCGTCACGCTACTATTCATGATGTCACTCATCTTCTGTGGTGTCTTGCAAGCGCCGGACCTGCTACCAGGTTTCTGGATGTTCATGTATCGGGTATCGCCTATTACTTACTGGATTGGCGGCATTGTCGCTACTCAGCTCCATGGTCGATTGATTACCTGCTCTGACTCAGAGACCTCCGTCTTCGACCCTCCCCGGGGGCAAACGTGCGGCGACTACCTATCGGACTTTCTACAAGCAGCACCCGGCCAGCTGTCAAACCCCAACGATACGTCCCAGTGTCAATACTGCAGCCTCACTGTTGCAGACCAATTCATGGCCGGGGTGAAGATTCACTGGAGTGAGCGTTGGCGAAACTTTGGCCTTATGTGGGCATACATCGTCTTCAATATTTTCACGGCAGTTCTAGTCTACTATCTCTTCCGAGTCAAGAAGTGGAACCTCGCGAAGAAAGGGAAGAAGGAGTAATCTGGTGCGAGCTGGTGGCTTCAAAGGCTAGCAGAGAAGCGCAATCCTATAATAGTGTCTTTCTATTCTCTTTCGTCTAAATTACTTTACACATAGATTTCCTTATTATCATAGTCTCTGGGTTTCTTATTAGATTACACGATCAATTGATGTGTTCTTCAGGTCGGGTTGTGGCCTCAGTATTAGTAGCATATGTCTAATCAATGAAGATATGAAGTTCTGAGCTTTTGAGCGATTTCTGCTAGTCCCATTTCTCAGAGGCTGAATCTAATCTTCTACTGCACAGTCAATCAATCGTCTTTGTAAAATTACTGAACCATATGGTAAGACAATATCGGACAAGCATCTTATTTCATGTCTCTGGCGGCCCTGAGGGTAACCAAAGCAAACGATAACAACAATGGCAACCGTCCAGACTCACTCGCGCTACCATGAAAGTTATGAGGGTCATTCAAATTCGCAGCATCAGATGCACTCGGCGTCCCTTTCTCCCTCAAAGCGAGGCTCTCCCCTTTGCATGCGGCGCTTGTGAAACAAGTGTGGCGGTTTGGGCTCACGGGTCCCGGAGGCAAAAACAAGCTTACTTCGAACCTTGAAAGCCCCTCGTCTTCCTTTTCCACGGCTCTTTGCGCCATGACGAGCGTCAGACGCGTGCTCATATTTGTCAAAGTCAGATGCCTCCACGTAGCACCTGAGACCGGGATTCCGTACCCGAGACCGGGATGCTGGCCGTCCAAATTCCGGACGATCTTGCGTTGCTGAAACGACATGGGTCTTCCCTTGCACTAGTACCAATTCCAGCGAACCAGGCGCTGTGGCTGGCCCTGTTACTTCTCTAATGTCTTGGCATCGATCCATTCTCAATATCTGGAACGAATTACTCCTGATCAGCCGCAAAGAACTCATGGCAAATACCGTTATCCGAGCTCCGGATGAGTCTGGGGTTGGCCGAGCACACCAGCCTTTCGTCCCCATACGATCAGACCATCATCTTTGGTGAGACGGGACGACAGTGAACCATTGGCCCTCGTAGTGCGGGGTTGGTTGGAAGATTGTAATGGATGTCCGGATGCCGGATCTGTGGTAATGCTTGACTGCGGATGCCATCATGTTGGCATCTGCTACTGGGTTTTGCGACGAGATCAGACACGGCTGAGAGCACTTCCGTGGAGACGGGGTCTTCGTGTTGAAATCAACCTTGATGTTAGACGAAAGAAGATCATGGTCGAATGGCCATAGCATTACCCTTGGGTTCGTCGAGCAAGTATAATATGTCGCCCTTCGCCTCACAGCAGTGGTTATTCTCTCCATCATCCAACACATCTTCTCTCTCTCCTTAGCTATCACGATCTTTTAAAAGAGCTGGGCTCTATTTCTATTCATCTTCATTTATTGTCCCTCATTCCTGAATTGATTTCAGCCTTTACCACACAAGTCACTACATTCTTTAACATCAAAATGAAGTCTCTCTCTATCCTTCTCCTGACCGCTGGCCTGGTGTCCGCCGTCGCCGTTCCTCACCCGGCCCAGCGCCGCTCGGAGCATGCGCTCCGCCACCTGCACGCCGTTGTTGGCGAGGTAGCCAAACTCGCCGTCCGCGCTGAAGGCGAAGTGCCGGTTGAGGGCGAGGCGCCAGCTGAGACCGCAACGCCGACTGTGACCGAAGCACCAGCTGAGACTGAAGCGCCGGCCGAGGGCGAGGTACCGGCTGAGACTGAAGCGCCGGCCGAGGGCGAGGCACCGGCTGAGACCGAGACGCCGGTTGAGGGCGAAGTGCCAGCCGAGACTGAGACGCCGGTTGAGGGCGAGGTGCCAGCTGAGACCGCAACGCCGACTGAGGTCGAGGCGCCGGCCGAGACCACAGCACTGGCTGAGACCGAAGCGCCGGCTGAGACCGAGGCGCCGGCCGAGGGCGAGGGAGAGGCCGTTGAGGGAGATGCAGATGGCAATGGAATTCCCGACGCTGAGGAAGAGAGCGAGGGAGACAGCGAGGGAGACAGCGAGGAAGAGAAGAAGGACGACGGCAAGAAAGATAACAAAGACGACGGCAAGGACAAGGGAGATCAGATCAACCTGGACGAAATCCTCAGCCTCGCCCCCAATATCGAAAGCCTCGTCTCTGAGATGGGCATGTCGGGCATCATCAACCTGGGAAACATCAACAGCATTGGCTTCGTCAACCAGATCGTCATACTTTCGCAGCTCCAGCAGGTGCGCACGCTGCAGGTGTTCAATCTGATTGGCAACAACGACGTGATCGTGCTTCTTAGCAGTGGCGGACTTAACAGTAAGAGTCTTTGTGTCCCTTTTGTGATACCAGCTAACAATTAATCCCTAGGCCTCTTTGGACGCAGTGTTTGAGTCAGCTAGGGTGGGTTCAAGAGGGCTTCGTTCGTGGCGGGATGCATCTAAGTATGAGCTTAGTAGCAAGGGTTGATGAATGGGGATTGAGCAAGTTGGGTGAGGTTTAAGCCTCAGATATAGTGCCGATAAGAGTAGCCAATACCATATGAGTCTATTCACCAATACTGAAGTCAGAAGCCAATCTGTTGTGATATCATCTTTCTAAATTCCCCTTTTGCTGTTGATGCTGATAAACAAAGTTTGAGCTGGTGTGGTTCCTTATGGGTTAATTCGCGCCCATAATCCACTGTTAGATAAGCATTGCCAATGAATTCGAGCTGATACGGGGAGCTCATCGGGTGATGACGGGAAGTGGTATTCATGTAGTTGTTTCTGGACAGGGGACCGAGAGTGAACTAGTCTCCGTATCCGGCGACACAGACGTGGCCTTACCAGCTCGTGCATTCTCCTACTAAGGATCCTGTTCAAACCAACCTGGATATGCATCGGCGCAGTGGAATCAAGCATAACAGAACGTGGCTGAGATGGATAGTCCCGAGCATAACGACCAGGGCAACGGATATGGGAAGGGAGAACCTTACGAGGCGCCTTGATTAGACAGTGCATCAGTTGTGCTGTATTTGAGGACGATATGGTCAGCTTCGAAGTAAAATAAAAAGGATAAAGGGTAAGATGGGCAGGCCAATCTCCTCTCAAGATATCGAACATGATATCTCGCTAGTTTTCGTATGTATGATATACCATTACACTCAGATACCCGAGGAGTTGTAAAGACGTGCTGAAATTAGTGATAGTAATTGTGAAGCTGGTTCTGTTTCTCTTCCTTCCGTTGCTCCGATCTCGGTCTATTTGGTTGTCCTTAGAATTATGAAAGAAAGACTCTTCGCTTATGCATCCCAATCGCGATCCTTGCTGTTTATGAGGGTTTGGTCAAGGATGTTGTTATCACATCATGTGTATGGTTTAGGGCAGTGGCTCACTATTTGTGTAAGACTGAAGTTGTGAAGAAATAGCTTGAAGGCCGAGCGAATGATGCACAAAGTTATGTCTCGCACTAAACAAGCCTGCTTGTACTAGTACCAGATGGAGGATTTCTCACACTTGCCATAATTATGGTGTCACAGTTATTTTGTTCTGCAGATGATCATCACCATGGAGCCCAACAATCCCTCGGTTGAGATCTTGCCCATTCATGGATCGTTCCTTGTTGACTTCATCCACTCAATTAGGCAACCGAAGCAAGTCTGTTGCGGTTCATACCGTGCTAATACAAGTTGCATTTATTCTCTGTTCATTGCTTTAGGGTAGGAACTTAGCATTGCAAATGCCGTTAATATCCCGCGCTCCTGGCTGGGGAAGTGAGGAAACAGCTCTCGTACTCTGGGAACCGAGATGAAAGGAACCATTGTAAAAGGGAACAAGGTCGCAAATAGCACCGCCCTACCCTATTTCGTAGGGTGGTACTGTGTAGGCTAATTTACTTCGGTATTGTCTTAGGTGGCAAAAGGGGTTGCCCGACGCGCACTAGGTTGGTTTGTTTGCATGGATGATTCACTATGCATCAGTTTTCCAGTGTTAAGTGAGTCATTATTACTACGCTCATTGGAATAGCCCCGAATGTGCTCCGTACATTACTTGTAGAGTCTCTAGTTCTGTTCTTTATGATAACTGAATTCGCTCAAGAGCCGGCGCTCTGGTATTACACGACATATTTTATGTCTTATCTTGTCTATGCTCTAACACGCCTCATGCAGTATACTGTACTGTAAAACTTTGCGTCCGTAAAATCGCCCTCTCGCTGTGATCATCCCGTTGCGGGTCTGCATTTCCAGAAACGTGAACCGTAACATTACCCTCCGCTTTGGCCTCATCGGAAAATCGCTGCATCTCGGTAGCATCGTCTTCGGGAAACTGCGCATATTGACTGCGCTGCTTGCGGACTCTGCTGAGTGTTCCGCTTTGTTGTGGGCCGTACGTCTCTGCATAGCGAGAGTCTTTCGAGGATCCCATGATGCGCGGCATCAAGTGCTTGAAGAACTTTCGTAACGTAGGTGTAGAGCCGCAGATGACAAACAGGTTGGCCTCGACAAAGCTGTTGTATATTAGCATCTCTTCGCATGGGGTCATTGTAAGCTCGACTTACGTCCATAAGTTGGCTGGAGCGGCGTCCCAGGAAGGATCTGTGCTGGCGAGCACTACGGGGAGCTTGACGAGGCGGATGACGGAAGTGGCGAGAGTTCTAGCAGCGTTAGGTAAAGGAGACGGTTGATGGTGGCACAAACCACTCACAAGGATCCAATTCCAAAGACAATGATGGCTCCAATCTTCTGGGCCATTGGCATATGAAGTTTGTAGATCATTCGAATCGGCAACACAAATAGTATTCCATCCGTGATGATGTTGGATACGGCAGTGGCCATGTAGAGAATCGCGGCATCCGTACACGTGCCACCCTCCACCTTAAAGTCGAAGGCCTTGCGGGGAGGGTTGCACACGAAGAACATCATAAACGTAATGACGATGGTGTAAACAGCGACGATGCCGATGCTGAACCAGACGGCGACGCGGAACCATTTTTGCGGAGAGAGGTGCAGGTAGAAGGTGAGGAGCGAGAGTTTGGTGAAGCCGTTGCACAGCATGTACACTGGCGCGGCAACGTAGCTGATCTAGAAGTCTCCTGCGTGAGACAAGTCGTGAAATGGTGATGGTTGGAAGGTTGACTTACAAGGGAGTAACGTTCGTAGTGTGCCAAGGACATTTCCCACGAGTGGGCGCACATGCCTCCTTGTGATACGGAAACTATTGAGTAGAGCTGTTAGTTCTGGCGATGGTTTGGTTAGAGATAGGAGCACTTACCGGTCATGAGAATCTGAGTCAACACTGACGATAACTGCAAAGTGTGAGCAACGGGGGATCTGTTTGACTTGTCCATTGCGGAGTCTTACCCATCCAAGAAACATAAATCCTGCAGGTTGATTAGCAAACTCCTCTCTCCCATTCGACTCTGCATCACTGCATGTCTCCCGGACCGGAATCGTGGGAACTCACCATCGTCAACCTGCAGCCCCTTTGACAGGAAAATCTTGGTATAGTACCGCTGAATCAAGGCAATCAGAGCCAACGGCCCGCCAATCCCAAAGATGAGGTAATGCTCCAGCACCTTCTGCTGCTTTGGGTTGGCGAAGTCGACGACATAGCCTTCTGGCGGCAGGCGAAAGACCTCGACGCCGTCAACTACTGGAAAGGTAGCCATGGAGTGCGGATTGCTGATGATGGGGGAAGATGTGATCGGTCGCGTCTGGTCATCATCAACGACGGAACGTCCCCGGATTAAGGATGTGGAAAAACGGGACCAAGGAATTCGACTGGAATACGTCTTCGTCGTACCTCGCAGAAGACGGTTTGATGGGCTGCCAGCGCTAGGAGGGTGGCGTGAAACCTTGCATAGTTAAAGCGTGTTAGGGCCCCGCTTGAAAGGGGCCAAGGATGATCATCTCAAACAGGTGCGAAGCTAGAAGGGTACTTTGACTATATGAGGCACATAACTTTGCAATGGTAAGCTTCGCATGGTGCAGCGTTCCATCGTGGCTAGCCGACTCGGCAACTTTGGCAGCCTGGAGCGAGAATTGCCCTCGGCTAACATGTCACGACTCGCCTTACTCGAACTCGGAACCCCGGGAGCGCCATAAGCCCTCGATGAGGCAAAGTGGGAGGTGACTAGGTTGCCGGCAAGGCTGCCAAGTCTCACCGGCCGCGCTCTAGTGATCTAGCTGCCCGCCTTCAGCCTTACTCCAGTGGCCACCGGCAGTCCACCGGGACTCCATCCGGCTTCCTAGTCCGACTTTTCAGGCCCTGTCGGATGGCTCGGCGGATCACCAGTGGCTAGACGCTTGGCTTTGGCTACTCGGGGGAATATTGGGCATCTCCCGCAGCGGGCCTGATGTCTGTGTGTTTTTGTCTGTGTCCGTGGGTAATGCGGCCCAGCAATCCAGGATGACGATGGGTATCCGACGGGTCGTCTTTGATATCTGCTCCGTATCCCATCGGCCATCGCATCTACATGTTCATCTCAGTTACGGTACTTGTATCTCACGGCAATTACCGACATGCCATCCTTGTCGCATCACCACGACGCGGCACGAAGAAGGGGGTGGCTTGCCTCGCATGCAATACAAAGAGTCCATTGGCTTGGCGCGAGCCGTGAAGACACTTCCGCTTCCCGACAACCCGGTCTTGTCTTCAGATCCCAAGGGTCAACCCGGCCAACTACGATGAGGACCGGTCGGATTCCTCAGCAGGAGTGGAATGCCGGCAAGCCACCGTTCTATTTAGGCTCTTTAGGCCAACTTCGCTTCCGCGAGCGTTCATGTAGGTACGAAGTAAGCCGGTAGTAGGAACCCGTTTCTGGAACGTTGCGCGTTTGTCGCGCATGAAAAAACTAATTGCCGAGCTACGCTTACTAGGTGCATATCCGTAAGATACTGTGGTATTATAACTTCGCTTGGCTTGGCGCTTGACGCCCGGGGCGACTGCTCCGAACCCATGCAGCAGAATTGCACGAAGCAAATCTCCCACTTGCATGCAGAAGCGTATCTGTCCCATGTCCGAGGGCATGGGATTTTTCGAGCCAAAACGGTGCCTGGTAAACTGTAAACCTGATGGTTGAGAGCCGGGAGGCTTGTTTGTCAGGGGTGAAGCTGGTGTGCTAGAGCCTAGATGCAGCGGATCAGCAAGCCCCCTTCCGTTCCCAGAAGAATCGTTTCAGCTCTTTGCTAGGCCGGGCGCGGCGAGGTTTTCTTACGTACACGGACGGTAATTGGCATCTCACTCGTCTGAAATTTTACCTTTTTGCTATGAAGGATCCGAGACAAGCCCGATGAAGAAGCTGGGCCATCTTCGTTTCGCATGAGTATGTCACAGCGCGTCGACCCTTTCTATAAGACACGAGACATGTCGTCCGCCAGATTCTCGACCCGTTCATGTCCCGTCCCCGGCCGCTTATCTGACCTCTGTCTGATCTCGTCTAGCCTTCCCCGCACGACAAGCGGGAAGCTCGGGTCGTGGAGACGGACGCTCGCTTGCGCCGTGTCCACTCTCCCCACCAATTCCACCACGATCCACCCGGGTTGCTGATGCCGTTGTGTTCACCAGACCCTTGTGCCTGAGCCTGAGCCTGAGCCTGTTCCTGAAATGCCTAGTTGGGAGTTCGTAGTTGACCGACCAGCGTCTTGTGTCCGCCGGCCTGGCGTTATTTAGTCAATTAATCCAGCCCGTTTTGATTTCCTCTTGTCCTCTGATGGTTGCCTCTCTCCAAGTCTTAGTCCAACTCCCGTATCCTCTGTATACTTTGTCGCGAAAAGCCTATCACACAGCACAATGAAAGCCTCCATCGCTGGTCTCCTGCTGCTCGGCGCCTACGCCACCGCGGAGGAGCTGTCCTGCACTTGTGTAAGTCCCTTTCTCGACGCCAGACAGCTGTCGTCTCCCTTCTGACTAACAAAATAAGTGCAACGCCCTCGCCGCCGTCCCTGCTCTTAAGGGCAAAGTCTACACCCCAGACAACGCCAAATATGCCCTTCGCTTACAGACCTACTACTCTGCCAACGCCGCTTTGGCGCCGTGGTGCATGGTGCTCCCCGAGAACACCGCGGATGTGTCAAGCATTGCCAAGGTCATCTCCAAGGAGCAGTGTACGTTTGGCATGCGCAGCGGAGCGCACTCTGCGTGGAAGGGATCCAACGGTGTCGAGGATGGTGTGACCATCGACTTCAGTAAGCCAGCCTCCTGACCCCCCTGATACCGAAATTAACCCTCCACAGCCTACATGAACGCCACGACCTACGATGCGACGAAGAAGATTGCCTCGATCCAGCCCGGATCCAACTGGGGCGAGTCCTACGAGGCGCTGAACAAGTACGGTGTCTGCACAGTCGGTGGCCGAGCATCCGTCGTCGGTGTTGGCGGTTTCACCACTGGCGGAGGAGTGAGTCTTTCTTCTACTCCCTACGTGCTTTCACTTTGCAATCATTACTAACAGCGCATTCAGTATTCCTTCCACTCCAACGCCCGCGGCTTCGCTTGCGACTCGGTCGCCAACTTCGAGGTCGTCCTCGCCGACGGCAGCATCGTCAATGCCAACAAGAACAAGAACGCCGACCTGTGGAAGTCGCTCAAGGGCGGTTCCGGTAACTTTGGCTTCGTTACCCGCATCGATCAGTGTACGCATACTCTCTCTATACTCTCTGCTGGCGTCTGACGCTAACTGCTCAACAGATGTCGTCGAGTCTAACAAGCTCTGGGGCGGCTTCGTCGTCTACGACTTGGCCGACCGCGACGCCGTCTTCGAGTCCTACATCAAGTTTGCGGAGAACATGGACAAGGACCTCGCCTCGCAGCTCATCGTGTCCGTTCAGTACGACGGCACGAAGCGCCTTCTCCTCTCCGTCGCCTCCAACTCCAAAGCCATCGACTCGGCCCCTGCCTTTGACAACCTGTTCGCCATCAAGAACCTCTCCAGCACCTTGAGCACCGGAAACATTGCCGATCTTGTCCCCCAGTTCACTGGTCCTACTCCTCTTGGTCTATTGTAAGTCCTTTTATTCCTGCATCGCCCACACTGTGCTGATCAGTTCTAGTGCCAACTGGATGGCTGGCCAAACCACAAACGACATCCGCATCATGAAGTATGTCGAGGAGCAGCACAAGGTCTACGTCGAGAAGATGAAGGCCGCAGCCCCCAGCTCTGACTTCAGCGTCCTTGTCCAATTCCAGCCCGTCACTGAGTCTATGGTGGCTCACTCCCGCGCGGCTGGCGGCAACGTCCTCGGCCTCGATGCCATCGTGGCTGATGGTCCAACCATCATGTGGCTCATTGCCGTGACCGTCGACACGGCCGCGAACCAGAAGAAGATTGCTCCTCTGACGCTGCAGTACCGAGACGCCATCAACAAGTACGCGACCAAGATTGGCGCCAACAAGAACTGGGAGTACCTCAACTACGCGCTGGGCGACCAGCACCCCATTCTGCACTACGGACCAGAGTCTGTCAAGTTCCTCAAGTCCGCGTCCAAGAAGTACGACCCCAAGGCGGTGTTCCAGAAGCTGCGAAAGTCTGGCTTCAAGCTTCCTGCTTAGATGGAGAGACTGTCGGAGTTACACTCTAATAGAGCGAGAGGTTCAGTAATAGATGGAGGCTCGTTGGACTGCGCTCTGAGTATGGACTAGACTCGTCTTGAAAAAGATGGGTCACCTGCCATCAGACTCGGTGACTAGCGAGGGGTTGGGAGATTACAGGCAGGCTACTATTCTTGTACAAATTTTGATAATATAATTGGCGGCTATATATTGCCAGCATGTCCTGCAGCATTGCATTTGACTCTCTGTAAACGTCCCTTAACGCCGGTGCCGTCTCCGGTATGCTGCACAACCAGGAATCGTCTCGGGCCCAGGGCCATCCAACGTGGGAGCAACCGCGTTGATCAGACCGGTAGAGGCATCAAACGTCAGTGAGTCGATTGCAGTTTCCCGGTGCGTGCCGTCACCACCTGGGATGTGGAACCGATGATAGGCGATGTACCAGTCGTCTGTGCCGGGAACATTGACAATGGAGTTGTGTCCCGTCGCGTAGATTCCCTGAGAGGCATCCTTCTTCAGGATGACGCCGCGATAGACCCATGGGCCGTGGACGCTGTCCGAAGTCGCGTAGCCAACACTGTAGTTCTCGGACCCAGTGTCGTCAATGGAGTACGTGAGATGGTATACGCCTTCGCGGTAGTTGACGAAGAGGCCCTCGCGGAAGGTCTGGAGGCCGCTAACGGATCCGACAGTGCTCCAGTTGACGGAGACCATCGACTCATCTAGCTCGGCATACAGAGGAACTCCGTTGCCCCAGAAGAGATAGTAATTTCCGGAAACAGGGTCATGGAACGCACAGGGATCGATGGCTTGGTTGGTAGTAAGCGCCTCGTTGTTGACAATCATGGCCGCTGCATTTGCCTCGAACGGTCCATCGGGAGAATCCGCTACAGCCACACCAATTGTCTTCCGATTGTACGTAGGATTATTTCCGCTGAAGTAGAAGTAGTACTTCCCATCGCGCTCGGCGATTGTGGGCGCCCAAGCATTCCCAGTGGCCCAGGGAACGTTTCCAGCTTCCCCGTCGAGAGTGAGGAACGGTTCATCGGAGCGCGACCACGACACGAGGTCTGGTGATTTCCAGACGTAGAAGTCTTTGCCGCCCCAGCCCGAGTAGCCGTCGGTGGTCGCGTAGATGTAGTAGAAGCAGTCGAACACGGCAATGTTGGGGTCGGCGTAGAGGCCTGGGAGGACAGGATTGCTGCGCTTCTCTGCCACGCGGGTAGTAATATCCTGTCGCTTTGCTTTGGATAGACTCTGCGTGAGTGTAGACAGCTCGGCTGCAGTGACGGGGATCACAGTTCCATGGCGAGGGCTGCTCGGGAGACTGTACGAGCTCGAGACCTTCCAGGCAGGATTGGCAATATCCTCCGTCTCCAAAGGGATATCCCCGTCCACCGTACTCGTCGACAAACAGATAGAACTTCTCGCCATTGCTGTCACCTGGGTTCGACTTGAACGCCGTCGGTCCCTCAACAGCGCTTGTGCCCGCGCTTTTGCCAATGCATGTAGTGACAATAGTCCACGAGTCAAGAGTCGCGCGCAGCTCTGACGACCTTTCTTGAATGATGTCGCTGCATCCCGTCCCACTGGCGCCTTCGTCCTTGGTGAAGCGGTAGTAAACGTCGTTAGACTTGATGATGGTCGAGTCGATGCGCGACATGCCAGCATCCTGCCAAATGACTGGGTCGCTGAATGTGACGAAGTCGCGCGTGGTGACGTAGAGCATGCGGTGATAGGTGCTTCCAGTGTGGCTGGTGTCGTCTTCATCGTAGAGCGAAGACGCCCAGAAGACGATGTACGCGCCCAAGTCGTCGTCGTAGTAAGCTTCAGGCGCCCAGGTATTCCCTGCAGTGGCAGGAGAGACGAGGAGATGGCGCTGGGCAGACCAGGTGACGAGGTCGTGAGATTCCCAGACCTCAAGGTATCGACTTCCTGTGCGAACTGAGTCGCCCCAAGAAGTCCCGCTGCCGATGGATAGATCGGTGGCGAGAAGATAGAAGGTGTCGCCTTCTGGTGATCGAATGATGAAAGGATCTCTCAAGCCTTTGGTTCCCTTCGAGGACGAAAGAACGGGCTGACCGCCATTCAACTCAGTCCAGTCGAGAGCGTCGTTTCCCTGGCTGGCAGCAAAGTAGATCTTCTCTCCGCTGAGGCTGCTTCCCGTGAAGTAGGCAAACGCGTAGCCCTCGTACTCAGCTACAGCAGCGGCTGCTCGGACATTGGCCGCGAGGACCCGCGTGCGCGTCACATCGTCTTGGCTGATTGAGGCCGTCAAATTGACCTCGGTGTCTGCGGATTGCCTTGTCACACGGCCATCTGCGGAGATGATGGACGAGTCGGAGCTCTTCCAGGTGATTGTCAGGCCGTCGGATGCAGTTTCAGGCAGGAACAAGTTGCCTCTGACATCTTCAATGTTGTTCACCGAAACATCAGCAAGAGCGGAGTCGAGATCTGCGGCCGAGGTGCTCTGCGCGACAACGAAGCGCACAGCCAGCCCAAGCAAGTTGACGCATAGAAGACGCATCGTGAAGAAGCTGTTGCTGAGCTGGTTATGAGCTTAAGCCGGGAAGGGAAACCATTATATGTCGACTGTCCCATCGTCAGGCAGGATCCGTACGATGGGAACACACGATTCATCGTATTCGGCCAGATTAAGCCCGAAACCACGAAAAGGGAGCTTTGAGTTTGCGCACGGCGATGAATCCAAGGCCCATGATGCCATCACGAGTGGACCCTTGATGTTTCGCGCTCGAATGAGGACTGAGCTCACCCAGGATCCCCCACTTCCGAGGTGACATTTTCCCCGGATTTGGCGCGGACTAGTTTCCTCCTTAACCAGCTGGGCGACGATGCTTTACTGGCGACCCAATCAAGAGATTAAAGACCGCTGATCAAGTCGGTACCGAGGTCCATCATCCAACTTGGTAGAGGGGTCATCAGCAGAGGAACTGCCATGACGGCACGAGGGTCTTGCCAAGACGACTAACACACGCGGTTTCCACCTATCATCTAAAGAATGAGGGGTGAATACGCGTCATATTAAAATTCTTTGGGTCAACTATATGCTTAAGAAAACGCATGTCCGAGAACCCCGCATTGACAACCTGGTCTTGAGCAGACATTGTCGCGTGAAACAGAATACCTAGACCCGGCCCATAATTTTCTAGAATAACCGCTTAGTGAGGACGTCATTCGTCGGTTCTCGGCTCTCGTTGATGCACGTGGCTTGAGGGCAATGCTGTAGATGCTGCAACTTCCACTATGATAAAGATGGAGTTCTCCCCTGATGACACTCATTCCCCTTGAAGATATGCCCATACTCTTCATCTTGGTCCCCAGCTAATTCGCAAGTTGTTTATATTTTGCTGCGTCGTAAGGGACAAACTTATGAGTTCAAATCAACCAACAAGGCGTGGCCACCGTCGCCGGAGGGGCTGGTTCGACAATCCTAGAACACCGATTCAGGTCACTGCTATGGACGTGGCGAACCGAACTAATGGACGAGGAGGGGGAACAAGAGAAAATAGCACGAGGAGTGAGGAAACTTGTTTGAGCGGAGAAGAGTTAAATTGAATAACATAATGCAAAGAAATTGCGGATTCATAGAGAAGTCTATGGTCGGTGAAGAGATAGTGGGATGCGGCTAATCCACTTAAAGCAAGTTGATCTCCAAAGGGATCCTCATTCACGTTTCCCCTCCGACGACCTGAGAATTACCGAATCTAGACGAAGTATCGCCTGTCAAGTCGCGGGTGAACGTATAGTCCCCGCCCTCAACCCAGCCTTCCAAAACATCAGTCATTTCGATAGGCAGCGACCGGACATCGCCGTCGGGATCCACAATGTTGCAGAACCCATAGAATTCAAGAAGGTTCTTTCGAAAAGCACACGTATTCTTATTGAGAGTATCTATCTCTCATTATTCAAGATATTCGCTCGCTGCCTTCAAAGGTGGAAGACATGAAGGCCTTGACTGGAGATGGTGTCACCACGCGGCGGACCTTATGCAGGAACACCCTTTTCTCCGGGCCGTGATACCGCTAACACGTCATGCCCTTGCAGCACACGACAACCTTCTTTCAGTGGCAACTGCTGACGTCTTGTGCTTCCCCAAATCCTCGGAGGATGCAAAGGGGGGACAGCGCTCTTTTATGTTTTTGGGTTGAGATATTTACTGTCGGCACATGCAGAGAGTGGGAATTGTCGAGGAAAGGGCGTAGTTGCGGGGTCATGGACAATCTATTATCTACCTTATCCATATAGTAATGAGTCGAACCTAGACTCAAACCCTCATTAATCCGTCTACTCCGTACAATCTGTGCAAAGCACTTCTCTCTTCTCTCTCCTCTCTTTCTTGCAAGAAACAAAAAGCAAAACAAATAAATCCCTCTTGCATTTGCTGCTCAAAAACCTGCTCATCATGACTTACACGTTATTCGTCGGCAACAAACGCTACTCCTCGTGGTCCATGCGACCCTGGGTACTCCTCAAGGCCCTGGACATCCTCTTCGAGGAGAAGCTCCAACTCTTCAAGCCGGGTCTCCGCCAGCCCGATTTCCTGGCCTTTTCGCCTACCGGCAAGGTCCCCTGCCTACACGACGGCGCCACGTCGACCGTCGTCTGGGACTCGCTCGCCATCTGCGAGTTCGTCGCCGAATCACACGCCGGCGCTTGGCCGACCGATGCCCGTGCCCGCGCGTTTGCCCGGTCCGCTGCGGCTGAGATGCACTCGAGCTTCGCCGCCATCCGGGACGAGTGCGCCATGAACGTCGGCCTGCGCATCGAGCTATTCTCACGCAGCGAGGCGCTGCAGAGGGACATAAGCCGCTTCAATGACCTCTTCGCCGAGGGTCTGGAGAAGTTTGGGGGGCCCTGGTTGGCGGGGAAGGAGTTTACCATCGTCGACGCCATGTACGCGCCCATTGCATCGCGGTGCAGGACATACGGCATCGAGCTTGAGGGCACTGCAAAGGAGTACTTGGATCGCCTGTTTGAGCACCCGGCTGTACAGGAGTGGGTTCGGGACGGGATCAAGGAAACTGCTAGGGAACCTTTGCACGAGGAGGAATGTCTTCGACATGGCAAGGTGCTACAGGATTTGACAAAGGTTAGCCATGGGCATCGCGATTATGCCTGACTGGGAGACTCGGATTTTAGAGCAAGGATCGAGACCAAGTTTGGGCTATATAGACTAAAGAAATGTCCAGCATCGATCTCTAGGCCTCCTCAGTGCGCCTGGGCCACATGCACCAACTTCCAGGTTCCTTCCACAGACGGAGCACTTCTTCTCGCCGAAGACTTCGGAAAAGAACACGGTAGGAAAGATTGACTGAGGATCAAATCGTTCTGCTTCCTGCTGGATTTGGCACATATTCTTGATGATGCGGGCGTATGCCTCGGGTTTCCGTTGCACCCCCGAATGTTGATGTTCATGGTGTCTGGGTGGAGCTGTAAACCCTTCGCCTCCTTGTGTAAATAGCTGCGGCACCGCACCACCGGCCACTCGCCGGCCGAAACCATCGAGCTTTGATCTACGCGGATGACCTGCGTGGCTGGCAATGGATACGGGCTTCTTGGATGCCAGCTTGGCACTCCCTTCGACACAGACTTGAAGTCGACCCTGTTGCCGGCAGGACCTCGCGCAACATGCAGCTCTCGCAATGGACCCGGGTGAATCTCAGGTATGGCTCGCCCCATGCTGCCGGAATCGTCGTAACAAAAATGGACAACGCAAGGCGGTGTTGGCGACGTGGCCCTATAGCCTGCCATAGTACAGAGTACACCACATAAGACAAGGCGGACTTCGGAGGCTGCGGGTGCCGCTATTGCCCCGCCCTCAGCAATGGGAGTGGAACAGACTCCGCTTGCACGGTTATAAAAGGCGAGCCTATCTGCTCTTCCGGAGGAATCCTCCTGAGAGGGGATAACGACAGTAACCATATGTGCCCATGAATTAAGGCCGAGAATTCATTCGACATGTCATCCATTCGGAACGTGGCTATCCTTGGAGTACGTATTACTTGCGTGTGAGCCAGCATGGCCATACGGTTTTCCCTTTTCTCGTTCTGTAGAGACGACACTGATTCGGATCTCTATAGGCTTCCGGGAATCTCGGCAGACTGATATTTGCACACCTTGTCTCCGCTGGCTTCAACGTAGTGATCATCACCCGCCCCGACAGCAAACTGCTCAGTGTCTCTGACTACACTTCTTCCGCTCCATGTTCGAATGTCACCATCGAAGTCAGAACCTCCCCATACTCTGATCTCGATGGCTTAATTCAAGCATTCGCCGGCCAGGATGCAGTCGTTGAGGCTTTCAACCCCGATGCCGCACAGCATCAGCGCACCATCGTTCGCGCAGCGCTTGCTGCCCGTGTCAGCCACATCATAACACCAGAGTTTGGACTCGATACCTTCAATGAGCACACAGGAGAGACGCTGGTTAGCGGATCCAAGATTCGCGCGCAGCAAGAGCTGGAAGAGGAAATTGCCGCTGAAGTGGAGAGGACCGGAACACAGCCAAAACTCGAGTGGACTGCCATCATTGTGGGCGGCTGGTATGACTGGGGCATTCAGAAGGGGATGTTCTGGGTTCAGAAAGATACCAAAACGATCATACGGATCGGGTCGGGCAACCAGAAATACTCCATCAGCCGTGTGGCACTCAACGGCGAGGCCGTCGCGGAGGTCCTCCGCAAACCCGAAAAATACAGAAACCGGCCAGCATATTTCGCAAGTGCAACTCTGAGCACCAACGAGTTGATCGATATGATCAACAAGATAGCATTGGCCAGGAACCAGGAGCCATGGAACATTGTAGACGCACCCATTGACGGAATGCTCAAGATTGGGAGGGAAATGTGGGAGAGGGATACGGCAGCCGGAGTTCAGGACCGCCTGAGCTCTGAAGCCTACCGAATTTTGGGCACTGCATCGGTATTTGATGAGAACAATCGGTACGGTGCGGACTTTAGCACCAAGGTTGAGCCTTCCGGAGGCGAAGATCTGGAGAAGTTGAGGAAGAATTTGGAAGGCCTCCTTTTTCAAGGCTGATGCATTGCCCGATCCGGCCATGGTTTCTTCAACATCCCGTCTGCTCATGACTAGAGCAATATGTCTGGTTCAAAGCAACAGGGCCGCAGTCTACGCTATTGATTGAACTCAATTGACCGTCTAGAGAAGGCAATTGATAGGAACGCATGAAGAATTGATAGGGACGCATGAAGAATTGATACAGACGCATGAACCTTAGGGACACATGAATTTAACGACCTCTAATTCGTCTATCACACCTTTTGTTAGTGCTTGTAGCATTCTGCCAAAGCTTCCGACGGCCAAGCTCTCCTTATCTTCCCTTTGGAGCCCACACCACACGATTAAGCTCTCCAACCACAAATGAAATGATACACCGTCAGTCTCTCAACCATCGACGATTAGGACCTTCGCCATGCTCCAGTCCAAGTCACCCTCTGGCTCGGAGAGCAAATTAACACGTCGAACTCGAAGCCCCAGTCCATCACGTCCCCGAAAACGACTACGGCAGAGCTGACAATCCAGTTTCAACCCACCGAGACTCGCGAATAGACTCCTGTTTGGCGAGCAGTAATGGCACGAGTATCGACCAATACTACGGAGTCGGCGACGAAGATGCGCTCGGAAATCTCTTTGGATTATATCTCTAGGCCTTTACGACTGTACCACGGCCCAATGGATCGTGTATGCTTCACGAGCGAGCATGGGAGCTCCCTTTCGATCACGAGATTCACCTCTTAACTGATTTCCCGTCCAAGGGAAGATGACCGCTGTGAGTCAGAATACCTATACCAGGCCTAAAACCGACCTCCCACCTTCATCCTCTCTACTGCAATCACCATTACCACAAGAGCAGTCGCCACCTATAAGGGCTGAATTTTAATCTGCGCTGAAGCTAGTATGGGAAGTGATTGGGACGGAGCAGGGCTGGTCGGGAGATAGCCGAGGAGCTCCAGAGAACCCTGAGAGATCTTTGGACAAGCAAGGCTAAGGTGCGGGAGCAGGAAGAGCACATTGTGGAACTTTAGGCCGTTCTTAGGGCGAAGGATGCACAGATAGAAGCGCTCGCAGCGGCCTAATAGTGTAGTACAATCACGCCCACACCATGGGCCAAAGGTTCCCAATCACAACCTCCTACCCACGTTATCGACATAGTCGTCTTACCTGGTATGAACTGTACTCGTCGTAGATTGTACAAACTAATGGTGTTTTCGGATGCTGACTGCCCAACACCTTCTCATAGCCAGAGTACCCCGCCAAGAGTCCCAGAAGGACCCTCTTGAACACCGTACAGGCTACAGATCCAACACAGGAAAGACAGTCACCAGCCTACCTTGAAGCAGAACCGATAACAAAACCTAGAACCGAACACGAGCTCAATCGGCGGAGCCAACGGGCGCGGTACACCTTCACACAACTGCCACTGGGCTTGATCTGCGGGATATTCGGAAACTGGATGCGATGCGGTCCTCTTCCGGAGGAATGTATATAGATCCTGATAGCCTCCTGCACAACATATGCCCCTCGGGAGGCCCTGAGCGCTCTGCGCTCCCACCAGTGTAAAATCCTAATGCTGCTCTCGGCAGAAACTATTCAAGCGCAGGAAACTTTGTTAATGTCTTCAGTACTACTTTAGGTCTCTTTCTACTATTAAGTTATACATTTGGATCTTCTTATTCTTCTTTTTAATCCTCTTTTAGACTTTCTTATTTATAGCCTTAAGATTAAAAAATTAGAATTTAATATAAAATTAAAGTTTCTAATCTACTTTTCTAATGTTATTAGGAATATTAAAAACCTTTATTAGGTTATTATTATTATTAAGCTTATTATTCGACTCTACTTTATAAGCTTCTAGAGTCAAGTTTTTCTTAATTATATTCTTAGCCTTTCATTTCTTTTAGCTATAGATTTTTCTATTCTAAATCTTCTTCTTATCTTAATTATATACTGTTTTATATTTAGATATAATAACTCTTAGTAGCACACATCTAAAGAAAGAGCTAAAGGTTAAATAGTATAAATAACAACGGGGAACTGTAAAAGAAGAGTATTTCCGTGTCCCGCCGTGACCGCGAAACTGGGATTGGTAATTTACACGAACCCAACTGCTTAGCCATCGAAGCACAACGCGATGTATACAATGCTGTTATTAACTAGATACGTATCTATGTCTATATCTCTTGCGTTCGCTGCAGCCCTTCAAGCAGGACACTCTTGGAATCGACTCAAGCTACGTGGACAAGCATGAAAGGCTGGCTATTTCTTTGTCTCGCATGAGTTGAATATTCATAGTGCTGCTTGTGGCGATGGGAAGACTAGAGCCATATCTAAATGACCTGGCCCTTGACCTGCTTCATGTCCCTAACGTCTGTGTTTCTCCAGAAAGCAACGGCAACGAACCCGACGACCCAGATGGCCGTGCCGGCAGTCAACATCATCGATTGTGCGTCGGAATAGGCGCGCTGGATGGCAATTCGGGTAGGCGTCCCGATCGGATAACTGAGCTGAACTTCGAGCATGGCGTAAATGTTGAGAAGATTCTGCTGCTCCTCAGCTGGAAGGTATTCGGCAAGCTTGGTCGGAAAGATGGATTGCCAGACAGCACCGGCAATTGTGGAACCTATGGCGCCACCGACGGACGAGAACATAGATATGATGGCCATAACGGCCGCAATATTCTGGTGAGACGCGGCGGACATGGCAGCAATCTGGGGGGTGATAATGATGACTCCAGCAGCAAAGGAGATGAAAATTTGGCACATGACGATGTAGCCAATACTCATATCCGACTGCCGGAAGTAGACCATGAGACCCATGAACAGAGTGTAAAGAGGAATGGCGCCGTAAAGTGTAATCGCCTTGAAGCGACCAGTATACCGGATGGCTATACCCGTGGCAATGGCGAATAGACTGCTGCCAAGACCATAGATCTGGACGACATAGCTAGCCTCGGTGACACTTAGGTTGTTGACAACCTGGAGAAAAGAGCCGAATAAGCTGTTCCAGCAGAAGTAGCTAATAAAGAGGACACTGCCAAGTACGCACGCGCCGACCATGTTGCGATCCAGCAACAGTGAGAAAGGGATGAAGGTGACTGGTGCGAAGAACCGTTCCCATAAGGCAAATCCGATGATGAGAGCTACGCCAAAAACCAGCAGACAGATGATGAGCGGCGATCGCCACCCCAAGGGCTGTAGAGTGTAAAGGTTGAAGGGTAAGAGGAACAGAGCAAGGCCAGCCGTCAACAAAAGGAGGCCAATGGCATCGAACTCGCGGCAGTAAAATAGGAATGATTGCCAGGGCGTCCTTGTTCCCTTCTTCACCGTGATAACACCCTCCCTTTTAGCCTTGTAGGAATTCAGCACCAACAGGCCAAACAAGGGGAGACACATGACGGGGACGATGATGGAGAAGGCTCCAAAGCACCAGCGCCAACCAGGGCCCTTGAGGAAACCTTCCGAGATGGGACCGCCCAGCCAGATGGTAATGATATTGGGCGACGAGGTCAATGCCGTCATGAGTCCACGGTTGCGTAGGCGCGTTGTGTCGGCGACGAAGATGTTGACACTGTAGAGCAGGGCGTTGTTGCCGACGGTAAAAAACACCTGAGCGGCGGCATACATTTCCACAGTCGTAGTCGCTGCCATCATGATGAGACCGACGGTGGCGATGAGAAGGGACATGGCATAACCTTGCGGTCGTCCGAAGATGTCGAGGATCTTGGCGACGGTCAGGTTGCATACTCCTCCAATGATGCTGCTGAGGATGCCAACCGTGGGCGTGAGAGAATGGTACTGGAAGGCCGAGGTCACGTAGGGGTTCAGCGCTGCCGCAGAGCCTTGCTGCATCAGCATGACGAAGTAGACGATCCAAATCAACACGTAGGCGACAATAAGGGTGGTCATCGACCAAACCGTGGCGATGGCCTCGACCTCCTGGACACCGGCCTGGGCCTCGTTGTCGATAGTTGCTTCGTCATCTTGCGCCGAGTTGGAGTCGAGGCCCTCGTGTATTATTGCGTCTCGATCCTTCTCGAGGTTTCCGTCGGCGTGAGGCGGCATCACTGGTTGTTGGACTTGGCCCATGTTGCGGGGGCGGGAGAGAAAGGAAGCGAGTCGATGGTATCAAGAGCAAAGAAAGAAGAGCGGGCAAAGACGAAATCCAAAGTAACTAACTGACCGATTAATGGTCCCAAGAGCGCTTCATGATATGCTGTCAGCGCAATCCCTACCAGGCATGTTGGTCGGAGCCGAATGATTGAGCAAGTAATTAGCTCCACATGCGCGTTCCCGTCCGTCCCAGTCCGGTGTTAGTTGCATGAATAGTTTGGCGAGGGCCTTGAGACTAACTACCCAATGATAATTAGCTCGATTTAACTCTCTCAGTGGATCCGGCACCGAATCTGGACAAATCCATGCCCTACGGTGACTTACACGATGACTTTCAAATTTGCAATCTCATAATCCCAAGTCTCGACAATGGTACAATTAATCTAGTTTTATATCTTTGTGGGCTGCATAATTCTCTTAAGCCAAGTCTGCTTTGCTACAATCGCAGCATGAATAAGCGGCACATTGGGGTTATCCATTCCATCAAATAAGTGGAAGGTTCCCGGCCAGACGTGCAATTCGCAAGTCGAACCGCAACGCCACATATTCATGGCGTACAATACGGCAGGGTCGCGAAATACCTCACACTCGGCAGCATCTATGTACGTTGGCGGAAGGTTTGACAGATCTTCAGCTCGCGACGGCGACTGATACGATGTGACCTTGTCAGTCCCCCTGCCCTCCCCAATGGCATGAGCCCACGCCATGCGATTCGAGACACCGCACCATGGGCTGCCGTATTCGAACTGCTGGTCCGAGACACTCTCGCATCGATCATCCAGCATCGGCGACAACAGCATCTGGGCCTTGATGGGAATAGCGGGAGACTTCCTGTCTCGGGCCATGAGGCATATCGCTGCTGCCAAAGCCGCACCACCGGACACGCCCCAGACAACGATGCCAGCCGGGTCAATACCCAAGCTGGCGGCGTTCTCTGATGCCCAGACAAGTCCGGCGTAGCAATCTTCTGCTGGTCCAGGGGCGCGCGTCTCTGGTGCAAGGCGATACTCGACGGACACGACAACGCACTCGATGCCTTTGAGAAGATCGAGCAGCTCAATGACGGCCGTGAAACGGTCACCGGCAATCATGCCGCCGCCATGGATGTGGTACAAGGCTGGCAGTGCACCCGACGTTGGTTCCTTTGGCGCAAATACGGACAGAATGACGCTATTGCCATCGGGCCCAACAACAGAATGCTCCGTGTGCTTGACGTGTGGCGCGCTTTTGCTCACGGTAGACGCGTTGTAGACAAATGATTCGACTTGGTCGTCTCCGCCGGCTGACACACCGCGCATGAAGTTGAGATCCACCTCTTCAGGGAGCAGATATGAGTCGATAATGGGCGCGAGTGTGGGATCAATGACCGGGCGTGGTATCTTGATCCTAGAATCAAGCCGCGCGGCTTCCGAGTAGGGAAAAGGATACGTCGATGGTTCTTTGGCCATTTTTGAGGTAGTATGGACAGCTGAAGAGGCGATAAATCTTTTACTGCCCTATCCGGTACCTTTTTGT
Source organism: Neonectria sp. DH2 (assembly GCA_003934905.1). Classification (NCBI taxonomy): domain Eukaryota; kingdom Fungi; phylum Ascomycota; class Sordariomycetes; order Hypocreales; family Nectriaceae; genus Neonectria; species Neonectria sp. DH2. The sequence continues at coordinate 59,620 of RQWH01000018.1, read as the reverse complement.
GTAAAGCAAGATGCCTGGTAACCCTCTGCTGTTGTGAAGTGGTGAGGCTGTGTGGATGCGCGGAGAGCAAGTTATTTTGAGCCCTTTTGCGTTGTATCTTACTGTGCAAGGTGCCGTGATCACGCGCGGTTGAATCCATACGGCTTGGCATATGCGAGGGGGCTAAGCAGCGCGTTACTAACTTGACTTGCTTCCAATAAACTCTCTCATCTGCCCAGAGTCCCCCTGTCGTCTGGTCTGGGCTGTGGGGCATATTGCGCTCACAGCCTGGTATACGCCCGTCGTATAAGCAAGTTTTGCAAGTTCGTGCAACGCAACCTCAGAACCACACAGTCATACCAAATCAGACATGTCACTCTACTTGCACGTGCAACTGCAGAATCTGACACACAGCGTCACGAGTATGTCAGAGTGCTGCAAAGTACGTTGATGTGACGCTGCTTCATGCCTGGCCGTTGATTATCAGGGGTGGCTCTGCATCGTGAAAACTGTACACAACGTTGTGTCACTGAGTGATATTTCTCTCTATCTTGGTCCTGTTGAAGAGCAGCGAGCCTTTAGTCCTATTGTCTCTGTATACTGCACCCTTGCGCAATGCATGTAACCTCTTATTGATACTTTTCAAAGTATTTCCTGACCCCTTGGCTGACGTTGTCTATGACACCATCCTCAAGAACACCCTCCTGCCAGCTGAAACCTACCGTCATTGATCCATTCCCACCAGTGGCAACACTGATAGTGACTGCAGCCCCAGAGGCAACAGAACTCCGGCTGAGTAGCACTTTTCCTACCTGCCAGAGAGGAGCACCTTCGGTCTTGGGAGTAGTAGAAGGCGAGAAGAGTCCAACATTCGTCACTTCGAAAGCTGCGTCGCGAGGCTTTCCAAGCATGGAAGTGAAGATGACGGAGACATCTGGTATGGTCTTGAAGATTGCAACGGCCGTGTAGGGCTCTCCAGATGGCGAGACGTTACCGAGGTAGTTGTTCATCATTTTTGAGACTTGCTGAGCTCCAGGCCATATATTTGCCGAACTGGGATCCTGAGAGTTCTGATCGGGCCGCGTAAACTGCGCTTTCGTGGCATCGAAGTACGTTCCAATCGCCCCATTAGCGACTTCGCGAGGTAGCTTTAGCCATGGCCGTAGGTTGATTGGGATAATGCAGGTGAGGGCCTCCACGGTTGGTGGAAGGATACTGAACAATGTCGTGGCGATGATGGATGATAGAGTGGACGTTACTGATAGGCTATTCTCTTTGCATTCTTGGAAGAAGGCCTCGGAGGCGTGCGGTGAGAAGCAAAGAGACGTCCAACGGGACTTGCAAGGGGTGTGAATGGGGTTGCCCGTCCACTCTCTGAGGCTTGTCGTGGGAGGGCTGGGGGGAGTTGGGTTGATTGGCAGTGGATGCAATTCTCCAAGAGGCGGGAGAACTGAGGTGTTCCCATCCGGCACGATGATGCCCTCAGACTTGTAGTCGGGTAAGGAAGGGGAAGAGGCAGCCTCCAGAGCATTACGGAACGCGTTGTGGAAAACTAGACCAGAGACTCCATCGCCAATAGCATGATGGTAGATGAAGGAGGCTGTGAACTCCTTCTCCACCCCGGGGTTTTGAAGGATAACCAGGCGCCAGAACGGCAAGGTGCCGTATTCGGACTTGAAGTTGGTGTTGTGCTGATTTTCGAGAATGGCATCGAGTTGTTTGTCTTCTCCTTCTCCAGCACCAGCTAAAGGCTGGGATCGTTTGAGGAAGGTAATACTTCGATTGAGATTGACAGAAGGAAGAGAAGCGAAGTAGGTGTCAGGGGTATCTTCATTGACGGGGATGGCGAATAGTATGCGATGCTTCCGTAGCACATCTCCGGCCGCAGCGAAGATGAGTCGGCGCAGGTCGAATGCAGCGAGAGACGAGGACTCAGACAATTTGTAGTGGGCTGAGAGGCCGACATTGTTGAAGAACCCCAGGTGGTGGCAAGAAGCTGAGACTTGCTCAAGTTTGCCTGTGGTCACGCATTAGATGGAGGATGATGTTATGTCGCGAGGGTATAGTACCTAATGGCCGCAACCTTTCGAGCTGTTGAATGTCTGTCATCCTTGCGAGGCGAGATTGCAGCTTTGTGAGCGAATTCTGGGGGTTTGGGAACATGGGTGATAGTTAAAGCTGCGCAATGCAACTGAGCTGGGCTCGGTATTTGCTGAAGTCGGGATAAGCAACCGAGTGGGGGTGCCGAGATATTGTCCTATCTGGCAACTGCAATCCCATTATTCCAGCTCGACCCTGGTCAGATTGGCCTGGCGACGGAAAGGCAACGATTACGAATACCCTGTAGAAGAAATCGGTAGCCTGGTTTTCCCATTCTCGAATGCTCGATGCATACAAACTCCATGCCCCCGTCTTCCAAGTCCAGTCATCTGACTCAAATGTGCTCTAATCCCAGACATGCATGCGCATGCTGGTTAGGACTTGGCGCCGCCACTACCTACTAGTCTCACCTCCCCTTCTTCGTGACTTACGATGTAGCACAAGAGGCGCATTGCAGGATCATTTCTCGCCTCACCTAAGCCGGTATGGCCGGCATGGACGGCTTACTCCGGTAAGGCTCTATTTTGCGTTAATGAGCTCATGTCACTCACTGGATGAGGTATTTGGTAAATTAAAAGGAACTTTTTCCTGCACCTTGCTTAGTCCGATCCAACATCATCTGTAGTACGAGTCGTCTCTGTCGTGACAGGAAGTGTCATTCCGTCTGTGTCACGTCGTTGGACTTTACTACCCACCCCTTTGCCAACAAGCTGCCTCGTTGCGGTGGATCACCACTTTAATCCCCCGATAGTACGTCTCACAAGGCCACCATGGAGGTGAAAGCTACAGATGGCGGCCCCGTTGGTGGGCTTGCCCCAAACGACGACAACTCCTCGATCAACACTCTGCAGACCGACAAGGAAGTTAGGGAGACCTCTCGTCTCATCTTGGATATCATTCTTGAGTATGCGCTTAACAAATTCGACCATTCAAAGGACCGATCCGAGAGAGGTGCGGATAACTTCCTGCCAGTCATCGGCCAATTCGTCGCTGCAGGGACGCGGGTAGAGGCATGTCTCCCCGCATTCCCGTTCAAGTCGGCGAACAAGGTGTACAAGGTGCTCGGCAGTCTACCCGATAGGGCTGAAGAGCTGGCCCTTGACCGGTTGAATACCATGTGTACACGCATACAGACAGTATATCCGCCTGGCGCTCAAATCACCATCATCTCGGATGGCATCACATACAATGGTACGTTTGCAATGTCGGATTCGATCTAATCCGACTCGGTTCAATCAAGAGAAATATAGCTAATGCAGTCATGCGATTCCGTATTATTAGACTTGTTATGCATATCTGATCAAGACACCTGGGCTTACGGTGAGGCTCTACGTAAGATGGCCGTGCAGAAGAAGTTCAACCACATCAGCTTTTCCAGGATGAGAGACCTGCTCCAGTTTCCTCTACTAGAAGAGATGAGAGAAATCACCTACGTCGCCAACTGTACCAATTTCCGCCGATTGCTTCTCCACGAGCACGGCAGAGCCGACCTCGACATCAACCACGAGATTGCCACTAATCCCGACACGAAGCTGACCTACCTCGGATACAAGAGATTCTTGGAGTCAGATTTGAAGTACATCTTCCCCCGAGGGGCGGATCGAACTGCCAACGAGTATAAAAGGGATTGCAAGTATCTTGCTAAACAGATGCTCATAAGAGGAGATGTGGGTAAAACGATAATCGAGTGTATATGGGTCTGGTCTCTAATCATTTCATTCTCAACAGGCTTTTGCGCGGGCGACCAAGAACGCTTTCCCCAACCATTTGCGGCTTTCCATCCATGAATCGATATCCAGCACCAAGGTCTCGATATCTCTGCTCAACACAAAGACCGGATTCACGACTCCATGGCACTGCAGCGTCGCTCAGCTGGCAGATGGAGAATGGGTCAGCGCTCCTATGGGTGAGTTCAGCAAGGACGACAGGCTGGAGCTCGTGTACGCGGACGACCGGCCCAGCCACTTCAGGGAGAAACCGCGAGAGATAGGTGGTCTCGGCATCGAGACAACAAGCTACCTCCAACAAGCCAGACCACTCAGTGCCAGTGAATATCTCAGTAGAGCATCTACACCCGCCATGGTCTCACCCGCAATGCCTTCACCAAGTAATGTCTCCGTCTTCTCAGCCCGTGTGACTGGGGAGGTCAGCGCAGCCTCTACACCAGAGACGCAGTCTCCTCCTACCTTCGCGTTGAGCGGTCCGGAGGTCGTCGTGAAGGACATGTCAAGCAGTCTCCCATTGTCGGAAGAGACCCATGGGACTACTTCGATACCGTACGGCAAAAGGCTCATCCCTCAGATCATGGACAGCCTGGCTGCTACCGAGCCAGAGCGCACCGTTTTCTCACTGACGACACTCTCCGGCGATTCACTTGAGTTTAGACACATTTCCGCTCGCGCTTTCGCCAAGGCTGTTGACAAGACCGCTTGGTGGCTTCACAACCAGGTTGGCAGACCTGACTCGATCCAGCCTCTGGGCTACATCGGACCGCGTAAGTTGAGAATGAGAGCCTCCATGTTGAGTCTTATTGAGACAAAGGTGCTGACTTTATGATTCATAAAGATGATCTGCGACATGTTCTGTTGACGTATGCGTGCGTCAAGGCTGGTTACGCGGTAAGTTCCTAACACATCGCTGGGACTCCCCATGTATACCTTCAACTGGTTAACGTAGCTTCCCCTGTAGGCCTTGTTCCTCTCGCCCAAGAACAACACAGAAGGAGCACTAGCAGTTCTTGAGGCAACAGGGTGCAATATTTGGGTCAACCCTGGCGAAGTGTCCCCAGTTCCTCTGGTCAAGGAGATCCTGCAGAAACGCCGCATGACTGTTCTGCAGCTTCCTCTACTCGATGAGCTTCTCGATGCCACGTCTACCAAGGCTTTCCTGTACACCAAGACGTTTGACGAAGCCATCAATGACCCGTTCTGCTTCCTGCATACCTCTGGGACTACGGGAGTGCCTAAGCCTATTCCCTGGTCCCACGGACTAATTGGCACCATGGATGCGGTGCGACTGCTGCCACCTGTTGAGGGCTATGATGATTTGCTCCCATGGACGTCTGACTGGAAGGCGGGCGACAGGATCTATTCATCATTCCCCATGAGTCATGTAGGTACCATTTCAGTTTTCCCTGGTGCCATGAAAGCGAGAAAGACGTGTTGGCTGACCGTAGTGACAATAGGGTGCCGGTATTATCATGGATATTCTGATGCCCGCTCTCTTTGACTTGCACTGCGTCCTGGGGCCCGCAGGTATCCTGCCTAATATCAATCTTGTCGAAACTCTTGCAGAGAATGCCAAGATTGATATCTGGAGCATGGTACCGTCCCTTGTCGACGAAGTGGGCGAAACACCTGAAGTATTGGCAAAGCTTAAGCCATCCAAATTCATCTGTGCGTCTGGCGGTCCCGTCAGTCCAGCCAGCGTTGGCAAAGTCAACGAGGTAATAAGAGTGCTCAACTTGACTGGTACAACAGAGGGTCTGTTTATCGGTAACCTCGTGACATCGAGGGAGGATTGGTTTTGGTTCTGCTTCCACCCCTACTCCGGCTTCGAGTTCAAAGAGGTCGAAGCAGACACCTACGAGCACTGGGTACATCGCAACAAGCACTGGCCCGAGTTCCAGGGCATCTTCCACACTTTCCCAGACAAGGAGTCAATTAACTTCAAGGACTTGTATACGAGGCATCCTACCAAGGCGAATCTGTGGGCCTTTAAGGGAAGAAGCGACGACCTCATTGTGCTGTCCAACGGCTACAAGATATCGCCCCTAGAGACGGAAGCTTACATCACAACCCACCCTTCCATCAAAGGGTGCCTTGTTTTCGGAACTGGGAGGCCCCAGGCGGGTCTGCTTATCGAATTGAAAGACCCCTCGCATAAGACCGATGAGCTTCTCGACAGCATTTGGGAAACGGTCAAGAAGGCCAACTCCATGTCTCGACTCAAAAATCAGCTGCTGAGGGACTTTGTCACTTTCGCAGAGCCCGACAAGCCCTTTTTCCGCACAGACAAGAACACTGTGAAACGAGCCGCCACGCTGCAGCTCTACGCCAACTACATTGAGCGTTTCTACGGCTCACGTAGTGACGATATCGTTGGCGATTTCACCGTCGACATGAGCTCGACTGAGTCAATCCAGGGCTGTATCCGTGAGATCCTTGCCTCATCGCTCCCCGAGCCCCGGGAAGTCAGTCTAGACATGAACTTGTTTGATCTCGGGCTGGACTCCCTCGGTGTCTTTGCGATGGTGAAGACGATTCGGACAGCGACGGGGCTGGGTGCCCAGATTTCTCCTCGCCATGTCTACGCCAACCCCACTATTGCCGATCTCTCTGCCACTATCACACGTCTGGCGGCCGTGGCGAAGAGTGCAAGAGAAGCTGTCTCGTCCGACAAGCCTGTCGACGATGACGTCGCCAAGATGGAGAGCATGATTGCCCAACACAAGGCGCGGCAATCATTCAGCTTGAACGCTTTCGACTATGTCAACCCGAACCACGGGATGGGCTTGGTCTTCTACTTCCCACTGCGCGAAGGAGTTAGTTACGAGCAAGCATTTGCCAACTTGCAGGAGGGTCTCAACCGCACATTTGATTTGATTCCGGCTCTTGGCGGCAAGATGATGAACCGCTCGGAGCAAGAGGTGGGTTATACAAAGGGAGACCTCTGCGTCACAATTCCTCCTCTTTCCATGGCAGCTTCTGTGCACAATCGTCTGGTCTACAAGGATCTCTCGGGCGTTCTCCCGTCATTCGACAAGTTGCGCGACGCAGGCTTCGCGCCGTCTGCCTTCAAGGACAGTCTTGTCCTCCGAGACGATCCGTTCCCCAAGATGCCCGCCGATATCTTTTCCGGACAAGCAAACTTTGTCCCAGGTGGCTGTATTCTCGCTGTCGACCTGAATCACTGCTGCCTCGACGGCCTTGGCGTCATGGTCGCTCTCAAGGCCTGGGCTGAGAACTGCAGATATGTGCAGGGCGACGAGTCGGCGACATGCGACTGGTATGACCCCGAGAGCTTCAACCACAGCTTGCCGGAGATTATTCACGAGCAATCAGGCTGGGCCCGACCGCTTCACGAGGTTGATCCTGGTACATGGGGCTTTCTGCCATTCTTTCCCCCCAAAGATGAAAAACATGCCAACGCTGTTCCCGTCGAGAAGACGGTGATGAAGACGACTGATAACACGTCTGTCGTTTCCAAGAAGGCCTCAAAAGAAGGGACTCTCCCCCCTCGACCTATTTTCCCCCTACACTCTGTATGGCCACTGCCTCGCGCCGAGAGACGCCTGAAGACAACCTTGTTTCTGATCAAGCCCGACAAGTTGCAGAAGATGAAGCAGGATGTCCTAGCCGACCCTGAGGCCAAAGGCGTCATCACATCGATCAGCGATATCGTGCAAGCCTTCTTCTGGCGCGCCGCTATCAGGGCGCGATATCGTGTGGCCAAGGAGATCCGCAAGCAGACTTTCAGTCCTAACGATATGTCCATTCTCGAACTGCCCACCGATGGCCGCCCATATTTCTCCTCCCTGCTTCCATCGACGTATATGGGCAGCCTGCTCATTCTAAATCGATCCAGCATGCCCATCGAAGCACTCTGCTCTCCTGAGACAAGTATTGGACACATCGCGTACCTGCTCCGCCAGTCCGCTGCGCGCATCACCCCTTCACTCGTACACGACGCGTTTACGATGCTGCAATCCCTCCCGGACCACAGCAGGTTCTCGACGGCCAACATGGGCCTCGAACATATGCACGCCATGATTTCCAACATGATGCTATTCCCCACCAGCGAGGTCTGCTTTGGAGATAAACTCTTTTCCAATGGAGGCGAGCCCGAGTCAATGCGGCCGCAGCTCGACCGTGGCAATGGTCGTTTCCGGTTCCTGGTCATCTTTCCAATGAAGAAGGATGGAGGCGTGGAGCTCGTTTTGGGCACGCACCCCGAGGAGTTGGAGATGTTTAAGACGGACAAGGAGTTTACAAGGTATGCAGATCTTGTAGACACGGGTTGCTAAGTATTCATGGGGCTAGCTTTTGTTGCACGCAAGTCTAGGAGGTGTCATGACTTCTGGCTTCGGAACTAGACTGCTGGACACATTTCATAGTTGCTGCAAATGTTAATGGAGCATGTTTTAATCTCTGTCTTGATTCCAGTAGAATAGTACCGATATTGCATCGACATCTTTCACAGATGTGCTCAGCTCTAAAGATCCCGTCAACCTTTATGATCATGTTGACTTGCCTACTACGCAAGAGCTTTCGTACATCTCCATGTGTCTCTTATCCGTGCAGAAATATTGGCTCGCATCTCTCATACTAACGACAGTAGGTACAGACGGCATCGGCCTTCTGTGATGCTTGAGGTTCCAGGAAAACTAGACAGCGCGAGTGTGGCTTGTCGGGCTTGGCAAGCCTCATCGAACCCCTGCAGAATGAGCAAGTTAATACTACTAAGCTGACATGGAGGAGTGAGCAAGTAAAGTCGCCATTTTGATTCTCCACTCGATGACTTGAGCTGATTTTCTTATGTGCGCACTCCGTACTAGCCGAGAAGAAACGAGAGAACCTGCAAGTGGCAATGGGTTCACCTGCTGTCCCACTTACTGATTTATTCACACATACTCTCACATGAATCATCCCCACGATTCACCTCGACTTCTTTGCCAACTTTTCTCCTCCGCCCCCTTATCCAACAAGTAGTCCTCTATCTCTGTCTTGGCGCGCAGACTGAGTAGAACATGAGGTCGGAATCTGACGATGACGTCGGCATCCATCCCTCCTCCTACACGGCCCTTCTCAGCGACGAAACCCTGGACCCCCTCAACGATGACAACGATGGGGATTTCAGCTCTCACCCGGCTTCCGAAACCCAACCCGGCGTCCAAAATATCGAGGCCGTGACTGTAGCATGGAGCACTCGTGCCCTGGTCTTCGCCTACATCCTCATCTGGCTCACCTACTTCGTTGAGGGCATCCTGTCCGGCACCACGGGTATACTGACTCCCTACGTCACGTCTGCCTTTGCCCTGCACTCGCTCACGCCCACCGTCGGCATCCTGGGAAGCGTCATTGGCGGCGTCACCAACCTCACTCTCGCCAAGGTTCTTGATGTGTTTGGTCGCCCACAGGGATACTTGTTCTGCATCCTGCTCGCCACGGCCGGGCTCACCATGATGGCTGCGTGCAACAGTGTCCAGGCCTTCGCTGCAGCCCAGGTCTTCCAGACGGTAGGAAACAACGGCATTCTTTATAGTCTGACCGTCTTCGTCGCCGACACTTCTTCCTTGCGCAATCGAGGTCTGATGCAGGCCATTGCCAGTTCGCCGAATCTGGTTACGTGCTGGTTGGCTGGCCCGATATCCTCGGCCTTCCTAAACGGACCGGGCTGGCGTTGGGCGTTTGGCATGTTTACAATTCTCGTGCCGTCCATTACCCTCCCACTCTTCTACATCCTGTTGAATAATTACCTCAAGGCCAAGAAGCTGGGTCTTGTTCCGAAGAGTGACGGCGACAGCGACGGCGACAGCACTGCCTTGCAGTCCTTTCTATACTACTGCCGACAGTTCGACGCCGTGGGCCTCTCTCTGTTGTCCGCCGGTGTTACCCTCTTTCTCCTGCCGTTCAATCTATATGCACTACAGGGCTGGAACTCGCCGCTTGTCGTTGGAATGCTGATTGTTGGCATCATCCTCATCATCATCTTTGTTGTTTGGGAGAGGTCCTATGCGCCCATCACCTTCATACCCTATTCCCTCCTTCTTGACCGCACCGTCTCGGGCGCTTGCGTTCTTTCTGCTACGCTCTTTATCAGTTTCTGGTGCTGGAATAGTTTCTTCAGCTCATATCTGCAGGTTGTGAATGGCCTCAGCGTCGAAAGCGCCAGCTACGTCGTGCAGTCGTATACCGTCTGCTCAGTCTTGTGCTCCATTGCTGTTGGCGCACTTATCCACTATACTGGACGCTTCAAGCCGGTCTGCCTCTATGTTGGAATCCCTCTGAGCATCCTTGGCTCGGGTCTTATGACGTACTTCTGCAGGATTGAAAGCAGTGTTGGCTACATCGTCATGTGTCAGATTCTCATTTCCATCGCTGCCGGTACCATCATGGTTTGCGATGAGGTTGCGATCCTGGCCGCTGCTTCTTCGCACCAACATGTTGCTGTCTGTCTAGCTGTGTTGGGAATGTTTGGCAATATTGGCGGTGCCATCGGCCTGACCGTTGCCTCTGCTATCTGGCAAGACGTCTTTCCCAAAAGCCTCACGAGTTACCTTCCTGCCGAAGAGCTCCCAAATCTGCCCAAAATCTATGCGAACTTATCGACTCAACTGTCGTACCCTATCGGGTCCAACACTCGTCTCGCGATTCAGCATGCCTACGTAGACGCTCAGATGAGCATGTTGGCTGCGGGCACCGCTGTCTGGGTCGCTGGCTTCATTGGGGTCATTATCTGGCGAGACATTAATGTCATTGGCATTAAACAGAGCAAGGGGCATGTTTGGTAGACTGAATGCAGATGTATCTGAATGAATGCCGAAAGGGGTCGAGTGCGGTGCGTGCATTTAGCACAGCTCTCGCTCCACATCCCAATAGGCATTTGGAAATTGCAATACGGTTAACGCTAACTTATAATATGAACTTGTGTAAGGATGAGTGTTTGGGTGTTTGAGAGGCCTATTGACTGCTGTGATACCAGAAAAAGCGGAGGTACCTCCTCGCCGGCTAGCAATTTAGTCCACAATATATGTCAACCAGGCCGAGAATGTACCCTGTACCGCGAATCAGAATGCCACCGAGAACAAATTACTCCAACAGTATTTCATAGAGAGACGATATGCTCCTAGCCCTATGAATTCACTGGTTTGGTTCTGTTTAGGTCTTGTTAAGACAGTCAAAATGACCACTATTGGTGTGGTCTACTTACTGAAGATGTAAACCACCACAGGCTGCCTACCACCTCCGCTAATGACTTCGACTTCGAACCCCTCTGCTGCACAAGACGGTTTGAATTCGTTTGGCCTAACAGAGTATATTTTCCATGCGAATGTCACCCTGACATTGGAGTCAAACCACCCTTCAATGGAGTAGCTGACGGATCCCTCAATTTGCACCCCTACGTGCTCTGCTTGACAACGCCACATTCCACTCTCTCCCGCCCGAATCTCTTTGGGAGGTCGAGTCTGCGGATCATCCATCCATTTACCATGGGAGAGATTCGGGGATTCGGGCGATAGGCTGAGTTCCTCATTGGTCAGGTTCAAGACCACCACCACGAGTTGTCGGGAAGATGCCATGCTGGTGTTGGTCTCAAGGAATCTTGTCGGCTGGGTCGTAGACTATTTGAGAAAGACGAGGACAAAGAATAGCCACAGAAACGAATCAATTTATACACAACCTTCGGGGGTGCTTTAGCATACCTTGATTTATATTCCTTTGACAGCAACATAATGCGGGGGGCAACTCTCGCGCTAGTAACGGAATTAAGACATTACTGCAGTAATTGACGTCGTAGCCCTCCTGTCACGATGAGTCACTCTCAGCTTGGCAATGTCATTCGTTTGGCCACTCATACGGGTTACCTAAACACAAATGACCTCTCCAACGAGCAAACTATGGGCTATTGCCTTAAGGTCCCCTAATCGTTTACGGGTACCATTAGATAGATAAAAAGTTCGAAAGGAACCTGGGACCTTCATATTGAGTTTCGTGGCTATTTGGTGGCTGATTCACAGGGACACCTGATTGACGTGGTTCGGGAAGTACTGATTACGATAATCTCTCATGGTTAGCGTGTCTGACGATCTCTGTTACATTCAATGGTAGAATAAAGCTACAAGTTTTAAACCTTTGACCGGCATGGTCTAGAACGCGGTCCATCAACTGAGACGAAAGCATAAGAGGATGGTGGTCGAGTTGATAACGTGCATGTGATGTCATATGTTTTTAAGGAAGCGCTAACGGGCTGTGCAATCACATGCCGAAAGAGCCAATTGACCGTCTAAAGATCAACGAACTGATCCATATTCTGACACATTGTGTCGTGGTACAGATGACCTTGATGTTGTGGAAACTCATCAACAACATTACTGCCAGTGTGGCGCATCATTCATTAATAGTGAATGGCATGCGGCCGTCCGAATAACAATAACCATTATCAATCATTTGTTAATTCCCGTGTTACAAGTGTGACAAGCGTTGCTTGTAATTCGATCAAATACAACAAATCTGGCTCGTAGGCTGATCTCCTCCCTACAAGGGAAATGGGCACAATACAGAGCTTTGGTACCGTGCGCGAGACTCTGCACATCATGGAGCAGATGGATGCAGAAATGTGGACAGACGAATGCAGATACGTGGACAGACGGATGCAGAAACGTGGGACTTAAGACGTCGTTTTGGTGTGCTACCCATTGCTTATTCATTTTAGCGACGTACGTGTCCATACCGTTTCATGGGCCAAGAACAGCTCCAATGCCCTTTCCACTCACTAACCGTGTCTCTCGACTTCATTGCCTGGATTAAGTACTTCTCCGAGTCTGGGTCATCCGTAGTTCTCATATCCTTACATGTTCAACGTCGATTTATAAACGGTGCCAGGCCGTTTGGACGAGTTGCTTCTACCGTCAAGTCCGGTATTTCTAGGTGTGTATACCGCGCGGTGTTGACTCTAGTTTGTAATTTGTACCGAATTCACTTGGCATAAACCTCTTTATGGATTCAGATTCATCAGCAGTTTCGATCAGGCTCATTTGAGCCTGTCCGCTAGCATTGCTCTGCAGCGAAACAACCGAAATGACGGTGTGAACCTCATGCCTTACAAGAACCTTTGTGAGACTTTTGAGGTCTGCGCAGTCGACAGTGATTGCTTTCGGATCTTCATTAGCTGTACGACTCAAGATGAAGTATTGGTGGTTGCGGCATATTTCTCAATCGCTTTGACAATCGCGAGTCCTATGCCATTTGAACCGCCTGCGACCGCAATGTTGATCATTTTGACGACTAACGGGCTTCGTGACCTGTGACAGATTGGTGGCATCAGGGTAGAATAACGTTCTGGAGGGCTTGAAGCTACGCCACTAAATTTGTACAAGATCAGCGCGTTGAGCTGGTGCTATATATGCCGCTCGTTACGCTCTTGTAGAAAGCCTGATGGCAAAGTCCGCACGCCAAGGATTCAATTGTCACTCGCCATAGTTCGACAAATAATGGGCAGACAACCTCGTTTGTCACGGGTGTTTGCGTCACAGCTAACAACATGCCACCTCTCTTTGATTGTGTAGGACAAGCAAAGCTGTGCTGAGGAGCTCGGCATTGAGGAACAGCGGATACAGTCGAGAGCATTCTTTCTGGGATAGATAGCTCTAAGCGACAAAATGGGGTCGCATTAAATATACGTATTTGAGTTGGGTCAGACAACAAACAGATCTTATCTAAAAGTGCTGGAATGAGATATGTCATACATTGAGGAACTTTACTTTCTCCCTGTTCGTGATGAACGCGTGTGTGTATGTTTCCTACACAACTCATAACACGTGAAAGCTAGCATCTCGTCTGAGGAAAAGATCACGGTATTCTGCAACAGGACTCAATCGACTGGTCAGTGAGTATGAATGGCTCCTTTACGGCCTTCTCAATTTCTGCTTAAATTTGTGAAGCCCTACACTGGCATCCCTGAGTCTTCGTTCTCATTCGTTTCTATCTCTTAGACGGAACCGCTCGGTATACTCTTGAATTCCGGTCTCAGCCCTCAATCTTTGACGGTGTCTATCAACTTCCTCTTCCTTAACTTAGCTACTGACACCGGAATTTGAGATCTCAGACACCCGGACCGTTTGTTGAAAGTACGTGATGACAACTTCCATAACAAACGCATTGAACCTGAAAATGGTCTTCCAGCGATGCTTCTCGAGCGAATTGAGCACTATACTCGACTAAATTGACTGAATGTCGGTATGTGTAGCGTGCGTCGATCAGTATGAGGAGGCTTGCAAGACGACGAGCCATATAAACCCCATATTTATCAAGCGTCGTGAATGGCGGGTAATTATCTCTGTTAAGGGTTGAGTCTGCTGGTTGTCTCAGCCATAATGGCACGAGATAAACCTAGTCCCTGCCCTTAAGTGAATGTGGTTAATAATGATTCGGACCCGACCCTGGGAACGCACTCTCAGCGGGGCGATAGCATCATAGTCTCGTGTCCAAGTACTATTAAGGTTCGCTGTACTAGCGAAACAACCTTAACGGCGAACACCTGATAAGGTGATGCGGATGTGCATCAGATTAACTACAACTGCCACGGAGCATCGGTCCCTTTCTGTTTTAAGCAGGTTGTAGTAGCTTAGGTCATGTGTGAGAATACGACGGTGACATTCCCCTTTGTTTGATGTTTCCCTACTCGGGCACTTCGTCCGAACAGCGTGGAGTTATACGGGGACGGAGAACTAACGATTGGGGCCGCTCGTTTCAGCTTCCTAATGGGGACTCGGCACGTTCTCCTCCAGGTTTCGCATTGTTCCGGTTTCATTTTCGGTACTTAATCAACATCCCTGGATAAATGTTTGACTAGTTGCTTGGCAGCACCACATCATGGTCGTGCATAGGGAGTAGAGTAAATGGGAAATAAGGAAATGGGAAATATATATGCTGTGGCTACTCTATGGGAATACCCTATGTATCTGCCATATCCTCTCTCTCCTGCGGCTACTTGGACTACATCCAACCTGAGTCATCATGCGTTTCTCCGTCCTGTCTTTCGTCTGGCTCTACGCCTGCCTTGCCTCAGCGGCCATTACCTGGCAACTGCAGAGAGTCTCGAATCCCACGTCGGACCAATCCGATGCCTACACTCGCATCGACGCCGCCATGCGTCTAGCAGTGGCTCGATACACTAGGCTGGCCTCCCGCCCAAACAAAGTCATCACGGTGCAGTACGTGCCCAGCGTGGCCACCGCCGACGCCAACTTCAACGGCAACATTCGCTTCGGCTCCAACCGGTCGTACATGAACGAGCGGACCGCCCTCCACGAGATTTCCCACACACTCGGCATCGGCCAGACTCAAGCCTTCACCAATAGGTGCGCTGCCAACAACTGGCCTTCGGCAACGACGCTCCTGCGGACGTGGGATGGCGCCGCGGCCGTCATCAACTGCGGAGGAGGCCACATCTGGCCATACGGTCTCAACTATGATACTGAGTGGAGTGAGTCGAATGCGAACCGTCATTGCCAGTTGATCAATGCTATGTTGGGTGATGGGCTGGCGGGCTGATTGACTCCGGCAACGGTATGCGCACGAGTGTTGATATCCAGCTTCCTGAGTGATGCACTCTGTTCGTGGAAGCGTAAGGAGCTATAAGTTCAATGTATATACATTCACAAAGTTCGCCTGTATAAACAAATAAGTCCTTGATGAGGTTATTGTTAGGAGTGGAACTGGCTTTCTCTATTGCACATGCTCGAAAGTCAAAGCAAGGACCATCAGTACATTGTAATACCATTTGTTACACCTTGAGCCAGGGTCATGTTTGGCTTCAAGTAATATGCGTTTGCCCCCACTTTGTCACATTTTAAAGACGCTAGAACGTAGGTATAGAGGTCTTGGAAAGCCACGTTGATGACCGATAGAAATCAGACAACGTGAGATTGATACATGGTACAAGATGTCCTACCCTCATACCTTAGCCATGGTTCTCTTCTCCTTTGTTCGCCATCCTCCCATTACTGCCACCAAGCGTGCTGACTACCTGCTGACGGGATTATCTAGTTGCAGAAAGATTAAGCGGTAGCATTTATCTTATCAAGTAGCGGCCCTGTGGCTTGCATGCATTTGACTATTAATACCAGACTGTGCAGTGCAGAGTCAATCTCCTCAGATGCGGTGTACGCCAATATGACTAACACAAGCCCGTTCTTTTAAAACCGTACATTCAAAAGGTGTCACATTGCATTGGCTATCAGAAGGTTCCCCCACATGACAAGCTTCCTAGGCCTAATGGTCTTATAAAGGTTGACCAATTTGACCTCTCTTAACAACCTAGCTACAAACCTTAATGCTCTTAATAACCTAGTTATCCTTGATAATACATTTTCCTTCCTTTCTTATTACTCTAGATAATATAATTCCTATCCTTTCCTACAGACTAAATCATACATTTAAAGACCTTCCTTTCCCACTAGGATAGATAGAAATCAAGACCTTTTACCCCCATCGATCCTGGCCATTAGATGTAATAAAAGGTACATGATCCCGCCCGATATGAATTATGGGCTATCTTTTTGACAGCGTATGTGTACGCATGTCAAGTATACATTGCAGAGCATCTTGTGAGACGAGTCGAGAGGGGTGGTTTTCTGCTAATGTTTTCTCCTCTATTGCTATTACATGCTGTAGTAGCTCGATTGCCTCCTTGACTTGCCCATTGGCTTCGTATGCTCTTGCAAGATTGTGCTGTGAGGTAAGTCGAAAGGGATGGTCCTCTGCTAATGTTCTCTCCTCTATTGCTATTATATGCTGTAGTAGCTCGATTGCCTCCTTGACTTGCCCGTTGGCTTTGTATGCTCTTGCAAGATTGTGCTGTGAGGTAAGTCGAAGGGGATGGTCCTCTGCAAATATTCTCTCCTCCATTACTACTACATGCTGTAGTAGCTCAACTGCCTCTTTGACTTGACCGTTGGATTGGTATGCTTGCGCAAGCCTGTGCTGTGAGGCAAGTCGATCAGGGTGATCCACTGCTAATGTTTCCCGTATTGCTACTATATGCTGTAGTAGCTCAACTGCCTCTTTGACTTGACCGTTGGATTGGTATGCTTGCGCAAGCCCGTGCTGTGAGGCAAGTCGATCAGGGTGATCCACTGCCAATGTTTCCCGTATTGCTACTACATGCTGTAGTAGCTCGGTTGCCTCCTTGACTTGTCCGTTGGCTTGGTATGCTCCTGCAAGCTCATGCTGTGAGGTAAGTCGATCAGGGTGGTCCTCTGCTAATGTTGTCTCCTCTATTGCTACTATATGCTGTAGTAGCTCAACTGCCTCCTTGATTTGTCCATTGGCTTGGTATGCTTGCGCAAGCCTATACTGTGAGGCAAGTCGATCAGGGTGATCCACTGCCAATGTTTCACTTTTCTCTACTACATGCTGTAGTAGCTTGACTGCCTCCTTGACTTGCCTATTGGCTCGGTATGCTGCTGCAAGCTCGTGCTGTGAGGCGAGTCGATCAGGGTGGTCCTCCGATAATGTTGTTTCCCGTATCTCTACGACCTCCATTAGCACCTTCACCGACTCTCTGATCCGACGATCGCTGTGCAGACAGAGCCCTAACAAATGTCCCAATTCAGAGCCCTTTAGTGTATCAACTCTCCTGTGTACCCGATATACACTAAGGGCATGTGGCAAGTACTGCTGCCACAACTCTCGGTTCTCCCATTTGTTTGACGGGAATACTTTGACAAGGTGAGTGAGCACATCCCTCTTCGCTTCCTCATCGGCTCCCTGCTTCTGGGCCCATGACTGCATCACCAAATGCACTAAACTATGCATGTCAAACATGCCTCGTTCCTCTCTTTCGGTGAGGAACCCATATCCACGTAGTGTACCGATTGCCTGCGTTTTGTCTTGCTCTGACCCTAGGCTGGGCAAAATTGACCAAGGGATAGCCTTTGGCTCAATCCATGTGATGAATGACAGAAGGCCTGCAGCAGAAGCATTCGTCTCGTGGATGTGCTTGAATGATATGAACCAAGTGGTCGCCACCGCACCTTGGCTTTTGGTATAGTGAGCATCGTCGAGGAAACCCTCGCTCATCAACTCGATCATGTCTTGACTCGTGCTTTCGCACAGTCTCAGATATCTCGTCACGGGCACCTCGTGGATGTTCATATAGGCTGCCGCCTGGGCAATCGCCAGAGGGAGGAAAGTGAGCTTTTCTAGAAGCTTCTTGATCAACTCATCGTCCTCTAATTGATCCACATTGATCAAAGACTTTTCCAAAAGGCCTTTAGCCTCTTGGAAATCCATGTTCAGCAATGGGACTACCCTGGTTCTCGCAACCTTGACGGCAACGTTTCGTGGGCGTGTGGTAAGTAGGAGGCGTCCGTCATCGCTCTGCGGAATGAAGTCCAAAATTCCGCTGGATCGGTCTGAGGACTGGAACAGAATAGTCTCATCGTCGGCATTATCAAGGATAACGAGCCATCTTCCTGCCTTCCCAGAGCTGAGGTATGTTCGAATTGTCTCTTTCACGTCCTCGTTGCCAGTCGCAGAAATGCCGATCTTCTTCACCAAATCAGCACACGCCTGCTCGAAGCTCGCGGTGCTTAGAGCAGGCATCCAGAAGACGGAGTAATTGGGCATGTTCTCTTTGGCCCAGAACGCGACCTGCAAAGCCACTTGGGTCTTTCCAACCCCACCTAACCCGACCAAGGCGACCCGTCTGACTTCTTTGTTGAAGAGTAATTCTGTGAGTAAACTAATCACCTTCTTGCGTCCCACAAATAGATCGTTCTTAGCGGGTGGAATATAGTAAATCGGTAGGCCTAGTTGTCATCAGCGAAACTCTGGCTTCTGATATTATTGGGGACTAAGTATAATGTCGAGTTGATATGAGAAGACTACAGTACTGACCAGAAATTCCCTCCGTGACATGATCCGACTGGACGTAGCTCTCCGAAATAGCCTTTGCCGCCGATGCCGCTGTCGCTGCCGCAAAATTCTGCCAGTTGTTTTGCTTGTGTGAATCTGCATAATCACAAACTCCCTTGACCACGATACAGGATATCTCATCCCAGACCCCCGCGCCTTCCATCTCGAACGCGATGACCTTATCGGTTTGCGAGATGCGATCCCGATGTTCGGCAGACTTCATAACCATGTCCCCGGAGGCAATCCCTCCCAGGCGCACGGCCGGGGCCTGAGCAGTGATGCTGCCCTGCTCCTCCAGTCGTCGTCTCTCTTGGAGCCGCTGTCCTCGAGTATCAAGTTCCTCAATACAGCATTTAAGATCCGCGCATGACTGTTCCAACGCGTCACGACATACCGGATCGACATGACTGGAACAGGCTTGGCAGATGCTGCAGACTTTCGGGTCTTGGTGTCTGTGGCGGTAGCCTCTCTTGAAGCACTTATCTTGTGCTGTGCCGGGGTAGTCATACACGCCTCGATGCCTGGTTTCTGCGACCTTGGCCTGGAGTTGTTGGAGAAATTGTGCAGTTCGTTCCTCTAATGAATCGCGGCCGGACCGGGTCTCCAACATTGCGTTAAGAATCCGAATCTGTTTATTCGGCCTGCCCAGGGTGTCTTCGATCGTTTTCTTGGGTACGAACTCATCAGAATATTGTCGGCCGAAGTCGTATTGGACCACGTATCTGCTGATAATAACGTCTCCAAGAAGGATTTCGGCTCCAGACACCAGTGGCACGGCTCCGCAGACTCCAACTAGAAGAGCCCACTTCAGGTTGGTGTAGCTGGAGCGTAAACTGGCTGCAGCACTGGCTGCGTTGATCTTTCCCGTCCCCGGCAAGAGGACGAGGACGGCGGCTAGAGGACCGAGGAGCCCAGTAACGTAGCGATTGGGGTCGCCTGGAGCTGCTCCAAAACCATCCCACCGATGATCGAAACTGTCAAAAACGGCGTCATATTCGGCTGGTAGCGCGCAGATGATGGCGACTTCAAAACCGCCTCTGCTCGATGGTCTAGGGAACATAGTGTCCATGATGTTTAATGGATGAAGACAGACAAGGCCCCGGATCTAGTCTAACTTTAGCTTGGTTCGGCCCGGTCTAGGTAGGATCTTGAATCGTACCTACTGCATCCACGTCTGCAGTCGGGGATAAGGTGATGAAATACCTAAGGGTAGGCTCCCCTTGTAAACATACACTGCAAGTCACCGCTTGACCCCAGAGTTAGTCATAAGCGGAACCGTTGGCAATACGCTGGCAACTAGTCGACCTTCGAAGCTTCTTGAATGTCTCATCTCTCGATCGATGATCACCGTAGCCTTCTACTGCGGGGTCGCTGGTGCCTAAGAGTGGACAGGGATTCTGATTGTTGCCTGAGGCTTTCGTATGAACCCCTACAACAAAAGACGGATCCGGGCCCTCACGAAGATCCTCCTTCGTATCAGCAGCTATTGTGGACCATATTGCTGGCAAAATTCGGGAGCAAAAAGTACTACAAACTCTTAGACCATTACTTGGCAAGCCTAGTCAGGCTCGTACAGGGAGATGACAAACTCGGGGCACATCCAATGTGGTAGAAGACATTCGCACGCAGCTGTACGGTGAGGAACAACAGCAGACAGCATCCCCAGAGAACGTCTGAAGACATAGGGAAGGTAAGCTCTGAAGAAACGGCAATGGCTGATTATGACTAGAGAATGGACCGAATAATGATATATTATGCCCATACGTAATTCTACACCCAACAATACCATGGACTGCCTAGAGGTCAATGACCAGCCCCAAATACCTGGCAGCAGATCACCACCATGGCGTATCAATATTGCGCCAAGTGTTAGAACCACAGTGAACCTCCCCGGATCCAACATGGTGCGAGAACCAGTCATCCATGTAAGTGACATTGAAGTTCACCTTGGCGTAAACGTCCGAGACCGCCGCGGCGAGGATATCCACGCCGTCAATGACCGGTCCCCACGGGTTGGGAGCCAGAACCAACGAGTCAGTCAAGACGACACCGTTGATGGTTCCTGGGTAGAAAGCAACAACAGAGTCCTCAAGTGTTGTCTGGCGGCGTGAGACACCGGGTGGTGAAGCTGCCTCGATGATGGACTTGATCTTGGAACCAGGGCCTCCGGAGACAAGCCTTTTGTCAGAGGAAGAAGTACTAGTCTTGCTTCCAGTATCGCATTGCCAGCCAAAGCCAAGCTCGTAGTAGAACAGCGCGGGGATGCGGAAGATCTCCGCATCGGTGAGGCCAGTCTCGCGCTTGAGAATCTCCAGGTTGCCCTCGATTCGCTCAGCAGCGTTCTCGTTGATTGCGGTGAAGTTGCTCAGCTTGAGCACCTCGTCGATGGTCTGCTGCGGGACACACCCCCACGAGTTATCTCCGGGGAACTTTGCTCGCGAGACCGCCTTTATGCCACCATGTCCATCATCTGAGGCTTTTCTAAGGATCGCAAGTGCCGCGCGTGGGTCATCGGCTAGTAGAACCCAACCACGCTCGTTGTCGGCCGGTAAGAACTGGAGGAACTCGTCGACGTGGCCGACGCTCAACCAGGCCGTGTCCAGTGCGATAGGCGATTGGACCTCCTGTGCCTTCAAGAACTCGTGGATCAGAGGGGTCCTCCCGTTCCACTGGCCCTGGATAATGCGGCCGGCGGGATAACTCTTTCCGTTGTGCGTGTAAGGAGGAATTGTCTCCAAGTTGCCCGTGGAGTCGATGGTGTCGCCACTACCGGGATGCTGCACAGCTCCAACGGTGTCGGATCGGAGACGTCGGAAGATCTCTCTGCCAGCTTGGCGGTACGCTTGTGCAGATCGGATCATGACTCGGAGACTGACAGGGCCGTCCGGACCGGGGATGCTGGTGTAGCCGGGCTCAAAGAAGTCTTGCGTCCAGATATCCTGGCCCTCAAACAGGAATACGGGCTCGTCGATGCCTGCGGCGGCCACGTTCTCTTTGAAGTCGGAAACGAACTTGAGCTGGGAGCCGTTGGAGGTGGCGGCTGTGGTGAAGAATTTCTCAGCCAGCTGGGCATGGTGATGCGTCAGGACCGGAGCTACACGTAGGGCGACCGAATCAGTGGCCTTCTCGTATCCATCCGACACGGTGAAGTGCACCTCGGCCTTTCCATCCCAGCCGCCAGGTCGCCGGACATCGCGAGCGTCAATGCCCAGCTCCAGACCGCCCTCGAGCTCCTCGGCCGTGAAGGTGTGATTCGAGGCTACGTACGTCCACGTCTCGCCCTCCTTGATAAAGATGCGCACGTTCTTGGCAGCGACGGCGTTTGTGACACGGACAGAACCCGTGGCAGAAGCACTCAGTTCACCGCATGGTAGAGTCCGCAGTGGCGCAAGATACTTCGGGTTACGCTGGATGTTGTCGGATGCGTCGTTACACGTATCGACAGGGAACTTGTTATCCCAGTCGTCAACGGGGAGCTTTTTCGAGCATCGTCGGTTTGTGTCACCGATATTGGCCAGGAATATGGCTCCCCTGTCCGACGTCCATTCGGCTTTGCCTTTAACATCGGTGTGGCCATCGACATCCACTTCGCCGTCGCGGTTGGTATCCGCCAAGATGGTTGCCTTTAGGGCTTGGCCAGTATGGCAGAGGGCTAACAGCTTATTAGTATGCGACGCATTAATGAGAGGTAAGAGGTAAGCTACATACCCAAGGCGGCAACCACGGCAGCATTGCTAAAGAACCGCATCGCGATACAGAATCAAGGTCACTTTAGTCAAAGGCACCTAATAGAAAGATCGACATCGACGTCTGAAGAGAAACCTGCCCAACTCAAGGCTAGTGGCTGCCATATATATACACATCGCATGTCTCATGTCACGAGGCAGTGCCGTACGTCTTTCAGAACAAGGCCTTTAAATTCCACCAAGGAATGCGTCTAGGCATCCAAGACGGGCTATACGGGACAGAGGCAGCCCCTTGCATTTGTGAACAAACGAA
Source organism: Neonectria sp. DH2 (assembly GCA_003934905.1). NCBI lineage: Eukaryota > Fungi > Ascomycota > Sordariomycetes > Hypocreales > Nectriaceae > Neonectria > Neonectria sp. DH2. Next base: position 36,902 of record RQWH01000018.1, on the reverse strand, counting down.
CGGAAGAACGGTAAGAGTCAGAGCTAGAGGCTTGCCAAGCAGTGGGCTAACACAGCCCCGGGATCGTCGTAATGCAACTGAGACAGAATTGTCAACATACATAGTGTTGTACTTACGACGGACGTAAAACGATAGGTTCAACGTTCGTAAGCTTAATTCCAGCTCAATCGGGCTCAACTCTTTGTCAGTCAGTGGCGGGAGCGACGGATGCGTCTGGCCTTCATGCCCATGTGGATTAAGGTACGAAGGAGCCAATGAGCGTGCTTCGGCATGCCTGCTTACGTCCAAAGTTTGAATACGATGTCACCCTCTATTATAGGACCCTGTTCTTTATCAATCTTACAACACAGAAATTACAATCTTTGGTGCAACGTTCTAGCTACCACCAATGGAATAAACCGATACTCACGCAATTAGTCAAATAGTCTTTGCAGCAGTACGGGATATCCCAGGTGAAACCACAAACCGGGCAGTGCTCATAATACGAGTGCACAGCCAATCACTGCGATGGGCACCCTTGTTCCCCGTCTCAGGGCAGCCCTGCGCAAGGATTCCAATTGTAAGTTTAATGACAGGACTTTTGGAAGTTTCCCAACAAGGTAAAAGGGGCCCAAACTCGCCCAAGCCAAGACAAAGTGCAGACGCTAACGCGGAACTTTTGAGGTGAGATCCACGTCCTTATTTCTACTTTCGGGGCGGCATTGGCGAGGTTTGGGATGACTTGGAGCCAGGATCCAAAATCTCCGTGGATGCCGCAGTACCTGCCTCTTCTATTGAAGGATGAGTGTTGATGTTGAGCCTCGAAATGCCGCCTGCAAAAAGGGAATCTCTTCAACATCTCCCAACACCGCTGCCGTTGAAACGGAATAAAGGGCACTAAATATACTTGGTCACTGATATCCACATGGTAGCCCCTGTCACCGCTGTGGCGATCACAATCATTTGGATTTCGGTTTTTCCCCCTGTTGACCTTGTCAACTTGATATTGCGGTTTGTCTGTTCTACACACAAATTCAAGTTCACGGCGCATCCTCACGCTCTTGCGCCTGTTTGATCTTGTCGACAATGTTGCAAACATCAACCCATATTCTTGCCCGATTTCTCAATCCCTTGACCTCTTTCCAACCGATGACAATGTCACGGTACAATTTGTACCAGTTCGTCTTGTCAAAAGGGAGGCTTCTGGGCTCAAAGGGGTAGTACCTTTTTGCTTCGCGTTGCGCCCTCTTCTCGTACTCTAGACTCCCGTGCAACAGTGAGTGCCTCAGTTTGTCAACCTCCCATCTCGCAAGAGCTTTTGGACCATACGGCCTGATAATGTCCACGCTTCGACTGAAGTCGTCTTCGATGTCATCCAATTCTTCCAATCCGTCTTTGACAAGGCTGACCGCGTCGTGGAATGCCCAAGTGTTGGATTGGACGTTCTCGCACCATGCTTCATATACAAACGGAAATTCTTCCACAAGAAGTCTGTGCCAGACAAATATAGGCAGGTGTGCGAACGCGCGAGAAGACAGACGAACGGCCGCAATGTCCTTAGGTGCGAGATAGGCTACCAGTTTCGGAACAAGGTCCGAGGGAAGTCTCAGAAATGGGTCGTCGGACTTGGATGGCTCTTGGCTGTTTTGATGGGGTTGGAATGCGCTCTGTTGCGCGCTGAAGCTTTCATCACTTGAGATGGCAGCGTCGCACATCTCTCTGAAGCCAGGGATGAAGATGGGGTTTGCAGCCAAGTATTCATCCCCCGGGTGGCAAGTCCAGACTTGCCCTGATCCCCTGTTGACATCTTGGTTTCGTTCGCAGAAGTTCTCACCTGAGTCGAATCGCATGCAGTGTTGCTTACGGAGGTTCACCAGCCCGTCGACGTCGACATGGCCGAGGATCTTGCGGCTCGCTATGAGGAACAGCTCGAAGCAGGTTGGGTGAAATGCAGCACCAAACTCTGGAGCGTCCTCTTCTATCTGTCGTTTTCAGTCGGTCAGCGCCATGTTCTGGGAGCGAGACTCTGAGCTAGTGTCTGCTCACCTGCGGATGATCGAAGTCATTATCCGCTGTGATGTGCGCAACCCAGTTGCGAATGGGAGAGATGTCGTGGACTTTGCCACCGCTGTCGATGTCTTCTGAGAGTCCAGTGAGGTGGAACCTGGACTGCCTCTCGAAGCGCAAATCGTCGTTACGCGGATGCCAATCGCCAAGCTTGCGAACTAGACACTGGACTGTTGTGCAGCCTCTCATCTCTTCAGCGGATATCCTGTCTCCGTGGTATCCCCCAAGGTGTTTGCAATTTGGACCTGAGATGTGCTCGTACTCGTAGGCCTTGTTGGCAGCAGAAGGGCCTCCGGGGGCAGGGTCGTCGCATAACTCATCGAGTGTCGACAGAGGCAACAGCTTGATCTCTTCGTCTGGTGGTGATGGCCAGAGAGCGAAAGACCAGCCAGGTTCTGGCGAGAGGGGTGCATCGTCCTCACTACTTTCTGTAGCCTCTGCGTCCTTCGATCTGTCGCCATCGTCACTGGCGCTGGAGTCGTACTCCAATGGCTCCGAATCCGTGTCGGTCTCGTCTTCGTACGTCCCGTCGTTTGAGTCATCTTCATAAAGATTCATGTTCAAGTATTGCATTCCCCAAACCCACTTCACTGGGCCTCGATAGACCAATGCACAGCCCGGGTCTCTACAGGGACCGAGGGTCCCTCCATCGCCCCCGACCCAGGTTGGACCGTCGTTCTTGCGGGCTGAGCCCCAAGAAGCATCCGATGGCTCATGAAGAGTTCTGATTCGGCTGACTGCGAACGAGACTCCGCAAAGCTGGCAGTATACCTGGTGTTTATCGTTAGCAAGCCAACGCGTATCATGAGGGCAGCTTACCTCAAAGTAACCTGAAAGTATGTCAGTGAGGCTGATGAAGATTGATGACGAGAATACGTACCCATCAGACTGGAAATGAAGCTGACTCTCTCATTGTTGGTAATCAAGGACAAGTGTTCCCAGCCTCCTTTGAGTCGTGGGTTTTTGTTCATGGCCTAGCAGTAAATTGCGGAGCATACAGTTACTTCTATTCTCTTACTGTGTCCCGTGCTAATGCAAGTACCGTAATTTCAGCTTGTTTAGCCGCAAGTAGTTGGAACCACTCGGCAAGCCACGTTTGCAGACAAGCTAAGCTAATTTACTACCGATTGATCATGTGCGTGAAGTACATCTGAGCTAAAGACCCGAAAGATTCATCAAGCATGCTGATGCGACAAGGTCACGACTGTGCATGCTCACATCAGGTTCTCTCTTGGTGCCCTCAATAACTCCATCTCCAGGTAACCCACCCAACAAAACCAACGCCCGTAATCCAATGTCCGATTGCCTTCCATCTGAGCTCATCTCCTCCGTTCAGCCAAACGACTAGCCCGTCGCCAATCCTCACCAGCGACAAGATGGCGGCAAATGTCGTGACGGCCTCCTCGTTGCCCTGCCGCTGCAGCGCCATCAACGCCAAGCCGTAGGAAATCTCGCGGAAGCCCTTGAAGTACATGAGCGGCGAGATGAGGCCGCTGTTTGAAGCAGCCGGATGAGTTGATTCAGGAGCGACGGCGGTGCGGTGTTCAAGTTGCAGGCCGACGTGACCGTATTCTTTCCGAGGTGAGAGGATCGCCATGACGCCGCGGCCGAAGCAGGCGGAGCCGAGGACATATGAAGGGATTGATGAGAATGTAGTCATTTTGAGGAGCTTTTGACAACGATGCGACAAAGGGTTGGTTCAGTTTTTCGGGTATGCCAAGGAATACTCTGAGGGCTTGAGTCTCGATAATTGCGCGAGAAGTAAGCACAAAGCCTAGGCAGATTGCGCTTTACCCTATCGGGGATGCCACCCGGGTAAAACGGCATCATCAGGAGCTGGTGATGAGTTGAGTTGACGTGACGAACGCAGTATAACCGGTGTTTTTCGCTATAGTGTGAATAATTACATTTGGTTTCTCTATTGATCAAATGTTTATTGCCTCAAGTAGGACACTTTGCGGTATGGCGTTTTTCTTTCTCCTCTCCGCCCGCTGGCTTTCTGGGAAGTACGACACTAACCCAGAGGATGCATTGCTCACGCTTGCAGGAACACCGAGATACGTGGGAATATCTCCATAGAGCTCTGGGAACTGTAGAAAAAAGTCCGGAGACATCGCCCATGCGTTGATATCACGAATGCGCTCCTCAAAAAGAGGCGACAGTTGGAATCGGCCAGTCTGTGAGTTTTGCATGTAGGTATCCCGGAAGTCGAATGGCCAGAGGATCTTGAAGTTGGACCGGAAAAGATCCCAGAATAGGTTGGTGCAGTATTGATGCTGGGAGAAGATGAAGCGTTCTCGCACACCAGGCCTATGCGATGTCAGTGATGGTGTTTGTTCATGCGAAATCCATGGACATACCAGACAAAATAGTCGATCGCGTATGAGTGTTCAATCGCTTGTGACGGCCTGCGCCATTGATTTAGTCTCACGTACTTTCATATGGTGGAATGTTGTCTCACCTCATGAGAAACCAGTGCGGAAGAGAGGCGTGCCTTTCCAGAGTTGGATCCCCATGATAGGTCATTAAGAGGTGCATCATTCGCAAAATCGCGAGCCTCTCCATCTGCGAACATGTTTGGAAGCACACTTCATCGACCCCGCGAAGCTTCCGCCAAGAGTCTGTCATCTTCCCGCTTTGTTCAACGCTGTCCCACCCCTCCAAGACCGCGCGAATCGGTGTGTCCTCACTTGTGAGGTCTTCTGCCATTATCTCTGATTGAGACAATCTTTTGGACCTTCCCAGTGATTCGTTCGCTGCCCGCCACTTGTTGAAGGGTTTCTCACTTCTGTGGTGGCCGGGATTGGACGAGGTGCAGTGACACAAAATCATGGCTTTTGGGACGATGACATCTTCTCCGCTAGGGACGTCGACGTTTGAGGCGGCATCGGAAGGGAAATTCGGTAAATTGGAGATGTCCATGCATCTCTGATGGTTGATTTGATCGTCAAAAGTGCACTCAATATTGGCATTGCCGCTGAGGCAGGCCAGATTGTCGTCCCAGGTGGCTGAGTTGGTCGAACACTGGGGCACAGCCAACGGTGGAGGATCGCGTTCTTGATCTCGGTGGGTTTCTGAGGAAGCATCGCTCCGGCATGATACTGAGATATGTGACGGCGGGATGAGAGCATCGGTTGTAGGGATCGCCGACAACTGAGACGTGCTGGTGGTTGCTACATTGAGATGCCGCTGGATGGATGTGTCGAGCGACCTCAAGACCTGCAGAGCCTTGTCTCTCTCCTTGGTGACCTGCGACAACTGGTCCATGAGAGCTGAGATCTGGGCATTGGCGTCGTTGTCTCGCAGGTGAGCGACCATGGCCTCAAGCTCAGCGATGCGGCTCTTGGTGCGCTCCCGCGCAAGACGCTGGGCCTTGCGGTCGAGTTCTCTCTTCTTCAGGCGGCGGGAATCAGCCATGTCGTCGTGCATCTTGTCGGCCAGGTCTGGTGTTTTCGACGTTCCATGCTCCATCGTTGTCAGGCCTCTCTGCACAGAGCAGAGAGCAGGGAGGCGAGTGGAGAAGAAGACAGGGTGGAGTGAAGGTGGAATCGGGGATTGATGCTTGGGAGCTTGGTGGGTGGGTGGAGACGACTTCAAAGAGCCGACGAGAAAGAGGTTAAGATGCGGGGAAGCGGAGGAACCTGGTCCACACGAGTCAGGGCTAGTCACTAAGTATGCATGTTCATTGGCTTAACGGGGTGAGTTAATGGGGATGTCGAGGTTGGTTGACTACCTATTTAAGACCATTGGTGGCGAACATGTTCGGGGCCCTACTATATACGTTTGTGTCTGACACGACGGTGCAGATATGTAGGCTATCATTGATCTAGATACATTGTTCATATTGTCCGTATCAAACTATTTACAGTATTTACTCCTTCTTCCTCGGCGTCAACACTAGATTAAGTCCAGGAGATGCCAACGTAAACCCATCCTTCAGACCAGCCAAAAAGCCCTCACTTGTGTGGCCTTCAGCCAATTTCACATCATATCGTCGCAAAACCTGACTGGTCACATAGCGAAGCTCCATCAAGCCCAGTTGCTTCCCAACGCAAGAATAGCGACCTACGATCGGGGTCAGTTGGAACATCAAGCCATTGAGATTATCCAGCACGTACCTGTAGAGAATGGGTGAAAAATGGACTTGTCTTTGGTCAACTCCGGTCTCGTCGTCCATCGCTCCGGAATAAACTCATTTGGATGGTCAAACAGCCTCGTATCTGTGACGTTCGTTAATCTTCCACAAATCTACACAGACCAAGAGACCGATACTTACCCCGGTTCATTGTATAGGATGGAATTTGCAAAATGGTATCGCCAGGAATGAATACATCTCCAATTTGCAAACCTTGCGCAGGCGTCATACGCTGCAGCCCAGATGGAACAGGCGGATGAAGTCGAAGGGATTCGTCTATGCAAGCTTGGAGATACTTCAATTTGGAGAGGGCAACGTGATCCGGTTCGTCTGTGCCTGCGTAGTATTGGTCGATCTCTTCCTGAAGCTGGCGGGTGGTGTCTGGGTTTGTAGCCAGTTCGAAGAATAGACAGGTAAGTGATGCGGCGGTAGTATCACTAAAAATGTGAGCGTGAGACATTCACAAGATGACACCCGCGGCTTACCTTCCGGCTACTACAATCAGATGCGCATCTCCGTGTAGGTTGACAGTGTCTTGCTTGGAAGGGTTCTTAATGTCATCGTAGTCTCCCAGGATCCAAGAAAAGATGTCTGGCATCTCAGGCTTGTTCTAGGGTGCGTTAGGCATGGGACATTTACCAACTTAGAAACACCTCCGACATACCCTTTGTCTTTCCACAACCTGTTGTGATAGCCATTTCTGGAACTTGATGTGCTCGTAGTTGAGACCCGGTATCTCCTTGAAAAGAGGAAACATCCAAACCAAGTGACTAAAGGCACTGACGGCCAGCATGTTACTGTGCACCGACTTCATAAAGTAATGCACCACCCCGTTCTTGACCATATCGAAGCTCTTCCCGAAAGCAAGATCGCCCATGACGTCGAAGCTGTAAAAATTGAACAGTGTAGATGCATCGAATGGCAAGCCCTGCATCTCTTCGATCTTGCCCAGGAGCTGGTTGGTATATCGTGCGACTCGAGGTTCGTAATCTCGCAGGGCTGCACGGTGGGTTAGTCAAATTCCAGGTTTACTTGCTTTAACCATTCAAAGTCAAACCTTTCGAGCTAAACCCTTTATCCCACGTCTTTCTTCGGCGGGCGTGCTCCTTCTGATCCCGAATCATGTGCAGCGAGATGACGGGGTGGAGGATGTTGTACCAAGGCCCTTTGACGCATGGCGAAGTATTGGAATGGATGAGGTGGAATGCCTTTGGGTCGGTGATTGACAATTCAGACGGTCCTGATACTGTCAATTCCGAAGATCAGGCCTGAATTAAAGTCAAAATGACTTACCAATACGAACAATGTCGCCGTATTTTTCGTGCTGTTTTTGAATCTCCTCATAAAGTTGGAATTTCTTGATAGAGAGCAAAGTGACGTTGAAGTTAGATATTCTGGCAAAGAACGGACCAGGAAACCGATTCAGCCTGTGAAATACGCCTCGATAGATGACAAGACTTGAGTAGAGGCCTGCCAAGACTGTGCCCACTAACAGGGAGGCTGCTCGATACGCCTTCCAACGAGTGTTGAACTCATCAGAAGCAAAGGTAAATAAAGCGTAGGAAAGGGCAATGTTAATGAGTACCGTACTGCCCAGAAGCTTGGTAGTGTAAAGGTCCCATTCTCCACGACGGAAGACACCAACGTGTAGGACAACTCCAACGGCGAAGGCTGCTAGGAAGCTGGTTTGGCTGCTCGGCTCTCTGAGAAGGGAAGCCATATTGTCTTCGAGTCTGTTTATTTTGATCGCATTTGGTGTTTCTAAAGTTGTTCTGACCAGAGCAATAAGTATGTCAATCCCAGACTGTGGAACATAACCCTTGCATATCCATTCCGATGCGCTCGGTTTATCCGACGATGCTAGCACAGTATCAAACTACCAAGTCATTGCCCTTCATGTCAGGAGAGGCACATAATCACGCTACGCCATAGCCTAATCGAGGCCTCTGGCTTGCAATTTGCTGTATTGGCGAATCGATTGACGCGTATTTGAGAAAACTTGACTTTGTGGGTGCCGAGTCAGGTCGAGTCAGGAGGCACTGACACGACAATGCGGGGATAATGATGCAAGCTCTCAAGCTAGCCTTTTGGCGTTACGATAGTCTTACGGCGCAGCAGCCATCCGGATTTGCTTTGCGGGGAAGCCAATAAGAGCTGGTTTTAAGTCTGCGGAGAAGATGGGATACCGTTGATAGACGCGTGGCCGAGGTCAACGGGCAGCGGCCCGAATCAATGCCCTAGAACGAGTGTCGATACCCCAGATTGCTTGGACGTAGTTTGGTAGCTTCCCCACAGGGTTCCACTTGATCTCCGAGTACGAATAGCTCCTGAATTTGGGTCTCTGGGCTACGTAGTATGCCTCATTTCGTCTTTATTTCCAGGGTTTACGGATAGATTTCGAGGCCCTGCGTCGTGCCCAGAGCATATTACACCTTAACCAAATATCCAGCAACAAGACGAGCGAGGTCCCATCAAACTGAACAAGGTAAGATGGAAAGGTTGATTGGAGATGCTATCATCGTGCGACTACTCCTCGGCTTTATTCTACCTCAAGTCCAAAACCACCCTGCCCTGAATCCTACCACTCTCCAAATCTTCAAAAATCTGGCACAATTAGTTGAATCCAGATTCGCACAGGAAACTGCCTGCTTACACTGGAAAGATCTTCCATTTTGCGAAGCTGGTACTGAGGAGTGACGCCGCCCTGAGCTGCAAGCTCGAGACACTCCCTTGCATCCAACCGGTTCCCGGTTTTCGTAGCTACTAGCCGTCAGTCGAAGAGTACCATTCGATCAAAGAGATTCCTACCGATGATTCTTAGCTCGTCATTCACCATAGCGCTGATGCTCGGAATCAGTGTCCCCTCCTTCTCGGGGATCCCAAGACAAGCCACGGTGCCTCGGAAGCCAAGCCATGACATTGCCTGCGAGTATGCCTTTGAGCTCGCCGCACACATCAATGCGATTCGTGCGCCACCGCCGGTCAGGTCCTTGATCCTCGCGGCGAGATCTGCGTCTGCTTCGAACTTTGTAAAGTCGACAAACTCGTTGGCCCCCAGACTTCGACAGAGCTCTTCCTTTGACCCTGCGTCGATTGCAATAACCTTTCCACCAAGGGCTTTTGCATACTGGATTCCCAAGTGACCAATACCACCGCCTGCTCCTGATATCACAACCCAGTCTCCCACTCGCACGCCCGCCCTTCTCAAGGCTGTGTACACAGTGATTCCTCCGCACATGAGCGGTGCAGCAGCCGCAAGGTCCAGACCATTTGGAATTGGTGTGACATAATGAGCCGGGGCTACGCAGTACTGCTGGAATGTACCTGGAGTGAAGTATCCAGATATCTTGGTGCTCCTGCAAGAAGACTCGCCACCTTCGAGGCAGCTATCTGAAGACCGACAATTAGGTCCCATCAACATGTCAAAGGTGAGCTTTGAGCACTTACCACATGAAAGGCAGGCATCGGCTGCGAATTTAATGCCGACGTTCGATCCGATGGCAGGAAATTCAACCCCAGCGCCGCGTGAGACGATCGTACCAGCGCCTACAAAGTTGAGGACCTAGTCTTTAGAAAACGGAAGTAAATATACCTTCATGACCCCCGATTTGACCTGGTAAACGAAGACTCGATGAGATTGGTGTCCATCAACGTTTGTGATTCAACATACCTTTTGGTGTGGGCGCTGGGAGATGTGGAAACTGGTTCAAACAAAATCCCACATCGGTATGGCAAACGCCAGAGTAAAGCCTGAGATTGTTGGTTTCATACGGAACAAAACAGAGTTCAAGAACCAGCTTACAAGCGAACGAGAACTTCACCTCGTCCAGGCTGCGGGATGGGTAGCTCGACAACCTCCGTCTTCGAAGTTCCGGGCTCCGAGTAGATGACGGCGCGGTTGAAGGCGGGCATTGAGATTTGCCCATTCTCCAGAACCGTAGCATCCTTGGTGATATGCATAGTTACTGACATCGTAAAATAAAGCGTGGTAGACGTAACCAGATATAACCAGTTGGTTTCTCCTTTATAGCAAAGGGTTCTACCGTCAGAAGCCAAAAGATAGTCGGTGTAGACGACTCGAAGGTAGGGGTGGTGATGTTACAATCTCCAAAATCACTAAACTCAGTGCGAACGCCCTGGTTTATAGGCGTTACAGTGGGCAAAACGCGCTCTCGCGCTGGTGCCCAATTGGCTCATGACATCTACCGGGGGCATCACAAGCATTATCATCTCAACAGCCCGTACTAGACATCCAAGATTGCATGCTTTCATGTCATAAACACATCAGACAAGTCTCGGCCAAACCTTATCCAATGTGACGCTGGACTAGAGTCATGTGGCGGTGACGACCCCGCGTTGACTCAGTGTGTGCCTAGTCAGAGATCTTCGTCCCTGAGATACTTCTCCACACAAGCCTAGCAACGAAACCCCACGGGGTAGTACCTTGTTACAAGCGACATAATGACGCGGCAGAGGCGGACTTGGCCGTTATTCAAACGGATTATTACCTCGGCAGTTCCTGTTATGGTGCGTATATGTCTACACATTCAGATAGGATTTCATGAGCACTAGCCGACCAGAAGCTGCTCAGGAATCGCTGAACATAGAAACGACTCAGACCAAACATCATGGAGCCTCTCAAATTTTCCCGTTTCCAGAACGTCATCGACGGCAAGCTTGTGGACTCGGAAAAAACCCGCCATGGAATCAATCCAGCAACGCTCGAGGCACTTCCTCCCGTTCCCCTCAGCACTCCCAAAGATGTAGATGCGGCGGTGGCGGCGGCAAAGCGAGCTGCAAGAGGCTGGGCTGACACGCCACTGGAAGATCGCCAACAAGCCGTCTCCCGATACGCTGATGCACTTCTTGAGCAGACGGCCGGGTTTGCGAGAATGTTGGTGTTGGAGCAGGGCAAGCCGGTAAGGGGAACAATGGGTTCGAATTCTCGTCTGGTCCATTATCTGACGTGATTCAAGTTCGCCTTTGCAGAGGCCGAAGTTCAGTCAACTGCTAGAATACTCAAGGGCATTGCGAAGCTTCCTTTCCCAGAGGAAGTGGTTGAGGATACACCCGACCGCCGCGTCATCACACGATACGTGCCTATTGGTTAGTCTCGCTCATGATAATTAAATATTGCAGAAATCAGACGCTGAACAGGCACATGTAGGGGTGTCCGTTGGTATTGTTCCGTGGAATTGTGAGTTAAAGTTCCTACATTACTATGATCACCACCTCTACTAACAATGTCAACAGTTCCCCTCTCATTGGGTTCGTATTTGTCTCATCACCTAGCCATCGCAATCTAACCGTTCCCTTAGCCTCATTTAAGTTAGCGCCGGCCCTCGTTGCAGGAAATTCGATCATACTCAAACCCTCGTGCGTCATTACGACTCTATCTTAGACCTTTTTCTAACATTGCTTAGACCTTTTACGCCCTATTGCGGTCTGAAACTTGCTGAATTAGGTCGGAGCTTCTTTCCGCCTGGGGTCTTTCAGGTGTTGAGCGGTGATGATGATCTTGGTCCTTGGTTGACCGCTCATCCGGGTGTGGACAAAGTGAGCTTTACAGGCTCGACCAAGACTGGCATTAAGGTCATGCAGAGCTGCGCGAATACGCTGAAGAGGGTGACGCTTGAGTTGTAAGTTCTGCATAAGTGAGTATTCGGGACGCGCTAACCTAGCTGTAGGGGAGGAAATGACCCAGCAATCGTTTGTGCGAACGTCGACGTCCCAACTGTTGCCGCCAAGGTGAGAGAAGTAGCTTTGTGTGGGAGTGATCAATGGAACCTAATCAACTGTCGCAGGTTGCATCTCTTGCTCTCTACAACTCGGGTCAGGTAAGTGCGAGCAGGAATACCCCTTGAAAGGGACTATTTTAATGCCCAGACCAGGTTTGCATCGCCATCAAGCGGATATATGTCCACTCCGACATTTACAAAGAGTTCCTGACTGAAGTGACCCGGCACGTAAGCTCGTTGAAGGTGGGTAACGGGCTGGATGACAACATTTCAATCGGCCCAGTCCAAAATGCTCTACAGTTCGACCGCATCAAAGACCTCATGTGTTCCTTAAAGACGGAAAATGTGAAGGTGTTGAGCGGCAACATCGATACTAGCTCGAAAGAAAAGGGTTACTTTATTGAACCAGTCATCATCGAGAACCCACCAGATGATTCTAAAATCGTCACGGAGGAGCCTTTCGGTATGTCAGCCAGAAAGCAGGTAGCGAGACTGAGCTAATCGCATGCATAGGTCCGATCTTCCCAATCCTGCAGTGGTCCAACGAGGACGACGTAATTCGACGGGCCAACGACAGCGACATGGGACTCGGGGCCTCTGTCTGGACACGGGATGAAGACCAAGCGGATCGACTCGCTCGAAAGTTGGAGGCTGGAAATGTTTGGATCAACGCACACTTAGAGCTCCAGCCCGATGCGGCCTTTGGTGGGCACAAGATGAGTGGAATTGGATCAGAGCTGGGAGTAAATGGGCTGAAGTCGTATTGTAACCCGCAGACCATTTACTATAAAAAGGATGTCTGAAGCTTTCAATGCTTGGTCGTATATAATACCGTCAGTTGCGTCATCGACGTGAGATTCCCGGTTCCGGCTTTCCGGCGTTTTCCCATTTATCATCCCGCACATAACAAGCGGCGAGATTGCTGCCTAGCCAAACGGCGGGCACAGGTTAGTGGTACATGCCGAGCAACAGCGACCGAGCGCGTGCAACATCCCAAGCCGAGCAAGGCTGTCTCAGCGTGATACATTTGCAGGGTACGTACAGACACTCTCAAATTACTATGGAACTACCCCGCCTCTCTCCTCGGAGTGTCAGTGATTTGTGTTGCCGGCAGTGTAAACCGGTCGTCCAATCGTGGTGGAGGTCGTCACTCCACGCCAAATATACATGAACGCATTGGAAACAATGTAGAGTTCATCCCAGTGGTATTATAGTGTGAGCCATGGCCAACTCATCGGTATGCTAATGTCAATGGTATTGATGCTTGATCTACATCAAATCTAGATGCCAATGAGTGTTGCACGGAGACTTTGCACGGGGTCTCTAGTTTCCGCAGTGCCTTTTGTGTAAGCCTTCCCTTTAAATTATCATGCCTATGACTCATCTTGCTCACCAAGCTCAAGGCGAAGGCATGTATTCTGCCTAACCCTCCTATTTGCAACATTTTCTATCTCTACCAGTGGTGGCAATTTATATGCGATAAAGCTATAATCCAGGGTTAACATCACCCTGCCAGACCCAAGATATAATGTTGCTAACAGACAAGACAACAATCGTCATCGTTCCTGGTGCTTGGCAGCTTCCTTCGTCCTGGGAACCCTTCATTTCCGTCCTCACAGCGGCGGGCTACCCTACGGTGTACGTAAAGCCGCCAACTCTTGGTGGCACAACTCATCCACTTGCTGGCCTACCTGACGACGTCGCTGCGGTACGGGACACTCACAATTCGCCGTTAAATGAAGGCAAACATGTGACAGTATTGTGCCACTCCGCTGGAGGTCGGCCTTTGCCTTGGATGAAAATGTTGAAGCGAACCGATTTTCTCAACTGACTCTTGGAAGGATGATAGAGTAGTAGAGTTACCACAAATGCTTCTAGAAATTCCGTTCAATGACATTGACGATGATGCTCGAAATAAGTGGTCAACCGAGGTGACGCACGCTTACGCGGTGCTCGTCACAACCCCATCGAGATTCGAGCCCTGGTCAAATTCCATACCGATTGCGCAAATCTACTGCACAAACGACAACGCACTGCATTATGTGATCCAGCAGCAGATGTCTTGACAGACAGGGCTGGAGTTTGTTTCCGCTGTTCTGCACGCAAGCCATGTCCCGTTTCTCTCCGTCCCCGACCGCTTACTGGAAACAATCGAAACAGTTCTAGGTGGATCATTGTCCTCCATGACGAGCCTTGATGATTAGATATCCATGGCCTCGTGTAGGGACCGAGTCTTCGGATCGGGCGATGGCGACGTTAGGAATTCGATTGGCAACGGTAGTACTTAAGGGGTTCGCGGAAGACAGTAACTTGTCTCCCCGTTTGGTCGAGTATTCGTCTAGTCAGAACCCTTAGCACAAGCCTTATCAAGTATCGTTGTTATCGGTTCAAAAACGTAGCACTTACATCACGATAGAGTTTGTTGGACTGATCGCCGCAGATAGGGCTCATCTAGATGCAGGCGAAGATCTGGGCCACAGTTTGACTGGAATGCTAATCCCGTCGTTCCCGGGGGTAACCTGGGAGCCTGGGGCAGTGCCCAATACGCAAATACAAAATCATACTAAAAAATTATCCTTGCTACTTGACCCGGACCAAGGGAGGAACAGTCGAAGCGGTCCATCAATCGCATCACCTGTGCCTCTCGCCCCTGCAGCAAGAAAAGGAAGAAGATGTCGGATACCGGAAACAACGATAAGAGTGAAAGCTGAGTGATTCCAGGCAAAACCACAAGCGAAAAGACGACGTAAAGTATTCGTACTCCGTAATCTTAGTGACGATATGGCTTGTCCGAAGGAACAAACCCTTGGTTTATGATGGAGACAGTGGACACTAGCGCGCCCAAGGTTATAATTAAGGAGACCGGGATTAGGAAACCCGGAGAGAGTACAAAATGCCGTCTCTCCACCGCCCCAATACGCGGAGGCTTTTCTTAGTGCAGTGGAGCGCCGACTAGGAAATCGGGGAATATGCAAAAAGCCGTCGGGTCAACCCCGTGGGCAACAAAGACGAGTCTCGCATCGTCATTGATCAACCATCAGCTTACTAGATGACGCAAGTCCTCAAAGAGGAAACGGGCGAAGCTGACAGCCACAAACGCCGTTCTGATCCACTTTGATAAGACGAGACGAGGACTCGGCTGCGATTAGCTGGTGAGTCTCACCTTGCACAAGCCACCTGCAGCGTATCCGAGTAAGCCGAGACGCCCGTCATGGAAGATTCCGTCCCATCACGTTCCATTGTAGGGCTTCAGTTTCTGACGCCTGTGCTGATCTTGTGTCGGTTGGTCGGTTTTGTGTCTGCAATTAGTATTGCTGTTTCTCTTGGACGTCTGGGACTTTGGGATAATTAGGCAAAACACAGAGACTACGGCCGGCGACAACCTCACCAGCACCATCATGTAAGATGCACATAAGTGGCTGACTCTTGGCGTACACGACGCCACGTACTCACCAGAAATCGTTGCGTTTCACGTAGTGCATTCTTCCCGAACAGGATATCCCCGAGCTGCAACAACACGAGCAGTGGTGGGCTTGTCCAAGAAGCCTCTCTCACAGTCTTAGTCTCACTGTGACCTCCGCAGGCAAGCATATCACGCTTACCCCTAACCCTATTAACCATAAATCATGGCTTGGGCCCCGTCAACGGGCGGACCCCGTCTGAGGCTGAGACGCAGCGTCCTCGTTGGTCACCTTTACGCCTTGGTTGCTGCGAGATCATGCCAAGTGCTGACGACGAGTTGTGGCTGCACACGACGCGCAATCGAATTGGCTCGCGCCTTGCACGTTGCCTGCCCTAATGAATTCCTGTCAGGCGTCAACTCCGTTCCGACCCTATTCGCCGCAGCGATGTTTAGTGATTACGGCCCCGGCCAACGTTTTATTGAGGTTATATAAACCTTGTCATCTCGATGACCCCAAATCATCCTCAACAGTTCCAGCTCATCCCAAACACAGCATCCCTAACAACCAAAGCGGATCTCAAAAGACAACGGATCTCGAAAGCACAGCTGGAACCGCCGTACGACCATCGCCATGACTAACCACACTCTCACCCCAGACGATGCCTTCGACCCGGCCAATCTCTGCAACCTCGACAACTGCCCGCTCGAATGGAGCATGTACACGTACCGCCCGTCGCTGGCCGCCAACATTGTCTTCGCTATCCTGTTCGCCCTCATCGGTGTCGCGCATACATATCTCGGCTTTCGCTGGAAGAGTTGGGGCTTCATGGGCGGCATGCTTGCGGGTTGCGCCGCTGAGATTCTTGGTTATGTTGGCCGGATTATGCTCTACAACAACCCTTTCTCCTACGAAGGATTCATGATCCAGATTGGTGAGTCTAATTCTGCTTGCTTAGCCTTCACGACCCTTCTCATTGCAGATGGTGGAGCATGTACTAACCAACTACAGTCTGTCTGACCTTTGCTCCCGTCTTCTTCACCGCGTCCATCTACGTCACCCTCTCCAAGACTATCTATTACCTCGACCCCGAACTCTCCCGCGTCAAGCCAAAGCTCTTTTACTGGTTCTTCATTCCCTTTGATCTGGTCTGCCTGATACTGCAGGCTGCCGGCGGTGCTATGTCGAGTTCGACCGACGGTGACGACGTTGGCATCGATATCTCCATGGCCGGTCTTGTCCTGCAGGTCATTGTCATCGTCCTCTACATCATCTGCTTTGTCGACTACATGTGGCGATACTGGCGTTCCGGCCACGCGGCGCTATTTACCTGGCGACTCCAGACCTTCTTCGGCGGCCTCTCTGCCGCCATCATCCTGATTCTGGTTCGTTGCACATACCGTGTCGCCGAACTCCGCGAGGGCTACGACGGCGACCTGATCAAGCACGAGATCCCCTTCATCATCCTCGAGGGTGTCATGGTTGTCTTGGCCGCCCTCGCGCTCTGCTTTGGCCACCCGGGTCTCCTGATCAAGCCCACGGATGGAAACCAGACCGACTCGTCCAACCGGGAAAAGGGTCTTGGAACGTCGAGCTCCGAGAGCAACTAAGTTGCGCATGGCTGTTTGAACTCGTGGAGGGGATTGCTCGGCCGTCATCCGGTAGGGACTGGATCAACATGAATGGTGTCACGTGGGTGAGGATAGAAAGGACATTGGGGCATTGTGAACAGGGGTACTTTACCGTTGGTTCCATTTCTTATAGGCTTTTTTCTTTTGACTTCTTTTAGAATTTGACTCTATAAAGGCTGGACGACGCCACGATCCAGTGTGGCGAAAGAAGGCACGGTTGTTCTCCTTTGACAGTCTCAATTATACATATATTACAATCGACTTTCATACTGTGCCCATCCAATCGTTAAAAGTGCTCGAGAATGCAGCCTATTTTTTCTTCCTACCAGATCATGGACTGAGCCTGAGGAGGGAATGACATCTTCCCCGTTACGGCCGCTACTCATTCCTCACCTCTCCCGCCGCAACCACAGCGTCCATCCTACCGTCGTCTCATCATTGGCGACATCGATGCTCGCGTGCTTGCTCCAGTGTTTCTCCCGCTCCCGCCGATTCGCGACCAACCTTGTCTCATCAACGACTTCTTCCGTTGCGTTCACCCGCTGTCGCTGCATGCGAGCCACGACGGCCACGACAGCTGCTGGAACGTTATATCCTGTCTAGGCGGCGTCCAAGAAGACTACTGCTCTCCATCTATACTCGCGAGACCATGATCCGGCGAGACGCTATGCGGCTCATGCGACATGTCCGCCTCTCGAGACAACCGATGCCACAGTTGATCATCTTCCTCAGCCGGTTGCATTCGTCCATGTATCCTCCTCCCTGACTCTGTGCACATATCTCTACGAAGGCACTGTTCTCATCAGACATCTCATCAAGTATCTCGAGGCTCTGATTCAGTCACACGCGGCCGGCGAACCCTAGCACCGACGAGACTCCACAGCTCACCGGCCCAAGCGAGCCCCTTAACCTCGGTCTGTGGGAAACATGGATCGCCCTGTCGTGGCACACCATCTTTTCGCCGAGATCCGATACCGTCTACCTGTGAGTGCACCCATGATCTCTCCTCCTCCACCGGTCCACTCTTGGCATGGGATATATGGTGGAGTCGTTCGCCGACTACTGCAATCCGCTTCGGCATGATGCTTCGGGGCACTTTCACTTTTGGTGCTCATTGTTGGCTTGAGATGTTTCTTACTTACTGACTTGGAATACTTACTTCATCATCAATTTTCTTACAAGGCCTTGATGCACAACACCTCAGGTGTAATCCCGTGTTGCTCTTTTCAACATTTCTGCGACTCTTCCACGATCATCAAGATGCTGCCTAAGGTCGCTAAGTTCATGTGCTCCTCGCACGCAACTACCAGACCGAAAATCGGCATCTTAGAGAAGACAAGGATTACGAACCCACAGTATTCGACAACTGGAGAGATGTTCCTGGCTATGGAGAGTACTGGGATCCATCCTTTATTGAGCCGTCGGCTACCTCTAGGATTCTCGGCTACGTTACCAACATCATCATTGACAGGGCCATCAACTGCCTGGTAAAGCCCTACAACCTGCGTCCTTTCTCCCCAATGTGCCATTAAAAAGCTTCTCATTCATCATGGGTGTACGACTCGAAGCAAAAAGACGTAAACGGGTATCCCGTGCAACTCCCCGGTACCTTCACCGACGACCAGTAGAACCGCTCTAATGCCGCCAAAGTGGCCATGATGAGAGTGGCAGAGGGCCTAACATACAACGACTTGGGTTCCAGCCTGAAGGGCCCAAAATTCAAGTTGGCGAGAAGATAATCGACATGTGGTGGTGGCAAGATCGTAAAATCCCTACTCCCGAGGACGTCACGGCCCTTAGGCTGTTCGAAAAGAGTTAGGCAAGGCATTCGCTTTCAAGGCTAAGAGGAAACTAACCGAGTGGAAATTTCAGCGATACATGCACCCTTATCTTCGGACCATCCAAAGTATCGACGAGAACGTCGGCCACATGCTTGACTCCACCGTCATTCATCCATGCATAGATCAACTGACGAAGAAAACTGTTTCTCGGGCGAAGGGAATTTTCGAGGTGTTGAGTCAGTGCTAGGCAACATTGAAGATCCACATTACTTGTTCTTAGATAACGCGGGAGGGTCGTTGGCAGAACGTCCGCCCGCACGGTAATAACAAACGAACTGCATCCTATGTAGCTTCTTTTGTATTACAAGTTCATTTAAATTTAGCAGAGATAAACAAGAATGATTGCAAGAGGCCTCAATGATTTCCACCCGGTGCCTGACCTCTACTCAAATATTTGATATCCAAGACCTCCCACCGAGTAGATGAGATGCCGAGGGCCCGAACACCGAGCCTTCTGGACTGATTCCAGCCGGAAAGTTTGCATCCTATCTTTCAAGTATCAGGGGCTATAGATTGTGGTAGGCGGCGGCATTTGCGGAGTGTTCGATACGCAGAGGTGGGTTGCAGTACATTGCGGTGTCTGCGGAGTGTGCGGCGAATGCGGCGCGATACTGATATCGCGACGCATCCTACAGGTTCAAGCCCTGCAACAAACCAAGAGAGATGATCTCATGATGTATCCAATGGGTTAAATGATAACTGAACTGGGGCTGATTCGTTCCGTTGGTCTTCATCGAAACACCAAGACGCGGCGGTGGCGGCGGTGCAATGAACGAAGAAGATAAGAGTCTCTGGGTAATATGAGAAGAGGTGAAATATAAAAGACATGAACAGTCGCAAATACAAATTGATTATCAGCAACTCATCTCGCACCATTCTCAGATCTACATCACAACAAATTTCATCAACCTGCTTGCCACCATTCACAATGCCTGCCACCATCCGCCAGTACAAAGCCGCTTGTGTTCAATCCGAGCCAGGATGGTTCGACCTTGAAAAGTCCGTCAAGAAGACCGTTGCCCTCATTGAAGAGGCGGGTGTGGAGGGCTGCAAGCTCGTTGCTTTTCCAGAGACTTGTAAGTCGATTGACATAAAGCATGAGCAGACCATTGTTAACACATCTTAGGGATCCCGGGGTAAGATTCATGGACAAAATTGAGTAACAAGGATTCTGACATTATGCAGATACCCCTACTGGCAGTGGCGTGTCAACTACCAAGACTCCCTGCCTCTGCTGAAGGAATATCACCAGAACAGCATTCGCCCGGACTCAGAAGAAATGAGACGCATTCGTGCTGCGGCCAAGGCTGCTCAGATTTACGTCTCCCTTGGTTATTCTGAGATCGATGGCAACAGCCTTTACATGGCACAGATCATCATTGCTCCCACCGGTGAGGTCATCAACCATCGTCGCAAGATCAAGCCCACCCACGTGGAACGGCTCGTCTTTGGCGAGGGCACCGGCGACTCGCTTGATAGTGTGGTTGAAACAGAGATTGGTGCCCTCGGCCACCTGAACTGCTGGGAAAATGTAGGGCAGCTAATGACCCTCACATCAGGATCACCACTGACAAGCACAGATGAATCCGTTCCTCAAAGCGCATGCTTGCGCCCTCAATGAGCAAGTCCACGTCGCTGCGTGGCCTGTCTACCCCCCTGCGTCAACTCTCAAGTATCCAGATCCTTACACCAACATCTCCGAGGTTCAGTCTGAGCTGGTCACACCGGCCTATGCCTACGAGACAGGCACTTGGACTCTCGCGCCAACCCAGGTCGTGACTCGCGAAGGCGCACGTCTCAACCTCCCCAAGCGTCTGCAGGATGACGAAGCCGCCGTCGATGGCGAGGCTGCCATCATTGGTAACGGCTTTGCTCGGATCTACCGTCCGGATGGCTTCCGCGCCGTTGAGGACCCTGAAAAGACATTTGATGGCATCATCGTTGTGGATGTTGACCTTGATGAGAACCTTCTCACCAAGCGACTCGCCGATTTCGTATGTTTGCGCTCAATCTTGCTTATGAGAACTGTACTGACTGGTATTGTGGAATCAGGGTGGTCACTACATGCGGCCTGATATCATTCGCTTGCTGGTTGACAAGACCCCGAAGACTTACATCGTGGACGCTAACGCTCCCGACTCGAAGACCTTCTTGAGCACTCTCGAGCGCCTTGGTCTTGGAAAGCCTCTGCCACTGGCGGAAGAGTAATCGACGGTTCAATTTGGGATGATTGAGTATCGGAGCTGGCCTTCTTGTTTGTGACGTGTGTATTTGGATACCTACAGAATTTGCAACTTCTCTCCGTCCTAGCTCTCTATCGTTTAGTCCACAAAACCACCATTGACACACTTTTCTTTCGCTTGCGATATCGTACACATTCCGGAGCTTTGCTTCTTCCAGTTAAACACCCCGCCAGCCAGCCCTTTATCTTTTCCTGTCTTGGGCCGCTACTATTATCTCTCAGACATTGCAAGGTCGTTTAAGTGCACCAGCTGCCTGTTTGAAAAGGAAGCGGCCAGGTCGCCCCAAGCCTTGGGGAAAACAGTGATGGGGCGCGGCAGAAAATTGACTGGAAAAGTTGTAGATGGACTCCTAGGAGACATGGAGGCGACTACGTCTGGGGTTCTGGAACAATCATCCAAAACTTCCACCGTGTCCGAAGGAGCCTGAGCGTGTCAGCGAAGTGAGCCCTAACTGCAATAGTATTCCATGTATGACACTCTAGAAGACTAGTCAAGAGGGATACCTTATTCTAGAAGATATGTCTGACTTCTCGGTTGCAATTAAAAGTCAGGAGGTATTCTGCCGATATGAGACTGGTATTTATGTGAGGCTAACTACCTCTGGATTAACGTAGTATTTGAGACCGCTGTAATTGATACGAAAAGTGTAACCAAGCCATCTACTGCTAGAGTTCCGAGACAGGAATTCTCTATTGCCACATCCAAGGACACCTACCAGAGCCAATCCATAATTCTAAAGACGATCAGCAAATCACCAGCAAAACAAGAAAGTCAGCAAACTTACCTCTCATAACGCGAAGACGGAGCCTTTAAAGTCAAAGAATTCTCGTGAGCTTCGACTTCAGCTAAACCGGTGTGGAAATCCATATCCTCCGCCTTGATAAATGATGTTCCTTTCGCAATTTTCCATCCGAAGTAAATGACCACTTTTGAATGTTAGAATACGGTTGAAATTTATCTAATAGGCGATTAATATGTAACTTACGGAAGAAGAAGATTGTAAAATATGCAGTGAAGAAGTCAGAGAAGCTCCAGTGTCCCTTGATGAAGACGCCTATGCCTGGTATTAGTAATGTAACTGCGGAAGATGGGAGATCGCCCTTACCGTAACCATTTGTCAAAAGGATAAGGCTGACCCAGAAAATAGCAAAGTAGTTCGAATATGCTTTCATGATTGTTAGCATTCATGTTTCGACGGACGGGATTTTACGTACGTGTGAGTTTGCTCTTGAATGGAAGAGTTGAAGTATCAATCCCCTGTACTTTTAAGCCCTTGTGGAATCTTAAATTTGCGACCTGTTCGTTGCTGTTAGCTTTCCACTCTCTTCGGTTCCCTCTGCAAACACCAGCACAAGTCGCAGTAGATACTTTATCATACAAGAAAGGAATGCATCCGGAGATAGCGCTCATCAGGGGCATGTACTCGAGCGTGGAAACAACGTACCATCATGAGAATATAAGCAATCATAATTGCAGTTGACCCAAGATTAATGAACCAGTTGAGAACAACCGCGGAAGCAGTGTTGCAGGTCAAGAACGCCAATGAGGCAACCGCTGTAGATAGGATCAACGCCGGCATGGGCACGCCACTTTTGGTCGACCTAGCGAAGATCTTAGGGGCTCTCCCATTTTTAGCCAAACCAAAGATAGTTCTAGAGGCTTGAAAGAGGAGGCAATTAGTGCAGCTCCAGGCCGAAGTGATGCTACAGAAAAGTTAGTTCTTCTGAGGTTCGA
The DNA here is from genome assembly GCA_003934905.1 of Neonectria sp. DH2. Classification (NCBI taxonomy): domain Eukaryota; kingdom Fungi; phylum Ascomycota; class Sordariomycetes; order Hypocreales; family Nectriaceae; genus Neonectria; species Neonectria sp. DH2. The sequence continues at coordinate 14,133 of RQWH01000018.1, read as the reverse complement.
AGCTGGGTTGAGTGGAAAACTCACACCACGGCATTGCAAAGATCGGGGAGGAATGAGATTTCTAGTCTGTTCATGGCAATGATGAAAGGGGACTTGGCAACGCCGTTTCCAGAGGCAATGGCTGAGACTTTTGGATGGTCAGTTCCGCTGAAGGTAGTTAGATGAGAAGTGAACTTACGCATTGTCGGGTCATCAAACGGAACCAGAAGTCCCACGGCAAACACAGACAATATGAAAAACACGATGAGTCTGTAGATGACACGCTTCACCGCCTTGGGAATATTCCTCCGCGGGTTTACCGCCTCGGGAGCGCAGTTGGCGATGAAGTCGGGACCTCCGATGGCAAATGCGGCTGTGTTGAAGACACCCCAAATGGCCAAAAAGCGGCCAGGGCCTCCCCCAACATATTGCTCGTTAAAGGCGCCCGGATTCTTCCAGTATCGGAATCCGATGCGGTCATGTTGCGGGTTGCCACCCAAGACAACGATGAAGGTAAAAAGGAGGAAGCCAATAATGAGAAACACCTTGAGAATGGAGGCGTAGAACTCAGCCTCGCCAAAGTATTTGACCGCCAGGCAGTTGAGCCCAAAGACAACGATCAACGTGATTGCAACCCAGACGCCTGGGTTAATGTCAGGAAACCAATATGACCAGAGTCCAGTGAGGGCGGTGCAATCAGCAGCAGTAAATATCCTGATAATGGTCAGCATCTGATGTCGAAATATTTTACGGGATACTTACATCCTGAGAGAGTCAGACAGGCTAGAGTTAGCGCCATACATATTATTAGTGCTCATTGCTAGAGATTACTTACATGCTGCGTTGGATGTTAGCATTATTGATACGATGGTGGAAAGAGTTGCGTTACCTGTAGGCATAGATCCAACCCATTGCCACACCAGCACTCTCATCGACAAATCGGCCAATATCTACTAAATCAGCTATGTTTAATGACTTCCGGGAGTAATACTTACGAGTAACAAACGATCCTGGCACAGGAAGTAGGGCCGACATCTCGCCCATGGCATGAGCTACACACAAGAGGAAGATGCACCTAGTTGTGTGTGTTTAGCCAGTGTACTTAGACTTGTAGAGTCGACGCACCAGATAGAGTATCCTATGAGAAGGCCAGCTGGCCCTGCGCTGTTCAGGACACTAGAAGTCCCAACGAATAGACCTAGATCATGGCGTCAATTGTAAGTATGGAAACTAGTAGCACCATGCTCAACCATCAGGTTCTTTGTGTTCAACGCACCTGTTCCAATGACACCAGAGATGGCAAGGAGCTGTATGTGATGTGATTTCAGGCCACGGTGAAGGCCATACTCCGATAACACGATGCTCGATGTTGTTCCATTTTGCTCAACCGAGCCCTTCACGTAAATGTTAGAAAGATGCTATCAGTAATTACGAAGGCCATGACTGTACTGCATCGGAGGGCGTCTCCTTGACTTTCTCGTTGGAAGCACCTTTGGTTTCCATTTCGCTGTTGTTCCCAAAAAGAGAAATAAAACCCAAGATTATTGTCGTGTCTTTCGAATTATTCATCCACTCTGGGGCGCTGGCCCTGGTCTTGTATGTTTGTCACTCACACGCAACTCCGCCAAGAAGATCACATACCCCTCCCTCCTCCGAGCTTAGACACGTAGCTCAGTAAAGCAATCTATCAAAAAGCTACTCGCGACTATACGCAAAGGTCTTAGATAAGTGCAGGCAGAAAATGTCGTCCTCCTGCAGTGAACAGCAAGAACCAAGATCGAGCGAAGGCTCAGCAGACAGTTTCAAGGCGCGCTTATCGCAGCCATCTCCTTATCTCCAACTCTCCGCCTATTACACTGATTGTACTAGAACCGAGGCATTAGTAATAAGGATGGATGTCTGGGCCGGTAGTGCTCGATTGGGTGTAGTTAAGGCGCGCTTATCAGTTGTTCGCAGATAACAAGCATCAGGTGGATCCACACGAGTAGATAGTGAAGCCAAGATTGCCCCTAATTACCCTCAGATGTGCCTAGTGAAGGCGCGGTTATCTGGGGAACTCCACGTCCAAACATTTAGCGGACTTCAGTGGACATCAGAGTGCAATATGGAGAAGTTTTGGGGCGATCATGTTCCAAGGATCTTGCTTTTCCAACACTATTGCATATATCTTGGGAAACGGGTTTAATGGACACAGAATACGCCCCTACGTTCATCTGCGAGTAAATGCAATCATCGAATTGCGTGAAGTGTCAAAATGGTTCTGATAATGATTTACTCGCTGGTCTTGGTTGTTTGTGGTATCGTGGGTGTGTTGCGATGGTGGAAACAAAGGCCAACCCGCCATGAGCGGCAAAATGTGTCTACTTTCGCTGCTGAGAGTATGTATCGAATCTGCGTGAAAAGCTTTGAAGAAACACTGACTTTTGATGTAAGAACCTTGGGAGTATCCTATGCCTGTTGCGGATTCGACATTCGATCTTGAAAAGACAGAACCCCCCAGATACCGGGCATTTCGATACACGTATCACAGACAGTACGTTATTCGCAAAACAGTCAGGACTCTCGGGGAACAAGTTCTAATGACTAGAAGCACAATTGAGGTTCGAAAACTTGATCCACACTCGTGGGTTATTGTACGTTGTGCCATTCCACCCATCCCTCCGCAACTGACACGATACTCCTAGCTAGACAAAGACTGGCCAATGTATCACCGCGCCAAAGTGGCAAGACTGGCCGAACGAGGCGACAAAATTGTCCAGACCTTGCCGACTGCGAAAGCCGCAGCTCACGAACTCTGCCAAGACCTGGGCGAATTCTTGTCCCGACGATACCCTCAGGTCTACTCGGCCGAACGCTCCAAGCATAACACTTTGGGATGGAATGGCGAGGGGTCCATTACCAAGATTGAGATGCCAGCACTGGGTGCATTGTATGACCTGACAAAGGAAGATCCCTTGACTGTAGCCGGACTCATCCAGCCGGCGGACCTTAATATTCTTGTCAAAGGCGACGACGGATGCTATCAACTTGTTGCTATGATGCTTGGTATTGGAGGTGGGCAAAGGCTCAAAGACAAGCTCGGCAAGGGTCTCGCAGACCTTCATTTTGATGGACATATCCCTCACTATGCAGACCAACTTCAGCGGCCTCTAGATCGTTTCCTAGCGAAGTTGAAGGTCGAATCGCCCATTCACCGTAACAGTAAGTCTCCTGGACGAGGATTTGTGATACTTTGCTAACATTCTTAAAAGCTACAGGCATCAGCATTCATGGTAAAGCGAGCACATGGCCGTGTGAGAATATTATCTAATGTTATACAGACGACTTCCACTGGCCAGCTCTCACAATGGGTCCCGAGGATGACTGGGACCCTCAGATCCGCGGACCTGGCCTCGGTACTGCTAGCCACGGGATATGGCAGCCGCCGGGTCCCGTCGTTGACATTTCCCAACTTTGGTTTCGCCAGGAAAGACAGGTTCTTCGACGCCTCCCTAAGTCAGGAGCCGTCGTTTGGATGGTACACACATACATTGAACCGATGGCTGAAGTGGTGAAGGAGGAAGGTATCCCAGGTCGCATGGCGTCCCTTATACGCAGTTGGGGTCCGGAGCTGGCGGAGTAAGTCCTCCCCGACGTTGGAATGAAGTGGAGCTAATCAGCTTGGTAACAGACACAAGGGGCGGCACTTGTACGAAGGTGTCCTGTTGCCTTATCTTGATGACTTGCACAAGCAGCAGGTAGAGGATGGAATCTGTGCTGATGGAGAGTTGCCCAGCAAATTTCCTTGGTAGAGGGGATCCTAGGCCGGATAATAGAGCAAAGCAGGAACTTCGTCGCGAAATGTGTCTGTGTTATCATTATCTCTACCAAAGCACAGGCTCTTGGCTTAAGCTTCACGCAAGAAATGGCTTGATCGTTGTGATATTTGGCTACTCTGTCTTTGAAAATACATTGATCACATAAATGTCCCTAGACCTCGCTGAAATAGTTTCGTATTAATATAAACTCATGCTCAGAAAAATAACACTGTCATCCTCTCTTGCTTCATCATGCGTTCCAGACTTAAAGGGTTCGCCGCCCTCGGGTCATCCTCCTGCCACAGCTTCTCCAACAACGTCTTAGCATCTCTCACGCTTTGTGCAGAGTAGACACTAGACAGCACATCCAATCTCTGACTAATAGCCTCTCGGTGCTGGGTGGTTCGTGCACAAGACCCGAAGATGGCCAGCGGCCAGCAAAGCGACGTTGAGATGGAGGAATCTGGAGATATTGACTCAAGAAGTGGGATGAAGGTGTCAAAGGCCACTTGAACTTGGTCAGAGTATTTCTCTGTGTACAAAGTTGATGATGCAGCCAGGTACACCAAGAGGGCCTGTTGGTAAAGTCTTCCACAAAGACCGTGGACCTCATCGTCGGGGCCAGGACACCATGAAGAGACAATGAAACGCAGCGTTTCGTGTTCGATTATCGTGTCGTCGGACACCAACCCTGTTTGCCTCTCCGCGACCCATCGGCGAGATATGATGGACACTCTCGGGATGAGTTGGAAGAGCTCATGAACACACCCAGAGCTTGGAGAGACTTGTATTGTCGGAAACAGCGTAGCTGAGTCGGTGACAACCCACTCATCCGACTCGGGCCCCATGGTTATGTGTGCGAGCGTCATGGTGTAGGCATATCGCTCAACCAGAAATGCCCTTGTCTCGTCGCCCAGCTGGCTGTCTGGAAGCTGGACCACCTTCTTCAACAGGACGCTGGCAGCTTTGAGATGGTGAAGTGCCCATACCCCGGAGTCGGCACGGAATGTCTGAGAATTATTAATGAATGCACGTCGACAATATTCAGCTCAGCCTGCCTACCTCGACGATGCAGAGAATCATGGCTGTAACCAACAGCGGCACTAGAAGATGGCTCTGCCCTTCAGCAAGCCGCGTCAGACCGAACTTTTGGCCCTGGATCGCCTGTCCGTAGTGAAGCCATGTCGTCTGCTCGACCGGGCCACCAGCGAGGTCTGCATAATGAATTCCACTGCATGCAAGCAGACCATCCAGGACCAAGTCGCTTGACATGGCCATCGGGATCAGCTCAGCGACAAAGGGATTCCTTTTCCCTTGGCAGATGGCAATGACCTTATTTGTGCGATGAAGGTAGTGGTGAAATAATCTTCTCGAAACAGGGAGTCGTAGATTGCCCATGAGCATTTGCGGATCAAACGGGCGTGGGACTATGCTCAGCAGTTGCATGATTGAATCGGTTTCGCTCGGTGGGTGTAGAGATGACAAGGATGAAGTATTCATGTCTGATAAACTCGTCTCAGTCGCCTTCGACGATACCGTAGACTTGTCCGTCCGATGTGTTGGGTTCGTCCTCCTCAAAAGCTCAGCGTGCTTCGTGTTCCCCAACTCCGGCCAAGTGCACAGAATGCCATTTCTCAGGCAATTTACGCACTGAGGCTTTTCGTAGCTGCATCTCTTGCGTCGAAGCCTACACCCGATGCATCCAGCGCGCTTTCTCTTCTGCTTTGTGATAGTATCGGGGTCCATGTCGTAGGATCAAGAACATTTGAGTGAATCTGAAGCTGGGGGGTTCACGCTTATCAGTCTGGACTTGTCGAGGTTCACCCTTATCTGATAAGCGTGCAGACCATTTCTAGCGGCCTTCGGTAGTTATCTTCCGCAGAACAGCGATTGGATCTTGTACTCGATGACTGAATACTCACATGTAGCTGTTGGGAATATTAGTTAATATTCAAGGCATTAAGCAGGGTTTGATATCTAGTCAAGTCAGAGGTTGAGAAATACTGTATTTAGATGTATCTTTGCTAATAGTCAGGCAAAGGTTGAAGACAATGTCCAAGGTTTGGCTTTCACTTTTCAGAATAAAAAGCCATTCTTGAAGAGTGAAGAAAACAAAAGAAGGTAGAAAGAATACAATAAGTTCCATTTTCTACTAAACCAAGGCAGCTATGCGTCTAATACTATCTAATATTTAAAAGAGTGAAGCGAGGTGTTTTCACCCTCTTGCGCGATCCTCACACTTCCTCAGCTCTAGGGTAAGCTACCCCTCAAGCAGTGAGTACACCATCCATCCTTCATCATTACACTATCGCACACCCCCTGTTTGCTCTCCCACTGTTCTGCATTCAACCTTCGCCGTTGATTTCCTCAACTTGATTTATTTAGCGGTAGTTGCTGGGTTGAGCCTCTTGGCGGTAGTTGTTGGGTTGAGCCTCTTGGCGGTAGTTGTTGAGTTGAGCCTCTTGGTCCTGGCTAGGCCTTTCCTGTCTCCGTGACCGCCTGTTCTGGTTCCGTTCTCTTTTCCAAGGGCGGCTGACGAGTTCTCCCTTCTGACTGAGCTCTTGTTTCTCCAGGCTGAATCCCAGAATCAGATAGTCGACGACAACGATGAACTCCTCAATGGCAGCCATGCACACAAAGACCGGAACGCTCCCGTTGATGATTGAAAAGGTGTGGTTGTGAAGGAAAATTGCCAGCACCGAGTACATGAGTCGGACGATGATGAAAGGGATAGCGATTGCCACCGCGATGGGGATGTTGCGTTCCTGGGCGGGAACTGCGGACCGAGACTTGGATGAAACGACGAGAACGAATGATATGGCCGCAAATGCAACAAGATACAGGATGATGCCGACCTGGCTCGTCGTGGAGGGTTTGATGCTACCGTCGGGTGACGGGCTCGAGCTGGTTCCGCCCGCGATGCTCAAAATCAGACCGATCATGATCAAGAGCTGAATGCCGCGAAACTGCTTGACGCTGAAACTCTTGATTTGACGGGCGTTGATCCAGTCAACACTAAATGGCGGCTTCTTGTCAGTCAAAGGTCAGGTTACGGGGATAAAGGTGGTGACTAACAACCTGGAGAGCATTCCCAACGTTGCAAGAAGCAATGGAGATATGCCAATGGAGTCGATGATGAGGGTCGCCTGGAGAAGGCCGTCGGAGTGGTTGCTGTAGGTGAGAAGCTGACAGACTGAGCCAACTACTCGGACCAGACAAAGAATGATGGTGTAGATCCAACCAGAGGCCCTGTTGAATCCATGGCGAGCGCAGAGGATGAATGCCAGAATCAAGGCGGGAATGTAGACGATGAGTTCCGCAATGGATACGTATCCTCGATGGGTGATTGTCATCTTGTAGTGTGATGTTCTAATCAGAGAGATGAAGTATCGGTCGATGAGAAGGAAGAGTTGCTGTGATGGATTGAGATGAGCATGCAGTAGAAAGGACGAGAGACGATGGATATTTATAAAGATGGCAATTCTTATTCACAGGGGAAAAGCACAGTGACGACACTTTCCATGTAGATCATCCCGAAATGGAAACCGTTTCGGTATGTCGCAGGCAACGAATCTGCCAACCTATGGGGAAAAGAAGGCGGGAATACGGACCCTGACCGGCAAGCAATGCCGAGATATGAGGCGGAGCCGAGAATCTCACTCACCCACACCAAGCCGCTTTGGGGGAGCATTTCGGCGCTAGTGCCTGGCAAGGCTGATGATCGCTTCGAGTCAATGGAAGTTCGCCTGTTGATCCAATTGCGTGTAAGATCCTGTATCATTGAGGGGATAGAACGGCATCACCGAAGCAGGGATTGTTCTTTGCTTCTATGCAGGGAAAAAGCCGAGCGTCGTATCGCTGACGAAACTGGGGGTAACCTATTCGGGAATGCGTTTCGACAGACGCGACATCTTTGCGAGTACTTAATACTGAAGCTATACGACGAGACTTTGCGCCTTGAGCACTCTACACGTCCTCCAACGAGCAGAAACTTGACCTCGCGTTCAGACAAGATCGCCATTCGACGCCTTTTGACAGAGCCAACATGGGCCACATCACTCTTACCGATGGGATCGCTGTCTGGCAGCTCATATACTACATCGTAGCCCTGGGTTGCAGCATCTGGGTATCAGCGCGCCATGGCTTCTCCAAGGGCTCCGGCTGGATCTTCCTCACCATCTTCAGCATCATTCGTGTCGTCGGATGTTCTGCGCAGATCGCAACCATCACGGCGAAATCGGATACGCCCTACACCATTGCCGCCATCACGGGCTTCCTGGGTCTGTCGCCTCTATTGATGGCGTCTCTGGGGATAATTTCTCGAGTGTGAGTACGCCGCGCATTGGAGATGCAATGCATCTGCTTTCTGTTCTAGACAATTGCTAACGATGAGATTGTATCAGTTACTACTCCATACTCAAAACGCCATGGAACTTCGTGTTTTCGTTCGGTGCCGTCAAGGCCATCCAGGTTCCCGCCACCATCGCCCTTATCCTCTGCATTGTCGGAGGAGTCTCAGCAGATAACCCGGCTGAAATTGGAAAACAAGCGACGGTTCAAGCAGGCGTGGTTCTCTTCCTGCTGGTGCTCGTCCTCTTGGCTCTGCTCGTCGTGGGCGCGGCTGTGGCACGGAAAACGACAGGACGCGGAGAAGGCAGATTGCTCTGCGCTGTGGCCGTCTCGCTTCCCATCTTGCTGATACGCATCATTTACTCTTTTCTTGCCGTGTTCTCTACAGGTCCTAGTTTTTCCCTTGCGAGTGGATCAACGTTGTCGGTCCTGACGGAGCTGTTCATGGCGAGAGTTGAGGAAATGATGGTTGTACTAGTGTACCTCTGGGCTGGCATAGTGCAGGAAGCCGTTCCTGACAACGCTGACGGCGTCAAGCGCAGCAAGGAGGAGACGCTTTTCTACAGGGCTGGGAGAGGAGATTTCGGGGGTGGCAAGCTGGGTGTAGCCTCACTTGCGGCCCATGCTGTTATTGGAATGTTTCGAGGCGATAAGCGGGAGCAACCTGCCGACCGGGGAATGGGTGTTTAGAAGTTGAATAGACGGAGATGTGCATGTCAGCGGACAATCTTTGCCTTTTCGAGTGGGTATTCCGACGACACCAAGTTAGATGACAGTGACCCTCGCACAAGTGCAGGGCGATGTCAGCCGCTAGGCTAATCCTCTTCTAGTGGGTATTTCGACGCTATAATATTTGATACGCGGTGGAGTCTCTACCGGTTGTCCGGCACTGGGTTTCGGCTCCACTAAAGATACAACGTTGTTTCTTCTCCATCTTGGCTTTCTCCTCGCAAATATCGTGTCATCCTTGCCAGCCTGCACAGGACAGATAGAGCGAAAATATGGTCTTCAGCGGCCGCCCGTCAACGGCTTGTCATGCCTGTCGGGAAAAGCGTTTGAAGGTGTGTGCTCGTCCCCACGCACGAAATGCAGCCCATCTTTTACGTCAACTCTTTCTAACCTCTCGGTCTAGTGCGATCGTGCCAAGCCTGGTTGCGCGCAATGCTTCCGCAAGCAGATTCCGTGTCTGGGGTACAGGGATCCCTCGGAGTTGCGCCTGAGGGACGAGACCACAGAAGTCGCCCACAAGGCCCAGAAGGCAAGGAAACAACAGTCTAACTTAAAAGTGGTACCTCGGCTATCTTCCTCGACGACTCTCGCAACCCGAAGCAAGTCTCCTGCCGACCCCGAGCTATGTGGTGGAGACGAAGAAACGACCGTACTGCCTCTGGTCTTCCATGTGCTTCCAGAGCCCGTGGAAAATCTAGCAATAACTTACTTCATGACCTCCTTCATCATCGCCTCTCCCTTTGAAGCCTACGTCCCAAGCCTATACTTGGACGACCTCCTCGCCAAAGATGCCCTATCGTCAGCCATCCGTGCCGTTTCTTTCGCCACCTTTGCGTTGAGAGCCAGAGACGCTAGCTACATGAAAACAGCCAGGACAAACTACGCCCTCGCTCTCACCCAAACTAACGTTTCGTTGGCGTCCCCCAGGGAAGCAGTTCTGGACAGAACCCTCGCCGCAGTGTTGCTCTTGGGCCTGTTCGAAGCCATCATCTTTCAAGGGCGGGAATCGCCGGAAAGCTGGACAGCACATACTATTGGCGCTCTAGAACTTCTGCGACTAAGAGGCAAACAGCAGTTCAATTCTAAACTGGCCCATCACCTCTTCATTCAAACAATCACCAACATCCGCACCAGCTGCGTCCAGCGAATCGTGGAAGTTCCAACCGAGTGTCTCAAATTGCATGATCAGGCAATGCAGTTTCTCAACCCTCAAGACCTTGCTCTGCAACTCGGTCCAATAATCGATCAAACCGCGAGTCTCAGGGCCCGGGCCACAGCGTCTCCAAGCCCAGAACTTATCTACGAGGCTGCGGATCTCGACCATGTAATCAACGCTCTCACCGACCACCTCGAGGAGGAAATGCGCTATACCATACGATCCGAAGAAGAAACCCCGCCCTGGGCCTATAACCACGTTGCATACTGTTACCCTAACCACCGAGTTGCAAAGTTTTGGAATGCTGTCCGCATGATACGGATGTTCCTCAATGAGCTCGTATGGAGAGGAATCGAGCTTGGTTTCGACGATCCACATCGCCAACAGGAAAGGCGTGATACCGAGTGCGGCCCTCGCTGCAAATGTATCCTTCTCGCAAGCCTAAAGCAAACGGCGGCCAAAAACATGGCCGAGGTTGCGACAGGCGTGCTTGCCAGCGTTCCAGACTTCTTGGAGCCAAACAAGGGCCGAGGGAAGTTCTGCCCTTCTGCCAGAACCTTGATCTGGCCGTTGAGTATTATGCTGACCTCGTCTGTTTATTCCTCATCAGCCAGGAGGTACGCCGTCTTCTTTCTGCAAGAACTGGCAAGAGATCTCAATATGCCGCAGGCTGTGGACACGGCTAGGATGCTAGGAGAGTCGGGAATCGCAGAAGACTGGTCAGTTAAGAGGCGCAGATTTACTTCAGGATTAAACTCTCTAACTGTTTCATAGGTTGCATCTATACCACCTGGGATAATTGTTACTTGGAATGGAGCTGACGTTCAACTCATTACAATCATGCGAAGCACCAACGACACAAATGATTCGTTGTCTACAACCTACACGAGGATGCGTGTATATCTCAAATACTGGCAAACAAACCTGGCATGCTTTTTGAAAAAGCCTCATCGGGCTGTTAGGTCCGCCAATCTGTGCGTAAGCCGTACCACGGTTCTCGTCACGTGGTACGCGTTGACCAGGATCCCTCATTATTCCAGTTGGCTCTCTCTCTTCTTGCAAAAATCTGTTTTCAGTAAGGGAACCATCTATCGACTCATCGACTTCGTACATCGCTCCCAGAAATCACCAGAGAGGCCCGACAAGATGCACTCTGTGTCTCTCACGGGTCTCCCAACTGAGACTTTGAGTCAAATCTTCGGCCACTTTGTCTCCATTGCTGCGGAGAACACGACCAGTCATCTGACATTGGCACCTTGCAACAGCACCAGGAGGAACGATTCAAACAGAAGGGGAGAGAAAAGCAAAGGAGGACGAAAAGTCATGGTACTCGCTTGATCGCCAAGCGCTGTTCTCGCTGTGCTTGATCTCCAAGAGATTCCAACTCATTGCTCAACCCATCCTGTACCACGAATTTGTCCTCGGTCACTCCGATTCTTCTTTTCCCTTGAGTATGACTGGCAAGGGCGTATCACCTTGTTCATGCGGACCATGGCCGATCGACGTGATCTGGCGAGCCTTGTCCAGCGGGTTTCCATTCAAATGTTGCTGTCTGCCCTGATAATCAAGGAGAGGTCGAGAACCTGAAGCCTTTCAGCGTTGCCGAGGCGTGTTCTGTGCTCAACTTTAGCGCAAAAGCCCTGGGAATCGATCTGTCCACAGTGTGGAGGCAACGCATATTGGAACTCGCGACCGACAAGCGGTCGGCGAGTCCCCTAGCCCGAGCAATTCTCATCTTGGTTTGCGATGGGGAGATATCGAGTGACGAAGAACTTTTAGAGCGTCACCTCCGCCGCCCGTGGAATGGCGCTCTCGCTCGGCTGGCTACGGAGATGGTTACTATGTTGATCGCCCAGCTCCCGAACGTACAGCATCTCAGCATTTCAGATACCTTCAACTGGGAAAACAACTACCCAACCGTCCGGGCAATTACCCTGTCGGCCCTGGCAACTCTCAACGTCTCTAAGCTGCCCATAAAGACACTCGACACCAGCGTTCGCGCCGGACCAATTATCGAATTAGCATCAGGGTTGGAATTTTTGAACATCTGCCTGCGTGCCTTGGCTACCCCAGTGCCCCCAATGCCGAACCTCAAAGGTCTTCGAGTCTCAAGCCGCAAAATGTCAAGAAGGCGGTTTGATAATCTCATCTCTGCGTGTACTGGCCGCCTCCATATATTTGTGTACGAAGCTGCAATGCTTCGTTCGCCTCCAATGCCGAAAACGATTGGCCGTAGCCGTTCCCACTTTCGGCTTATTGATGCAGTGAGGTGCCTCCGCCGCCATCGAGAGTCCCTCAAGTCGTTGCATCTGGACCTCGGCACGCAGGGTGTCTTTTAATTTAGTACGCACGGAGAACAAGGCCTGGAAAGTAGCCTCAAAGACTTCACTGCCTTGGAGAACCTGCTGATCAGCTCATGCACAATCCCTATCCCGGTCGAGCGGACCATGTATAACTTTGATTCACTACGTCAACTCATGCCTTCGTCGATTGTTTCAGTCTACTTTCCACACGGACAGACAGAAGACCGCATCGACCTTGAAAAGGAGCTTGTCTGCCTAGCTGAACTCAAGATGCTTCATCCGACGCAATTTTCAAAGCTCCGAAAGGTAATCTGTCCCGATACACATCGATTCAATGGTACAACTATGGTGGATATGTTTGCGGCAGTCAAGGTTGACTTCGGATACGGCGAATGGCTGAGATGCCAAGTCTTAGATTGAGAGGAGATATATCCCTGATACCTAGTCCCTCGTTTCGCACATGGATGTTACACACCAAGACACATAAGCAATCTGTCTACTAGAGACGTATACTATTTGCACTACCTTCTGCAACGCTGCCGCCTTGTTATCCTCTTCCTTCAAGTCCATGCTATCGTGGTTTCCGCCTGCGGGTAGCGACAGCTCCTCCGTGGTTCCAGCCTTTCCATATTTGACCTCCTTCGCCAGGCGAGCGCAGTTCTCCTCTACATTTTTCTAACAGTTGAAATCAAGGATCAATCTAGAAGAGGTATGACGAGAGAATCGGGGTGTTTCTTGACCATTTTCAGTGTCCAGTAATTCTTGTGGTAGATGTTGCGCGTGGAGATGGAGGCTTGGTGGATGACGTGGGATCTGTTGATGCGGATGCGTTCAAACACCTGGAGAGCGAGCGGGACATCACCTTGTGTCTTTGATAGTGTTAGCAACGAGGTTTGGGCTTAGGGGGCTGTGGTGCAGGAAATGCGAGCGAACTACCGCAGTGAGCATACCTTTTCCAACCAACTCTCCTTGATATCCGCTTTGTCGAGGTGAGTCAAGACCCAAGCGCAGTTACTGGCAAGAATTATTAACTGCGCCGTTTGTCAACTAGGGACGTGTTAACTCGCCGACCTTGGTTCCGCGTGTAGATGAAGCCATGCATGTCTTCGCCGACCCAGAACCTCGTCGTGTCCTCTGCCTTCTTGGCCAGCTCAACCAAGAGAGATTCCTGCAGCATCTAATCTGTGAGCTCAACAAAGGCTCTAAAAATCGCATAGCCGCTACTGATCCTGCTCTCGGGTAGTCCGAGTAGCTGCGACCGTGCCAAAAACTTCAGGCCATTACAGGTGAGCACCACGTCGCCAAGGATTGCTCCCTCAGCAACACGTTATGGTGGTCGTAGAAGTCAAGCGCCTTGGCTTTGTTGACGCCCGCAGCGAGAAGCGCCTCGCCCACTCTACTTTTATTCCAGGAATCGAAGACCCTTTCAGCGGACAAGGTCAGGCGACATACAGGAAGAACTCGATAAATCACACAGCGCTTGAGTAACACACTGGAAAAGAAAATAATACCATAATATCATTAATTCCGAGCATCCGTTCCGAGGTTCACTCAAAATTTCATTACAGAAGTATCTCCTAGTACTCCGTAACATGCTCTTACAGGAAGGAGAATGGAGTGCCCATAGTTTAATCCCAATCTCACTTTTATGAGCACGTCTTATGCCTTAGAGAGGAGATATCTCAGTATGTCCTCATACTTTGCTAGTTTCCCCATAAAAATACTTTGGATTGCTAGAAAACTAAGTGTTGAGTTGATAAGGGATGCTGAGTATAATTCCACACCTTTGGGGCGGTGAATTGCAGTCGTAGGGCAACGA